>OU565297.1:9218000-10459139 GCA_913789915.3 Sphecodes monilicornis | reverse complement strand
GTGTCTTCGTACTAACGTTTTCCTTACACTGTTGCTCAAACAATCCTAGGATGACAGTAATTTTTCTTTGTACCCTTCAAACTACCAAACTAAGTTTAACATTTTCAATACTTATGCTGTTCCAAATGGAAGCTTAATCATTTTTTTTTTTTACACAATAATCCCAAACGAAATGATTAGATTACATTATTGAGGGTGCGTTGTCTGCAGCCATGGTTCATGGACTTCTAAAAATTATTTAATAATCGCCGGTAGACAATGTTTCAATTTATACCTTGACACTTCGAAGACATTGATCTTATAACTATAGACAGCGGACTTTATGCATTTATGACAAAAATGAGTAGGTGTAATTTAAAACAGTAACAATAATAGAAGAATTGAAAAATACTGTCACATTATTTTCGACTTCTTAAACATATTAAGAGAGAAAATAAATTTCAATTTCGCTTCAGTTTGTTCCTTTTCAGGTAGAAAGTCTTTATTTTGCATAAAGATCCGCTGTCTACTTATAACATAACCAGGGGAAGGATATTCAACATCTTGCAGTATCCAAAATTTAAGAGCTGGGAATGACTCAATTTTATTCTTGAGGATCGTTTGAGGGTTGAGAATGTGTGGGCCTTTTAAGTTGAGCCTGATAATTATTTAACCTGTACTAAAGCCACTGTTTGTTTGTAGATTTAAATTATGTCATCGTTAGATTGTGGATTTTATGCATTCATGGCAAAAGGGGTAGCTACGATTTCAAAGAGTAGGTAGATTGAAAGAATGTAAGAATGTCAACGTATTTATTTCCATCTATTTTAGGTTATTAACCCCTTACCGTACTTTGACAAGTCTGACTCGTGATGAAGATTTTAAACAAAATCTAACAAATATGTAGTGTGCAAATATTGTATTCTTTTGTAATCAATATTTCACACGTTCAGCGCCCACTCCACAATCATAAAAATTACACAAAATCAAAGCAATATATTTAATAAAACAAAAACTAAGAAGTTTAGTTTTGTGATATTAATTACTGTTTCTAACCTCTTCTATTCCTCAGATCGTAAGGAAATTTTGTACACTCAATCTACCAACGTAAAAATTAATTTTCAACTCTGTATAAATAATTCCGTCACCCAGATATGGGTGACATGGCGCTGAACGTGTTAAGCATTCAAGTAAATCTAGCCAAACAAAAAATATAAATATTCTTTTTTCTCTTCTGGGACATTTTTGGTGATAATGCCGTTCTGATCACTGTAACCGCATGGAAAATGGCGGGGTTAAGTACGGCAAAGGGTTAAAGAAGGAATGAAATTTCTACTTGGTTCCAATTTCTTGCAATGGATGTAGACAATTTTTATTATGCATAGAGATCCGCAGTCTAGTTGTCGTATGATAAATAGTGTCGATAAGTAGTCTACCTGTTCCTGTGTAATAATCATAAGATTCATACTCCATACAGTTTTTATTGTGATATGTGCTTCAGTAAGGAAATTAAAATTTTCATAATTCCAGTAATTATGAAAGAAAGAAATTGGAACGTTTTGCAAGCGTACTCAATGAAATGAAGACTTCGTTGAATCAGAAAAACAAAGACTTACCAAACACTATTGAAAGATTGAATAGAATCAGAAGATCTTGCAGTGGATCGACGGCGAGAGGAGGTCTCGTTTGCGCAAAGAATCACGTGACCGAAGATCAATGAATTCATTGGTTCCTTGAGTCTTGTTTTCGGTCAATAACAAACAATGCCTTGATTCCCCGGACAATAAACGTGAATAGCCGGGAAGCAGGTTAACCAGATTTCCAATTTAAAGATACAAAACAATCCCCCGGGGATAAGTCGTAATAAAGCCATAAGTTCGAGAGGCGGCCTCGTAAGAGGAAAATCAAACAAATCCGGAAGACGTTCCATCGATCCGGATAGACATGGTAGAATCCGTGATCCGTTCGTAAACCGCAGGAAACAACAGCCATATACATACTCTTAAAGCGTCGCTTCTAATAACAGCAATCGCTATAACACTAATGGTGAGCGTTTAAGTGCACGGTCACGAAGGCGATTCTCCGGAATCCCGGCTAACTGATAACTATTCCCCACGTGCAGAATGCGCCGATTGTCAATAGTCAAGAAGAGAGAACGAGACTCGCCAGGTTATGACACCGGGATCGTCTAATTATCTCGGACGTATCTCGTTCAGGGGGTAAACGCACCGAGAACGCACAGAAAAATCACCGCATTTAATCAATTTTCATTAATAACAGTTGCCAACAATACAAATCGTACACAATGTGCATGTATTCAGAAAACATTTACTCTAATAGACAAATTATCTTTATTTATCTATTAGAAACAGTGAAAATCGCTGATTTCGACGGACTCTACATACTGCGCCGATTTTTATGGCGATTTCAAACTATTCGCACTTACTCAAGATTCAAGGCGCAGGCTTTTTATAATTTTATGCTGTTCGTAATATGATTTATATTTAATGATTTGATTTATTCAAACCTTTACGCATTAATTAGGCTTTGCATATTTTGTAATCGACTGCTGCGACATCCACGTTTATGTTCCTGTTGGGCCCGATATAAACAACTTGATTTAAATGATTTCAATTGACTGCTACAGTAATCAAATTTAGACTTGGAATTATAGTTTAAACACGAGTGTATTGTCTATAGGTATAAATAGCACATCCTTCTATATCAAATTTAAATTGATTGCTACGAAAATGCAGCCTTTTTCTAACCTAACTACATTGTCTCAACATTCTCGACCACCTCGCACCATTTTCATCAATCGATTAAAATCCAAACTGCAATAACATCTGTAAATAAGTACCTATACACATCAGTCGAATTTATTACTCGGTACTTCCAATATTAAATATTGAAAAATGTCACATTGCTTCCAATAAGAGTAATATTTTATACATAATAAGATTGCTGCTTTGTCAGAAAAGCCTGCTGCAAATAAAAGAAAGGAAACCACAATATGAAGAACACAATTCTACAGACCCAATCCATAGAGGGTAATCGAGTTTTATCACTGCTAAGGCAATCATCAACTCTACAGAAAAGTTTCTAGAAGCTCCTAAGACAAAATAATTCATGAATTTGTTGTCCCTGTTGACCACGGAGGTAAGCACACACAAAACGTAATCATGTATGCTTGACCATTCCCCCGTGGTTGTTGAATCCCATTAAAACTATTACTTCGGGGTTCGCTAAAAACGAAGAAAATCCCTCTACTGTCGCGGATAATGCATCGAACATCTCGCAGCGACGTAGAAAGAAATTATGGGGGAATGGAAATGGACTCCAGAAACGAAGAGCAAACAGAGCGTCGACCAATCGACCTCGGTCAATCTGTACAATTCGATTTATTCAATTGATCGGTTCCCTCGGGTAAATTGACCGGCGGCAGCGTCAGCCAACAGTTCCCGCCGTTATCTACCGGCCTCAATTCCGTCCTCGTTTTAGGGCCCGGCGCTGCCAGTGGCGGACAGATAACATCTAAGATCACCGCGGGCCCGTTAACGTCAGATTAGTGTCACCAGCCCTTTCCCGAACTGACCCCACTCTGGCACGAAAAGAGAGAAAGAGAGAAAGAGAGAGAGAGAGAGAGAGAGAGAGAGAGAGAGAGAGAGAGAGATGGAGAGATGGAAAAAGAGAGAAGTAGAGAGAGAATGGGTCAGAGGGTCGGACGCGCGCCCGCTGTCCAATGGACTTTAAATTCTCCCGGCTTTACGACTACCGTCCTGCCCGGATAGACCTTCCACTAAATCTGTTTATTTTTGCGCGGCTTTGCCCGACAGGTAGGCCCCGACGAGTCCTTCTCTTTCACAGAGAGGACTCGTGTCCTCTGGAAGCCCCGTCCCCTCAGTCCTAATCCCCTTAACCCTTCTTAACGTCAGGAAGAAAGGAAGACGTCGACAGATCCGCTCCACGCACTTGACTTTTTCCCGAAACGGAACCGGAGAACGCGTCTCTGCGATTACCCTTCCCTTGCTCCGTGAAGGAACGTTGAACTACTTACAAGTTGCTTATGGCTTATGGTCGTTGTACTTACGGTGACCATTATTTCTTTGAGACAATGAAATAAAACACTTTTCGCAAGAGTTCACTTTTTTTAATATTCCTAGGTTTGCGTTTTAACTAGGGCTGTTACTTTCCTCCGAAGATCGAAGATTTCGAAGCTTCGAAGCTTCGATTTCAGAAACTTCGAAGGTGATGAAAATCGAAGTTTCGACACTTCGAAACTTCGAACCTTCGATTCGTTCCCAGTTAACAGATAAAAGGAATAAATTTTCGTAATTTGTTTCTATATTCACCATCTGAATTATTTCAATAATTTATTGTGAAAATAATATATTTATAATTTGAATTATCCTTTCAATAGCACATTGTTAAAATAATTGTTTAAATAAATCAATTTTATAATTAGTTTCTATATTCACCATCTGAATTATTTCAATAATTTATTGTTAAGATAATATATTTATAATTTGAATTATCCTTTCGATAGCATATTGTTAAAATAATTGTTTAAATAAATAAATTTTATAATTTGTTTCTATATTCATTATTTGAATTGTTATTTCAATTATTTATTGTTAACATAATTGATTAAATAAATAAATTTTTACAATTTGTTTCTATATTAATTATTTGAATTATTTCAATAATTTATTGTTCAAATAATTGTTTAGACAATGTACACGTATTTACACAATTAATATAGGAACATGTTTCTATAGACTATACAAATTTATAATCTACAGAAATTTTTATAATCTATAGAAATGTGTTCCTATATTCATTATGTAAATACTTGTACATTCTTTAAATAATTATATTAACAATGAATTATTGAAATAATTCACATAATGTATATAGAAACAAAATATGAAAATTTATTCATTTAAACCATTATTTTAACAATAAATAATTGAAATAATTCAAATATTGAACATAGAAACAAATTGTAAAAATTTATTTATTTAATCAATTATTTTAACAATAAATAATTGAAATAACAATTCAAATAATGAATATAGAAACAAATTATAAAATTTATTTATTTAAACAATTATTTTAACAGTGTGCTATCGAAAGGATAATTCAAATTATAAATATATTATCTTAACAATAAATTATTAAAATAATTCATATGGTGAATATAGAAACGAACCATGAAAATTTATTTCTTTTATCCGTTAACTGGAAACGAATGAAAGGTTCGAAGTTTCGGTGTCGAAGTTTCGAAGGTTCGAAGGTCCGAAGCTCCGAAGAGGCGAAGCTTCGGAAAAGTAACAGCCCTAGTTTTAACGCTTTGCGGTAGAAATCCGTGTATTTCCCGACAGAACCGTTTTCACTGTTGCAGGTCGCATGCTAGGATATTCCCGGTACGAATAGGCGACAGTTATTTAAATTTGTTTTGATAAAATTCACACTTTCACGAGGCTCGGCCTCGGTCTTCCTGACCCCTGCACGATACTAATTCCCTTTCCTGTTCTACTAAGCGTGTTCTCGTCTATGAATTCATGAATACGACGGTGCTTGCTCGAGGTGCCCATATTTTTCTTTTATACCGGTCGTATTAACTATTAATGATTGCTAATAACATACCCTTTCTTTTGTTTTGATAAAATTCACACTTTTTTAAGCAATAATTGGCTGAGCGCGTGCTACTTACAAATAAGTACGACCAATAAGACTATCATACATACGGAAAATACGACCGCGAAGAGTTAAAAATTTATAAAATTGTGTACTATATGTGTCAATGTTGGATTTGGTATAAATGCATGCTTTCTATGTTTCGATTTTTAAGAGGATTTTCTCATTGCTCTACATATTGTTCACTAAAGAAAATATTCGTTCAATGTGGATCCAGGTAGACATAAGGTAAATTCAACGTTTTCTATAATGTTTTTCAGAGTCTTTATATGTGTGGTCCAGAAATAATGAGAAACATAGTTCTATGGGAAGTAACATAGATATATTTAAATAAACAATATAATATATAATAATTTACCTTATGACAGGAGAGCTATAACGCGACGCATCTTCGTTCGCCATGCGTAACCGACCGGCGAGGTTATGTACGTTGCATCGTATCGATCGAGAATCGATTCCGTCATCGTGCGGACACAGCATACGCGCCACAATATGCGAAGTATTTAAAATGTTCAGTATGTTGGCAGGATTCATTATTTTGTCGTAATTTTTCGATTTTTACACTGCTGACAGAACTTTTAATGTACGAAACTTCATCATACAGTTCGGCGGCATTTATTATGTAAGCTCGAGTGACTGGAAATGAATAAAGTGCTTTCTTCGATCCGTCGCATATAGGACGTATGGTCACCGTAATTATCGTGTCTCAAGTTTGTTCCGTTTTTTACCACGAGATTGTAGTGATTTTTAAAAGGATCGAGTTTCAAATGACTTATTTTACTGAAGATTCTTAAACAATCTGTGCTCCAATCTAATATATCACATGGGAAAATAAAGTAGCAAAAATAAGGGAAACCTTCAATTTAGACAACTTTTTAATTGTTGAAGATAATTTTCTATTTTATTTGAATCTGAAAAAGGATATTTTTAATAATTGAAAAATTGAGAACATTTGTCAATATTGAATTTTTATTCTACTCAATCTACGAATAAAGTAGGAAAAATAGGGAATACCTAGAATATTTTAGCCAACTTTTCTGATAGAGAATTTTTTAATCGAAGAAAATAGTTTTCGATAATTGAACAATTGTAGAGGATTAGGTTCATTTAGACCTTTATTTCCAAGTTTTTCTTGACTGAGTTTTTCAAAGTACTTCTAGACACTTCTATTTTCCCTTGCACACTGTTACACCGCCATTAAACAGTTAGTAATAAGCTAAATAGACAGATGATGCTTTTGGAAGACCAGGTTAGCTTTCATCAATTAAGTTAAGATTTTAGTTACTCAACTGGAATGTGATTGGTACCACTGTCTTATACTATCAACATTTATGGCTTCTGGAAATTTTCAAAAAATGCTAGAATATAAAATTCGACAGAATTTCGTATAATTTTTATTTATTTCAGATCTACGAAGACTACTTCCGGTGAAAATAATATCTTGTTTGCATTAAATTTACCATTATTTATTTCAAATTTTTTTTTCAAACTTTCATTTATCTTTTAAAATTTCACTTTCTTAAAATTCGTCTATAAAAGTTTGAAATTCCATAAACTTCCGCTAGTTACCATAATTTCCTATGTCACTATATTAATAATATCCAAAGTAAAGAGCACAGCTTTCTTTATTCCGAAATTCGTATGCTCGACCTCCTTCCTACGCTATCTATAAAACAGTTTAAGAGTTGCATAACATACACGTTTTTTTGTTCGAATTTTTATTTCGCATCACCAAGTAAGTACTTACATTAATGAATATTGAACACATCGACGAATATCTCAACAGTAAATAAATAAGTAATGTATTAAACAAAATTCCATCGTTTGTTTATTGTCTTGATAAATATTATCGGCGCAGACAGGGGCTCTTAATTTCCCGAATCATAAATATTAACTTTGCTCGAAATGTATTAGTCTCCCTTTGTTCCGAAAGATAAATGGTATACCATTTCCATTTTAATCAAAACATATAATTACAGAAAAACATTTTTGCGTATTTCTGTGCTTCAGATTGCGTAAACGAAACGTGCTTCGATTGCCGACGAAAAGATCTACGAGCGCCATCGTCGAGGCCAACATTCGAGGATAGATTTTTGCCTGGGATAAATGATCTAAAAAGAAGGCGATTTTATGGCGCGAGCAGTTTACGAGGATGGAAAAATGAAGAAGCTTGCGAAGATGGTGTACTTGCTGGAAATAAGGAGGCCGGGGCTTCTCTACGACGGGATTAGCTGAGGCTCTCCTTAATGAGCGTTAATGGCACGTGATTTCTTAATCACCTTAATGATCACCATGCGCATAACTCGTCGCCGTGGACAGTGGGGACCAATAAAAACCAATTTATCCGATATACTCGCCGCGCTATGCCGATTCGTCTATCATTCTTATTTTATCTGTTTGTTTTCTGCGACGCGGTGGCGATTTCCTTGCGTAATATTCTTTTTTCTTGTACTTTATGAGCGTGCTTTTTACAACGCGGCAGTCCTTGATTCATGAAAATGCTCATTATAATATTGATTTTACGCTGAGCCGCCGTTAACTGGTTTAATGGTTAATAACGTGATGTTTCATTACATTTTCTCCGATAAAAATCGCATTAAACCGCGGAGCCGAAGAAACAGTTGCCTCAATAATTTATAATCAATTTTTCTTGTTAGATCCAGCTCGTTTTCTTACTTTCGAATTTCAGTCGCGACGTTCTAGAGGGTGTTGCAGATTTGAGGCATTCACGACATGGCATCGTACAATTTTCACTAAATCCATGTTCTTTTGCAATTATAATCTAATAGTGTACCAGTACTATTCTTATTATTTATTTAATTTCAACCTCACCGCCAAAAAATGCTACGTGATTACTAGACTGTGGATCTTTATGCAAAATAAAAATTGCCTGTATCTATTAAGAATTTATTACATTATCTCAAATAATTTGAAGAATTTGAAAATAATACTTCGTCATCCTTGAATCGTTTTAATCTTTCTACTGTTTGAACACTTAATAGGTGGAAGGATATTTAATAAAGCGGATATTTTATATTTATAAAAATGGCAAATAAATGTCCATGTAGTCAGCCAATAATTCATTTACAAATGTGCGTACCTTCAAATCAATGACAATCGTAAACTATTAACCCTTTGCACACGAACATGTTTTGAGCCCAAAATCAAAATATTTTTTTATCTAGAATATTAGTATTATACATGATTCACTTCCTTTCATGCATATGAAGTTTATTACTATTATTATACCGAGTATTTCACCTAACTTGACCACCTTAAATGTATCGCTTATTTTGTATGATAGAAAAAATGTCAGGGGGAGAAAATATTCCGTTCGAAGGCACCAATACGGTGATGACCGAATTTTTTTCTCAAGGTCATTTTTTTCGAGATCGCAAGGTCATCGTATTATTTTTTAAATGGCACTCCATATTTTCACTACAACAGTCTTATAGTTCATAAAAAAACGAATCCAACGAGGTGCAATATGTTGACCTTCACGTGACCTTCACGTGACATTATAAAACCAGTGATTTTTACTGGTGCGGTAGTTCTAGTGCTAAATATTGAAGTTAACCACAAAGCTACTAGGAATTCTATAACCACAATTCGCGTCATACTTCTTCTCACTATTTCTGTTTCTATTGTCTTGCACCCCAGAGCTTCAAGAGTAGAATATTGTGAAATGTCGGACGGTTTTGTTGGAATTTTTATGCGCGACGCGTCCTTTTGGAAAATATAGTGCCGGGGACGTTAGGTCTTGGTAGATCGAGCCAAGTCGGCCCCGCCACGTGGCTTCAACCCTTGTGAGACAAACGATCCGCTGGGCGGAGTTCTCCGTTCGTTTCCTTTCGACCTTTGTGCCTCTGCGCCGTACAAGTTCGCCAGCTGGATGTCCAGAAGGCGTTGCGACAATTCGACATTTAAGCCATTATACAGGGTGTTTCGATACTGCCGTTCACCGAGGGTGAATTATAAAAAATTCATTTCTATGGCCTAAGCTTGAAAGACTTGTTTTCGTGCTAGCCACAAGGGCCTGTGTGCTTTCGAGACTGCTTTGTGGAGGCATTTGCTCGATATAGGACCAATATCAATACATAGTTTCGATCAATTCCATGAGAAACCTTTAAAATTGCTTTTAAGATCCTTGAGGTGCGATTAAAGATATAATTTCCACTTTGGTGACAATCTATTACTATTTCTTTCTGTTGGGTAATAATTTTTGGATAATGATGTTGTTAACCCTTTGCCGTATTTTCAATAAAGTCAATCAGATATGAATATTATGCCTTTTTTTTAGGCGAAATAAAATTCTATTTTCTGTGCTCAATACGTAAGGATTAATGCAAATGTAGCCATACGAAAAATATAAACTTCCTTTCATCATCAGTGAAATTTTTGGGGATAAAAATGTTCTAAAGAAAATGGTACGACAAGGGGTTAAAGCGATTGTTAGACAGTGGATCTTTAGGCATAATAAACACTTTATGCATCGATTGCATAATACATGAATTATGTAGACATTTCTTTAACAACTTCGATAAACTAAGAATCATATATTGATGTTCTTAAATTTCTTTTATGGTTTTTATTCTTTCAAATTGCAACTACTCACAATCATACGTTGATACTACAAGGATTAACCCTTTGCAATCGAATGGTGAATCAGAGTCACCAGTAAAAATTGCTATACTATCGTTCAAATCATTTTTCGTATTATTAAATTCATCTCTATTCTATGAATTCCTAAAAAATTCAACTGTCCCATGCGAAAACAGGTTGAATTTGAGATGCGCAATGTAAAAATGATGCATGGAATAAAAATATTCTAGTTCGAAAAAAATATCTTGATTTTGGAATTAAAAGTTCTCCGAATGCAAAGGGTTAACTAGGTAGATAAAATTTGTTTCTGTCTTTGTTGTCTATCTCTTTCAACCACCGTTTAAAATCATCCCTTGCGCATGTTGTGCAATTTTTCTTAAACACCGCTGTGACGATTGTTATTTTGGGTATCATGTGACGTCGAATATCAATATTTTCGCCTTTGGGGAGCCACAAGGTTCGACGAAACTTTCTCCCCATCCTTTTACCACCTTCGCCGACCAATCAGGTTCACTTTAATACCTACAATCGCAAAAGCAACCGGCAACCGACCCTAAACGTCGTTTTCTCCCGACCTTCAAGGACGAATTCATTGGTTTTCATCCACATAAGAGAATTACGGGATTAGCGCGCGAGGGTCGTTGAGAGAAAGATGGCAGGGGCGGCCAGAAGGTTAGGGTTGCCCGACAATGTCGCGCAAACGAGCGAGCCACCCCATGCGCGAGACCGCCACGCCCTTCTTGCTGCGTGGAATCGCAAATTGGCACCCCAACCTGACCACCTCTTGCTTCTTCCACCTAACTTTTCCTCCCCTAACTTTTCCTCTTTTTCTGCCCGCCATCGCGTCCTCCCTTTTTCTCTCGTTTTCGATCTCGCCGCCATAGGATCGTCGAACTCGAACCTGACCGTAAGGTTCGTTACCATCCATGAATTACCCCCGGAAGGCTTCGTACTCCAAATACTTGCATTCAGTGCTACCACTACGTCCGCAATTATATATAACCCTTTAAACTCGAATGGCGACACTGACGTCGAAAATCATCACATCGAAATTCGAGACAATTATAATATCGTTAGATTTAATTTCATATCCTTCTTTTATCAAATCTTTGCAAGATAAAATTTCAAAGTTTCAGAGCCAAAATGATAAGTATAAAAAGTATTTTGTTTGTTTTGAATTGATGAAACACGCCCTTAATGGGCTATTGTGTGGTTCAAAATCAAGGATTTCAAGAAAATTGTTAGCAACAGTAGTAATTTTAGTCTTAAAAACTGTAACTTGAGGTTCCAAAAAATCCCTGGCTCATTAAAGAAGAAACATTGCACAATATTTATTGAACAAATAAGAATGTCTGTAGACCGAAAATTCCTGACAACCAATAGCGCTGCGCCACGTGGCAGTGTCTAGTTTACGCTCCTCCCCAATGAGTCACGTGATTCCCCGCTCATGCGCACTACGCTATCGTCCCGAATTTCTCGAGTGCGACGATTGAAACGAAGGACATATTTATCATCCACTTGTCACCGTACGTTACGGAACTGTGTCGTCCCAAAGACAATCTAGCGTCCGAAAGAGTTAGAGTCACAGTCTAACGATGATCCTCAAGAAGAGATGTCGTCTATGGTGGTGGAAGGAAGGGACGGAGTAATAGAATTAGTTCGACCAGACGAGGAGACCTCCTCACTTAGCTCGCTATAATACGAGGCAAGTTCCGTCACGAAGACCTTAATATCCGCCACTTCCTCCGCCTCCCACTCGTTCGTTTGTTTATTCGATATCGTCCGACGTCTTACGAGGCCGAGCCTCGGTCTTCCTGACCCCTGCACGATACTAATTCCCTTTCCTGTTCTACTAAGCGTGTTCTCGTCTATGAATTCATGAATACGACGGTGCTGGCTCGAGGTGCCCATATTTCTCTTTTATACCGGTCGTATTAACTATTAATGATTGCTAATAACATACCCTTTCTTTCGAAATTTTATTCAGTTCTTGTGATTCGCTTCTCCTCTGTGTTCTTTAAAAAATTCATGATCCTCGAGTTTTTCCTATTTAGACCACTCGGATCTGTTTCACGTAGGATTATATGAATATTCAAATCTTTTTTGGGACTGTTAATTGGCTGTTGTAATGGGGCGTAGAATAAGATTCGATGAAAGCTTTCAAAGGAAGATTATAACAACCGTTCTATTTTTAGGACGAATACTTTTTGCTGCTACAGTATGTAAAGATTATAGGCTCTGAAAAAGAAGAATTAATGCGGTCATTTAAAATGAAAGGTATAACAGCGATACTATTTTTAGAGATACTCTTTTTGCTGTAATGGCTATAGCGTTTCTTGGACGAAGTGCGAAAGATAGAAAACCAACCCTGCGTTCTTTTAATGCCTACAATTTTCTACATTTTAATTTCGATTCCAAATATTTCGTTTCCAATTTTGTCATTTAGAAAATCCTTGCTGTCATTGAGCGTGACCAAACATTAAATCCGTATACATTAGAGTGAATCTATACAGATAGACCATAGCTTACATGGAGTGGACGATGAAATGGTACACGGTGTCAGTGCATCTAGGAAGTCGTAGAAACCAAGAAAATTTAGTTTGCACCACCCACATAATTTTGATACTAAACACAGTTTACTCAAGGAAGACCTTGTACAACGAAAACTTTACTAAGGAATTATAAACCAAAAAGTAATTTCAAAACCTGCGCAATGGACATTGAAATCGTCTCATGCTAATGCATCTAGGATGTGATAAATTGCAATAAAATTTAATTTGCACCACCCACACCTAACAGTTTTGATAATGAAGACAGTTTTTCCGAGGAAGACGTTGAATAAAGAAATCTTTGGAAAGAGGACCATGAATAAAAAAATAATTGTAAAACCACGGAATGCACACTGAAATCGTGTGATTCCGATGTATTTAGGATGTGATAGGAGGCCATGAAATTTAGTTTGCCCCACCCACACCTAGCAGTTTCGATAACGAAGATAGTTTACTGAAGGAAGACGTTGAATAAAGAAATCTTTGGAAAGAGGACCCTGAATAAAAAAATAATTGTAAAACCACGGAGTGCATATTAAAATGTTGTGATTCCGGTGTATCTAGGATGTGATAGGAGGCCATGAAATTTAGTTTGCCCCACCCACACCTAGCAGTTTCGATAACGAAGATAGTTTACTGAAGGAAGACGTTGAATAAAGAAATCTTTGGAAAGAGGACCCTGAATAAAAAAATAATTGTAAAACCACGGAGTGCGCAATGAAATGGTGTGATTCCGGTGTATCTAGGATGTGATAGGAAGCCATGAAATTTAGTTTGCCCCACCCGCACCTAGCAGTTTCGATAATGACAGTTTACCTAAGGAAGACGTTGAACAAAGAAATCTTTGGAAAGAGGACCCTGAATAAAAAAATAATTGTAAAACCACGGAGTGCATATTGAAATGGTGTGGTTCCGGTGTATCTAGGATGTCGTAGAAAGCCACGAATTTGGTTTGCGGACGCCGGTACCGATGTGGGTTAAATGGTAATTGGTTGAAGTCGAGCAACCCCGTGGCCGGGTCGTGGCACGATCAGCGGCCCCGATAAACGGGAAACTACACGAAGTCCGCGCGTTCTTCTCCTCGCCTGTGCTGTGGTTCGGGGCCCCGGCTAAAAGATGATCGTGGCTCGCGATACTTAAGTTTCTCGAGCACTTTAATAGTTTAATTTTCTGCTCGCCTCCTGTTTGTTTTCCGCGCGTAGATTCGGATCTCATCTTCGGGAACGCAATTAAAGAGGCAAGGTGGAGCGACAAGGAAAAATACAGAGAGAGAGAGAACGTGGACGAAAGATTGATAGAGAGAAAGAGGAACAGAGAGAGATAGATAGATAGATAGATAGATAGATAGATAGAGAGAGAGAGAGAGAGAGAGAGAGAGAGAGAGAGAGAGAGAGAGAGAGAGAGAGAGAGAGAGAGAGAAAGGGAGAGAGAAGACGGTTGCAGAAGACCGGCGGCGCTAAGGAAAGAGGGGCACATGGTTAATAGAATAGGGGATGTTGAGGGAACTTGAATTAAACGAGGCTTTATACGATGCTCTGAGATTTGTCTGGGACACGATCTGACACGGATTTGATTAGACGGAAGCGGCGGTTAATGATCAACGATCCTACATTCTTTTTCAGTGGCGTAATGAAGTTCGATGACTGATAATACCCTTCAAATTAATTCCTTTTTTTCTTGTATCTCTATCCGCAAGTGTTGCAGCGGCATGTTGTATCCCTTTGGTGTTGCAGTTTTAATTGTAGTTCGTTTGTTGTTGCACGATTGATACCTCAATTACCCGCAGCTCGTTGCCTAGAGACCCGTTGATACTTTCGAGGAGACGCTGCGAAAAGATCGAACGCCAAATATCGGCTGTTGAAGTCCTTTGCATAACGCGATAATACATGCATCGGTGGACTCGCTAGACCTGATCCTGCCGGCTCATTCGCATCTACCCTGTGTTCCCTAATTGCAAGGGAATTATTCAATATTTTTCATTCTGTGCGATTGATTAACTCGCAATCTGCCTTCGGAACTACAAGAAACTCGGGGAATAATATCAGCTCAGTTTAATTTAATAAATTCAAGACGTCTGGTCTTTTAGAGTAACACACTGAATTTAATACAAAGTCGTAGTTTAATCATAGCGTGCAAAACACCTTAATGCGGGCTTTTCTTCACCTTGTGTGATGCATCTGTGCACTGATAAAATCTACTGCATTTAACGCTGTCGTTGCAGTATAACGATATGAGGGTTTGGAATAATTGGAGGCTCGCAAAATTAATTTCTCATAACCAAATTCTGCATAAACTTAGAACTGTCTCCTGTCTATTTCTCCCATCAACAATATTTATTCTTGGAGTTGCACTATTTAATCAGTGCATTCCAAGTTCTTAAATAAAACAGACCCATGTTTTATTTCTTTCAATTCCTATATAGTCTATTTTGTTCTGTATTTTTGTCTTTCTAATTGATTCTATCTATATTCTGAACAACCGAACCGAAGGATCGAATAGCAAAGACAAATCCTCTCTCATATTATTTAATACACCTATACTAATCTTTCTTTCTTAACTTGACCGGTGTAAAATTAGCAACCACGCTATGTTTAATGAATCTGTGCACCGATAAAAGCTATTGTACTTTGGCCACCATCTAATAAAGTATTTAGAAATTCGTCTTCAGAGTTGCAGAATTAATTCTTCATAAATTCAGTCTCGACACAGAATCGATTCCCTATGATCAATCTTCGAATAGCAAAGATAAATCCTCTCTCATATTATTTAATACACCTATACTAATCTTTCTTGCTTAACTTGACCGGTGTAAAATTAGCAACCACCCTATGTTTAATGGATCTGTGTACCGATAAAAACTATTGTACTTTAACCACCATAGAATAACGTATTCAGGAATTTATCTTCAGAGCTGCAGAATTAATTCTTCATAAATTCAGCCTCGACACAGAATCGTTTCCCTCTGATCAATCTTCGAATAGCAAAGATTAATACTCTCTCATATTATTTCATACACCTATACTAATCTTTCTTGCTTAACTTGACCGGTGTAAAATTAGCAACCACCCTATGTTCAATGAATCTGTGTACCGATAAAAACTATTGTACTTTAACCACCATAGAATAACGTATTTAGGAATTTGTCTTCAGAGCTGCAGAATTAATTCTTCATAAATTCAGCCTCGACACAGAATCGTTTTCCTCTGATCAATCTTTTTCCCCCTGCGTTTCACAATTGAGTTAGTGCACGCGGGATTATTAAGTCAGACCAACCGACGTTTTATTTGCTGTTGACAGTCCCGAGTGGATTCTGAACAGCTAAGAAGAACTAAACAGCGACGATAAATCCGCGGAACAGTGGTTGCACTTCATTACTCGAGGATAAGAGATCTTGACCAGTCGCCTAACAGCGGCACGAGTTTCTAAACGTGGTTGATGCAACGTAGGATAGAGGCATGCTCCGAGGAAAAGGAAAACCAGCAAACATCCCACTCGACAGAATCTTTTCTAAGGCAGGGAACGAATACCGGCGCCTTGCAGCCCAAGATCCATTCGACCATTGTGTCCATTATAAGTTTTTGTCCCCCATTGCAAGGAGGTTTCCCGTGCGTCTTGTGAGACTTCGTGCCGCTGCATTGTCGTGCCACGGTGGTCTCTCCTCTCTCCTCTCTCACTCTCTCTCTCCCAGAGCCGTAGCTACCAACGTTTACTCCCCTTCCCCTTTTTTATTTCCCTTCCACCGCGGAGTATAAGTTTACGTTTGGAAACCGCGGTTGAGGCGCGCACGCTGCATTCATCGGTGCATCGGTGCACCTTTTTCTGCCTCTGGTTCTACAGATGCGATGCGATGCGATGCAATGGTCCCGCACGGACGAGCAAGCGTAGTCGCGCGTAGCGAACGACAGAGCGCACGATCAACATGGCCGGCTTTTGTCGGGACGAGTGGCCTTTGTCTCGCGAAAAATCAATATCCGGATAAACGAACGATTTAATCGAGCTGATAGATAATCGCCTTATTAACCACCGTCACGGTTATTACGGCTAAAGTAGACCCTAATGCGGAGCCAATCGGCGCGTATGGCGATCCGCCGTTGAATTAGCTGAGCCACTGGCACTCAATTCCAAACTCGAATCGACGACACTGAAGAAGATACTTCGGGCCGTGATGAATTTTATTGACTTTGAAGAATTGGCGAATTGCACATCACCAGTGATGCCTGTGGAGATTAAGAAACGTCATTATGATGAGAGTCGTTTTGTTAGTGGTTGTCTTGCCTCGATACTTGTCCATTGTGATCCCCTCCATTTTAATAGTGGCATTCAACCTGCCAAGCATTACAAGTATGTCTGGTAAATATTGCCTTATCAAAATGGCAACAGGAAATTCATTGAGATTGCCCGTAATTGTCAATGTAATAGATGCTTGTACAAGGAAATTATTATTCCATTCATTTCCATAAATGAATTTTTATAATTTCAATAACTGGAAAACATAAAACCAGTTAGTGGCAGAAACTGACCTATCTAATAGCGTGATCATAACAGATTCACAAGTCTTCTTCTTATCACAGTTCTACGTTGTTCTACTGTTACAAAATTGATTTATTACGAATGGATACCAGTAACGAGGTCGTACTGTGATTTAAATAAAAAGGTCTAAGATAAACATTCAATAAATAGCGAAGAAGTCATGCACTTCTATTAACATTAATATCTTCTTGTGTTCAGAAGCTATTAGACTGATATTTTTAATGTTTTGTCTATTTTTCCTAATTAAAACTTCTCTAGAGTTGAAGAACGAACGAAGGAAACCTGCACATTTATTTAAGTTGATCTCTCCTTATGTTGCACATACTTTTCTCTGTGTTTCATGAATCTTCATTGGATAAACTCATCAAAAATATGGAATATAAAATATTTAAATGGATTTTCTGAGGATATAGCTTCTAAAACACATTGAACTTCCAATGAGGGAGACCTGCACTTTAATTTAAACTAATCTTCTCTCATGTTCGAAATGATCCTGTTCGTTTCATGAACTTTCCATGGATTCTCGAAAACATTGAACATCCAACGAGGGAGACCTGCACTTTAATTGAAACTAGCATCTTGTTGTGTTAAAACAGATCAATTATCATTGTAACGAATGCATTTTCCACGAGAGTAACTTCTAAAGGACATTTAGCACCCATCGAGGGAATCCTGTACTTTTCAGAAAATAATTTTTATTCTACTCTTAACAATTTTTCTGATGCACGCACTTGTTTTTAAATTGTCTACGGATGTATCCTCTATAAATGTATCAGTTGTATCATATAATGTATAATATATAATCATATACATATGTAACTTTATTTTATATTGAAACTTTCTGCTGGGTTGATCAGTCACCTGTAAAACGGTATAACTGTATAGAAAATGATGGGGATTATTTTCTTGACAATGTTATAATTGTTTCTAACTGAACTGATTTATGAAAACGATATCACGAATTAATATCCTCACCTAATAGCTTTCGTACATCGTTCAGCATTTAAAGAGAGAGTCACTACAATATAGAAAGTAATGTAGCGTTAAACGGTGGTTAGATCTAGTTGTCAAGTTTTTCCGCAGTTTTTCCGGAGTTTTCCCGCGGGCACGGCTTTTCCAAGACACCAGGTAGACATTCAGCAAGACGTGGGATAGTCGGTGGCTTCGCTTTAAGCGAGATAGGAGTACAGTTATCCATAAAAGTAGAGCATGCGTACGCCGTCTCTAGAACGGCAGGTGGTGTCCGCTGCCGGTGAACAAAGAGAAAAGGAAAAAAAGGAACTCGAACCTACCATCAGGACACTGGCGGGTCCGTTCGGTGGACGTTCTTCTCAAATGATTGAATAATTGACCGGCTCGCTTCGAAAACACGCCGATTCGTGGAACATGTCGACGGCATGCGTTTACGTTGCACCTCTCAGTAGCTTCGAGGACCGGTATCAAACTCAAAAGAGTTCATCCGCTTCTTTGCTCTCCGTGTTTCACAACGATCGCAGTGTCGGTTTGCTGGTAAAATGAAAATTCTCTTCTATAAAAGAACGTTCTATCCTGTTATGCTACAATGTTGCACATATGTTCGAAAAATACATGGCGAAACAGTGTGACAGTTCGCAGAAATTTTCTTTCATACAAGAACACCACTCGAGTCTGTTGCAAAATTATGCACATGTTCATCGAATTCAGTTCTTGTGACAAAGAAAAGTATTCTTTGATATGAAAAACTGTTTCTCGAGTTACCTGATTATTTAAAAATTGGTTAAGGGGGGCAGCTGACAGTTTGACACTGTCGGCAATTGGAATTTTCTTTTATGCAAAAACAACGCACTTGAATCAAGTCAGCTGAAAATTTTATATAATGTATTTTAAACCCAACCGTTAGCGAAAAAGAGAATTATTTCGTTGATCAGGGACCTGAAAGTTTGAAGATCATTTAGGGAGGGGTGGAATGAGATGGCTGCCGTTTAAATTGAATTAATTAGTTATTATTCATATTTTATACAATAGTAATCATAATTAAGGTATCTTAGTCCATAATATCTATATTCGTACAAGGGTACTCGATAAAATTGATAAATTGGGGTCTGCCGTGTTGTTAACCTATATGTATATAGACGATTTCTGGCTTCTCTCTCTCTCTCTCTCTCTCTCTCTCTCTCTCGCTCGCTCTCTCTTTCTCTCGCGCTCTCGCTCGAACAGTTTTCTTTACACTCTTATCACAATATCGTATTTTACACAGATTTGTTTCGTTTACGACTTACATGCTAGAATGGGGGCTTTGAGAGGGGTTGGGGAATGGGGGAGGGGCCCCGGTGCAATATTTACACGGAATCGGGAATCGATCGCGGTTGTCCAAGTTTGTCTGGATCGATCCCCGCGGCTTGCGCCGAGGCTAGTAACGCTAATAACTTTCTACGGACTCTGTCAATTTTTTTCAATTTTTTTCTCTTATAATCGTCTGTGTTTGATTCGCATGTCAATGTGTCTGTATCTCTGTGTGTACATGTACGTGTCGATTCCTATGCCTCGCGTGAAAGGTCCGCGGCGACAGCGTCCGCGTGTCGCAGAAGTTACGGGCGAAAGCTCGACAACGACGCTTGGAAAAAAAGTCGAAGTTTCTTCGTCGATCGGCTGCCGCCATCTTTGAGAAAATCGTCCCGCTAGGAACAGCGTCCGCGCGACCGGATTAGTTTCGACGAAAACGCAACGACATCGCTGAGAAATCGAATTTCCGCGACGGTGTCCGTCCTCGAGAAAATAATTACGCGGCTGCTGGTGTTTTCCGCTCGCGAGTCGAGCCTCTCTGTTCTACCATTTTCGCGAGCCGTTCCTCGATCGATCCGCTAGAGTCCACGAGGTAAAAGTGTCCACGGAAAATGGTAACGGTGCCCGTTGCGAGCAGAAACCGCAAACACACTCTCCGCGTGTCGGCTTCCATTCGTTTCACGCCGTTCTCGCAATTTACTCGCTCTCCACGCGCAATTTAGGAACTGAGGGAGCTTCGTCTTAAATTACACACGCACACGCCTCTTTATTGCACCGAATCTAAACGCAAGAACCCGTCTCTCTATCTCTAGCACGCTCTTTCTCTCTCTTTCTCACTCGCTCTTGTTCGCTCTCTCTACTCTGTCTCTTTTTCTCGTCATCTTTCTGTCCGCGTTTTTTTTTTCTGCGAGGCATGTTCCGCGCTTCGTAGCTTTGCGGTCGAATCTAACGGCACTTATTAGTATACACGGAGGAATCATTGTCGTCGTCGTCCGGCTGAGACGCGTTCCCCGCAAGCTCGCTATACCGCATCCAAAGAGAGGGAATCAACACCGAGGAATTTTGATTGACGCCGTGCGAACGACATCGATTTTAGACGCAGCTGTCGCACGACTCTCTCTCTCTCTCTCGCTCCCTCTGTTTCTTTCGATTATTCCTTGCAGAGCCTTCTCGCCGATTTAGACGCGTTTACGCCGAAGCTGCGATAAAAGATACAAGAGCAGTAACGAAAGTTGGTCACCAGTCACCAGATACTTCATTGCAAACACTTGCATTATAAAACGATAGAATGTGCTATGACATCTGACCGGTCTGATCGTTTAACGCAGCTTCAGTATAAATCATTTAGACGCGATACTCGATTTGTACTCCCGTTTAATGCCTCCGTCAGATTTACGACTTTACTTTATACGTCTTAAGACCCTATGCAGATTTTTGATGAGATTTATTGATACTCTAACTGTACCGACGTAATTCTAGACATACTACTCTGCATTTTAGTTTTTATTGAGGAAATCTCAGAAGAGATTTATTACAACGTTAAGAATAAAGAGTAATCTGCATATTAATTTCATTCGGTACGGGTGGACGGTGGATTTTGATTCGAAATGAAAATTGTCAGTCCGGATTGAATTTTATGCTCGTAAATCGATGCTATTAAACTTTGTCTACTGGAAACCTATTAACCCTTTACAATCGGAACTATTTCAGCTCGAAAATCAAATATTTCTTCCGACCAACAATATTTCAATTCTATCCGATTATTTTCAATTTTTGCATATGAAACTTATGCAATTTACTCGTACAATATTTAAATATTTCATAATTTATGAGATACAAATAAATTTAACAATGTGAAAAATATTTTGTATAGTGTATTGCAATTTTTAATGGAGAATCAGAGTTACCACCAGTGTCGCCAGATCGCTGAAGTCGTGGGGAATACAATTTACCACCTCTCTGATGACCAGAGTAATATGTAACACGTCACGTGACCAGTTTACGGTCTTAGTGGGGGATGTTGGAGTGTGCGCAGGAGTGGAATGGGATAGTGGAAGGGGAAAAGGAGGAAAGGGAAATCAACCCAGCTTTGGTTGATCTGGCAACACCGGTTACCACTCGATTACAAAGGGTTAACAGGATTTTCAATAATTCTGCTGTGCCAATGAAAACTCAGAAATCTTCTTTTATCTAATTACAGCAAACGAAATGATTAGATTACGTCACCGGTGGCGACTAGCTAGTCCACGACTGTAGTTGCTACTGCTGTTGGAAGGATCTATGAAGGAGTTCTTAACCGTGGACCACAAAACTTCAAAAAATTATGAAATAATGCCGGTAGATAATGTATTAAAATTGTAGCAAATTGTCTGACAAGATACAAATGAGACCGACGAGTATGAAATGGAGCAAGTGCAAAATTGATATACTAATTTATTTATCATTTGTTTTATTGAACTTAATTTTGTGCTGATATATTGATTGTACCAAAATCCGAGAGTTCCAAGGTGGTTGAAAGATTTAATTCCGTAAAAAATCTTCTCTTTTCAATTTTTCTTCGAATCTTTGTAAAAAATTGCGATTTTAACGACTTATCGAGCAACTTCTGCACTTATTTCTTACTCTAAATATTCGCGCTTTGAAACCAAATTATAAAGATTTATTAAATCTGCATTTTGATGGACATCTTAAGAAATTTTCTCGATTCAGACAAATTAGTTTCCAGCATACTCATTTTATTGCAGAAAGTGGTGTTCCTGTAACGATCAACTTCTAAATAATCCAATATCTTCAGCGCTAGCTCATACGATGAAGGGAAATGATTTTAAGAAATTGTAAGAGTGCTTTTTCGTTCATTTCATATGTTTGTCCGGCAGCAAACAATACACACCAGTGACAGACACAGGAATAGTGAAAATGGCAACGTGGAAACAAGCTGTCGTTGCCTGTCTCTCGAGTTATTTCCTCTGAGTGAGTTCAGGTGATCGATAGCAACAAAGAAAATACCTATGATCGAAATTCCTACCACTTAGAAGAGAGTCAAGTGAGTTTTGCAGTCCCCCAACCGAATGAATAGATTAAAATGAAAGAACTGTGACGTTCTTCACCCTTTCAGCGTTATTCCACGATCTTTCCATTCGACACTATAGGCTAGGGCACTGCGTGGACTATACCTCCTGGCTCACGAGCACATGAAATGTTAATCCATCACGCAAACTGACAATTAAAGAGAGAGGATTCCAATATACTTTTCAAACCACAGGGAAATTGACTAATCTGCACCGGGCCTTAAAATTGTCCTTTCCCACAAGGATTCGCGAAAGGAGACTTTTGCAATCGGAGATTTCACACATCATTAGAGATCACATATCGGAGATTTCACACATCATTAGACTAAGGATTTTATGCATTTTTTTATACATTAAAACAGCGAACATATTTAAAGAATGTAAAAATCATATTCCTCTATTTTGAACTCATTAGGGTTTCTAAAACAAGAAATATGAACGTCCATGTAGCTCCAGCATGTTGCATTTAATGATGACAATTTTTATTTTGCGTAAGACTCTGCAGTCTACTCATCATACAATTATCACTGTTGAGACTTTAGGGCGTAAAACGTGTCCCAGTGGAATTAGTTTCTCAACGTTTTGCAAGCGTCCGAGATAGCTTCATCAGGGGGTTGAAAATAATTGGGACACGGTTTGCATCTGAAAACCTCAACAGTGAGAACAGGGCTCTTACTATCCGGATGTTCGAGTATTCGGATTACTCATAACTCGAAATCCGGATTGAGCTACGATGAATACAAGGCTCCTGCATCCCAATGTCTCATTTCGGATATTCATGTCCGGATCTTGAGTAATTCGAACAGTAAGAGCCCTAGTGAAAACTGCATAAGACTTTGGCAATTTTCATTTATTCACTATTCGAATAACGTATTGATAATTAGTTTGCGGATTTTTATGCATTTGTAGCAAAAATGAGTTTGCACGATTTAAAACAGTGGAATAATTAAAAGAATTGAAGAAAACTGATTGACACTATATCTGATATATTAACCCTTTTCGGGCGGAACTATTTCAACTCCAAAACCAAACATTTCTTCCGTATTTCAATTCTATCTGATTTTTTTTTCAATTTATGCATATGAAACTGATGCAATTTACTCGTATAATATTTAAATATTTAATAATTTATTATATACAAACAAATTTAACGGCCTGACAAATATTTTGAATAGTGTATTGACACAGGTTAAAATGATTGAAGAAAGAAGTGGACATACAGTGACTCACGAAAGTATTCGAACGACCTTTAAATCAGAATTACTTGTTTAAAGTAGCACCAAACTACTTGACTTTTTTTAGAAGTTAGAAGCTTTGATTTACTAAATGGTGTGCCAAAAAGATTTCAAGAAGATTGCAATTGGTAAGAATTATATGAAAAAATGGAAAGCGCACTTTTTAAAACTCTTTCATTTCAGTCCATAATGAAAATTTAAAATACGCGTATCCTAGACCTATGTTAGTAATACACATGTTGCATGTTCTTCAAAATCGACAACGTACACACGAACTGCAAGGGGTTGAAAGTGGTGAAAATTGCAGTTTTTGACGGTTTTTGGTCAGTTTCTGCTTAAACTAGGACTAAAATAAGAAAGTTTTAAAAAGTGCCATTTTTATTTTCTTATGCTATAGCTACCAATTGCAATTTTTTCGAAACCTTATTTTTCATGCAATTTAGTAAATCAATGTTTCCAATCGTTAATTTTTTGCGGACGTGTGTCTGCAGGCAGTCGCCCAAATAAAATTACTACTCTGTGACTAAAAATCATTTTTTTTAAAATTATTACTCTCAAAAAACACCAAACAAATTTTTACCAAACACAACACTTGCTCCTTCATTTAATTCTTATGTGTAGCTTTCAGTACACCATTTAATTTCCCAAGGAAAATTATACATTCGAACCGTCGATAAATACGCTAAACATAATTCCCGTCCGCAAAGGGTTAAAAAAGTGTCCAGGTGTTTGGTCCAATTTTTAAAAATTTATTCTGATTTAAAGGACATTCTTATATTTTTGTGAATCATTCTTTATTTGGCTTTTACCTCTTGCTAATTGATGCAGAAAATTTGTATTTTGCGTAATGACCCGCAGTCTATTGACAATCTCTTAATTTTCAGTGGCCGTTTACCGTTTTCTTCAGCCTCCGTAGAAGTGAAATTGATCGATAAGAAAATTTGAGGCTTCTTTCGAAGAGAAACTGAAACGGTCGCCGGTCTCGGTTTGCTAGTTTCGCGAATCCTCGTTGGTTGGTAGGACAGCCGCGTCTCCGGAGGCGAAAAAGAAGGCAAAATCAGGAAGTAAAGGGACCGTGCGAGACCGCGTTCTCATGAGACGACCATTGTTGCACCGACACGCCAGAGGATTTGGGTCAGCGGTGGGGCTCGCCGGCCCTCCCAGTTTCCCGTGGTCGCAAACCACAACCGTCTTTTTTTGCGGTTTCGTGGCTCCATCGCTTTGAAAGCTAGCTATTGCTCGCGGGAGATGCAAGATGGCAAAGGTTGGCCGGCGCGGCATGGCCGACGGAAAACAGTAAAAACAACGCGCCAACCTGAAACGTTTTCTCGATCCCCTCGGGTGATGCGAACGCCGCAGAGCTCTATCGAGACGGACAGCCAAGAAAAATCGTTTCGAAACTCGTTACCAGAAGCCCAACGCTTCTACAGGCCAGACTTTTGCCGCACATCAATTAAATCTGACAATTGGTGCGTTCTATTTAACTTTCCTGGATCCATTTAACACAGTGCTTACCCGTAGCCACTTAGTAGATCGATAAATGAGATTTTGTGAGAAATGATTCAACCGCCAATGACAACTTTGATCACAAGGTACACTAAGGCACGTAGTCCAATCGTCCCTTTCGGGATAATTTTTTAAAAGATTTTCTAATAGAACGTAATTCTCGAGAATTATACTAATAGGTCGACAGCGCATCTTTATGCAAAATAAACATTTTCTACCTGAATTGCAATAAATTTGTGGGAAATGAAAATTGATATTCTTTCACAATATGTTTCATAGGTTGAAAATAATATAACATTATTTTTAAATTCTTCTAATGTTTTTACAGTTATAAATTACACTTGCTAATGTTTGTCATAAATGCATAAATTCTACTGTCTACTGATAGGCTTCTGGTTAGTAATATGTTAATAGATTGAATAAATTTGTCCATTGCTTCAAACAAACAGACGAAGTGTTGGAACTTGTGGCTAAAAGTTAAACTTTCCGAGTGAAAATGCTTTCAATAACGCTAAACCGAGGTAGACCAGTTGCACTAAACCGGTCTCCGCCACTCACGACTGTTACTTCCGGTAACGAGTAAAAAATCATACGATCCCACAAATACTGTATTTTTCTAGCAGTTTGTTTTTCATCATTGTCATCCTTGTTTCTCGGAAACTTAGACAAATCGTAGGAGAGACAATAGTTGACGAGTCACGGAACGCATTTGATCTTGCGACTATTTCTTTTTCCTGGAATGAGCCGGCGGAGGTTTACGCGATCGAGCTTTCCGAATTCAAATTGCTCAATTTTTTAACGGGGCTAATATCGGTGATGATCGTCCGGGAGAACTGGAAATTAGACCCGGCTGTGCCCGACATTCGGCTCTCTCATGAATTTAATGACCACGCGTGTATTGTCGACACGCGTGGTCCGAGCCGGCGATTTTTTCGCCGCGTATTCGACGAAACCGCGCGCGGTTTCTCTCTCTCTCTCTTTCTCTCAATCTCTCTCTCTCTCTCTCTCTTTCTCTCTCTCTCTCTCTCTCTCTCTCTCTCTCTCTCTCTCTCTCTGCGCTCCTTTTCGGAGGAGGTCCCCGGCGGGTTGCTTCATCCGGAAAGGAGGGACCAGTGATTACACCGGTGATTGCCGAGATCGTTTGACTCACGAAAATGTCATTAGGGTTTCATTACTTCCAACCGCCTTGAGGAACGACTGCTCAACGAGTTTATGCAACGCGTTCCCTGCCTCCCTCCCTCTCTCTCTCTCTTTGCTCCCCTCTTCTGCCACCCGTTTGGTTCGCTGTCCGTCCCCCTAGACCCCTTTTCCGTTGCCCTTTCCGTTCTCCAAGACCGTGGTTCGATCCAGCACGAAGTGGGTCAGGTTGGCCAACTGTCGCAAAGGGATCGACCGATCTAACGTCACCGGTCGATTGACATTTACCGTAAGGAGATCAACGTGACGCGAGGACGCAGAATTCGCGGCGGCAGGCAGCCTCGAGAGAGGTGGCGAAGACATCCATTGTCCGAGCGAGGATAATTGTTCTTGAGAGAGAAAGATAGGAAGAGATCGGTCGCTATCCTGACATTTAACGTCGAGTGTCGAGCGTGTAATCTCGAGGAAATTCTGAGGATAATTGCCAGATCGATCGATCCATCGACTACCCGGCTTACCCTCGCGCACGCTCGATCATCGGGCTCGACGAATTTCTAACGAAATAGGTACCCTGGGGTTTTCATTGGTTCTTACGGTTCGCTGCCACGTGGTTCACAGCGACATCCGGTGACGTCCTCTTGTCTCTGTAGATCCGTTTGACGAACGTTCGCGAACATCTCTTGTATCTTCGGTGAAGAGATACGTTTTATTCTTTTTCTCTTGCGGTCACTCGATAACACGATTCTAGTTGCACTGAAGCTTGTTCGTGGAGAGTGTTCTCCTTCCGGTTCGGGGTGCGCTCGCGCGAGGCTAAATTACTAGAAGTTCCCTAGCGGAAATGCGCCACGACGTGCACCGAGGGCGAATCCTTGCCCACATTTCTCGACGGACGGGTAGGGGCCGC
The DNA here is from genome assembly GCA_913789915.3 of Sphecodes monilicornis. NCBI lineage: Eukaryota > Metazoa > Arthropoda > Insecta > Hymenoptera > Halictidae > Sphecodes > Sphecodes monilicornis. The sequence goes on along the minus strand of OU565297.1, from coordinate 10,431,667 downwards.
GCACGGAAAACAAAACTTCTCGCGCGGACAACAGAACGGAAACAATATTAACATCGAACGCGAATCCCATCGCGACTGGTGCTATACGTATTCACACTTTGGGGATGCTGGCGCGACGGCGCCGATCCGGCGCAAAGAACAAGCGGTTCCTCTTGAACACTGCTCGAAGGACGTCTTCGTTAAACCGCCGGCCACACCCTGCAAAATTCAAAAAAGGAACCATGTATTAGAACTGTACTAGAGAAGTTAGCGTGAAGGAATGGATAAGGTGTCTTTGGGGATGGAAATACTGTTCATATGATTCTCTTGATTTTTCACGACATAAGATTTGGTCTAGGCTGGCTAAGAAGAATAAAGGTGTCCCTTGCCGGTGAAGCACTGTTCCTACGATTTTATTGATTTTTCATGGTGTTTAATTGATCTCGGGTTGTTGCAGGGATGAAGGAGGTATCTCGTAAGGGTTGAAACACTGTTCCTGCGATTATCTTAGTTTTTGATGATATTTTAACTGATCAGAGCTAGTTAAAGAGGCTAGGAACAGTGTCTCTAAAGATTGCTACAATGTTCCTACATTTTTATTTTTTGTTGTGACAATGTATAAACTAGTTTGGGCTAGCTTTAAGGGACGAATAAGGTGTCTCTAGGGGATGAAATTACCCGTTCCAAAATTCTTGGGTCTTGACGATGTATTAACTAGTTAGGGCTAGCTTTAAGGGACAACAAATGTGTTTCTAGGGGATGATATTGCCCGTTTCAAAATTCTTGGGTCTTGACAATGTATTAACTAGTTAGGGCTAGCTTTAAGGGACGAATAAGGTGTCTCTAGGGGATGAAATGACCTGTTCCAAAATTCTTGGGTCTTGACGATGTATTAACTAGTTAGGGCTAGCTTTAAGGGACGACAAATGTGTTTCTAGGGGATGATATTGCCCGTTTCAAAATTCTTGGGTCTTGACAATGTATTAACTAGTTAGGGCTAGCTTTAAGGGACGAAGAAGGTGTCTCTAGGGGATGAAATGACCTGTTCCAAAATTCTTGGTTCTTGACGATGTATTAACTAGTTAGGGCTAGCCGTAAGGGACGACAAATGTGTTTCTAGGGGATGATATTCCCTGTTCCAAAATTCTTAGGTCTCGACGATGGATTAACTAGTTAGGGCTAGCTTTAAGGGACGAAAAATGTGTTTCCAGGGGATGAAATAACTTGTTCCAAAATTCTTAGGTCTCGACGATGTATTAACTAGTTAGGGCTATCTTTAACCTCTTAGGCACGGCTGAATTTTGCACGGGGCTGTTTCTCTGTACGACAGAGTTCAACGAGATTTACGTGTAAACGATACAACCTACAATATGTGACGGACAATTTTGTTCTCTACGCGAGTGCATTGGAATGAAGTTTTTGATGATTAAATTGTATTTTGTTTAAATTATAAACAACATCTGGTATATAATAGCGAATGGTATATTTATTTAAATGAAAAGCAACAATTCATACCTGACACAGGCGTATCAAAAACAAAGACTCTGTATTCTGTCTGTATATTGTTAACACCGTTATAAATCAATGTGAAGACAAAAAAGTGTGAAATAAAACAGAAGACGATCATTTAATTCGAACGGTGAATGAATGAGCTATTAGAGTGAGCCACTATAGTGGCGCGTCGTTCAGAAAGATGACATCCGCGAAAAACACTATAGTGGCGCGTCGTGCCTAAGAGGTTAAGGGACGACAAATGTGTTTCTAGGGGATGATATTCCCCGTTTCAAAATTCTTGGGTTTTGAGGATGTATGAACTGATTATGATACAGAAATGAATGCCCAAAGCTGAGTTCCGTGATAGAAAATTTAAGCTTGAAGGACGACAGTTTAATGTATGAAGTTTGGTACATATTCAGTTCAGGTTCAAGTTTCTCCACATGATCCATTGAAAATTGCTGAAGAAAGAAGAGTATGTTTCATCCATCGACAATATGTTACTAACTTGTCAATGGATGCATCAAGGTCCAGATTAATGAGGATTGAGGTACAGTACTTACGTGAGTAGTCCAGGATTGGGATCCGCCTGGTACCAGGAGTACTGTGGCATATATCCCGCGTGATGCGGCGGTGGTGGTGGCGGAGGTGGATGATGTCCAGGCGTGTGAGGGTGGTGGTGGGTGTGTGGTGGCGCGTGCGGATGCGGATGGTGCTTCATCTCACCCGGCCAGGAGGGTGCGGGTGGGCTCTCGTTGTGCTGGGGCGACATCTCGCTTCCGGGGCTCGAACTGCCGGGGGTGTGACCCCCTGCACCACCGCCCATGCCCCCGAGGTAGCCCGTCGTCGGACTTCCCGACACCGAACTTCCGCCTCCTGCAACCAAACCGAAAACACTTCTGATTAACCAAACCTTCCTCAGTGATCTTCCCGGGGAATGAAAATGTTCTGAAAATAACTGTTTCAAGCTGTTACGCAGGGTGTGTCACGGGAAACAGACGATTTTCAAAAAGGTCTCAAATTCTAGCATTTCAAAGAAACTTGCAACAGCACACCGAAGTCTACAATCGACTTGCAGATCAAGCTGTCATAAAATATGAGGTTATCAAGATCTTTTCGTGTACTTTTACGGATCACCAGAATCCTTAATTCTTCAATCAAGGGTTAAACTTTCAAGAGTAATATAGTTGATAAGAATAATGTGGCTCCAGCCTTGTAAATTAATGTAGGATCTTAGGAAAAAAGGAGGGATACCGCGCTATGAATCGACCCATGACCTCGCGGTTGTAGCTGATCAGCGTCTGCATATACCCAAGGAACCCTGCGCGGTATCCCTCCTTTTTCCTAAGATCCTACATTAATTTATACAATATTTTGATGAACCCTTCACTTTTCATGCTCGCTATACAAGTCTCCGCGTAAATGGCTCGAATACTCGAAAATAATGGAAAATCGTTAGCCGTTTTCCAGCAGATTTCCTCGTTTCTTCAATGAAGCGTAAATGGGTTTCGGCATTTTTCAAAGGCATTCCGGTTCTGGTTTTAAATATGTTTCAGCGGTAACTGTGACATGGAAGCTCTCGGTACCCGCCACGCGTCGATGACTGGTTACACGCACCGACGCAACCAGTCGTATCATAAAGTTAGTCTGGAGATGTGGATCGGCAAGGTTGTCGAACGGTTCTGCGCCGATGGCGTTACGATTCGATCTGCCTAATTGATTTATATCTTCCGACTGGATTCGTCGGTTTCGCTCGTGTTGGTAGAGATAACAGAGCGCTTCTCTCGCTTCGTATCGAGAGCTTTCAGCTCGTTGTAAACGTGACTGTCGACGTTGGTCGCGTGAAATTCGTTGGAATCGGACCCACTACTGTATCGATCGACACGCTTAATATTTTCAACGTGATTTACACCGTATCGGAAGCGTGTCCGACGACCACATTCATCTCATCGATACGCCGCAATTATAAGCTTGCGAACGTGCATGCGTTTTCTGGCAACACGTGTCGCGAGTGGAAACTCTTTATTATTCCTAAGATTCAGTTATGCTAATTTTTCGCACCTGTGCTGCATTCCGTCTTCAGCGGATCCTTGAGGAATTTTAAATTAACTGCGGGTGGTCAACGAAAATTGTCAAGCAAATCGTTAACACTGATACTAACTCATTAATAGTTAGAAAATCATCGCGGGTTCATTATTTTTTAACATTTTAAATCTGATTTATAGTCTTTGTAATCAATCAAATAATAATGAACAGACTTATGAATCTTTATGCAAAACCGTCAACATAGATTGTAAGAAACAGGAACCAAATCAATTTGCCATTCTTTCTTTAATAATTTCAATAAGTTAAAAATAATTATATTCTTTTAATTCTTTTAGTGTTTTGGATTAAAGTGTCTTTCATAAATTCATAAAATTCACAGCGTAATTATAAGTAGAGCTGCGGAACTGTGTGCAAAATAAAAATTGTTTGGTAAGATTTTCTTTCTCTTAATAGTGGTTTTATAAATTCGTAAGAAATTTGTTAGTATTCTTTAGTACTTCTAATCTTTTTATTGTTTTAAATTGCATCCATTTATATTTTCTATAAGTGCATAAAATCTGTAGTTTAATTACAAAAGTTTAGTACATATTTGGTAAATATTGCTGAGTTTAATGAAAAAGTTTCTATACAGCAGATAATGAAATAGATATATTAAAATCGAATCAACCTTTCAACGTGGGAATATCATTTAACTTTGTAATTTGCGTTAAACGCTCAGCGTTTACCATTTAGCGAAGCAGCTCTCCAGCAGACGATTAGTTAAAAATTCAACGGATTCACCTTATTCTAATAGCGACGCATCTTTATGGCTCATTAGCGGTCAAAAACAGTTGTACGTTTATTTTCTCGGATCATTATCGCTTTTATCGTAACTAATGATCGCGAGTCTGATTAGAAGTGTTTACAAGAAAATACCTTCGGATTCTCTTCAATTTTAGCGATTAATAAAAATGCAACGCTGTCGGTATATTATTTTCGACTGTAGAAAATGTTTAAGAACTGCAAGATATTTTTATTTGACTCCAGTCTTCTACAACCAATGCAGACAAATTTTTATTTTGCATAAGAATTCGCATTCCCTTTATTACCGTATTCTCAATAGAATAACTAGCAAAGTTAATCATTTATCGTTTCATTTTATTCGATGTTTTACCAGTTTGTGAATTTGATACACAAGCGACACATTGATTGGAGAACATGAGAGACGGATGAGCGTTAAAAGATGAAATATTAGCAAAACTCCTAGATCTGGATCATCATTGAGATTCAAGTTCACCTCCACCAGAATAACTAGCAATGTTAATCATTTATCGTTTCATTTGATGTTTTACCAGTTTGTGAATTTGAAACACAAGCGACACATTGATTGGCGAACATGGGAGACGGATGAGAGTTACAAGATGGAATATTAGCAAAACTCTTAGATCTGGATCATCATTGATATTCAAGTTCACCACCACCAGAATAACTAGCAAAGTTAATTATTTATCGTTTCATTTTATTCGATGTTTTACCAGTTTGTGAATTTGACACACAAGCGACACATTGATTGGCGAACACGAAAGACGGATGAGGGTTAAAAGATGGAATATTAACAAAACCCTTAGATCTAGATCATCATTGAAATTCAAGTTTACCTCCTCGGGTAGTCGGAACACGGCATTACGTTACGCTAGAAGTCAGCCGGAGGTGGAGCCAGCAAATTATATCTAGGAAAATGAGGAAGATAACGAACCTCCTTGCATGAGACTTCCGGGCTGGCCCGGTTGGGGGGATGGTCCTCCAGGTAGAGCGGTTCCACCGGCTAGAAGGCTGCCGTGTTGTCCTCCGCCGCCACCTCCGCCCTGCTGCGCCGCCTTCATCATCTTCTTGTACTTACTTCTTCTGTTCTGGAACCAGATTTTCACCTGCAACAAAAATTGAAAGAACGGGTCAGCTTGGAACTCGTTTCGCGAGTTGTCGGTAGCTATTGCAACGCGAAATGCACGATGGGGGGAGGAGAAAGAAAAAAATATTGACGAAGAGAGAGAAAAAAGTTGACAAGAGGAGGACGTAGAAGAAGAAGAAGGAGAGCCGGGTTGATGTACTGTTTAACGTTGGTCCGAGAGACGTGGGAAGCCGGCAATTTCCACTGTCTCCGCGTCTGTCCTTCCTTCCGTCAAACATCCGATAATTACAAGCCTGATAGACATTTTCTGCGAGTATACGCGTAATGATACACGCGTCTTCCTTTGGCATATATATTTTGCTCGAACAGCGATCCCGGTTGCGCAGTCACCTTCGATCGCGATGAAGATACATTGTTGCACGAGATCGAAGCCATGTTCACGTTGTCAATTTGTGATACATGGCTGCGATGACGCCCCAAGCTATCGGGTGACTAAGGCCACTTTTGCAGAAATTAAGTAAATTCAGCGCGATAGACCGAGGACCATGGTCTTTCAAGCTGGGAAAATTTTCAATACGTTCCATGTTGGTCATATAGCGATCAAAACAGGTTATCAGAACCTAATTTTGATCGTTGTGCAGCGAATTCAATTTTATTAGGATTTGCAGAATTAAAAGATAATTTTGATGGTATATTAGAGCAATCTCAATTTCATTGAGGATTTGTAGGATGAACAAGGATTGAAAGTGTATTCTTCAGCACTCGTGATTAATTTAAATTTTCCAGCTTCGTATTTATTGCCTACATGAGCAGTTTTGGGTCCAACTTGATCCAACTTCCTAACTTTGATTCAACGAATGTTTGAATCAGTCTAAAACTGCAAACGCAATTCCTATAATGTACCTAGACTATAGAGACCTAGTAAGTTCTATCAAATTACTACTATCTGAGGGCTCGAAGGTCAATAATCTTCTCTCTCTCTCTCTCTCTCTCTCTCTCTCTCTCTCTCTCTCTCTCTTCACCAAGTCAAGATAACAGAGAATTTCATTGAGGATTTGTAGGATGAACAAGGATTGATTGTGTATTCTTCAGCACTCGTGATTAATTTAAATTTTCCAGCTTCGTCTTTATTGCCTATATGAGCAGTTTTGGATCCAACTTGATCCAACTTCCTAACTTTGACTCAACGATCGTTTGAATCAGTCTAAAACTTCAAACGCAATTTCTATAATGCACCTAGACTACACAGACTTAGTAAGTTCTATCAAATGACTACACTCTGAGGGCTCGAAGGTCAATAATCTTCTCCTTCTCTCTTCACCAAGTCAAGATAACATAGAATCCAAGAATCCAATAGCACGAGTCACAGACTCAAGATCAGTCTCCGATTAGCTGCAACTAATCTTTCCAAAGCTAAGGATTCCGAAGTCCAGCAAAGTTGCTGCACTCTTCAAGAATACTTGAAGGGTGGGTCCACACGGCGTTTTTGAGGGGAGTCGAAGAGAAAAGCAACGAAGGAAGAAAAAAGGAAGAGAACAGCGGTAAAAAAAGGAGGAACAGCCAGTTTCGTAACTATAGTTTCTTTCGCCTGTCCCTGCCTACACGCTGCATAGAACACCGGGCACGGCCTGCAGCGGATACTAATGCGCGTGTGCCGCTGTTAGGATTGCACATGCGGTATTTTTTTGTGTCCTCGCGATCTATACGTACGCCGCGTGCACGTGACAGGCTGCTCAATCTTACGTAACCCTGCCTCATAGAGGCGAGCGCCTGTGCCAAGAGAAACGTCGGATGAGGAACACGCTCGTGTTTTGCGCGAGCTGAGCGCGTACACGACGCTCTCGGACCCTTCCTCAGAAAATGGCTTCAGGAAGTGATGCTTCGGATGATCGGCTCTCGTTAACATTCTAAGGGAAGTGTGAGCGATCTTTTTTTTTGCCAATTGTGATTTCGACTGGGAATTTGAAGACTCGGGAGGGCTTGGGACGTAAACGAGCGGTTTGGTTCGGGGTAGCTAAGTTAACTAGCTGAGGTTGAATGCTTTAGGTTTGACTAAGTTCGATGCGAGCGACATTTTGCCTCGAAATGTATTCCCAGACCTACATTCGCATGATACACATAAATATCGTGAGCGACTTCGAACACTGTCGCGACGATAACGCTCGCATAATGCACATCAGCCTCTGATAAAGGAACGACACTCTCGAATACGCTATTATCGGGGGATTACGCAACCGACGGTCGTTTCCTTTTCCGTCGGATGCCGGAATACGCTAAACCTATTGTTAGTGCCACTATTTTACGTGGTCTTGAGGCGATCGGCTCTTCTGCGGGGCACAAATGTGTTACCCTAATTGGGTCCGTGGAACTGAAGGTCTTAGAACCCTGGAAAAAAGAGGATTGTGACAAGTGCAGTTCTTTTCTGATCAGCTACTTGTCTGGAATAAAGATACAGAAAACTTCTGGCTTGTTTCACTCTCCTGCACTGATTCGAGAATTGTTGCATTAATATTTTGTGAATTACAATCATTCAAAATTAGCATCCTTGTGGTTCAATAGTCAAATAAGGGCTACTATTCGTTTATTAGTAACCAATCTAGTCCAAAATACAGATTAAACAGGATTTAGCTAAATTTTCACTACCTTCCATTTAGAATCAACAATATTAACTCATGATCTAGTACCTACATGGATCACAACGATCCACTACAGACACTTCAATGTATCGTTATTGAAGCGACAAAGAAGCTTCAGTGTGAAAAGAGTGAATAAATTCCAGACGTACAAAATAACAGTTATTTTGCAAATGTTTTTGAGAAAAGTCATTCAATGAACATTAATATTTATTTAAATGAGTGGCACTTTGTATTATAACAATTATAATGTCTGATAAATCCACTTGGTTGATCAAAACAACCCATGTAAGATCCTTTATATTGTATCATTATCGAGATGGCGAAGAAGCTTTAATGAAAAGTCATTAAACAAGTCCATTTAGTGGTTGAAAATAATGCACTTAACGTTCTTTGTTTTACTATTATTGAAACAACAAAACGTACAGATCAAGACGACCCGGGAATACTTATTCCACCTTTGCTGAAACTATAAACAAATATCATATGAAACAATTCATTTCTCGTCTCCTGCTAGGTCCAAAATATTTCACTACACTTTCTATCACATCATTGTCCGTCTCAGGAAGGTACCTTGGCTAGAACCTGTCAATTCCATCACTCGTGGTTCTGTGTTACACTAAAATTCCCAGCGAGTTTCGACAGAGGTGCTGCAATGAAACTTTTTCAAGAAATGAAAAGCGAGTGGCCCCGTCCGCTCGCGGCTCCTGTTAATTAATCGACGGCCGTGTTGCACGGTTACTGTAGTTCGGTTCAAGTGGTACGTCAACGGTTTGACGGCTGTCAGGAGGACGAACAGGTCCTCCTCATCAACCCTGGCGCGACGTGTTCCGGCGGTTGTGTAATCGTCTTTGGTCCGGCGCGGCGGGTGACGCGTTCGCGCGTCCACGGCTTTTTACGCCTGGGGCGTCAATCAGGAACCGTATGGTCACTTTAATTAACCGAGGCGGGGCGAGGTGCTGACCAGATTTCTACAGCTAAGGAAAACTATCCTAAACCAAAAGCGTGCAACGGGATAAAAAAGAAGATAGATAGATACATAGATAGATAGATAGATAGATAGATAGATAGATACATAAATAGTTACATAGATAGATACATAGATAGATACATAGATAGATACATAGATAGATACATAGATAGATACATAGATAGATAGATAGATAGATAGATAGATAGATACATAAATAGTTACATAGATAGATACATAGATAGATGCATAGATAGATACATAGATAGAAAGATGGATACATAGATAGATAGATAGACAGATTGATAGATGGATACATAGATAGATAGATAGACAGATTGATAGATGGATACATAGATAGAAAGATAGATAGATATATAGATAGAAAGATGGATACATAGATAGATAGATAGATAGATAGATAGATAGATAGATAGATAGATAGATAGATAGATAGATGGATACATAGATAGATAGATAGATAGAGAGAGGGGGGAAGGGGGGAACAATATCGTCACGTCGAAACGCGTTCATTAAAACCGCGGCGTGAGTTCACAAAAAGCTATTCTTTAATTTTTTGCGGTTAGCATTCGCTCTCGTTTGCTTCATAACTGCAAAATGATGGACTTCAATTATTTTCCCACAAGCAACCCTATTAACCCCTTGCACTACAAGTTGTTTTATGTTTACAGCGATTAGAACTTCTTTATTGTTCATCATTTTGTAGAAGAAGAAAAAAGTTTCTATTTGCTGTATGTCTACATACACTTCAATGGCTACATATCGACGCCATGTTCGAATTGTATTTCGAAGGAAATTAATAACATACATGTTTAGTGAAGTTTATCCAAAATCTTCATCACGAGTCTGACTCGATATTATAGAGCAAGTGGTTAATGGCGCCTTCTGGTCCAGAACATTGAAAAAAACTTTTTTTAACATTTCCTTCAAGTATAATCGTTGTACAACATACGAGCAGAAAGGTTTGTTTGAATTCGTAAAATTAGCGTAGTTATCGGCATTTGAAGAATGTAACTCGTGTTGCGAGATATTGATAGTTATTCTTATCGAAACGGTGACTGAACGAAACTAATCGTGTAACTGTGACGGTATCGACGAATGTTATGAAAATAAATAAAATAAGGAACTATTGTTGCAAAAGCAGATGTCGGGTCTGGTTCGACATAAAACAACGAAGAATTAAAGAAAACTACAAGCAAGCTATTCTACACCAAAAGAATAGGCAGAAAGAGAATAAAACAGGAGATAGAGAGGGAGAGAGAGAGATAGAGAGAGAGAGAGCGAGCAAGAGAGAGAGAGAGAGAGAGACGGAACAAAATCGTCACGTCAAAACGAGTTCATTAAAACCGCGGCTTCGGGAGAAGAAACGACGACGGACCCGGCATTGTTTCACGTTTCGTAAGTCGAACCGGGCCCGCAGACGGACGGGGAATGTTCGTGTAACGTGTGCCGTATAAAATGGCCGCGGTGCGCGTACGGTATCGGCCGAAAAGTATGTTCCTGTTACACGAGAGAGAAACAGTGCTCATTGGCGAGGGCGCGCGCGCGCATCCAGCGGCGCGGCGTGCCGGCGCAAATAAATCTCTGTCTAATTGCTCGTTGAAAAACCAATGCGGCCGCGTAGATGGCGCCCGACAAAGGGCCCAGCGTTAAGGACCCCGTCCCCCGGTGGTTTATTTCGCCGGTCGTCGGGCCCCAAGAGCGCCACCGCTCTTTTGTTTATTGATATTTACAACCAGCCTACAACGCGCGTGGCCCGCGCGACCCGCAGCTTTTGCTCGCGAGGACAAGCTCGCGTGCCTTTTTTCGGACGCGAAGCGTCGGCGTCCCCTTGTCGGACAAGCAGGTGCAGATTCTTGTTCTGTCCCGAGATCAGACGGGCACTTATCACTAGATTCGCCGGTGATCGATGGGTACCGGGCTCTACGAGCGAAAATCACGACCGCAAAAATGTAGATTGACGATTACCCACAGGATTCCCAGGATATTTTGGTACCGCTGCTGAAGTTGTAGAGGACATTTTGTAGAGAACGATTTCAGCACGCTAGGGTTCATTCGTAGTATCGGTATACTCGATTTTAAATTTTTGCTATCGAGTAACCGGGAATGTTTGTGTCGTTGTTATCGTTAGAGATAAACGGTATGTTAAGTGGATCAAATAATACATTATTCAGGATATTAGTCACCTCCGGGATAATTTAATACCGTTTTCTTACGATTTGATAAATTTTATAGCACTTCCTGACACAACGCTCCGCATGCAATATTAAAAATGCGTTTAAATTCTCGTTTAATGACTTTTCTAGCAAATGACACTGACTCGTTACACGAGATAATAGGTAGACAATTTCAAACAGTTGTTATTTAATAAAAATTGCAGAATTAAACTTATTTAGATTTCTCACCATTTTTATAATAATACGTGCTTGATTAAAGAAATTTATTAAATAATTTCTAATGAAAGGATTTTTATAATTTCATTATTTAAAGAATAAAAAATGTGAATATTTTGATTCGTCCGGTCATAATGCGGTTATTGTTCAGTTTTCCAGAGAAGCAGTTTTCGCTATATCATACAGAACATTACTTTCAAAATTACACGTGTTGCTTCAGTACACGTCCAAAATTGTAGACTCGACCACAAACGCTACCGCTTCAAGCCCCAAAACTGGCCCACACTCTTCACAACATCAAAACAAGCGGATACCCCAAATCTTGTGGTACCCCAAGTCCTCGGGTACCTAGAAATCTCCCTTAGGAGAACTCACCACAGGCGTGTCGTCCGATCAAAGTAGTAATTCTCCCGTTCGATGATCGCAATCAGTCTAGCGGCACGAAGGGACATCGTGGCCGGTCGGCAGCCGGCAAGAAGAATTCCGACAAAAAACGCACGGTCCGCGGTTCGAAATGTATGCAAATGCGCGTGACGAGTCAGCACCGCCTCGCGACGGAATACATAAGTACACGAAGCTGAAGGAACGCTCAACGGAGGCCGAAGAGGAGGAAGAAATCCTCGAGGATGAAGAAGACGAGGAGGACGAAGAAGAAGAAGAAGAATCCTTGCGCTTGAACCGGGCATAACGCCGACGGCCACTGGGACGGTGGCAAGCTGCTATCTCCTTCCCGGCATAGTGAATACGTGGCTTAAGTTAGGGGACTTTGAATGGCCGTCGGGCGTCCCACGTGAGCGCAAAAATCGCGCGCTTGCCAGCCGGTGGTCGTGCCAGTCTTTCTCGCGACAATCGACGAAAAAGAAAACCGAGGACAAACTTCGTCGTTCAAACTTCAGTGGAGAAACTTCAACCCTGTGACGGACCAACGATGCCGGTTCGACGGCTTCCGACGTGGCCCACGGCGAACCGGCGCAGAGCAGCCCCGTTCCTCCGTCGTCGATATCGACGATGCATACTCAATGAGCGACAGATCGCCGCCGGAGGGTGAATGGGCGTCAAGAACACCGGGAAAGGGGTACAGCAGCCCGGACAAGGTTTCAGGAGTAAAAAGCACGCCGTTTCGCCTGCGTGAATCCGAGAGCGCGGCCTGTTTAATATTTATGAGAGGCATCTAGGAATAATCTACGTCTAAATGAAAACGCTCCCACCGAATCGAGTCGACGTGGCCCAGCTGCCTCGCTGAACGCTTAGGCGACGCGAGACACGATCCTGAGAACGGACTTCGTGCAATTGATTTTTCGCGAATGATCTTAGTGGCCCTAAATCGATTCTGAAATATCTGTGTTTTGTTTTGAGGAATTGTAATGGCTGGTAGTGAGGGTTTTGAAGGTTCCTAATGGCGTTGGATTGTATGAGAAGATTGTAGTTGCTGTCTGACTATCGATTTCAGCTTCTACTTTCAGTTCGAAACGTGAATTAATTTCGGTGAATCCAGCGGATGTTTTTGAGCAATGAAAATTCTTTGAGCCTAACTCAAGGCAGTGCAAATTCACTGTAGAATTTATATCTGTCTAATTTCATAAACTATAGTTATTGTCTTATCATAAATGGTGATTGGTTTTATGTTTGAAAGAGAATTAATTCAATATTTGTTAGGGTTCTTTGTCTGACTAACAACATTCACTTTAGAATTTTCGAGCATCGCGAATCTTTGTCTAATTTGTTACATTATAGCTATCGATTGATCATAGAATTTAGTATCTACTACATTATGAGACGAATTAAATCAATTTTTAATAAGGCAAAATTTGCTTTTGTCTGACTAAAGGCAGTACTAATTCACTGTAAAACGTTTTTGTATCACAGATCTTTGTCTGTCTAACCTTTTATAATATATTTATTGTCTGCTCGTAGGTTATAGTCCATAATAATTTTTAAAAGTAAATGAATTCAATTTGTAGTGTAGGAAAATTCTTTGTCTAACCAGTAGCCGTCCAAATTCACTGTAAAATTTGCAAATATCGCAGACCTTTGTCTACCTAATCAGTTGATCATAGATTTTGGTGTGGGTTAGGTCTGCTATTAATGTTTGAAAAAATTGTGGAAACTCCTTTGTCCGACCAGAGGCCGTCCTAATTCACTTTAGGTTAACAGCATTCCTATCTGTATAATATGTTAATCGTCAGGTAACGCTGTAACATATTCTTTTTAAATGTTAATTTTAATGTGGAAAGACTGTCTGGTCGCAAAGGATCTGTTTCTACTTGTCACTCGTAGACGCTTTACCAGCTTACTGATTGGTTGATATCGGGCATAGTTTAGCCAGTTTTAAGATTACAGGTTTCGTTTTTCCAAGAACAATGTGTCTGCTCATGGACGATCCGTTTCCACTGTGCACTTTCTGTCTGGCTGACAAGCGTCTACGTTCTCTATCGCAATAAGAGGATCAGTTCGAGTGGTTCTAGCCTTCCCGTTGTTACTTTTGACCGATATTCGTTACCAGTTTTATCGAATGATATATGCTATCCGTGGATACCATAATTGGTGCTTGCAAAAATGTAGTCCTTGACTTGATAATACCGGCCGATAGCACCAGCGGTGGCTCAGCGAGGTTCTGTTAACTGTAGTTACAACCTAGTTACAATAGCTCGGGGCATAAACGATAAAAGTTTCAGAAGGTTTCGAGGCGTTTAACATCGAAACGCGAGACTAAAATTCTTCCGTAAAACATCAACCTTTTAATCAACCAAATTAATAAGCGCAATCGGATTCGAACGATTCGGATTTAGCCATAAGACAGAAGAAAGAAACGGGATATTAATTCTTTCCTTGCACTAACGCTCGTGGATTATATTTAACAGAGTATCGGGAATAATATTAGCATAATATTGTTTCGTCAAGAAACCCATAAACATAGATTGTCCAAACTAACAGTTTTTGATATTAATTCTTTCGTTGCACTAACGCTCGGGGATTATATTTAACAGAGTATCGGGAATAATATTAGCATAATATTGTTTCGTCAAGAAACCCATAAACATAGATTGCCCAAACTAAGAGTTTTTGATATTAATTCTTTCGTTGCACTAACGCTCGGGGATTATATTTAACAGAGTATCGGGAATAATATTAGCATAATATTGTTTCGTCAAGAAACCCATAAACATAGATTGCCCAAACTAAGAGTTTTTGATATTAATTCTTTCGTTGCACTAACGCTCGGGGATTATATTTAACAGAGTATCGGGAATAATATTAGCATAATATTGTTTCGTCAAGAAACCCATAAACATAGATTGTCCAAAAAGTTTTTGACAGACTAGATGCAAAGGTTGTCTATTCCATTAGCGGGTTGTTTCAAGTGATCGTAATGCAGGAAAGCTATAATTTTGCTAGCATTGATAAGCCTGTGACCGACATTGTCCCACGTTTTTAACACTTGTCTTGTTTAACCACCGGCCGCGATCGTTATCTTCATGTAATTACTTTGTTTTCGAATAAAACGCATCGGACAGTCAATTCACCTATGCTCGAACCGCACCGGCTATCGGTGTGTACTCTAATAGCTCACCCATAAACACTAATTGCTCATTGTTCACTCGCGTAAACACATGCTAAAATTATTTCAATAACTCGTTCCGCAAGTAGCATATGAATCTGCTATCTGAACTTCGTTGGGGGAGCAGAAATTACATTATAACTCGTTGGACTAAGATTTTCAGTTCAGTTTCAATTGAATTTTCAGTTTGATATTAACTGCTAATCTAATCGAGATTCGGTAGTGCAAAAACTTCTCTACAGAAATATTCAACTGCATTTTATATACCGGTAAATGTTGGGAATGCATAAACATTTGCATTTTAGTTGTAACTCTCAATTTTATTAAATCGACTCTCATGTTATGCAAAGCTGATTGATATTCAGTAGAAGTTGCTTCATGCACAGACAAATAAATGCAGTTCATTGCATTTTATATATTAGGAAGTAATTACAAGTGCATAATGATCTTGTTGAAATTGTCGCATGCAAATGAAAATCAATGGGAAATATCTATTTACTAAAGAAATTTAATAAAATAATTTTAATGGACATCATTATCGTTGAACATACATTCAAGAGTGTGCTTGGCCGTAAACGTCCACTGTCAACCTTCTTCAACCCTTTTCAAGTACTGTTAACAACCTCAAACCCAAAGTAAGTGACACGCTCATAAATCTCTCCCAAAAAACAGTATATCAGACGTGAATCCTTAAATCCATTACACAATATTTGGACGACTCCATTTTCTCTGAACTTTTATCGTTAAATGTATATTTAAGAGTACCGTTAACCATTTACAACATCTATCAACCTCGTAAAACCCCTTTCAACTTTGTTCAACCTCAAACAACACCCACGAACCGAAATGACTCACATATCACCGTGAATGTCCACCTACAAATCAATTTATCAGTGGCAAATCCTTCGGTTATTCTTGACAGCCTATACATTCAGGAATATCCTTAACCACCCGAAACAACTATCATCCTCTGCAAACACCTTTCAACCCTATTCAACCTCAATCAATACTCTCAAATGGAAATGATTCCCATGTCCCTGTGAATTTCCCAGCACAAATCAGTTTATCAATCGTTAATCCTTCGGTCATTCTTTACATTCAGGAATATCTTCAACCATCCACAACAACTATCCACAAACACCTTTCAACCCTGTTCAACCTCAACCAATACTCTCAATCGGAAATTACTCCCATATCCCTGCGAATTTCTCAGCAAAAATCAGTTTATCAATCGTTAATCCTTCGGTCATTCTTTATGTTCAGGAATATTTTTAACCATACACAACAACTATCCACAAACACCTTTCAACCCTGTTCAACCTCAACCAATACTCTCAATCGGAAATGATTCCCGAAACCCTGTGAATTTCCGAGCACAAATCAGTTTATCAATCGTTAATCCTTCGGTCATTCTTTACGTTCAGGAATATCTTCAGCCATCCACTACAACTATCCACAAACAGCTTTCAACCCTGTTCAACCTCAACCAATACACTCAAATGGAAATGATTCCCATATCCCTGCGAATTTCCCACCAAAAATCAGTTTATCAATCGTTAATTCTTTACATTCAGGAATATCATTAACCATCCACAACAACTATCAACCTAATCCAACCACCACCAACCATGCTCAATTTCAACCAACACCCACAAACCCAAAAAACTCGCATGTCCTTTGCGAGTCCCCCTCCCCCCCAAATCAGTTCATCAGTTACAAATCCTTGGATCATTCTTGTCAGCCATTTCACCCTATCACTGAACGATCTGATCAGCAAACAGGCTCGCCTAACCGGCGCCAGGATCGCCGTGGACCAGCCCGGTAGTCTTAATCCCGTGGCGGCGGGTCGCCACGCGTTTCTCCGGTTGCGCAACGCGGTCACGAATTATGCTCGGAAATCCAGCCGCGAATTATTTCGCCAATCATCGTGCCAGCTCCCCGTGGGCCGGTCAGCCACCCGCCGCGCGTGCAGATCGTCGCTGACACAAAATTGGAGGTTATATCGCAGCCGGGCGTATCGCTCGCTGGATCGAGTTATATTCCCGCGGCGGCGGCGGCTCGATCCTCGTCGCATACACACCTACACACATACACACGGATACGCATGCACGTAGACGGTACACATAGTGGACCCCCGTCGGCGTGTTCTGAATGATCCAATCTGTCCGCACAATAAATAATCACGCGTATCGGCACGGCCTACCTGCGCCCTCCTGTATGCCGAAAGCCGTAACAAACTAATCCGTCATCGGTACCGGACGACGACCGTACAAATCGCCGAAGGGTTTTTCAACGGGCAGCAATCAGCGCAGCCGGGCACCCGATCGATCGAGAGGTGAGACCAACACCCACGCGAAACGATACGAATTCGGAGAGACCACGCGGGGATGAAACGGGACCGTTTTTAATTGACCTTTGTCCCCCTCGAGAACCCTTCGCAATCCTAGCCCGATTGATCCAAGCAGAAGCTGGACAGCTTCTCGATCCCCCTGAGACTTCAAAGATCGGTCCACGCTTGTTCTCTTGGGGGTTGATTACGGTGGTTGTTGCTACCGGGGATGGGTAATTTGTATTTTGCGGTTCGAAGCGATTTTGGTCGCAGAACCTGTATAGACGTATCGATTTAATACGTTCTTATGAAGTTTGTGGACTGCTAAGATTGCATTCATGCTAGACACAGTGTATTTGTTTGAGATCGGGAGCAAATCTTTCGTAGATCGTTGAAATATACATATGTACATGTATAGTTCTAGATTATTGTCTTCTTCAAACTATGATATTCTGACTGTTTGTGGACTTCTAAGATTGCATTCATGCTAGACACAGTGTATTTGTTTGAGATCGGGAGCAAATCTTTCGCAGATCGTTGAAATATACATATATACATGTATAGTTCTAGATTATTGTCTTCTCCAAACTATGATATTCTGACTGTTTGTGGACTGCTAAGATTGCATTCATGCTAGATACAGTGTATTTGTTTGAGATCCGGAGCAAATCTTTTGTAGATCGTTGAAATATATGTACATGTATAGTTCAAGATTATTGTCTTCTTCAACATTCTGACATTTTTCTTTTAAACGAAGCAGCCTAACTAATTCATCACGTCCAACGTAACAATTAAATCTGAACAATCTTTAGAAGATTCGTAGGCTGCCAATGACACTCCACGCAGTCAATGGAGAGTAGATGACATTGAGGTTCACTGTGGGACCTCAATCCTTCCACCATCATTAGCAGTAGCTACAAAATTTATTAAGCAAAACGTCAGAATTTAACCCTTCACACGTTGACTGCCGCGGTGGTAAAAACGATTTTTGCACATAATTTGTGGCAGTACATATCGATTTATTCGTTCTGAAATGAACTATTATATAGCGTAAAATGCAAACTTCGTTATCAAATAACTCATAATAATTATGAATAACTCTGATTGTTTATAGCAACGAAATAGGCAAGATTTGTACGAGATACACAAAATTCACGCGGCAGTCAACGTGTTACTGCAAGTATTTTTTCACGCCATCAACAGCATTAACACTAAACCTACCACGGTAAAATGACCAGTTCTCTATTCCACAATTATTGAAATTATAAATCGCTTTCATACGAAATGATTCAACTGATTTCTTTATTTAAACATAGATTATAATGAAAAACGTAAAAAGTTAAAGTAAATTCAATCTTTTCACTTCTATAGAGCATTTCACTTATATATGTTTCGTGCTTGGTAGGTTTAGTGCTAATAAAGCAAAGCTATTAAAAACAACGAATTTTATCCTGCCAAGAGAAAACTGCAAATATTTATGAATTTCTTTACTCTGACTTCTTTAGCAGACTCACTTCATTCCAAGATAACTAAAAACAATACTGCCATTCGGGGTATAGCATAACAATGCTACTATTCGGGATTTACACATAAATATGTATAATAGCCAGTTTCTCGGCCCCATGTGACGGTCAAAATACTTTGAAACAAAAAAGACATAAAAAGCTAAAATTTGGTACACAAGTAGCCGTTAGCCCAAGGGGTGCACGAATATTTTTTGATCCCGGAAGTCCTTCAGGACCAAGTGTTAAAATTAAATTACTTATGCAACCAACTTCATGCTTCCGTACTCAATGCCATGCCAGTGTGGATTATTCTAACCTAAAACAGCCGTTGATTTTTCAGTTATGGTAGTGTAGATCAGAAATGTCTCTACAGTAGCATGAACGGATCAAAAAGAGTTGAAATGTTATATTTGCAGTCTCTGTTGTCGGCTGAACGGTAATTGTCAACGGATTGAAGCAACGGGAACCAAACGACAGTCTATAAACGTATTCAGAGATGAACATAGGAACATATGTCGCATTTTCCGAGCATGCAGTCGCCTGGTCGAGCATGTCAGCAGGTATCGTAGATACCTACGTTCCCTGCCGGCCCCGAGAGTGGGGGGGGGGGGGGGATAATAACAGCCGTGTAAATGCGTCACTAGGGCCCCGTTCGTTCGCATAATGCTATAATGCCTCTTTTTTTTTATTTCGCTCGCCCGCTCACTCCTACAATGCAACGTCGGTTCCCCCCTCAGTTCCCCCTCGACTCTCCCCCGCACCGGCCCCCTCGCTGCTTCGGCGATTCCCACTTCCTGCCTGGCATCGGTGATGCGCAGTGCCACCTTAACAACAACGAAATTCCCCAGTGGTGCAACGGCCCCATCGCGCTTTGTTATTCATCGCTGCGCTTATGCTTCTCCCTTCTTCGTTTCGTAGACGAAACGAGCTACATGCGTATAGTTTTCTGGCGAGGAACGATGAAATATCGCTCGAGAACCGAGGGACCTGATGGCAACACTACCCCAGGAATCAGGTAGTCCGTTATCTCTTATGCTACTGATGCCTCATTGAAATTTCAGACTATTCGATTCACTGTTCAATTTAAATGCGAACTTTATAAATTGAATGCTGGAAATGCGGATTAAATGATGTCTAAATTAATTGCAAGATTCAAGGACTATATAGAGATTCATCTCTTTCTGTAATAATTTTAATGAGTTGGGGTAGTAAAATAGAACCTGTAAACGCTTCAAATATTTTCTCTGTTTTGTGTTGAACCTATACATTTTTATCATAAATGCATAAAATCCGCAGCCAGTATCACGAATAGCCATTCGTGAACAGTTTAGGTTAAGTGGGTTGAAGTCTCCAGAATTTTAACAACAAGCTCTATGTTAAACCTAGAAACATAGTCTGTTAAGTTTCTTCATAATTGCTGAGAATTTTTGTACATCTTAGCAAAGGTGTTCCTTAGACACAGCTTCTTTCAGTCATAGTACAATTTTAGCTAGGAGAATTTTCTACCATAGTCTATAGTTCTGATAGAATGTATTGAAGTCTCCACAATTCTGACAGCAAGCTCTATGTTAATTTTAGAGGCATAGTCTGTGAAGCTTCTTTATAAAAAGAATTGCTGAGAATTTTTTAACATCTTAGTAAAGGTGTTGCTTAGACACATCTTCTTTCAGTCATAGTACAATTCTAGCTAAGAGGATTTTCTGCCATAGTCTATAATTCTGATAGAATGTATTGAAGTCTCCACAATTGTGACAGCAAGCTCTATGTTAATTTTAGAGGCATAGTCTGTGAAGCTTCTTTATAAAAAGAATTGCTGAGAATTTTTCTACATCTTATTAAAGGTGTTCCTTAGACACATCTTCTTTCAATCATAGTACAATTCTAGCTAAGAGGATTTTCTACCAAGGTCTATAATTTTGATAGAATGTATTGAAGTCTCCACAATTGTGACAGCAAGCTCCTTGTTAATTTTAGAGGCATAGTCTATGAAGCTTCTTCAGAAATAGAATTGTTGAGAATTTTTGTACATCTTAGTAAAGGTGTTCCTTAGACACATCTTTTTTCAATCATAGTACAATTCTAGCTAAGAGGATTTTCTACCAAGGTCTATAATTCTGATAGAATGTATTGAAGTCTCCACAATTGTGACAGCAAGCTCTATGTTAATTTTAGAGGCATAGTCTATGAAGCTTCTTCAGAAATAGAATTGTTGAGCATTTTTGTACATTTTAGCATAGGTGTTCCTTAGATCTTCTTTCAGTCATAGTACAATCCTAGCTAGGAGGATTTTCTACCATAATCTATAATTCTGATACCATATATTAAAGTCTCCAGAATTGTGACAGCAAGCTCTATGTTAATTTTAGAGGCACAGTCTGTAAAGGTTCTTTACAAAAAGAAATGTAGGCCATGTTTCTACATTTCAGCAAGTGTATTCTTCAAGCTCATCCTTGACTCCCAGTTCAATTTTAGCTTGGAAGAACTTTTTGTCACAAACAATAATTTATGTAAAGTATATTAAGACATTCAGAATAGTCAGTGCGAGCCCTATGTCGAATCTAGAACTTCTCTAGGAAGATCACAAAGCTTCTCTAAAGGAAGAACCACAGATCCCAAAACTTTTGTACGTTGTAACAATTGTATTCCTGAAAGCTTCCTTGATTCACAGTACAATTCCTACTACTAGCTTCAAACATTTTCTCTGATAGTCTATAGTTAAAGTAGAATGCTTAGAAATATTCAAAATGATGAGAGCATCCAATCAAATCTGGAGTCACAGTCTATGAACGACTTTCAGATGGAGAACTGCAGATGAGAAAATTTTATAAAAAGTATTGCAGATGAAAAAAATTTTATATCATAGCAACTGCCACCCTTAGAGTGTCAACTCCGCTTCGTCAACTTTCCTGTTACCAAATCGCAAAAGAAAAAGGATGAATTTTAGATTGAGAGGAACATTATGGACCGTGCGCGACACCTCGCAACGGTTTCCTGTTTTCGACTAGATCGCAGAGAAGATAGCGATCGGCGGTCTTTTTTGCGGTCTCATTTTCTGTTTACTCAGGAACGCGAGAAGCATTTAGTTGCTCCCATGCGATCACAATAGAGCGCGTGCCCGTCGTTTGTTTGTCGGTCGGCGGAATCTTAATCAGAAACCGCGATTATCGTTCGTGCATTATTGCTCTCGTCCCCGCGGATCCGTTCGTTCGGCTGGCTGCGCTCCATCCGTGGCTGGCGAAAAATGGTTGAAATCGAAACACTGTTTTACAACACGATCACGTAGCTGACAGAACGGTGACAGGCGGAATACGAGCGCGCGGCAAAACGGTACACACGCGTACCCTGTCACCGTTCCTTTGTCCCGGGACCATTTGTTATTTTGTACATATTCATAACGCCGTTACATCATCGCGTACAGATGCATTCTCTACCCGGCCTTCTCTCTTTTTTTTTCGTTTTTCTTTCCAGTGGCTCGTGCTGGCTACACTGTTCATCGATACTCTCTGCTTTGACGAGCACTTTTCGAAATTATATATTTAATATTTTGACACCTTCCCTACCACCATTTGATCCATTAACATATCTTCATCATTAACATTAAATCTACCAGTCCCGGTAATATTCTTTATTTTACAGAATAATAATATCTGAAATTCTGATTTCACAATTCTTGAAATTAGAGAGATGAGAAATGATTAGATACATTTCTTCATTCAAGCACATATTAATTAGTCAAGTATATACAGTAGCGCACAAAAATTTAAGACCACCCATTGAAGATAAATAATTTTTTCAAAATTGGTCTAAATGACTCGAGCTTCTTTTAAAATGTTATAAGGATTAGTTTACTAGATAATGTGTAGAAATAATTTTACTGAAATTGCTATTGGTCGGAGTTGTGAAGAAAAAAGTGAAGGTCATGGTTTGTAACTTTTTTATCTGTGCCTAGAACGAAAATTTGAAACATGTATTTTGCAAATTTAAGCGAGTTATGTACAAGTACATAGTTTAATCAAAATTAAGTATATATATATTTTTTAAATAAAGGTACATATTTTTTATTTTCAATAAAAATCAAATCATTTTATTTAAATGTTAATAAAAGCTTATATTTAGAAAGAAACGTATAACATAACACAACATTGATAATCAAGCAGTACAAAACAGTAGAAATTAATTAAGAAATATCTGTACCTAGCCACAAATTGTTAACCATATAATCTTTTACATTTTTAAATGCTATTAAAAATGTGTATTATTCCACAAACAATCAAAATGCCATTATTTTGAAAATGAAACAAGCAGAGTTCTTTACAAATTCTGCGTTAATTTTTCAATAATAGTGTAAATATTTTTAGCTTTTAGACATAAATAATATAAATACGCTACGCACTGTAAATTTTTAGCGAACGAAAAAATCGATATGTGAAATTTTCTATTAATTGGCTATTCAACACATCAATATTTTTCTCACACTTACAGCCAAAATGGCGTCCCTAAATTTTGGCGTCCCGGACAAATGTACGAGTTGGCCGCCCCTAGAGCGGGCCCTGACCATAATTCCGATCGTTTATACAAATCAAATAAGCAAGACTTGTGTGAATCATTCAAAATTCACGCGGCTTCGCATCAAACTTTAAAAAAATAGAGCGCACATTATTTCTTTCTACGAAGTACGTCGAGCACTTCGCTGCGGACGGCTACCGTTTCAGAAAATGAAGACCTCGGCCAAAGTTGAAGAAGACAGGACGCCGAACATGATCCCGTTAACTCGCTTGCACGGCCCGTCTCGATAAAATGCAGATCGGTGCAAACGTTGAACCGCATCTCTCTCGCGATGCAAGCCAGATCCTGCGTTACGTGAGAAATGTTCAGGAACCGTTATTGTATATCGCGGTGGCTGTCGTTCGCAAGACACAAAGGCCCTATTCATCCGCATGCAATCGTATGCATAGGAACTGATCCTGACTTCCAGCATGCCTCGCATCGCTTCGCGCTATCCTACGTGTATACATGCATACCTCCTTGCTCGCTGAACCTCGTTAGATCGTGGTAAAAGAATAATATCCGGCGTCAGGGCTGCCGTTTCGCCAAATGAGATCTCGATTATACCATGTTTCCGAGACTTTCACCTGCTGAGCGCTGTCGCTCAAACCTCTCCGTCATCGAATGCACCCGTGCATCGAAAGAAAGATCACCGTGCACGTTGAATTAATGTGGTAGCAGTTTGATACCTCCGAGGAATTCGAGAACTCGCTCTTCATCCTGGGAAATCTATGGGTTACCATTGTACAAACTCAAGCTTCATCACTGGCAACGATCTTACTCTAACCTTGCACTAAAAATGCATTCGTAGATGCAGCGAATCGGTACACTAAAACTTTTGAGAAAGATATACTTCAGCTAAAAATTAAATACCGAACCTTCCATTTTGATTCGTAGAATTACTTTCGCTGGAAAGAACTTAGTGATTAATAATTTATGCAGATCGATTGCAAATCTCCGATAATGTGACAGCAAGCACTACATGTTAAATGTAGGGTCATAGATATTAGAACTTCTTTAAGAAATAATTGCAGATCTCAGGATTTATAGTTTGTAGCTAGAACCTGCACGAATAACAATGTGGAATGTCGAAAGACTAGTACATGGAAAATCAATCTAAAAATCCATTTATAGATGCAACGAATCCGTTATTAATAATTTATGCAGATCGAGTGCAAATCTCCGATAATGTAGCAGGAAGCACTATGTTAAATGTAGAGTAAGAGATATTGGAACTTCTGTAAGAAATAATTGCAGATCTCAGGATTTATAGTTAATAGCAACGAACCTGCACGAATAACAATTTGGAATGCCCGAAGACTAGTGCATGGAAAATCAATCTAAAAATGCATTTTTAGATGCAGCGAATCGGTACAGTACAATTTTTCCTTAAGAAACTCTTCAGTTAAAAATTAAATACCGAACCTTCCATTTTAATTCGTAGAATTACTTTCGCTGGAAAGAATTTAGTGATTAATAATTTATGCAGATCGAGTGAAAATCTCCGAAAATGTGACAGGAAGCACTATGTTAAATATAGAGTAATAGATATTGAAATTTCTGTAAGGTAAATAATTGCAGATCTCAGGGTTTATAGTTAGTAGCAAAGAATCTGCACTAATAACAATCTGGAATACAACAATCTGGAATGCCCGAAGGCTAGTGCATGGAAAATCAATCTAAAAATGCATTTATAGATGCAGCGAATCGGTACAGTACAATTTTTCCGAAAGAAACTCTTCAGCAAAAAATTAAATACCGAACCTTCCATTTTGATTCGTAGAATTACTTTGGCTGGAAAGAATTTAAGTAAGTAGATTGCGGATTTTATGCATTTAAGACAAAATTGGTCAAATTCAAAATGGTAAGCACATTTGAAGAAATTAAAAATTCTGTTGTATCATTATCAGCTCAATAAAGTGATTCAAACAAGAAATAAATGTCTATCTAGCTCCTATATCTTGCAAATAATCCAGACAATTTTAATTTTGCATAATGATCCACAGTCTAGTAATAAGTTGTGAAAGTTTCCTAAAAATTCATAGTACAATTTTAGCCTGAAGAAATTTCTTTCGTGGTTGATAATTCATTCAGTGTGAATAGAAGTCTCCAAAAATGTGACAGTACAATGTTAAGTGCAGAGTCATAATTTATGAAAGTATCCTAAAAAAGAATTGCAGAACAAAGTAGTTTAATACTTTTTAGGAATCCCATTCCTTTTTGTACATTTTCGAAATTATAATGCACTCTGTTGCGTGGCGTTCTCATGAATTAATGCAATAGTGCATTGATACTTCCAAGAAATTCATGAACTTGATTCCATATCTGGGGAAATCGGAGAATGACCACTGCAATTACTCGTTTGTAGTTCAAGGTTCTCCGTTGATAGCAATCTTACAGCAATTTTATACCTATTTGGAACACCCGTAGAGCTCCTCTAAAAATGAAGAAGCATCGACAAGTAGTAAATGCAGGTGACAGCACAATTTCTCCGAAAGAAGATTCGGACTTCAGATTTTTCATTTCATCGTTCATTAAAGTTACAAAAGAAATGGGAAGTCCCTGATCAAATTTCATTACTCAAGCACATAGTACAATAAAAAGCCTGTGATTTTTACACAGCAAGACACAATCATTTCAATCCGGATATGTTCCTCAGGTTCGAAATTCACCAAGTGACATTTTCTAATTTGTGTAAAAAAAACCCCCGAATTTTTATCTTGTCCCAATCAAAGAATCTATTTCTCTAAAATCTGACATTACAAATGAAAGATGCTCCGTTAATTAAAAATCTTTAAAGTGCCTCACGGGTGTAACAAATTTTTCTCGCGACTGAAACGACAATGAACCGGAAGTTTGAAGACTTCTCTTTACTATGAGCCTATAAAATTTAATCTACGATTTTCTGGTGCCATTTTATTGCAGTTTTAACCCTTTGCGGACGTGAATAATGTTTAACGTACTTATCGACGGTTCGAATGTACAATTTTCCTTGGGGAAATGAAATTGTGTACTGACAGCTACGCATAAGAATTAAATGAATTTGGTAAAAATTTGTTTGACGTTTTTGAGAGTAATAATTATTTAAAAAATAATTTTTAATAACGGAGTAGCAATTTTACTTGGGCGACTGTCTGTCGACACGCGTTCGCAAAGAGTTAATGAAGAGTGTGCCACCACAAGGTTCATTAAGAATTTTGTAAAGTCTAATACCTTGAGGCTTCTTAAAAGTGCCTCACGGGTGCAACAAATTTTTCATTTCATCGTCTATTAAAATTACAAAGAAATGGGAAGTCCCTGATCAAATTTCATTACTCAAGCACATGGTACAATAAAAAGCCTGTGATTTTTATACAGCAATACACAATCATTTCAATCCGGATATGTTCCTCGGGTTCGAAATTCACCAAGTGACATTTTCTAATTTCTGTAAAAAAAACCCCCGAATTTTTATACTGTTCCAATTATATTTCTTTAAAATCTGACATTACAAATGAAAGATGTTCCGTTAATTAAAAATCTTGAAATTGCCTCACGGGTGTAACAAATTTTTCTCGCGACTGAAACCACAATGAACCGGAAGCTTGAAACCTTCTCTTTACTATGAGCCTAGAAAATTTGATCTACGATTCTTTTGTGCCATTTTATTGCAGTTTTAATGAAGAGTTTGCCACCACAGGGTTCAACAAGATTTTTGTATAGTCGAATACTTTGTGGTTTCTTAAAGGTGCCTCACAGCTGAAACAAATTTTTCATTTCATCGTCCATTGAAGTTACAAAGAAATGGGAAATTTCGTTGCTCAAGCGCATAGTACAATAAAAAGCCTGTGATTTTTATACAGCAAGACTCAATCATTTCAATCCAGATATGTTCCTGACGCTTCAAGTTCACCAAGTGACATTTTCTAAATTCTGTAAAAAAACCCTGATTTTTTATACTGTTCCAATTATATTTCTCTAAAATCTGAAATTACCAATGGAAGATGCTCCGTCGATTAAAAGTATAAAACAACAATGTTTGAACTATTATCCCAGAATCTTTTACCAAGACCGAGAATTGTTTCCGAGGATTTAGTTTCAAAATTTCCTATAAAACGACTAATTTCAATAACTTGCAGTAAAAAATTGTTCCGGAATACCGAGTACGACATGTACCGATTCGCTCATGTTTCCATCGCCGAAAGATCTAACCCCGTGGTCAGGCTGTGGGGTAGCTGGAGCATTAAAATATTGAAATATATTCATAAATGCAAAGTTCTTTCGCGAGGACGTCAAGATGGCCACTATCCGGGTACCGTCGAGAGTTTCTCAGATCGCTCGTGTCCCATGGTGTTCCAGGCTCGAGAGCATTTTCATAATCGACGGAGGAACCGTGCCCGAACCGTGTCCGCCGATTCCCATGTCCGTATTCGCGAGTTTCCACGAGCCTGCTCTCGAAATAAGTCCTCGTTTGTAGGTGGATACCTTCGTCACGGTGAGCGGTTCGCACCATGGTTTACCGGACAATCGTGGTGGACGCGCTCGAGGACGATGAGCGGAGACAGGACACGAGAGAGAGAGAGGGAGAGAAAGAGAGAGCATGGAACGGGGGGCAGGGGAACAGAGGGGACAGAAGGTGGAAGAGTGAGAGAGAAAGAGAAAGAGAGAGATAGTGAAAGAGCGAAGAAAGAGAGAGAGAGACGGAAAGAGAAGGGACCTTCTTCTTGGTAGCGGAGGAAGAAAACGAGAGACCACCGGGAACCGGGAGGCAAGGGGCAAGGAGAATGTCGTGCTGTGCTCATCGAGGTGTAGATCCTCGTCCCCTGGGTCGTTCCTACGCCGTGGTCAGCGTCCCACTAAGCCACGGTCACGTTTACATTCGCGTTCTGACTACGTTTAAATTGCAGTCGTACATAGAAAAATGAGCCTCCGCTTTGCCGCTGCTACAGGCCGACCGCGGATCCACCTGTTCCGCCGACAAAAACATGGATATCCTTTGTTCTACGGACACCTCGGCCCCGGAACGTATCCTTATCTATCCCACGGGTTCAATCTCGTTCGACCGACATGCCACATTTGGCTGACTCAGCTTTTTCGAAAAATTACCATTTGTAAAAGGAACGATGTACGAAATTTGTTGCGTTCATGTTTCTGCTGAGTCGAGTGAAGGAGGATTGCCACTACTAGACAGAGGAATTTGATACCTCTATTACACTCTTTATAGTTTTACATTCATAATAATCCACAACTTCGTTATAATATTCAATGGTATTTTTAGAATATTCTTATACAGGAAGTTTTTGATCTGTCATTCAGTCTGGAGGTTTATTTCAACTGTTTCATGAGGACACACAATTTTTGTTGCGACTAAAACTACCATAAATTGATAGATTGAAGACATTTTTTATAATGAGCACGGGAAAATTAATGTATGATTTTTCTGTGACATTTTATCGCAGTTTGACGAAGAGGGCACCGATCAAATGTACAAGTAGAATTTTATAAAGACGAGTGTCTTGAGGTTTGTTTTACGTAATTTACAAGAGTACCAAATTTTTCTCGCGATTATAACCACCACGGGCCGAAAGATTAGAATCTTCCCCTTACAATGAGCTCAACAAAATTGATATACGACCTTTTGCCAACGTTTTATAACAGTTTGAACGAAGGGCGTACCGCCACAATGCTCAACAAAAATTGTATAAAGTCGAGTGCTCTGAGACTTCTTGAAAGTGCCTCACGGGTGTAACAATGTTCTCTTTACTATGAGCCTAGAAAATTTAATCTACGATTTTTTGGTGCCATTTTGTTGCAGTTTTAACGAATAGTGTGCAACCACAGGGTTCAACAAGAATATGGTAAAGCCGAATACCTCGAGGCATCTTGAAAGTGTCTCAGGGTGTAACAAATTTTTCTTGCGGCTAAAACCACAATGAACCGGAAAATTGAAGCCTTCTCTTTACTATGAGCCTAGAAAAATTGATCTACGGTTTTTTGTGCCATTTTATTGCAGTTTTAATGAAGAGTGTACCACTACAGGGTTCAACAAGAATTTTGTAAAGTCGAATACCTTGAGGCTCCTTGAAGGAGCCTCAAGAGTGTAACAAATTTTTCTCGCGGCTGAAACTACAATGAACCGGAAGAATTAAGCCTTCTCTGTACTATGAGCTTAGAAAAATTGATCTACGGTTTTTTTTATGCCATTTCATTGCAGTTTTAATGAAGAGTATGCCGTTACAGGGTTCAACAAGAATTTTGTATAGACGAATACCTTGAGAGACTTCTTGAAAGTGCTGCACGGTTGTAACAAATTTTTCTCGCGGCTGAAACCACAATGAACCAGAAGATTGAAGCCTTCTCTTTACTATGAGAATAGAAAAATTTAATCTACGATTTTTTGGTGCCATTTTATTGCAGTTTTAATGAAGAGTGTGCAACCACAGGGTTCAACAAGAATATTGTAAAGTCGAATATTTTGAGGCATCTTGAAAGTGTTTTACGGGTGTAACAAATTTTTCTCGCTACTGAAACCACAATGAACCGGAAACTTTACTATGAGCCTATAAAATTTAATCCACGATTTTTTGGTGCCATTTTATTGCAGTTTTAATGAAGAGTGGGCCACTACAGGGTTCAACAAGAATTTTGTAAAGTCGAATACCTTGAGAGACTTCTTGAAAGTGCCACAAGGGTGTAACAAATTTTTCTCGCTACTGAAACCATAATGAACCGGAAGCTGTACTATGAGCCTATAAAATTTAATTCACGATTTTTGGGTGCCATTTCATTGCAGTTTGAATGAGGGTTATACCGCTACCAAGTTCAACACGAATTTTATGAACTCGTATCAGCATGTTCATCTAAATCATTTCGCTGGTGTTAAAGCCATTGTCTATTACTTAGAACTACCGTATCGAGAAAGGTTAAAGTTCTGCCTTCGGATAAAAAGGTTATTCTACTGTTTTAACGGTACCGGGAAGGTGTAAAATCCTATCAGAATTTGCCTGGTATCATTTATTAGCACCTTGGAACGACGACCGCCAGCAAGGTGTTTATCGGACCCGTCGAGCATTGCAGTAAATATCTCGAGGTGCAGACCATTCAGCAGACGGTGGTATCCCTAAACGCATAGGAATAAGTGGCGATAGGATCAAGATAGCAGCGCGGGACTGTCTCGCGGTCGTTTCGCGCCTCGAGTCGCACCTGGCTTGTTCGCAGGTTGTCCTGATGTCTCTGGAGCTTTCTCGTTTTCCAAGGGGGAAAAAGAACGATGGGGCACGGATTAAGATGTAAACGACATTATTCTACACGCTATCCAAACAGGCGGATAGGTCGACCGGTCGGATGGGTCCTCCCGTCATTTTCTCGTTCGTGGAAACAGTAAAAGGCCATTTGAAGAGCGCGGAGCACGGTTCTCGCTCCGATGGTCTGCGAGAAACGTTTCTGGACTTTTACGGAAATCGGGAACCTGGGAGCACCGTGCGCCATGTACAGTGCTCGGCCTATGGTGGCGAATGACCTAGCCCCATCCATATGCGTGTATCAGCCTGGCCCCAGCACCCTGCTTTCCGAACAACAGCTTGAACAAACCGCCGCGCTGCGCGCCACAAGCAGACGATATTGTCGCGTTCTCGCTTCGTTTGTGGACACGTCCGACGACAAACCGTTTCCCAGATTGTACCGAGGAAAAAGAAAGCCGATTGAGATATCGGCACAACGCCGGCTGATAAACGAGCCGGCGCGGCGCGCGGCCCCCGGCTTTCTGTTTTCTTTTATCAGGAACACACGCTCGTTACGTGCCGCACCGCGTCGCGACGATGCCGCTGCACGGATAGAGAGAAATTGAAATGCCTCGGATGTTTTCCTCGCCCTGGTTGGTTACTTTGAACTTGCCTCTCGGATCAATGCAACTGTTACCCGATCCACGTGACGGCGTGTTCAACCGGACTGCAGATGTTTGCCTTGCCAATGCCGCCGAGGTGATAAGTGCTTCTTGGTAGGTCGCGCTATTCGAAGAAGTTTGATCGATAGAGAAATTTTGCGAAAAACCTAATGGAACAGACAGTTACCGGTTTTCCACTCGAAATTCACAATTTTGCGGAGCATACAGTGGCGGCCAGGTACTTAAGTACACCCTTTAAAAACGTATAACTTTTTTAAAACTGGTCCAAATGACTTAAATTTCTTAGAGAGGTTAGAAGGATTAAATTACTAGATAATGTGCAAAAAGAACTTTTGTGTTGAAAAAAGTAAAGGTCATGATTTTAAATGTTTTATCTGTGCCTATATCGAAAATTTAGAACAAGCTTTTTGAAAATTTAAGTTTAATTTATACATACGCAAAGTTTCAACGTAATCGGTTACGGTTGTTACAAGCCATTAATGATAAAAAATGTCAAAAATTGTAAGAAAATACGATTTATGCATAAATGCATAAAGATCCGCAATCATGGAAGATTTAACAGGTTCGAAAACGTCGAAAATGGATGAATTGTCTGTTAAATGGTGCTATATTGTTCTAATGCTACTTAAAGCTTTGCATTTCGGTACTACATCGATATCACGAATGAATAAAAATCTGAAGTCCAGCAATGCCGCTTGAAAGGTTGGGACCAGTGTCGCCAGATCAACCCAAAACTGGGTTGACTTTCCTCTCCTCCTTTTCCCCTTCCACTATCCCATTCCACTATATGAGCACACTCCAACGTCCCCCACTAAGACCGTAGACTGGTCACGTGACGTGCCGCTCAGCGTATCACATATTACTCTGGTCATCAGAGAGGTGGTAAACTGTATTCCCCTCGATTTAACCGATCTGGCATCACTGGATTGGGAGTTGGTGTTCGTCTGGTGATTGAGTGCATGCCTTGTCTCACTTGTCTGTATTGATTGATATGTTAACTCTTCCTCTACCGGAAGCCTATTAATCGGCTATCAATAATAATGCTGTACTAAATGGAAGATTAAAAATCTTCTTTTACATAATGATCCCAAATGAAATTATTAAATTCTGTTATCGAGGATGAGTTGTTGGTTTGTGATTGAAGTTTCCCTTGCTGTTGAAGGATCCATTAAAAAATGCTGAACCATGAACAATAAACACAATAAACTCAATAAACACAATAAATCGCCGGTAGATAATGCATTAATACCAACGCAACAGGAGGACAATGAGGTGTTTCCTCGCACCTGTGGCATCCCCTGCCACCCTGTTAGGTATCTTTTCCATCCCCGTACAGTTCGTCTCTTCTTTCAAGAGCTATGAATTCTTTCATACCGTGGATTTGTATGCAAAATAAAAATTGTTCGCATCGATCACATTGAACAGGAGCCGAACAAAAATTTGTTGCTTCCTTTAATAATACTTACAAGCTGCTACTGATACATTGAAGATTTTAAATCCGTTTAACTTATCTTCTGCTGTAAATTGAATTGTTAGACATTGGAATTTTATCAATGTAAAAGTTCGTCTCTTCTTTCAAGAGCTGTGAATTCTTTTACACCGCGGATTTTTATGCAAAATAAAAATTGTTCGCATAAATCACATTGAACAGGAGCCGAACAAAAATTTGTTGCTTCCTTTAATAATACTTACAAGCTGCTACTGATACATTGAAGCTTTTAAATCCGTTCAACTTAGCTTCTGCTCTAAATTGAATTGTTAGACATTGGAATTGTATCAATGTAAAATTGTATCCGAGTCTGGAGCACGTCGAAAAGACGGTAAAAATGTCACAAAAACTTTCCAAACTTCTCTCCAAGCCGAGTGTAAGAAGATCAAAGTTGCGGAGTACCGATCACCTTACCCTGGGGCTAGTTTTTTCACAAACAAATCATACAAAACTCCACGAAAACGATCCTCGGAGCTTCTGCAGCCTCCGTGTAGCTACAAAGCGTTTTCATCAAGCGGCAGCTCACCGGCATAATGTATTCATCCGCGTGAGAAGTCACCGCGGCAAAAACTGGACTTCATAACTCGTGTTTACAGTAGTAAATAACGAGGAGTCAGGTTGACGAGGATACTCGAGCAAGAGAGCGAGAGGGAGAGAGAGCAAGAAATAGGCAAAAGGAGGAAGAAAGAGAGTAACATCGCAGAGACCTCGGTGGGACGATGAAGTGGACTCTCGTCTCGGCAGGATCCGCGCGGTATCGCAAACGGATAGCGTATTATTCTAAGCTGGAACAGTGACGTGGAAGAGGAAGAAGACTGCTGGAGAAGATTGGTCGGTTGTAACAGCGAGCGATCTACTGGGCAGAGGCCGGGGATTTCCCGGACTGATCATTAACGCCGTAATCGAACGGATCAGGAAAATTTCCATTTGATCGGAGCGGCGGCGCGACGCGGTACAGTAACCCGATTCGAGGACGTGGCTCTCGCTATCCTCATCGACCGGCAGCGTTCGCGGAGCGGTGATCTTTGGAGTGTCGGTAGATAAGATCGCCGTGAATTAAATACCGTGGTTCGTTTTCTTCGGCCGGGATTCCTGGCCTGGCAGAAACGCGAGCGACGCGGCCCGAGCTCTCGATTCTTATCGGGCGCGATTATCGGAGGGGCCCCTGCGTTCAACCGGTCCCCGGCCTTATGAATTTTGATGATATCTGATCGATGCTCCCGCGGTGAGGGGACCGTAGAAAAATCCGCTCGGCTCGTTAAACGAAAATTTATCACCGACCTATTCCAGTTTCGTGCCGTGCCGGGGCATTTCTGCAAAGGCACGGACGCCGAAGCAACGCGGACGGACGGACGTGCCGCGCCGGAACGGTAAATTATGCACGTGCACCACGCGCATGCACTTTCCATCGCGCAGGATGTTCCTTAACGTATACGTATATATATGTACGCCGTGGAAGCCGCAGCTTTCAACGGCGCCGGCTCTTCTAGCCACGATACCGACGTTTTTACCATGATGAACGGACAGAAGATGTTGCGGTGCCCGGGAACGTCCACGCTCGCGGAAAAACGAGCGACGGTGCTCCGTCGAGCAGCAAGCTCGAGACAAGTCGAGTATGAAGACAGTTTTGTTCGTGGTTTTTGCCGGGATCTTGGCGGGACGAAATTCTTTGAGGCGAAACATTGGTGGGAAGACGTTTGTTTGTTCGGTGAACGGTTTTTTTCTTTTTTATTATAGAAAATCTGATGACAGATTTATTCCAACAATGCACAGAAATCAATGGAAGAATGATAAACAAAGGAAATTTTTATAGACCAAGCATATATTGGGTTGTTCGGAAAGTAATTTCGTTTTTCCAAGGGAAAATGAAGACGATGTTTCACTATTTATTTATTTATTCGGTGATGTAGTAGCAATTTTGTTCTATGATCTTGTGTCATCGTTCTAGTAACTTAGAGATCCCATGTTCGTAGAATTCCTGTTTTTTATTAGCAAATAATTGAGTTGTATTACTTTTGACGCCTTCATTTAAAATGAAAATTACACCGCTTAAAAAGTGTTGAAAAGAACGAAATAAATGGTTATAAGACGGTACATCATCTTTGTAAACAGCATACATCTTTTTCCCTGCTTACATTGCGTTTTTACCATACCCGTAACAAAAAAGCAAAATGTGACGGACATGCTCACTTTTATTTTGCTTGAACGATTATAAAGTTCTATAAGGCACGAAATGACGTCCGAAATGTCAGTTCTGAAAATATACAATGATATTGTGACTTAGAATAATGTTAAGTAATAATATATGGAAGCAATACCATCTCTACACAAAAAACGAAATTACTTTCCGAACCCAATACATATACATAAACATAAATTTATATATATGACCGTTGATATATACACATGTATAGTATATTCAACTATAGACACAATATAGACATTCCACCACACGTGCTAAAAAAGAACTATGACTACATACGGTATCTCAAAAATGTTGTAAACCCTTGAAATGAGTTGTTCCTGACGTTACGATAATTAAAAAGACAATTAAAAAAGAAAGAAATTTTTATTTGGTTCCTATATCTTGCAATCAATGCAAACACATTTCATTTTGCATAAAGATCTGCAGTCTAATGATAATATACAGGGTGTCCCCAAAAATGTTGGAAAATCTTGAAAAAAGTGGTTCCCGAGGTGAATTGAAATAACTTTTTCCTTAGCGAAAATTTCCACCTCGGTATTGTTAAAGAGTTATTAACGAAAAACATGGACCAATCAGAGCGTGACTATAGCAAACGGATTCCGGCTCGACGACAGGTGCCGCTGAGCGTAGCTTTGCCATTGGCCGAGCCAGAAGCCGTCTGCTGTAGCCGTGCTCTGATTGGTCCGTGTTTTTCGTTAATAACTTCTTAACGAAGCCAAGGCGGCCATTTTTGCAAGGGAAAAAGATACTTCAAATAACCTCGGCAATAGTATAGCTGTGTTTAGACCGCAGCTTGTAAAGCATGTGAACGTATAAAAGCAAGTCCTGATATTGGGCTTGGCTATCGGCAGTGGAGGATAGTGACTATCGGTTTGTTCCATGTAGAATTTGATTACCTGTGGATTGTATGCACTTAAGACAAAAATGAATAGATAAAATTTAAAGCAATAGACAAATTAGAAGAATTTCAGAACATCGATGTACCAGAGTCGGCTTATTAAAATTATAAAAAGAAGAATGGAAGTTCTATTTGGTTCCTGTTCCTTGCAATTGAGCTACATACCATTTATTACATAGTTTATATTTTGATCATACATGGAAATATTTTAAGCAATAACAAAATTACAAATTATTTTAAATAGAAATCTGGAATTCATTAGACTGTTTAGTAGGTACATATACGAGAAAGAAGAGGACGAAGTTGAAAACATTATTTTGAATACTTAACTAAATTCCTCCAAAATCACGGCACTCGCTCGAAGTTCTAACAAAGTAGAATCCTTTCAGCAAGTTCCGCAAGACGTTTCGACATTATCCGAAGTACTCTTCGGCGTATAGCGGGTACATGCAATTTTCGAGCGGTTTCCGCGCGGGCTGGATATTGAAGAAAGGACAGAGACGGACATAGAAGCGGAAAAGAGAGCGGAGACAGGGGCAGGAGGGAAGAGAGGAGATGGAGAGGGTAATTTTAGCCGGTAATTTTACGCTTTTACTCGGCCAGGTTAGCAAGGCGCGGTTCGTTCTCGTGGAAAATGTCGTCCTACTCGGCTTCGAGGTTCTAACTCGGGGCTCGGAGCTCGGTGTGCTCGTCTACCTCTCCGAAGAAGTCCTTCGAGTGGGTGCGCACACGAAAACCGCGAGACCGTACATCTAGATAGTTACGGGACATGACTTCCTCGCTCGCAGGATTTTATCGCCCCAGAAATCTGCTGCCGTGTGCATGAACACTTATGTAGCCGTGCATGCATGCACGATGTACACCGAGCCGTACCGTACCGTTTCGCCGTCCCGAAGTTTACCGCTGCTTCAGATTTAGGGCTGTTCACTTTGTCATCGGACTCGGGAAACGGGAAGATGGATCGCTCCGGTTTTCGAGAAGAGCGATCCATTTTCCGACAAAGCGGACTTTCGAGCCGATGCACTTCAGCTGCGAGTGAAGTATTATTGCACCAAGTGCCTTCGCCTGCCATTGCTGATCTGTGATTCGCTGTTAACCCTTCTGCCAGTGCCCAGAAGTGCAGCATTCTTATACAAACTTCAAAATGTTTTTGTCTAATGTTTTTGACAACATTGTCATCCTTTTTCCTTGGCGAGAATGTACCCAACTATTCTATAAATGCAAAAGTGTTCGTTCAATGCGCCAGACAAAATTGTCATCCTTTTTCCTTGGTATTCTTTCTTTGGAAAAAATGTCCCGAATTTTTCTACAAATGCAAAAGTGTTCGTTCAATGCGCCAAACAAAATTATGATCCTTTTTCTTTGGTACTCTTTCTTTGGAGAAAATGTTCCGAATTTTTCTATAAATACAAAAGTGTTTCTTCAATGCTTCAGAGAAAATTCTACTTCATTTCTGTTGCGGTTCTTTTCTCGGCAAGAATGTCCCGTATTCTTATACGAACCTCAAAGTGTTTGGTCTGTGCGTTAGATAAAATTATCCTTGGTTTTCCTTTCTGTTCGTTATGTGATCAAACAGATCAGAATTTTTATACAAATGCAAAAGTTTCAAACGAAATTATTCTGCGTTGCCCTTACTATTGTTCCGTTACCAAGAATGGTCAGAATTGTTAAGAAGTACTTTTATGTTTATTTCAATCCGTTTTCGTAAAGACAGAGTTGTAAACCAGTCGATTTTTCTAGGAACATTTCTAACATAATGGAGAGTGCCCGTCTTCTTTGTTTCTTAAAATAAAGACATTCTATGATCTTCGTTATTCAACATATTCTAACTCGTTTTCAATCTAACCAAAATTAAGAACGATGTTACTCTTGCAGTCTAAGTACTTCATTTAGTAAGACAAGTATAGAAAAATTATATTTCCAATCCCCAACTAAGGGTGATTAATTTACAATGTATTTTTCTGATAACCCTTTTCTTCCTTCAGTTTTTTTACATCTTTATATTTTCTTTGAACTATCAAACATTAAAATTGAGTTAAATTGTTCAACGAAACGCTATTAAAAGCATGTCCATAAAAGACACAACCATATCTTATCTTGCATGGTATTTTAATCAACGTACCACCCGAAAAATTAATTTTCAATGTGAACAAAGACTTTTGCGTGGCTCTCATGCGCCAGTCTCAACGAGCATGTTTTACTATAAAACTCGCAGATATTTTTTCAAGACGATTGTTGTTCCTTGCGCATTTTTCTTCGAAGTCAGCTTCGTTGCAAGGAACGTGTTGCTAGTGTAAGCAGGCTTTACGCTAGTTACGTGCTGTGATGCTTAGGGCGCGGAGAGCGTAGTTGTGCACGAGCAATCGTTTTCGGTTAGTTAGTCGAGTTAGTTAAGCTTAGCCCTTAGTTATTTAGCCTTTAGTCTATATTAAATGTATCTCTACCTAACTGTAACATACTTGTAAATACCTATATTATCCTAGCAATAAACACCTTAAATATCTTACACTAGAAAGTGGTAGCAAGAAGTTCAGTGGTACGAGTATGGAGAGAACAAGCTCGGGTGAATGTTTTGGCGAAAAAATGACTAATTGAATTTCCCGACAACCAAGCAGAGCCGATTTTTTCCAGCGGCTGTCTCTGTTCCGCCTTCCAGAGTTTTTACACCGTTCGCATAACGGACAGAACCACGAGAGCGGACTGCACCTACACGCGCGGTCTTTACGCACGCACGCACTCGTTGCGAGCTCACGCGAGAGAGGGACTCTCTCGTTGTTGCCCGAAGTCAGCGTTTTGCGAAGGCTGTTTCGCTCGTCGGAGGCTCGACATGAAGGAGCAATCGCTCGCAAGGAGCAACGAGAGATCGTTGATAAGGGTATAGATGCGCCCCGGGTGTAGGCGTAATAAATTGTTTGCTGATTCTATTGAGCCTACACGATGAAAACAATGGGGCAAATGAGAGATGGAGGGCGACCGAACCGGGCACCGAGGAAAATGAAATATTACCCTGCCTCGTGGATGCGGCTGACGAAACGCGGCCGATTTCTAATATCGATTTTTCACCCTCACGAACATGACAATTGACTATCTACTGCATCATGTTCCTGACAAAATTCTTCCCCCTTTTCTTAGCTATTTTTCCCCCTAGAAGAGTGTTCAGAATTTGTACACATACTTCAAACTTTTCGGTCAATGTCTTCGGAAAATTGTCATACTTTTCCCAGCTATTTTTTCCTTAGCGAGAATATGTACTTCATTTTCCGTGCTGCTGTTTTCTTGCCGAGAATGTTCAGAATTGGTACACAATATTCAAAGTATTCGCTCAATGTCTTTAAAAAAATTGTCATCCCCTCCCCTTGGCGAGAATGTTCCCAATTTTTCTGCACATGTAAAAGTTTTCGTTCAAAGTTTCAGTCAAAATTGTACTTCAGTTTCCTTGCTATATTTTTCTCGGTGAGAATGTTCAGAATTGTTACACAATATTTAAAGTCTTCGCTCAATGACTCTTAGACGAAGTTGTCGTCCTTTTACCTTGGCGAGAATGTTCCCAAATTTTCTGTAAATGCAAAAGTTTTCGTTGAATGTTTCAGTCAAAATTGTACTTCATTTTCCTTGTTATACTTTTCTATGCGAGAATATTCAGAATTAGTACACAATATTTAAAGTGTTCGCTCAATGTCATTTATACGAAATTGTCATCCTTTTACCTCGGCGATAATGTTCCCAATTTTTCTGCAAATGCAAAAGTGTTCGTTGAATGTTTCAGTCAAAATTGTACTTCATTTTCCTTGCTATACTTTTCTCGGTGAGAATGTTCAGAATTCTTACACAATATTTAAAATGTTCGCTTAATGACTTTTAGACGAAGATGTCATCATTTTACCTCGGCGATAATGTTCCCAATTTTTCTGCAAATGCAAAAGTGTTCGTTGAATGTTTCAGTCAAAATTTTACTTCATTTTCCTTGCTATACTTTTCTCGGTGAGAATGTTCAGAATTTGTCCCACAAACATGGAAGTGTTTACTCTGTGTTGCAGATAAAATTGTCCTCGACTTCCCTTTTTTTGATTAAAATGTTCGAAATTGTTATGCAAATGTAATAGTGTATGCTCAACGATTCTAACATAAATTACACTGTTTCTTCTTTGTCATTCTTACCTTGACAACTTCCCACTCTAACACACCAAGTATCTAGCTCCAAAAGCATAATTCTA
Source organism: Sphecodes monilicornis (assembly GCA_913789915.3). Taxonomy (NCBI): domain Eukaryota; kingdom Metazoa; phylum Arthropoda; class Insecta; order Hymenoptera; family Halictidae; genus Sphecodes; species Sphecodes monilicornis. The sequence goes on along the minus strand of OU565297.1, from coordinate 10,391,616 downwards.
CAAAATTCTACACTAAACTGTAGAATAGCATCCCTGAACTATCTGTACTTCTGTACTTGCGTATTATACGTCATTCTGCCGAATACGAATACGATTTTCATTTTTTCAGATTTTCTCGAAACTTTGCATATTGTTAGATTTCGTTCTCTTGTTTATGAAAATGTAGCATTATAGGCGTCGATACTCAACAACTTTTGAGATACGTTAAGATATATGAAGTTAGTGTTTCTTTCATATTATGTTTCATTTCAATAAAATTTTTATATTTTGTTTCCTATAGATATTATGAGTGTATTTGTCATGTGCAAAATAAAATTAATTAAAATAGATAAACTGAACAGAAAAAAAATTGGAGAAAAGGAAAAGGGGATCTGAACACTGGCCTTCCCAGTAATGAATCTAGTACGTTACCATCACGCCATTTGGCACCTGACAAAATCTTCAACCAAAACTGTACTTAACGGCTTAACCCCTTGCCGTACTTTAACGAGTCAGATTCGTGATGTAGATTTTAAACAAAGTCTAACAAATATGAAGTGTGCACCTTTCTTTTTGGACGAAATAAAATTTTATTCTTTTGGCATCAATATTTAAGCATTGAAGTAAATGTAGCCATACAAAACATATCAATTTTCTTTCCTCTTTTGCGACATTTTTGGGGATAAAGACGTTCTAATCACTCTAACCGCAAGGAAAATGGTACGGCGAGGGGTTAACGGTTGTAATGAAATTTAAATTGTAAATATCTCAAAAATTATTGAGTATCTACGCCTATAATGCTATATTTTCATAAACAGGAGAACGAAATCTACCAGTATGCAAAGTTTCGGCAAAATCTAAGACCCGGCGACCGCGTCTTCTCCTTGTAAGTCCAAGGTATGGACTGCGAGCCTTCGTCGCATGTGTGCACAAACGTCCGCAGTCTCGGAAGGTTGACACAAGGGTTATTTCACGAATTGAACTCCACTTTCATCGGCCCTTGGCTTCCGTCCCACGCGTCGATCCCGTTGCGAAAAGAAGGTTGCGGAGAAAGGGAAAGGCTGTTGTCCTAAAGCCGCGGGTGCACGTGAATCCACGTACACGGCGCATCATAGTTAGCCACGGTGATCGTACCGCGGCGATACGATCTCCCTTGCCTCTCTCGTTCCTCCACCTCTTCTTCCTTCTTCTCTTCCTTCGTCCTCGTCTCCTTGTTGCGCCTCCGCGGCGCAGGGGATTGCGTAACCTCACCTTGCCGCTAAACGTGAAACAATGCTCTCGCGTGAGACAGCGCGAGGTGTCGGAGATACGCGATCTTCCCGGTGCCTAACTCCTGAAGCGGAGTACCGAATAGAGGGACCCTGCCTACAAGACACCAAGGCGATCTTTTCACGATGAGAGAGAGAGAGAGAGAGACACTAATGATTCACGGCGACTGGAACCACCGTGCTACGACGATTCCGCGACGCGACATTTTCAGCCGACCGAACCGTGACAACGAACCTCCACGCTATTTTCTTAACCCTTTCGCTGCGAAAGACGTCTGTATTTACACGCCTTCATGGGACTATTAACCCTTTGACGTACTACTTCTTTTTACGGCTAAAGTGATCACACTAATCAACAAAATTAAACTTTTCTTTTTAAGTGAAACTTCTTTAGGCGCGTTAGGCGCAAAACCTCGACGCGGTAGGCGTAAAACTGATCTGGCGATGAAACGATTAAACGATGAAACGATTTAGTAAATCCTCGACGCGGTAGGAGTAAAACCGATCTGGCGATGAAACGATGAAACGATTTAGTAAAACCTCGACGCGGTAGGAGTAAAACCGATCTGGCGATGAAACGATGAAACGATGAAACGATTTAGTAAAACCTCGACGCGGTAGGAGTATAACCGATCTGGCGATGAAACGATGAAACGAAATTCTATTCTATTAGCATATACGGTTGAGGGTTCGTCATTGCTTAATAAAGATTATGATAAAATTTCGATGATGCTAAGTGGAGATTTCAACGCGAACTTTACATCGGAACAATTAAAATTATTAATAGAATTTTTTAGAAGTAAATTAATATTGGAAATGGTAAATAATCCTAATGAAGCGACAATAAGATCAGGAACAACTCTCGATGCAGTATTTGCAAGACATTTAGACAAAATTGAATCAAGAATATTTATATCATATTTTAACTATCACAAGCCAATTGCTTCAATAATAGAATCATAGAAAATTAAATATCATAAAGCGTTAATAAAAATTTAAAAAAAAATTAAAGAAAGAAGTTTCACTTCAGCCATGTGGTCTAAGCACACACCAATTTTTTGTAACAGAGAACATTTATACGAGTCCTTATAGACTTTTGTGCCCAGAACACGAATCCGAAAGCCATTTGTAGCCATTATCCTCGGTTTTTGAGAAATATGATTTTGAAAAAAAGTGAACAATTCAACTTTCAAAATTTTTTCTGCTTCAGCCGAGAAAGCGAAGCGATCGATTCGTACATAGAAAAATTCTGTAGACTGTCCCAAATATGATGTTTTTTTTTTGTAAAGTTATAAACATTTAAACATGTGTAACAAATGTTTAATGTCCAAGAGACACTCGTTTCCCAACGAATTTTTGAGAACAGGTTGGGAACAATGAATTCCACTGACCGAACCTCATTACATGTGCGGACCTATTTTGCTTCGTTTCTCGAGAAGGAGTAACGTTTTTCAAACTCTAAAGGCCGATTCCGAAGTCTGAGCTATCGCGTGAAGTGATTCGATAAGAAACAAGAGAATAAAATTTGATTTCGCCTAAAAAGAAGCCACAGATGAAAAACGGCTATATTTTTTCGGAAATAATTTTAACTCGCAGAACCAAAATAAATACATACAGGTCCTAAAAAGCAGATCCCTCAGGGAGTACCACAGAATACCAAGAACCACGCGAACGTAATTTCCTGAAAAACGGCTAATTTTTCTCGAAAATAATTTTGGCTCGCAGAACCAAAGTAAGCGCCTACAGATACTAAACAGCAGATTCCTCCGTGGATACCATACAGAATACCAAGCACCACGCGAACTTACTTTCCTGAAAGACGGCTAATTTTTTTCGAAAATAATTTTGGCTCGCAGAACCAAAGTAAGCGCGCACAGATACTAAACAGCAGATTCCTCCGTGGATACCATACAGAATACCAAGCACCACGCGAATGTAATTTCCTGGAAAATGGCTAATTTTTCTCAAAAATAATTTTGGCTCGCAGAACCAAAGTAAGCGTGCACGGATCCTAAAAAGCAGATTCCTCCATGGATACCACACAGAATATCAAGCACCACGCGAACTTACTTTCCTGAAAGACGGCTAATTTTTTTCGAAAATAATTTTGGCTCGTAGAACCAAAATAAACGCGCACAGACACAAAAATGTAGATCCCTCCGTGGGTACCACACAGACTACCAAGCATCACGCAAACGAAATTTCCTGAAACACGTGTATATTTTCTCGAAAATAATTTTGGCTCGCAGAACCAAAATAAACGTGCACAGATACTAAAAAGTAGATCCCTCCGTGTGGGTACCACACAGAATATCAAGAACCACGCGAACGTAATTTCCTGAAAAACTGCTAATTTTTCTCGAAAATAATTTTGACTCGCAGAACCAAAGTAAGCGCGCACGGATCCTAAAAAGTAGATCCCTCCGTGGGTACCACACAGAATACCAAGAACCACGCGAACATAAATCAGAATTTCCTGAAAGCCTCGGCTTCCCTCGTCGATTAAGGCGATTCGGAAAGCGGGGTTTTCGCGCAAGACAATGCAACGATCGACCTTAAGAAGCGTCGTTTTCCCGGCGCCTATAAGGCGCACGTTCATTAATCTCAATCGGTGAGTCACTCACCGTGGCGAACTTTCATCGAGGCGTGGGCCCCGGCGGGTTCTGTTCGCGAGCGTAAGCATCGTGGCAGATTATGGTAACTGGACGATCCTCTCGTTGTTGTGTCGGTGGCGATGCGACACATCGGGAACAACGATTTTCCCGGTCGGCATCGGCCAGGAAGCAATTAAATGGGCGACGCGAGCGAGCATCTGATTCCAGGCCGCGGAAAGCCGTTACAAGGTGGTGGCTGGGAAACGGTGGTTAATAGGACAAATTACACTAATAAAAGGTAACAACGTCGGCCGTTTTCACGCTAGAATAACAATGGGCCTCGCAGGTCCATTTGAATATTTCCCTAATGCCCCCGCACGACGACGCCGGTTGGCCGGCTTCGCCGCAGCTCTCCGCTTCACTCCGCTCCATTCCGCTTCGGTCCGTTCGGCTCGCGGCGCGACGCAGCGGCCAGAGCGGACATGCGCGCGCTTTTTCGTACGCATCAATGCGCCCTAGGTCCGTTCCGTTGGTCGTCTGTCGTGTCCGGAAGGGTAGGACCTGCCTACCTTCGAAACTGTTCAACGAAGCTCTCCTTTTCTCTCTTTATCTCTCCGTTTCTCTTTCTCTCTGTGTCTCTCCTACTGCCGGGGGAAAGCGACCAGCGTGTCCGACGACGTGGCATTAAATTCGTTCTGCCACCCTGGCCATTCGTCTGCGCTCCCGGGACCGTGTGAGCGTGCGTATCCGTTCCTCGCCGCGCACTCGATGGATAGAATTTATTGTCTCCCGTAATTGGATCGGCGAGCTGTGACCGTAGTCGCGCGCGATCCCGCGTTTGCTTTCGCTCATTTATCGCCGCACTCTGCCCTTCCATAAACAATTAAACGCCCCGTGTACCACGTCGCTGTTTGGTGAACATGGTGGGGTAGGAGGAGTTTCTGGGATTTCGTGTTTACATTCTATTTGGTGTACGAATTCATTCGCTGCCCTTCCTTACGTGAATTTATTGATTATTTACAAACAACTGAAATACAGATGTAGCTCGAAATTCGATAGTACAGTCCGCATCTGTGTTTACTTTTCAGTGTGTATGTTGTTCGAGACATGTGCTCTACTTTTAAGTGTGTATAGTTGTTCTTTACAAGTGCTCATGAGCTTTAACCCTTAGCACTCGAATGGCGACTCAGAGGCGCCACTACAAATAATTATACCATTATTTAAAATATTGTTTACATTATTAAATTTGTTTATATTTCATAAATTACTAAACATTTAAACGTTGTATGAGGTACTATATCAGTTTCATACGCATAAAATGAAAAAAATTATGCACAATGGAAATATTCTTGGTCAGAAGAAATGTTTGATTTTTTAGTTGACATAGCTCCGGGTGAAAGGGTTAAATGTATTGTCATAACAGTCTATCGGTGTAAGACGTCCTTGATCGTTATGTATCGTTCTCGAGTGTCAGTCTTATTCTTGACGTAAAAATAAACGGTTAAAGTCATTGTCTCTAAAAACAAATCGTGTCAATCGAATTCTTTACACCCTTTCACTTTCCAGCTGCAATATCTAATAAAAACTAGCATTCGCTCTTAACAACAATAATGCCGCGAAGAGTGCAACAACTTCGGGTCCGAAACGTTGCATTCTACGGGTGGGATACGGTTCCTCGAGGCTCCTCCACAAATAGTGAAAATCCTTGAAATGGGCGGCAAAAATGACGGCCACGGAAGAAATGCGTCATGGATTCATGCTTTTCTACCCCTAAAACCACCGATGTCCGACTGCAATAGTTTAATTTCTGTACACCGGTAAAATAATCTATATATTTGAGTGGTAACAAGGGAAAGAGAAGAAAGGTTTCGTATGTATAAAATCGTACTGTCGGTGCAGAATAATAAATGAAATAAAAAGTAGTTGGCTATCGAAAACACGGGCATCGACATGACACTTTGAACAAAGTGTTTTAGATTTACACAATTACATACATGTTACATATAAATTTGATGGCATTATAGCAATACTGTAATGTCTGTACACCGGTAAAATAGTCTAAATATTTGATTAGTGAGAAGGGAAATAGTGGAGAGGTTTGCGGCTTTCCTATGTATGAAATCGTTTTATCGGGTGCGGAATAAAGAATTGAATAAAAAGCAGTTGGCTATCGGAGTCACGGGCATGAGCATGGGCCGGGGCCAGTGTGATCGTGTGCCTCAAACCGTGAAGGTTTCGACCCATCGATGCCTCCTGGAACACCATACAGCTCCAGTCATCGCGTTCTCCTTTTTCCAGGCTGATCGTTCCGTGCTCCGATTGGCCGGAACGCGATACCTCCGTGTCACGGTGAAATTAAGCGTGCTTTTAACGCAGCCCCGCATTTGAGGAACCCCCTCGACGAGCTCTCGCCCTACCGGCAATCGATCCTCGTCCAATACCGTCGGAGCGAGCCAGTCCTCGATGACGCTCGAGTATGGCGTATCGTTCATGTTTCCTCTATCGTTCTCTGTACGATCTGCTTCTACGTTCAATAACGTATACACGAAAGAATCTTCATCTAATTATTCCTGGCCGCATATTAACCCTTTGCACTCGGAGCAACTTCAACTAAAAAACCAAACATTTCTTCTAACCTAGAATATTTCCATTCTACATAGTTGTTATGCGTAAGAAACTGGTATAGTACCTCATACAATATTTAAAGGCTTAGTAATTTATTAAATGTAAACAAATTTAATCATGTAAACAATATTCTGAATAATGGTGTAGCAATTTGTAGTGGCGCCTCAAAGTCGCCATTCGAGTGCTAAGGGTTAATTCTTTATGGATTCAATCTATATTCAGAAATTAGGAAGAAATCCTTTGTTGTTATTTGCAATATGAAACTCTTTGAATGCTTTCATGAAGAGATACACGAAATTGCGAGATGCATACGGGCGTACGAGATGCCCGTAATTCACAGGATGCAGAATCTAATGAATAGTATTAAGTTGTATTTCGTTTTTCGAAATTTCTCCGCTTATATTGCCTTCATTGATTTTTCAAGAAGTAGGGTTGTAACAAATATCGATCTCAGAAATCTTCTGATGGAGCATTGAAGAAAGTAAAAGGGAGTCTCTCATGAATTTTTTCAGACAGTATAAGATATTAATATTTTACAAATAACCTTAATCGAATTTACAATCAGGTAACGTTTACTTGAAGCACGTCATATATCTGACTATTTCTGTACACAGTCGATCCAAAAAAAAGTATTTGAACATAAAAATTCCAATGTTCAAGAAATTTACGATATTTAACCTGTTTTACTTTCGTAAAAAACAATCGTACAGCAGTAAGCTTGAACACATAAGACAGAAAATAAATTTCAGTTTCATTCGGATAGAAAATTTATCTTTTGCATAAAGATCCGCAGTCTAGTTATTGCCTACCCATTTTTGTCACATATGCATGAAATCCGCAGTCTACTGGTGATGTTTCAAAGAAATTTTTAATATATTTTAAATTTTTAACATTTCTTTGTGTTGATTCTGAACTGCTAAATCCCGATTTGATAAAGTGCGCTGCGGGGCGCAGCAAAATTTCTGAGCAGCCATCAGAAGCCGAAGGAGCCGCCAGTTTCTCCTGAGAGTGTCGTTCGCGGAAAAATGTCGGCCGCCTACGGGATAGAGGTTCCCGGCCCGTCCAGATTCAGCCCACGTCCCATTCCCTCGGTGGTTAAGTAGCTGAGGGGAAAAAACGCACCCCGAAGATATAATTCCCGAGCACGTCCGTGGCTCGTTAATTCCAGCGTGCGGCGGATGCACCGAGTCCGCTCGTTTCCAGGCCACTTTTCACGAGCTGCACCCGCTCGGGCCTGTTCTAACGGGCGATCAGGTGTCTTCCTCGTCGAACAGTGCTGGAACAGCGGAATGGGCGGCACCGGAGTCTCCATAGAGGCCAGGAGAAACCATAAAGCTTCCCCCGTAACTTAGCGACCGGCAGCGAGCTGTAAAACCCTGGATTTCCATGCGCCGCGCCGTACCGCGTGCACTGGAAACGAGCAGCGTCCAACGAACGTAAAACCCCTCGGCTTTCCAACCCTTCTTCTTCTTCTTCGTCTACCGAGAACCCATAGAAAAACCGTGGACCGTTTTCTTGTTTCTTCTCTTGGTTTCGCGCTTCCTTTGGTCCAGTGGCATTCGTCGGTGTTAACATGATTTTTCTGTCGAGCAACCGGTAATTGCCGGGAGAAAGTGTTCTCCGATTTCGAGAATTGATAGACTAGTCGAGGAACACGTGTAGTCGCGTTGCAAAGTAACGTCGACGAGAAAGTGATTACGAGAATATTATAGAATTTGGTATTAGTCGATGATGCTCGTACAATCTTTTAATTTTTGAGATTTCATTTTTTGGAAGTCAATTTTGATGATAGATGCGTCTTCGTTCGGTCGAAATTGTAGAGATATTGCTAAGTCTTGATAGAAAATGACGCTGCTAGAATGAACGTCTTTTTATCCTGTTATGTATGAGAGGATATTATTCAAATGCATCGAGACATGTCTTTCATGTGGTACAAAATTTCCTGACCAATAATTATGTGACGAAAACAGTGTTGCTTCTCACGACCACGAACTGTCATCTAATAATAAGCTGGGAATTAAAAAAGAACGTTTACTTTTGCACATTGTTCTTCTAATTGTAAGCTATCTCTTTCTAAGATGTTGCATTAATTTCAGAATACCTTCCAGGATAATTACACTTGCGGTATGTATATTTATCCTCAGGTGCGTGTAACTTTTTCTTTAGAATCTTCATGTATTTATAGATCATAGAACTGTGAATTAATATATTAATATGTACATACTGATAAATATTGTAATCTTCGTATGTGCACGTAGCCTTAAAATTTAAGTAAGTAGATCCAGTATACAGTAGCACAGACATTTTCTGTATGTAGTGTTCAGTATGAACACTTGAATCTCGAATAGATAAGCCACAAAACAAGAAAAATATATTACGTTATTTTTTATTTAATAACACGTTCACTATCATATGTAATTTAATAACAAAAATTTTAATAAAGGGTTTCAATATTTCCTGAAGGAGGAATGTTGCAAATAACGGTGGAACTGTTGAACGACGAAAATTCTGGTAGCGAAAGTGTTAAAATTATTCAGAGAGGAAACACATTTTTATTTAACTTATATTTGTCGTGACTGATGCAGAGAATTTTTATTTTATCACACAAATCTGCAGTCTATTGTACGTATGATTACACAATTAATAAAAGTTGAATAAGAGTCTGGATATTTATGAACGTAACTGCAAATGCCTCCCTGATTTCCTAAAAAAGACACACGACAAATAAGATCAAAATCGCTGTTCGAACAATTTTGGTTCGTTTTGCTACATTCTCGAGGATGCTTAATCAGTGCCGATTAACGGGAGCATTTTTAATATAATTATTAAGAGTGCTGATATTAACACTAAACCTACCAAGCATTCAAACTATCGGCGAATGTTGCCTTATAAAAATGGCAAGAGTATAATAGTAATAGAATAGATTTATTCAGATTGTCCGTAATTTCCAATATAATAGATGCTTAAGCAAGGGAATTTATTCCATTATTTCACATAAATGAATTTTTACTATTTCAATAATTGCAAAATATAAAACCGGTCATTTGACCGTGGTAGCTTTAGTGTTAATGAACGCAAGTACAAATGTCTCCCTGATCTCCTAAAGAAGACGCACAACAACTAAGATCAAAATTGCGGTCCGAACAATTTCAGTTTTGCTTCATTCTGGAGGATGCTCAATTAGTGCCGATTAACGGGACCTAATGGAATTTTTAATATTAGTTTGGATATTAATGGACGCTACTACAAAAGATCAAAATTGCGGTTCGGACAATTTCATTTTTGCTTCATTCTCGAGTATGCTCAATCCGTCCATTGCCGATTAACGGGAGCTAATGACATTTTGAATACAATTATTCAGAGTATGGATATTAATGAACGCAACTACAAAAGACCAAAATTGCGGTTCGAACAATTTCAATTTTGCTTCATTCTCGAGGATGCTCAATCCGTCCAGTTCTGTTTAACGGGAGCTAATGGCATTTTTAATATAATTATTAAGAGTCTGGATATTAATGAACGCAACTACAAATGTCTCCCTGATCTCCTAAAGAAGACGCACAACAACTAAGATCAAAATTGTAGTTCGAACAATTTCAATTTTGCTTCATTCTCGATAATGCTCAATCAGTGCCGATTACGGGAAGCCAATGGCATTTTTAATGTAATTATTAAGAGACTGGATATTAATGAATGCAACTTCAAATGTCTCCCTGATTTCCTAAAGAAGACGCACAACAATTAAGATCAAAATTGTGGTTCGAACAATTTCAATTTTGCTTCATTCTCGATGATGCTCAATCCGCCCAGTGCCGATTAACGGGAGCCAATGGCATTTTTCATGTAATTATTAAGAGTCTGGATATTAATGAACGCAACTACAAATGTCTCCCTGATTTCCTAAAGAAGACGCACAACAACTAAGATCAAAATTGTAGTTCGAACAATTTCAATTTTGCTTCATTCTCGATAATGCTCAATCAGTGCCGATTAAGGGAAGCTAATGGCATTTTTAATATAATTATTAAGAGTATGGATATTAATGAACGCAACTACAAAAGATCAAAATTGCGGTTCGAACAATTTCAATTTTGCTTCATTCTGGAGGATGCTCAATCCACCCATTCCCGATTCACTGCAGTTAATCACGTTCTCGCTGTTCAATTAATTGGAACATACAGTTTCGCGCGCAAACAGTGTACAGCAGGAGAATAATCGGCGAAGATGGTCGCCTGGATGCGAATGCAACGAATGCAACTGCAGGGTCTTGGTGTCCGAGATCTCCTTTCCGCATCCGGTGAGATGCGGTCGATCTGACGAGATGTATTCGCGCTGGCAATTATCAAAGTCGTAAGGGGCTGCCGGCTAATGAGGCCGCCTCGTTACGAACTGTCGATTAAAATCGTGCCGACCGTCGCGTCGCTCGTTTCGCGCTCGCGCGCTAAGCCAGCCCGATTCGCGTTCATTGATACCGTCCTGCGACGCAAACGAGTTGAGGAATCCTTGGGGATCGGCTCTGTTTTTCTTCCCCCACCAATTCGCGATTGAATCGATATAATTGCAAAGTCGTTGCTACTCGATTCGTCCAAAAAATCGGCAGAAATGAACAAAAATCGTCCTCTTTAAAGTCCCTTGCTCTTCGATTTTCTTCACATAAGCTCTAAAACGATTAGAACTTCTCTATCGTTTATAATTTCCTAGAGTAAAATATGAAAAGAATTTTTTATTATGTAAGGAATTTCATATTATTTGGACATTTATATTTGAATAAAGAACAATTCTCAGACAGAATTAGTGTGACTTATGTTTAGGTGATTTTCAAATACGTACATTTAACACTAGATTTACGGGGCCCGTCAAAATGACGGATTCAAAATTTTTAAATTTATGATTATTAAGAGTGTAAGGAGGCATCCGTGAGGAATTATTGAATAGATTTATTTTTTGTGTACATATTACAATAAAAATCGCTGAAGATCTAAGTAAATACAATTTTATTATTTTTATAAAGCAATGCAAAATAATCAATTTTAGTGCTCTGTAAACCTAGTGTTAAATAATTCAAAAGTACTGTTGTATTTTGGCTTTCAATCATGATTAAGAAAAGAAGTAAATATCTATGTAGCTGCTGCAACTTGCAATTAATACAGAACATTTTCATTTCGCATAGAAATCAGCTGTGTACTGATTATAATCTACAATTAAATTCTTCCTACTCTTATTGATTTTAATAAGTTAAGTCCTAACAAATCAATCGTTTCAAATTGCCCTCCTAATTTTTGTCAGAAATGCATAAAATCCGTAATCTATCGCCAACAGTGACAGAAAATAGTCAAAATTGTTAATTATATTTCTACGTGCTCCAAAAATTAGACTTCCTCCAGCTTTTTCTGTCCTGTTATTTTGAAATTGTTCTTTCAATGTAAATAATACTTTCTTCTCGCCACATGTATTTTAATAAGAATATAATTTACGAAACACGTTTATTTCTTCCCAATTGTAAGGAAACGCCGTAAGAAAAGCGGGTTTATTTAACGTATCTGGGGACACGGATAACCAAAATTGTTAAATGTTTATTTTTGAGATTCTTCTGTTACTACTGATTCTCTATTTTTATAAATTTAGCTATGTACAGTGATGCCAGAACGGTTGAATCGAGAGGAATACAGTTTACCACCTCTCTGATGCCCAGAGTAATATGTGACACGATGCGCGGCACGTCACGTGACCAGTCTACGGTCTTAGTGGGGGACGTTGGAGTGATCTCAGTTAGTGGAATGGGATAGTGGAAGGGGAAAAGTAGGATAGGAAAATCCACCCAGTTTTGGGTGGATCTGGCGACACTGCTGCCGAGCCCTAATCGAGACTGATGTGATTTCTTTTATAATAATAATAATTTATTCAGATTTCATAGGATTATGAGAATCTATATCAGATAGAATAAGATCAAAGCATAATAATTTCTATAATTCAGAAGTAATAAATCGACTTGTAGGACATACTCTTTTATCAAAAGTCTACGGTCTTAGTGGGGAACGTTGGACTGTGCTCATGGTAGTGGAATGGGATAGTGGAAGGGGAAAAGGGGGAGAGGAATATCCACCCAGTTATGGGTGTTTCTGGCATCATTGGGTGTACTTCCACTCTTTACAATTGAAATCAAATTTGTTCTCTCGTTATTGATATTTTTCCATTAGAATAAGAACAGGAACAGAAGGAACAAGAAATAGAATAGGAACTTGTTTTGTTTCTTTTAGGGAATCCTTTGCGGCAAAGAAGTTCTAATTAGCTCAGCTGCGAAAGAAATAACGGAGCAAATGATCAAGTAGATGGTTAAAAAATTTTACGAGAAAAATCCGCGTAATCGCGATCGCCGTTTGAATTTCAGTTGGCCGAGCGAATCCGCGGCGACTTTCATCCGTTCCCTTTCAAGCACGCGCATAAATCTTCATCGCGAATCAAGCTCGAACACCGAAAAGGGAATCGGCGAGGGTACAACGGTGCCATTCGCAGCTTTCCTCCTTTTTTCGCGACGTCCCGAGGGAAGTTCGCGCGAAGTCTGCCCGCTTAAGAATCGCGCTGAACGGACTCGGCATGAAAGCGCGATAGCGATCCGACAACTTTAATTAACTTTGACATTGCCGCTGTAATTACGAGCGTCATTAAAGCCGCCGGCATTGTAATTGAGTTAAGAAAAGCGATTTGTGCCGGCTTCGAACGAGGAAAAGTCTTGTTCCGGTGAGTTCGAGTTACCCGCGGCCGATTTTGTCATTTCGCTGGCTTCTCACGAAACCTGGCCTACATTGCCTGTCGCTGCCATTCACATCGACTCGCGTAACATTCATTACAATATTTATATTACAGGAAAATCTCAATTAATATTTACATCGTCAGTATTAAATGTGAAATCAAGATTTTTTTTTGGTTTTAGATCGCACCTGCGCGTGATGAATAAGAATTTATTTAATTCTTTTTAAATTGTTGAAAGCTGCGAATAATGCGACGTGCTCGCTAGTTTTTACTGTACTGCGTTGCAGTTCTTCATTTTTCTAATTAACTCATCAAACCGGATTCGCCTGTTCATTAATATTAATTTTATGAAAATCAAAGGTTTTATAACTTTGATCTGTGATTTATTGATTTCTGTTGTTGTTGACATATTATTTAATTATTCCATCCTTTTCGTACGTCCATGGTCCATGGCTAAGGATATTCTTTAATGGATCATTCCAACGGCAATAGCAATTTCAATCGTGAACCATCAAGTAATTCTCAGTAACTTAATCTAATCATTCCGTTTGGAATTATTATGTAAAAGAAGACTTTTCAGGTTCATTTTAGCATAGCAGAACTAAGCCGATTAAAATAAACTTCCGGTAGATAGTGTGTTAAGGTGAGTTCTTTGAATTTGCGATGCAGCGCGGTGATGCGATGGTAGAGGTTTGTTTGGAGTAGATTCTCGAGTTTAGGTGCGAGAGATCGAAGATTCGGAGCGTGGTCCCGGTTTTGCCAGCGCGATTCCTCTTCGCACGAAGCCACGTCCTCGCAATCTGCCTCCGATCTCGCGGGGTCAAGAGATTATTTTATGAATATGCATCGATGCTACTCATACATATACATGGCCGAGTAATTCATAATGGTCCACTCCCCCTCGACGTGCAACGACTCCGCATTAATATCTAGTTTAGTCTCGCGTTTTGCGCGGCGAGCCCCGTCGTGAAAGAGAGAGAGAGAGACACACACAGAGGGAGAGAGAGAGAGAGAAAGAGAGAGAGAGACTGTTTTAAGTGGCTTGTCGACACTTTGACAGAAACACGGTAACCACGAAACTGATATAACGTCATCCAGCGTAATTTTGCTTATGAATAGTTATCGGAGGTTGGCAACGCGAAAAAAAAGAACGGGGGACAAGTAGAACGACATACTGGCGCCACAATAATGAGAAACTTAGTTAAATAATTATTGCCGGAATGTGTCCAGAATCACGATACTTTTATTAAAAATACCTTGGTCGATTTCTGTGAGTAACTATTAACGACGGAGAAGTTTATTTAAAATTCGCTGTCACCGTAGATTAATGACTCTGCTGGTATGTACAAGAAATTAATGAATAAGATACATGTGTTTCTATGAAATATATGAGACATTATTATTCTTGCGATATGTCAGTTGGTTCTGCAAATAATGTATTTGCTTTCGTATCCGTGGATCAGAAATATATTTGGCTTTAATCTGTTTATGAATGTTTTTGTATATTTTTCCGGATCTTCTGCAACTTATGGAATTATTCATAGAAGATTAGTGATCGTGATTACGTTTCTGTGGTCCATCTTTCAGAAATATAAATGGAAATTTACGTTCGCCAGGGACGATCTGATAAAAGAAGATTGTCATTAATTTAACTTTCATACATTCCTCAGAATTGATTGCATAAAAGATCTTAGGATAACAGTTTACACATTTCTGTTTCACACTTTAAATCATCAAGTCATGTTGCGTTTAACACGTCATATTATAGAGAAATAAATTTTACAGTACAAACAGAAAGAAATCAAATGGTCTTGCAGTATTTTAAAACAGAAAATGAGTGAATATATGCACCTTGAGGAACGCATGAGGGTGTAGAAAAAAATTTTTTATAGTGGTTACAATTTCTACTATCTAAACCAACGTTAATGCCAACGTCTGGGGAAGCTGGGCGAATAAAGAAATAATTTTTATAACAATAGCAACAACTTGAATTTTTAATCCTTTTGCCTGCGTATGGTATTTTTATAAGTTCTTGGCTGACGTATCCCTGGAACGAGACCTGCAATGTAAAACTGTTGCGCTTTTGAATAGTTTGAGCTGGATGGCCTAACCTAACCTAACCTAACCTAAAATAACCTAACCTAACATAACCTAACCTAACCTAACCCAGCCTAACCCAACCCAGACCTAACCCAGACCTAACCTGACCTGACCTGACCTAACCTAGCCTAGCCTAATACGTCAATAATATTCACTACCAATTGAGATTTAATACATAGACATTTCCTGAGTCTCGTATAAGCAGTTGTGAACGGAGCCTTTACGTTCCCCCGACCATCATTTCGGGAGGGAAGTAGTTGTTCTGCAACTTCACCGAAATATAAATATACTTGGAAACTGCGCAGCTGATAAAAAATGTCATAGGACATAAATTATTGGAAATTCAATGTTCTACAAAAAAAGGTCTCTTGATATTTTGCCATATTTCGCATAGTTACCGAGATATTTGCAGATTTATAAAAAACAGGAAATTTACTTTACAGGCTAAACCAGGCCCATTCGATACTTGTGACATACACACTTTTTTCTGAAAATGATCCCAAGAACACAAATTTAACCTCTAAACAAGGGGCCACGGAAATTGTAATCTCCCCTCAAAAGAACCAGCACCAACTCGAAACTGTCCAGCTTGGTTAGAAATGCATTTCCTTAAATTAAGTATCCATCAAACCAGTGAAGCCAGTCGGATCAGTAGAAACATGCGTTTCAACGCCGTCAATGTAAGAAAGAAAAAACGCTTTTCATCGCTGTCGCGTCGTAAAAGAAAAACTGCCAGACTCGAGCAAGACAAGTCGTTCCATTTTCGCGCAATTATTTCAAGGAACTAGTGCTAGGATTCATCGATTCGAGGCTAGCTCGTGTACCTCGTGAATTATACATGACCTGTTGCCCTATCCCTTCCCGCCCCGGTACGCATCATGTTCCTGCAACCCCTCCGCACTGAACGGACAAGGAAAAGAGAAAGAGAGAGAGAGAGAGAGAGGGGGGGGGGGGAGTCGAGAAATAAAGAGAGAGCGATACGACGCGGAACGGTAGAAGGAGCAATGGGCGAGCGCACAGTATTGATGCATAAAACGTGCATATTTACGAAGCCTGTTTTCACGGATGTGAACACCCGGTATGCGCCGCTCGAGAGGAAGGCAACCTGGCCCCGGACTGCATCACGAGCGCCATTTATTTATTTTACCCCGGCGGATGGATAAAACTTGTTTACGGTACACGGACACCGGTACGCGTGTTGAGAAACGCCCGGTGTGTGGACGCGGCCAACGTGTACCGGCGAGCCAGAAAGCGCGGATTTGCCCGTAATGAACGACGACAGCATCCGACACACTCGCCGAGAACGGTGGCTGCCTTTCCTCCATTTTTTCCGCTGGCAAAAACCGCAAGGGATTCCCCTATCACCCTAGCCGCGGATTCGATGGGAATCCGCGGATCGTTATCTTACGAGGAAATTGATGAAGTTTGTCCGATGAGAAACGAAGGGGTTGCTCCAAGACAATTCAAATTCGGCATTAGTGAAATTCGGCAAGGTCTAAACTCAATGCGTCGTATTTCGACTCGGTGAGAAATTTGATGTGTTGGAGTCTTTACACGTATCAAATTCGGCGCGTTGCAAACTCAACACGTTGTATTTTGGCGCGTTGCAAACTCAACGCGTTGTATTTTGGCGCGTTTCAAACTCAACGCGTTGTATTTCGGCGCGTTGTATTTTGGCGCGTTGCAAACTCAACGCGTTGTATTTTGGCGCGTTGCAAACTCAACGCGTTGTATTTCGGCGCGTTGCAAACTCAGCGCGTTGTATTTTGGCGCGTTGCAAATTCAACGCGTTTTATTTTGACGCGTTGAGAAATTGATACGCTGGAATTTCTACGCGTATCAAATTCTCCGCGTTTTGATCCTGACACGTCTCAACTTAGACGCATTGCAATTAATTCGTACACGAATAGAATTATCGCTAAATGAAATTTAGCGTCGTTCTATGGCAAGATCAACATAGTAAGCGGAACATGAGCAGGCCGATAGTTTGTACCAAGCCTAAGGCTGCGGTTGTGTTGGAAATGTAAATGTTGGTTGCTTATCTATGTGTCGTTCATGCTTCGAGCACGTGAATCTCATGTCGTTTGTTATTATTGATTATTATATGTTAATTTTGACTTGTACGGTTTGCGTGTGAAAGTTCCATGTTATATGAACGGTTACTTATTATTAATAAAATCCTAACACGTTGAAACCTGTGCATTTTGGATTGTTGGCGGTTTAGTGAATTTTGGGTTTGGTGATTCAAGATCATCACCTGACAGAGAGAATTGATTGAATATGAGTGGATATTGTTGTGGAGGCTGCGTATGGAAGCTAGTTGCTCCGGGAAGGGTGAAGAGGAATAATAGATAGGGTCACCAACGATATTCGGTGCTTGCAGGATTTTTATTGAATTTTGAAATTCTTGCATCATCAAGTTCGTTTGGAAACAGACTATTCTAGACATTGTTTTCTAAACGATTGTTCTATGTGGTATTGAGATGGGAGCTTCTTGCTCTAGAAGGGATGAAGAAGACTATCCAATATGGTCGTAGGAATATCTATCAAATTCATAGGCTTTTTATTTAATTATTAAAAAACTTCTAATTATCAGGTTCTTTTGTAGACAGAATACCCTAAGAATTGTTTTCTAAATGATATTGCTCTAAGATTTGAATATGGAAGCTTTTTGTTCCAGAAGGGATGAAGAAGACTATCCAATATGGTCGCCCGGTATATCTATCAAATTCATAGGAGTTTTATTGAATTATTAAAAATATTTCTAATTACCAGGTTATCTTTTAAACACATAACACTAAAACCTGTTTTATAAATCACATTTTTATACGATTTGTATAAACCACATAATTTCTATGATTTAGAAGGAATGAAAAAGTTTCCTGTTGCTCAACGACATAATTTGCTTTCTTAAAAAATGATTCTACATTTTGTGCGTTCATCGAAAACGAAATAAAACTTTGGAACAACTGAATGACTTAATATACACATCGAGTTGTCGCATGCTTCTTTTTCTTTCGTCGGCCATTATAAGTAAACGATGACCCAGAGAATCGTGTGATCGCTAAATGATTCGGATCTAGAACGAGGAGCGATCAGTCTACTTATTACAAGACGTCCGTTTTTCCAAACGTACATAGATTATCGTAGCAATAAGAATGATTCACGGAAAAGAGATCGGTGAATCGAGCACGGGATTAATAAGGATTACCATCTGTTAATCTCAGACACAACAAAGTAATAAGTAGAGCCGCGATTGAGTCGCTCACTGAACATATGCTAATTACGACGATTATGTATATTAACTCCTCACTTTCCCGAGCAGATATAATCAATCTTCCAACGGCGAACGTTTCCGTATCACCGCGGAATCAATCATCTTGCTTCGGAAAGAGAGACAGAGGCTTTTTCTATTTTTCCTACATCAAGTTTATTTTGCACCATTTTATACCAGGCTGGATCCTTCATTTTAAAAAAGTATGCTGCGAAACGAGATCATTAGATTACAAAACATACAGAAAAATATGTTCACCTTTTAGAATTTCGGATCGAACTAGTATACAAAATCAGATAATTCTGTCAGTTCTACAAATGGTAATTAATTTGATAAAAATCCTGCGAAAAATACTTTCGTGACACCCTAATATAATATTCATATTTGCTGGATTGTTACATTGAAGAAATCAATTTTGCATTGCAATGTTGAGATAAGACAAGTTTATCTAAATCTGGAAGTAATCAATGAATAATCAGCGGCCTTAATTTGAATAAAACCACGAAAGCTCTGGTAGTTTATTTACAGGTTTAAGATTGTTCAAAAAAATATCGGCGAATTGTCGGAACAATGTGAAATTGTGATCCCAGAGCACATTGCTCCTAAATCCCGAAAACGTGGTAAAAAAAATGAATTTTCTCGTGGATTCATTTTGAACGTTATTTAGAGGGTAGTTTATTGATGGACTTATAGTGGGGTGTACGGGAAAATGGTCACATTATTATACCTGAGTGACAATTTCGGCGTAAACATCAGTCAAGCAGTTGTCAAGGTCAATAGAAGGTCAACATTCAGTGTAAAGTGTATAACTTTCCTTAGAAAGTATTATATTCAATTTTGTGAAATGGATGTTGTTTGTGGAAGTAAGTGGAATGTTTTTTAACAGTAACGTGTTAAATATTGTTAATTATCAAACGTTCGTAACAAGATAATGTACAAAGTGCTATGCATAAATTTTGAAGATGTAGAGAAAACATTGGTTGCTCCCCAAGGTCACACCAAAATTCTTGTTGGAACTTCTAGTTTATACATTCATCTCGCAAGATTTGCAAGAATTTTTACAGATTTGCCTGTATCACCACTTTATACTAGTGCATTCATGCTAGTAGTTTTCACCATGTTTCTTTCGAATATTATGAATGATATTTTAAAGTGTTTAAGAGAAAAGTTTGTTGAATTTTTGAGTTTTATAAGCCAAACGTATAAAACACATGAATATGTGTTATATAAATGTATAAAAAATGTATAAAAAATATACAATTATATTTTTGTTTATAACATTTTTTTATATTTTTTAACATAACTTTTTTGAAATTGGATAAATTTAAATAATACATTTTGTAAATCTGGCTGACTTACATGCATGCTAAAAATTTCATCAAAAACATATTGTTTAAATTTTTTCAAATATCTGTCCGTGATAATGAATTGTCCATTTTGTTTTTAGAAATTTTAAGTTCCTTTTTTTTTATTTTAGCACCTTGAATCTCATTTGAGATTCATTTTGGCTACCATTAAAATACAATTTCGAAAGTAAATACAGAATAATACAAACGCAGTGTCAAAACCAAAATGCATATTACATTAGGATAAAATAATCTAAATCTTTAAACAACACTTTTTCACGAATGAGTAGATACACGCACACGACTCAACTTTAGGGGAAGCAACGAACATTTCCGTACTCAAGGGCAAACACATTCCTTGTTTCCGCAAATGCTCAATGAAAATAGTATGCTGCACATCGACAAGCTCACACTGCCATACTATGTGATTAATATCTTGATTGTTATAATCACATTGGCACTTCGGATTGTCTATAATGCCAACTCGAGAAATTTTAAGTTCAGATTCATTATCAGCGACCTCAAACACATTATAATTATCAATTTTCGTTCAAGTCAAACAAATTTTCAAGCACCCGACCACCATGTTGGATCAGCCATTTTGTTTTTTCAAATTTGGAATTCAGATTCGTAATCAGCGACAACGAAAATCTTCTAATATAAATTTTCTATAAAATCCGGGAACGTTTTTGGGGTTTTGACCACGTTTTCGTTATTTCGGATCACTGTGGACCGTTCGGTAGTTAAAAAATGATGGTCACGAATTACGAGGGCCGTTGTTTCGAGGGACACGAGCGAAGAACGGTCGCGAATCTATCTTCCAAAGCAACGCAGGAGTATATTATACGTGTCATATGCGTGGATAACACGCACTTCCTACGCACAGAGCTGCCCACGTATCTGGATCGACGCGGGACTACGTGTTCGCGCGAGTAGAAAGAGAAAAATTTTTGCTGTTTAATACCAGCGCATCGTTGCAACGAGACAGACACCGTGTTTGCATTTCAATGAAATCAATTTCGCCCGATCGAAACAATCTCATTCTCACGATCAGCCTCACGCACCGCAGAATTGAGACTTAACAGTGATTGAAGGACGTTGCATGGGCGCGCACGAGAAACCTCGATTAATTCGATGAACTTATTGTGTTTGAGCTTATTGTCTCGGGACTGTGAGACATTTTGACACACTGGTAATGCGACCCCTGATGTAATCCACTGAAAATATTTGATACCAGCGATTCGTAATTGTGGCGACATGGGAAAACGAAAGGTTGAGGAGAACATGCATGTACACACTGTTACATTGTGTATTGTTTTCTTGATTTATTGTCTATGGAAACGATTAGAAAAATTGCTCAAGTTTCCCATCCACTTTTTGCTTTTGCCACTTTGTTTTTGATAAAAGAGTATGTCATACAAGTCGATTTATTACTACTGAATTATGGAAATTGTTATGCTTTGATCTGATTTGATCTGATATAGATTCTCATAATCCTATGAAATCTGAATAAATTATTATTATTATTATAAAAGAAATCACATTAGTCTCGTTTAGGACTCGGTACAGTGTCGCCAGATCCACCCAAATCTGGGTGGTTTTTCCTCTCCTCTTTTTCCCCTTCCACTATCCCATTACACTACCATGAGCACAGTCCAACGTCTCCCACTAAGACCGTAGACTGGTCACGTGACGTGCCGAGCAACGTATTATATAATACTCTGGTCATCATAGAGGTGGTAAACTGTACTCCCCTCGATTTAGCCGATCTGGCGACACTACTCGGTAGTTCTTGTGTTAACATGTTAAACACGGAGCAGTATTGTCTCGCTTTCGATTTGAATTTTTATTTAAATTCAAATCCAAAACTATGACTGTGTGTAAACAAAAGACTTGCTCACCCAATTTCTGTTTAATATGTTTCCATCAAATCTGTTAAGACAGTGTGAACATTTCTTAATGTTATATAAATTATATACTATTTTGTAAATTCGATACCGTCAGTCCCCAGAGACTGGCATAGCTTTTAACGGTTTAAAGATCAGCTTTGTGCCTTAAAATGATGTATTAGGTTGTTGCATATGAAATGTCCGATTCTAGAATGCAAATGTTATGTAGCGTTTTGATTAAGAAATACTATTACAATCTATTGAGGTTATTCTACATCATTTTAACGCTTTGCGCTCGGAAGTATTTTAACTCCATAACCAAACTTTTTTTTCGATCAAGAATATTTCCATTCTATATGATTGTTTTCATTTTGAAGAAATGAAATTGATATGATACCTCATAGAATACTTAAATGTTTGGTAACTAATTTATTGAATATCAATTTAATAATGTAAACAGTATTTTGAATAATGGTATAGCAATTTTTAGTGCTGCCTCAGAGTCACCACTCGAGTGCTAAGGGTTAAGGTACAAAGCTGATATAATGGTCCTATCTTCAATTTTTATTTAGATCTCCAATTTTACCATTAAATAAAGTTTATTTCAATGTCAATCAAAGTGATTGTCGAGTATTCATTTTATATGAGTGGAAAAATAACATTTTAACGATACCATCACCTGATATTTGTCTATTCATCGATGGTAAAGAAAACTACAAAATGGAGATGAGAATCTTGTAAATAATGAACGTGAACGACAAAAAAAATCCGATTTCTATTTTAATACAATCAAGATTCTTGCAATTCATTTACATATTCGTTGATTAGAATGATGCTTACTTTGATCCATAAGTTTATTTCGAAGAAGATTATGTTTGCTTAACGTTAACAATCGGACATTTCATATGCAACGACCTAATATAACGAACCTGTGGATTCTAATTGCATTTCTCGATCAAAACGTTTCACAACATTTGCTTTCTAAAATCGGACATTTTATATGCCACAACCTAATAAATATTGCGGGCTCGTCGATAGTCGAGATATTCGTTTTATCCTTGCCATAAATTCACGTATTTGCCGGTGCACAACGACTTGGAGGGCTCGTGTCGTGTGCGTGGCGAAGGTTGGGCACGCAACCATTCCCATGATGGTTCAAGAAGGACGAAAAGTGCGGGCACCAGCCGGCACAGCCAGTTGCTGGTCGCCAACTGTTGCCGAATAATCGTTGCGTCGTCGATCTACTTTCGTTCTCGATAAATTACGTGTTCTCGTTGGTTTCGCGGGACCGTGAACCTTGTTTAATTTCATCGTGTCGCTCAGATGGCTGCTCGTCAAATCACATGACAGTAATTCATTCCTCCGCGATTAACGCGCCGCCCTTTTTTTTTGGCATTTATTTTCGAACGCTATTCTATGCGCGTCCGAGTTCGAGAATCGGCTTGAATTTGGTAAATATTACATTTCGGGGAGGCACCTCGGATGTCCTTGACTTTAACATATGTTGTCAAGATCACCTTTCTGAGTAACGCCCAAGAGATTTCTGACGGCGCTCGTTGTTTATTAAAAGGTTATAAACAAAAGAAGTTTTCAAAATATAGCAGTTATTTTAAGTATTGAAGGTTAAAACAATATGCTGTATTGACAAATGCTATCAAGGTCACCTTTCTAAGTAACCCCCAAGAGGTTTTAGCCGTCGCTCTTTTTTTATTAAAAAGATATGAGCAAAAATATACCGATGCTACCATATTGCAGTTTGCCCGTATTTAAATGAATGTGATTTTGGATTGGACATATGTTATCGAAGATATTCTCTGAAATTGGACGACCTCAAGATGGTGTTAGGTCTGGGTTAGGTCTGGTAATCTAACCAAGCAAAACCCAAACCTAACCGAGACTTAACACCATCTTGAGTGTTTAGCCGTCGCTCGTTTTCTATAAGAAAGTTAACAAATCAACTTGGACTATGTCTCCTTTTGACAGCTTGTACGAGGATACAGTGTACTTACAACCAAAATTTAACGAAGGTTTTTTGCAATCATCTCGGAAACTAAGTCCGAGCGACGTATAGAGGAAAGTTGTTCAGAATGTTGTTCTTGAAAACATATGTGAAGGTCAAGGTCATCCGAAGTGCCTCCCCTAAACGTAATATTTACCTTGAATTTTTTGAAAAATACGTAGTTTACCATCTTTTTCATTTATTTTCGAGCGCTATTGTATTAGCGTTCGAGTTCGAGAACCGAGACAGGCTCGAACTGTTTTTGAAAAATACGTAGCCTACGCGTGAACTTCCATTGTTGCACAAAAGGGAGAGAAAATCATTTCCAGCACGTCCTTGGAGAAGGGGGCATTTGTCCTCTCATCCGCCGACGGGTTCTTAATGGGTTTTTAGCCGGGGCCGTAAAACGCATTAAAACTCGTACCGATGACGAAGTAGGAGGTTCCTCCTTGCCAAAAATCAGGCTGTGCATCAAGCCGAACCCCCTCCATCGGAAATCCAACGGCGGACAGTGGTACTTAACACTCCGCGCGAGCGCGAGCACTCGGCGGGTATCCATTCACTCGCCTAATCGTTGCATTCACTGTTATTTCATTTTACTTTCGGCGACACGGTTAGCTGGCCATGGAAATATTAATGAGCCCACGGACGCTCTACGAAAATACAACAATATTCTCGTGCTTTATAAACTGCAGAAAATTGCCGTGCTGAAAAAAAGCACTTCCTATACATTGTTCTTCGCTAACGTAACTGCTCAAGAACTTTTATTGTCGTGAATAAGTATACTGCGGATCTATATGCAGAATAAAAATTATTATTTATTTATTTATTTGTAGTTTATTTTAATGTGGTCGCATTAACAAGGAGGTTATTAGCAACCACATGGTTTACAGTTTACAATTTGCTATAGTAAGAATAAAAATTGTTTGTAATAATTACAAGATCTTGGGACCACATAGGAATTTATTTCTCTCTTCAGTGGTTTTATTAAGTTGTGAGAAGTGTGTTCATACTCTTTTAATATTTATACTGTTTGAAATTACACCCATTCGTATTTGTTAAAAATGCATACAGATCCGTAGTATATTAATAAATAATAGATTTTTATTAGATTCGATATGAAATTAATTGATGATTTATTACATTTCTCTTCTTCTTTGAGTGCTGGCTGAATAATTAATGGACCAAATACGTTACTGCTTATAATTCCAATTTCTGGAAACAAGTCTACAAAGATCAATATTTATAGAAACACCTGTAGTCTTTCAATAATTAAATTGTATTAATAAATTGAGGATTTTTCTACATCTATACGAAATCTAGCTTGTACCTTTTAAGATATTCACACAGGGAAAATAAATGTACATCTCATGTTTTATGTTGTGCGCACTAGCATAACACTTTAATAAGATCCTAAACGTTCATTAATTCTAATGTGTATTCAATTTTGGGAATGTTTGGAGAACATGATTTAATTTTTTAATGTCGAGAGTTCGAGATTGCGGGAAAGGTTTGGTGACTGTTTTGTTAGGAATGCTGGAGAATTTACGTTAGCTCGAATAGCATAAAAGCGAGTTAGTATTCAGGTGTATTGAGAAACACTGGGAGGACCGTCGTGGGCGTACCTCAGCACATCCCATATACCTATACACGTTATACACGTATACACGTATACTGCTCTCCCGTTTTCGTGTTTAGGCGCAGTCCCGCGGGCACGCCGCTTCCAAAAACTGCCTCAGTAAGACGATACTAATTTTCTATTAGGGTGCGAATGTGCAAAAACCGTCGTTATTAGGTGACGAAAATCGATCCCTGTCCGCACCCCTCTCCAAAATACCGCGTTTCTCTTCCTTCTGAAAAAAGGACGATTCTAACAGCTTTACATGGCCGCACGAACCTCTTCCTCCCTATAGCTATACCCAAAATTGTACTGCCTAACAGTCCCACAGACTGTTGTATAATAATCTATTGTACAATGTTAATTACAATCTTATTCTGCATACTACAAATCCAACTACACTCAAGTCCTCCTTCTATAAGTGCCGTGGATATTTTTATACTCTTCCGCGATGTGTTTTTCTTTTTTAATGAAAAACCACAGAAATTTTATAGTGACGGTATAATGTCTTTACCAAAATGGCGGGGAGAGGCTGTTGAACGAAAGGGTTAATACATTTTTTCGTAAACTTTAAAGGTATGTTTCAAGTATTAATTTAAATAGTAGAACAGTAAACGAGCACGATCTTATGGGACAAATTAATAATTTAGATGAAGTATGAATCCAACCTTGTTCATTCTGGAAAGCTCGAGTCTTTTCATTCTTCTCAAATGCTACTCGATTTCATTCTAATTCAATAGTACTTGTTCCTCAAAGATTTCCGAGTGAACAAATCTGGAAGGGTTTATATTATATTTTATTAGTTCTCATGAACTGACACAGTTCTTATTACGTCACTATTGCAACTACAATTGCGTTCTCAGTGTAATTCCATCAAACAAGTTCAAAGTGTGAATGATGATTGTTTGTATTGTATGTGAGAGTTCAGAATGAATGATACAGATGGAAGAGTGAGCGCTAGAGTGAGTGAGATTTTTTTGAGGTTAAAGGGTTCCACGTCGAGAGTGATATGCACGATGCATGCCGAGCACGTGTGAGAGTTGTAATAATGTTTAACATCTAGTTGTAAGTAATACCATTAAAGTATATTAGTTAAAATAATATGCATTCCTATTGTTTATTCACCACACAAAGAATCTACACAGCATTAGTTTTTAATAGTGTACATTCCTCTAAAAAAAAAATGTAATCTACTGATGTGACAGACCTCTGTAACATACACGTAGAAAAACCAAAATAATAGTGTAAATTATGACAAATGCAAAGAATGAATAATCTCGCATCTGGAAGTTGAAACTGCGTTAAATGTAATAAAAAAAAAAGAAAAATGTTCAAAGAATTTTCGAAGTATAAACCAAGTCAAGAGATTTCATTCACACCAAAAGTAACTCGATTTATTTGCAATTCTATTATAATTATATAGATTGCGGATCTTTATTCAAAATACAAAATACCTGCATTGATTTCAAGATACAAGAGCTATATTTGCAGGAGAGTATTAAAATTAATACACCACGATGTCCTTAAATCTTTTTAATATGGCCACTGCTTTAAGTTGTGCATTTTTATCATAAATGCATGAAATCCGCAGTCTAATTATAATAGTACCTCAGCTTGTTTCCAAACTGTTCCAATGAATAAGATCTATTGCATCTACAGTCCAAACAAATAGATTCGAAGTTCCTCGTGCAACTGCACTTAACCCCCCCCCCCCCCCCACGTGTCTCCATATTGTTCAACGAAGAGCGCGATAGAAAATCTTCAAATTGGTAGATCTTCAAAGCATAAATTCGTTGCAACTCGTTCGGTCAAAGACGCCTCACTGCTGCTCTAGAAAAAGTAGGTCGATTTATTGGCAGTTCTCGTTGAATGGCGCTTGTTCCACGGAACAAAGCTCGGCGCCCATTAATATGTCAATTTATACGGTTTTATTTTGTAAGAACGAGCCCAAGGTATTCTCGCAAGAGATCCTGTTTCGCGTCCAGGCCTGCAATCAGCACGAGTGTGTTGGAAGGTATAACGCAAGGCTCGCTACGTGTATATCTGTCCCTTCGCGCTTCCGTTACCAATACCATTGTCAGCGTTACGCAAGCAGTTGCGGCAGGCAGGAAGCAAGCTGTCATCGGTATCTCCCGATTACGGATTAACAGGAATCGAATTCGATTGTTACATTGGGCCTCAAGGATCCTCTCACAGCAAGGGAGAGAAAGAGATAGAAAACTCTATCGAACTGGTTAGCCGTTCGATAGCCGCTGGAGACGTCTCCTCAACCTTATTGAGTCGTTAATCTGAAACGTAACTTGCTACATTATTGGCAGCGAGTAATTAACCGAGCACCCGTTAACTGCTCGTTAAACTGCTGCCCGTGATACGTCCGATCTCCATAATACGCGGCTCCGTTACCTTCCTGACCGTCCCAAAGCGAGCCGCGTTTCACGTTCACGCGAAACGAGTCGCTAAGCAATTTGCACACATTTATTTCCTGTTAAACGCAACGCTGATATGCCGTTCAGTCCTTTTATAACTCAATCTCGCACGGTCACCGGTCGGGACTTAAAACGGTGAAACCGTCCCTCCCCGGATTAGCGTTCTCGCTGAAACACGTGAGTTCTCCGCAAGTTTTCTTTTCCCGTAAGCATTTTTTCAAATAATCCTGCCTACTGTATTTTGCGGAGGCAAATAGTCTGCTGATTGCGATTCATCAACTAACTCTTCTGATACTTTCATACCAAAGCGTTGTAAGCATCCTTGAACACTGTATTTATCTTATTTGCTATATTTGTAATGGTTCGTCCATTTTTTAGCTTCTCTGCTAATTCTTGTGGAGGATCTTTGAAAAATATATTTATTATTTCTTAATTAAGTGCATACATAACTTCCTATTCTGTCTTTACCTTCTTTGCTAATTCTTGTGGAGGATCCTGTCGGACTATATTTATTATTTTTTAATCCATTGCATACATAGTGTATCGCGCATTCTTTAACTTCTTTGCTATTTCTTGTGGAGCATCCTTGAGCACAACATTTGTTAAATTTTAATTCAGTACATACATAATATTTAGTCCGTTCTTTAGCTTCTTTGCTAATTCTTGTAGAGGATCCTCTCGCACTATATTTGTTATTTTTTCATCCATTGCACACATAGTGTATCGCTCTTTGGTTTCTTTTCGATTTCTTGTGGAGAATCTTTGAAAAATACATTTATTATTTCTTAATGTAGTGCATACATAACTTTCCGTTCTTTCTTTAGCTTCTTTGATAATTCTTGTGGAAGATCCTTAAGCACAACATACGTATTATTTTTTAATTTAGTACGTTTACAATAGTTAGCCAAATTCTTTGTCTTCTTTGCCATTGCTCTTGTGGAGGACCCTGAAAAATATGTATATTGGTTATTTTATAATTTAGTGGAGACATAATTTTTTGTCCATTCTTTAGCTAATTTGTTATTTTTTATGCAGGATCATTGAGCACTATATTCGTCAATTTTAATTGTAGTGTACACATAATTGTTGGTTCATTCTTTAGCTTCTTTGCTAATTCTTGTAGAGGATCCTCTCGCACTATATGTATTTATTATTTATTAGTCCATTGCATACATAGTGTATCGTCCATTCTTTAATTTCTTTGCTATTTCTTGTGGAGCATCCTTAAGCACAACATTTGTTAATTTTTAATTCAGTGCATACATAATTTCTCGCCCGTTCTTTAACTTCTTTGCTATTTCTTGTGGAGGGTCCTTGAGCACAACATTTGTTAATTTTTAATTCATTGGATATATAATTTTTCGTCTGTTCTTTAGCTACTTTGCCAATTCTTTCCGGGGATCCTCAAGCTCTAGATTTGTTACTATTTAATTTAGCGTACACAAAATTGTTCGTTCTTTCTTTAGCTTCTATGCTAATCCTTGTGATATACTTGTTTCAATTACTGCATTTATGATACCACTTGGTTGATTCGTTTGTTTCTTCGTTGACTCCTTGTAGCGCGACGTACACCCGTTCTTCTTCGCATTTTCTTGTCTTCTGCGAGTCCATAATGTTTTATTTATTAGTCCCGTTTCTACCTCTTGAATTTTGGTAGAATGCCATCCCCATAAACATCCTGAAAAATCTACCGTAATAAATCGTCAGTAAATCATAGATTTTTAAAACAATATTCAACGATTTCCAGTATGTACGGATTGAAAACTCCATCCCAGATCGCATAATCTCGAGCAAATGTCTCCTGCTCTTTTAAAACCGAAGAGAATACTAATGCTTATGGTTGGGGGTGTACGTAGGCGTGCTCGGAAAGCTTCCGTGACTGTGCGACGATCAAGCTGGGCTAAAGTGGCTTTCACCAGACGGAAGAAGAACGCAATGGTCGATTTTCACGAAGACATCAGCAAAGATTGGAAAATGTTCCAAGCTATAATCTTTGAATCTCGATCGTCACGACTGGTCACGAGAGCATCGCGATAAACATTGGACATCTCTAAATGGAGGGCTTTCGCTCGCAAGGTGATCTATTTTTATTTTTTTTTCCATCGAGAACGTCCGACTAGCTGGCCGAAGGGACTATAGTGACTATATCGATTCGTTGCTCGATGACGTTATATCGAACGCTTGGCAGTCACGCTGCTTTCATATAGAACGAACCACCGCGAAGATAGTTCGGGAGCTCAGGTGAACAGAACGCATTAAAAACTAGTGAAGAATTGATAGCAGACCTTTACGGTTTCGATGCGTTCTTCAGGAATTAATCATTGCTCGGCTATTCTCTGCTCGCGAATTGACGACCGATGTGACCACACATTTCATTCTCTTTTCTCCTTACTGCGAAATCGCAAAAATTAACCTTCACCGAAATCTCCAATTTTTACTGAATCCCTTCCCTTTACAGCGACTCCTTAAAAATTGATCTAAGATTTATTTTCACTGTTTCATGGAACAAAATCGAGGAAGAAGTTCCGTCATGGTAAAGTTTGCGGCACATTTCTCATTCAAAGCTCGATAAAACGATAAACAAAAATCGTACATCAACTTTTAAGTTATCACTGTGTAAAGAGGAAGCTTCAATCTTTAAATCTACGTTGGCTTCAGTCACGAACAAAATTTGTCCAAAGTTTACACAAATGTTTGAATGTATAGTATTTTCGAGAAGAAAAACACGTTTCTGCTAGAATCATAAAAAAAAGATCTTAGAATAAAACTAGAGGCTTATAGCTTCAAAATCAGTCCACATTTATTGCCGTACGATCATTTTTAAATTATCACAGTTTAAGTGTAGCTAATATTTCGAGAACCGGGTGTTTAGTGTTCAAATACTTCTTGGATGTACTTCAGCTATGGAGGGGATGGTACACGTATTAATTTTACATTCATTATAGCCTGACACAAAAATCTTTCGCAGGCCAAACAATTTTCTACAAATTGTTAATCTTCCCTCAATCTTCTGTGCATGTTCTAATATAGTTATGGAGTGGTTTTTACGCTTTTTGTGATAAGTTTTGTCACCGATTCAACGAAATGATTCGAAGGTCAAACAATTTTCTAAAAATTGTTAATCTTCACTCAATCTTCTGTGCATGTTCTAATATAGTTATGGAGTGGTTTTTACGCTTTTTGTGATAAGTTTTGTCACCAATTCAACGAAATGATTCGAAGACCAAACAATTTTCTAAAAATTGTTAATCTTCACTCAATCTTCTGTACATGTTCTAATATAGTTATGGAGTGCGTTTTATGCGTTTTATGATAAGTTTTGTCACCAATTCAACGAAATGATTCGAAGACCAAATAATTTTATAAAAATTGTTAATCTTCACTCAATCTTTTGTACATATTCTAATATAGTTATGGAGTGGGTTTTACGCTTTTTGTGATAAGTTTTGTCACCGATTCAATGAAAATGATTCGAAGTAGAGCGTCCTCGGTTGATAGATTCTGTTCTTCAGCAATCCGCTCGTAAACCGTCGCGGAAAAAGCTTCCCGTCGCGGCCTTTCCGAGCACGTCTCGCGATTAACGCGGCTTTAGAAGCGATAATTACGTCAGAGTAATACGGTTAGCCGATAATTTCTCGCGATGCTCTTATTCCGGTTTCTGGAACGCTGCTGATACCGGTCATATGCACCGCCGCGGAAAGTAAAAGGTATATTATTAGGCGGTTGCATACGAAGTGCCTCCTTTTCCATCGAGCTACGAGAATACGTAACTTTTTCCCTTTTTTTTTGTTTTTCGACGGTTTCTTGCGCTGTATAGCTCTCCCATTAACCGAATACCCCACTGTTCCAGCACTCTCGCTCTCTCTTTCTCTCTCTAACGTTTTATTAACCTCATCGCTTCCAATATCGTGTGTGAGACGTGATGAAGATTCTGAACAGAATCTAATAAAGATGTATGTTATTAATTTCTTCTAAACCGAAATATAATTCTATTTTGTTGTTGTTAATGTACAGCCATTGGAGAACATATAGACGTGCAATAGATATTCATTTTCTTCTTCTTCTAAACAATTATGAACCACAAAGAAATTATTGGGTTGTTCGGAAAGTAATTCCGTTTTTCCAAGGGAAAATGAAGACGATATTTCACTATTTATTTATTCATTCGGTGATGTGGTGGCAATTTTGTTCTATGATCTTGTGCCATCTTTCTAGTAACTTGGAGATCCCATGTTCGTAGAACTCCTGTTTTTTATTAGCAAATAATTGAGTTGTATTACTTTTGATGCCTTCATTTAAAATGATAGATACACCACTTAAAAAGTGTTGAAAAGAACGAAATAAATGGTTATAAGACGGTACATCATCTTTGTAAACAGCATACATCTTTTTCCCTGCTTACATTGCGTTTTTACCATATCCGTAACAAAAAAGCAAAATATGACGGATATGCTCACTTTGATTTTGCATATTTGAATAACTTTCTTAAAATTTGAACAAACCACTTGACTTTTTTTGAGCAGTTAGAATCATTCATTTAGTAAATCACGTGCAAAAAATATTTTGAAAAAATTGCAAGTAGCAGAAATTACATGAAGAGATAAAAATGGTACTTTTTAAAACTTCATTATTTTAGTCTATAATGAAAATTTAGAATATGCCTTTTGAAAAACTGCGATTATCACCACTTTCAACCGCTTGTAGCTCATATGTTCGTTAACTGATTTCGTTGAAATTTTCAGCATATGTGTAAATAACATAGATCGAAAAGTCGCATATTTTGAATTTTCACTACGTGCTGAAATAATAAAGTTTTGAAAAGTGCCATTTTTATTTTTTCATGTAATTCCTACTAATTGCAATTTGTTTAAAATCTTTTTTGCACGTGATTTACTAAATCAATGTTTCTAATTGCTCAAAAAAAGTCAAGTCGTTTGTTCAAATTTTAAGAAAGTTATTCTGATTTAAAGTGCGAGCGAATACTTTTGTGAGCCACTGTATGTAATTCTATATAAAATTGTGACTTTTACTTTTTTCTTCACAATTTCGACCAATAGCCATTTTTAGAAAAAATTATTTACACATTACCCAGTGAACTAATTCTCTTAACATCTCAAAGAGAACTGAAGACATTTGGTCTAATTTTAAAAAAGTTATTTGATTTTTAAACGTGTACATTTTACACCCGCTATGTATATGTCTAATAAACCTGCAGACTATAATAGCATTTCTCGATGAAAACGCTTCATAACATTTGCATTGTCTGTGCTATTCCACGAATTAAAAGTTCAGAACAGCCGCAAATTGTGCGAAAGCTCTCCGATGCTAGAACTAGTACATAAACGAAGAAAAGTCGAGGTTCTTGAAGCGAGACAGCAACTGGTTATTAAATATAAGTTTTTATAGATGCTCTAGTTAACGTCAATCAATAATTTATTTGTACCTGAAAGAGTCTGGAGTCCAGACCAACGTGAGCAAGAAGTCTTTCAGGTTTTTAGATCAGTGCCGATCTCTGTTTTTTTTTTCATAAATACAGTATATTCATACAATATTCCAGATCACGTAAAAGAGAACATTCATATACAGGCAACAAACGCTAAAATATCGTTAAAATTCATTTCAAATCGTAATTTACAATATCTGTCCTCCGATATGGTTACCAGATTCAAACATAGCAACTCTTTCAGAGCTTTCTTCTTCTCCTTTTCTTCAATATTCTCGCCTCGATCATGAATATTCCGATTTACAGGCGATCTAGCGGTAGAAACTGCTCGAGTCACGTTCAGTTGGGAAAAATCGTTTATAAAGCAATTTGTAAAAGTTCGCGAATGTTTGTCGGTTTACTAATAACGCCTGGGGCAGTGGATAGATCATTAGTCAGTACAAATTACATAAAGGACAAGAATCGCCGGTGAATTGGTAAGGTGGGGAGGATAAAGAGACTGTGATAGAGGACAGAAGATAGACAGCACAGGAGAAATGAGAGAAAGAGAGAGGCAGGGAATAGTAGTGCGGGAAACGTGTAAATTGCACGCCGGCGTCGCGATACCGATCTAATATGGTCCCGTGTGTATCGCTGATTAGAACACGAGCTCGAGTCGATTGTGCGCCGCCGATATCGAATCGATTCGCGGATATAAATCAGAACGTCGTGCCCCGGTGATCTAGTACGTGCCAAAGCAGCAGCGGCTCGCATTGCCACGAATTATGTAAGCCCCGGCGCGCAGAAGTCTTGAAAAACCGATCGTACATCTCGCGCTCGGGCTTCCGACGTAATACTTTTATGATGCTTCGCGATAGACGACTTCTCTCAAACGGAAATCAATAAACAGAGTCATCAATCTTGTCCGCTCCCGTGGTAATACACTTTTTATTCGGACCCTATCAATCATACACTCTTATGCATATACAAACTGTGGGAAACTAATTGTCACATCCAAGCCGAGTTTCCACGTAAAATTTGTCTACTTTGTTCCGAGGGGAAACTGATATTTGTTGTCGTGTAAAAGCATTTCCGTGACCGGTGAAACCGGTTTCATTTAATTGGGCCGGCAGTACAGCTTTATGAATTGTATACTTTGATTCAACAGCGTTTGGTGGTGGCGTTATTAGTTTGAGGAGGATTAGGTATGCAGAGTGGTTTGGTAATTATGAGACTGAGGATTTTTGTGTGAAATTTTCTGCATGAATTGCCAGGCACAGGAGCCTAACCGAGGTGATTTGCATAAATTGAACATGGTAGACCAGTATTGTTGAATTTATTTAATCTTCCAACTTTCATTCAATATCTCCCTATAATTCAATGAAACCTTCCTTTAAATTCAATATGAATTTCCGCTGAAATGAAATTCTAATAAGAACATTATATAAAATTAAATTTATAGAATAGTAATAGTAATAATATTAGATTGTAACATAGATTTGTTCGGTTATCATTACTATGTTCATTTCATTTATGAATAAAGTAGAGAATTAGAAACAATCATTTGTAAAATCTATGGATTATAAATAGCTTTTATTTAAAAACACTTATTTGTATTTAGTCACAACTAAATCGTTAAAATTACAACAGTTTTATTTGAAACCGAACGAATTGATTTTACAATCCAATAGAGCTTGTGGATTTTACAATCAGTTTTACAATCCAATTGTTAAAATTACAACATATTTTTATTTGAAACCGAACGAACTGATTTTACAATCCAATTGTTAAAATTACAACATATTTTTATTTGAAACCGAACGAACTGATTTTACAATCCAATAGAGCCTTGTGATGACAGTTGTATGTAATTATTAGACAGCGGATCTTTATGCAAAATAAAAATTATTTCCTTTGGTTATGATGAACAAGAGCCAAACAGAAATTTTGTTCTTATTTTAATGATTTCGATAAGCTGAAACTAATACACTGGAGCTCCTCAATTCTTTTAATCTGTTTGCTGTTTTAAGTCGCACTTACTCATTTTTATCATAAATGCATAACATATGCTGTCTGGTAATTATATGCTAGATTGCTCTTCATTACTATTTAGTAGCTCGTCATTATTAGACAGCGGATCTTTATGCAAAATAGAAATTGTCTACACCAATTGCGAGGAACAGGTACCAATTCAACTTCAAAAAGCAGAAAACAACACATTGATACTCTTAAATTCTTTCATACTTTGTACTCTTTGGAATTGTACCTACCAATTTTTGCTATAATTTCATAAAATACTCTGTATAGTTGTTATTCTTTTTAATTTTTGTTTATACCTATCTGCTTGTATCTATGTATAGTTTTATCAATTCTGCTTCATTCACAAGGTACTAGAATCGAATAAAAAGTTGTTTCTCCCCTTAATCATTTTAATAAGTTTACATTGAAGAAGATAAAAATGCTTTAAAAATTGGAAGAGGATGATCTTTGTGATTCAATTTTCTGTCAATCTATTTCTAATACTTAGACTGCGGATTTTATGCATTTATGGCAAAAATGGGTACGGCAATTTAAAGAAGTGGGCATATTGAAAAGATTTAAGGACATCAGTGTAACAAGATAATTAAAAAAAGAAAGAAATTTTTATATGGTTCCTATATCTTGCAATCAATGCTAAAGATCCGCAGTCTAATGGTAATATACAGGGTGTCCCCAAAAATGTTGGAAAATCTTGAAAGAAGTGGTTCCTAAGGTCAATTGAAATAGCTTTTTCCTTAGCGAAAATTTCTGCCTTGGTTTTGTTAAGTAATTATTAACAAAAAACACACGGACCAATCAGAGCGTGACTATAGCGATCGGATTTTGGCTCGGCGATAGGTCTCGCTGAGTGTGGCGTTGCCGTTGGCTGAGCGAGAATTCGTCTGCTATAGCCGCGCTCTGATTGGTCCGCGTTTTTCATTAATAACTCCTTAACAAAGCCAAGGCGGAAATTTTCGCTAAGGAAAAAGTTACTTTAAATAACCTTAGGAATCGCTTCTTTCAAGTTCTTCCGAAATTTTTGGGACGCCCTGTATATATACGTACATACTGTATGCATTTAAATTCCTTTTATCTTTTTACTGTTTGAAGTCCCACTTACTCATTTTCATCATCAGCGCATAAAATCCGCAGTCAAGTTACAATTTTTACAAACCGACAATTACCTGTCACTCTGACAAAGTTAGTGCTCGGTGTATCTACCGTTAAACTGTCCTATTCGCTGGGAATTTTTAAACTAGCTCGAAATCCGATCGGCGAGGTCAGTAGATAATAATCGAGTGTTAAAAAGAGGATCATGGTCGACAAGGTTCGATCGCACGGATCGGCGGGAAAGCGGTCGGTGCACGCGCATAACGGCCGGTATCGACCGGAGCGGAACCCTTGGTGCATACAAGTGCATCCGCACACGTGGCTGGTCGGCATAGAAGCGCAGAAGTTTGCAAGAGGTAGGATAGGTAAGAGAGGCTGCCGGTGATCTTCTGGTGAGCCGGGTTCTAGACGTTGTACATGTGTACCGGGCTTGTCGAGGCTGAATATTTATGCGCGACCTCTCTCGAGGCAGCATCGCTTGGTGCAACGGCGCCGCGGCGAGGCGGCGAGGCGGCTGCAACGCAGAAATCCGCTGCATTCTGGAAAAAGACACCGACACACAGGCTCCCGGACGCCCGTTCTGATTTATACCGAGTGTTGCGCGCCAGGATTGGCCAGGATCAGTGCCGCTCAATCGATCCGCGCACCCAATCGGTTCCCGTCGAAAACGATCGATATCTGCCGGGGCCCCGCGTCGTTATTTATGCGTTTCACCTCTTGCTACCCTTATCTCGAATCTCTGCTCGCCTTCTACGCGTGTAATGCCCGCTTTTTTCTATAGGCTGGCTACGCGAGGCCCCGCAAATTGCGCGCGGCGGCTGCTGCCGATCGAAAAAATACGGATCGCGATCGCGAGATCGGCTCAAGACACTCCAACGAGCCAGATTTTTCCCGAGAAATTCCGCTTATGTTGCGCAATCGCGCTTTTACCGCTGCGTACGCGATTTTGTACGTCTGAAACTGTGGCTTTGAATCGGTTGGGAATATTCTGCAGATCTTTCGGATGTAGTTTTTGAGGGACTGTGTGTGTGCGTCATTCGTCATTACTAGGCTACGGATGTTTATGCAATTTTCAATTTTCGTAGACGAAGTTTAAGACGTTTAGTGCGACTGTCAGTCTCTGGAGTCTGATGGTGCCCTATTTACAGAATGTATAATAGATAATTCGTATGTTATTAAATATGTTCACAATGTATTGATACAGATTAACCCTTATACGTTCCTCAGTGTGAAAATTCACCCATTTACTATTTTTACATACCGTAAAATGATTGTTCTCTATATGTTTGTATTGTGAGATGTATTTCTTTAAAATGTGACATTATAAATGCAAAAGAATATGTTGATTTAACATTAGATTTACGGGGCCCGTCAAAATGACGGATTCAAAAATTTTTAATTTACGATTATTAAGAGTGTAAGGAGGCATTCGTGAGGAATTATTAAATAGATTTATTTTTTTGTGTACATGTTACAATCAAAATCGGTGAAGATCTTAGTAAATACAATTTTATTATTTTTATAAAGCAATGTAAAATAATCAATTTTAGTGCTCCGTAAGCCTAGTGTTAAAGCAGGGAGTTCCAACGTATTCCCCTCCGAGAACTGCAAGGTCCCCACCATCGAACCTCTTCCCACTACTACGTACAGCCGTAGAGTTAGTGAGCTCTGCGTACGCCGCGCGGCTCTCGTGGTGGGAGCTTCCACTACTATACATTATAAAGATGAAGTCTAAGAGTGGGGGAAGAACCTAAGCGGGGAAGGTGCCTCGAATAGCTCCGGAGCTACTGGTTGGAACTGCCTGATTTAAAGTGTAGAGCAAAAATGCATGAATTATTCTATTAGGATCTTTTATGCTACTATTTCTAAGGAACGTATGGGGGTTAAACAGAAATGGGGTGAGCAAATATTTGCGTCTGCACAGTCCTATTTTTGTGTTTAAATTTAAATAAAAAGTCACATGGAAAGCGAGACAAAATTGCTTTGCGTTTAACGCGTTAAGAAAGTTGTATTGTTTATTCAAATTTTAGTCCCAAAATATATAAACATAATATAACGATGCTTATGTTCTACTGCAGCTAATATCCTACCGTGAAACCCCGGAACAACGCTCTTTTGTTTCTTCTCAACAAACCGAATCTCTAGCGCAGCATTTTCATTGTACAGAAGCGCAAGGCTAATCTCCAACAAGTGGAATCAAATAAAATCTTACTGATAGTGGTAGTAGGCTGTTTAGATCTAAAATAAATTAAAATCGTATTAAATTCAGTCGAATTTTATATTCTAAAATTGTTTGGAGAAGCTCCAGAAGCCATAAATGCATAAAGATCCGCGGTCAAGTCATTACCAATCAAATCGGTCAACAGTCGGCTTAAACACATGCGCTG
Organism: Sphecodes monilicornis; assembly: GCA_913789915.3. Classification (NCBI taxonomy): domain Eukaryota; kingdom Metazoa; phylum Arthropoda; class Insecta; order Hymenoptera; family Halictidae; genus Sphecodes; species Sphecodes monilicornis. Next base: position 10,352,810 of record OU565297.1, on the reverse strand, counting down.
GCAACTATATCACAGATGTGTACTATATCAACGTGCGGGGCACGTCTTTTCAGAGCAAGTGATTAAGAATCTGTATCGCTTCAGATTTTCTGCCTCAACTGTTGCATAAACGATTTGTTTCATCTAATACTCTAGCACCGGAGTTTTTCAATCATCAAGGAATAGGGTATGGATCTTTATAATTTTGTTTTTGAAGAGGTATGTGTGTGTGTGTGTGTGAGCCACATCATTGCCAACCGAAACGGTCAAGAATCTGTTCAGAAATTTCATTGAATTCAGATTTTTCTCTGCTTTTGATTGATCGTTTAGAACCTATCTTTAGAAGAATCGTTTAAAAATTGTCTACAGGTTTTTAGATTGAATTTTTCAAGTGTTATGTGTGCAGTCGATTGGATCAGCCGTAATAAATTTGGATCACTATTGTTGGATCAGCATAAGAAACTCTGTCGATACGGATTTTTCTCTGGAAATGACGTTTATGTTGTGTAATGCTGCATTAATGGTTGCATAAAGGATCGACTCGAGCGGCTGATACTCTAGCACCTGTCGCTTTAAATCATTAGAAAATAAGGTAAAGATCTTATAGATTAACTTCGAGTCTTATGGTTTCTTTCGCAGCTGCAGTAATTAAAATTTTTTGTTCTTCCTAATTTCCTAGAAGAAGATGGAAAATTGACAACTATCGCATGCTTATGTTTTTCCAAACGATTAAATATTGGTAACAGGAAAGTAGGTTCTGTAACATATTCTTTATGCAATCTTCAACACGTGTCTTAAACTATGCATGAGATTCATGCTTCTTTTTATCAATGTAGAAATATGTTTAAAAATACTGTTTATGTTATGCAATCCTGCTTCAGAAGTAGCATGGAGGATTCACTCGCAGTGGTGCTGCAGCGCCCATTTTTTGAATCGTTGAACACTACAGTGTAGACTTTTTCAATTTTGCAAAAAAATATAGAAGAAACAATGTGCGCAACTACACTGTTTGTATATTACAAAAATGTAGTTCAGCCTTTGAATATTCACCGGGAATGACTATTAACATTAACTACTCCTACACAAACAGTAAATGTGGTTAGATGAAAATTGGATTGTATAAAATTGAATTATAAACGTGCTATACGCGATGTCTCATTTGAATACTAGTTGTGACATTTAAGTAACCGTTGGCATTTAAGTACCTCGTTTAAAATGAAATTATTCTAGAGACAAACGCATGATCTGCCCAAGTTGCACTCCTAAATTCACCTAAACGAGTCAAATATTTAGCAAGGCAACGTTACAAAATCACAAGCAAGTATCTCGAAAATGTTAATCGTTAATCCATATACAAAGTTTCGGCTACAAAGTTAATTCCGACAATCAAAATCGCACGTTCTTCGCCGGTCTTCCTGCATTTGAAGAGACTGCGCATGCGTACAGTGATCGGCGGCTCGCATAAATCGAGAGAACGCGATATCGAGGCGATGGAGCCGCGATTCCACGTATCTGCGAATTAATGCGGGAACGCATCCGCGGCGAACCACAGCGCAACGCTTGTCGCGCATGGCGCAATCTTCGTCAATCCCGATTAATCACTGCATTATAATTAATGACCGGCATTCCGGCTTTTTTCCGCCGTTGCCCGTGGCCGTCCTTCTTTTTTCTCGGTGCAACATAGTTGCTTGTTTAATTATTCATATGCTGTCCGCGAACCGATCAAATTATTTTATACCGATCGAGCCGTTAATAACGAATCGTTAAACGCGATTTTATGAGACGAAAAAAGCGTCGCACGAGTGTCGCCAGCGTACAAAGTTTACTCACAAGACGTCTAATATCGGCTTTGTTAAAATCCAGAGAATCTAATCAAGACACCAACCTTTCTAATCCTTGAATCAGCAGTTCGATTTAGAGGTTACTGGGAGAGCCTACTTAAAACTGGCCTAAACTGTAACTGCTCTGCGCAGAGATTATGCTCACACGGCGACGCATTGTGTCTCTGTCAAAATGCAGGAATCCCAATTGAGTAGCGAGTTCTTTCAGGCATTATTGAGCAGTTCAATTTAGGGGTTAATCGGAGAGATTGTCTTACGTAAAACTGGCCTAAACTGTAACTTCTCTGCGCAGAGATTAAGCTCACACGGCGACGCATTGTGGCTCTGTCAAAATAAATGTATCCCCATTGAGTAGCGAGTTCTTTCAGCGATTAATGAGCAGTTCGATTTAGAGGCTAATGGGAGAGATTGTCCTACGTAAAACTAATCTAAACGGTAACTGCTCTCCGCTAAAATTAGGCTCACATGACGACGCATTGTGGCTCTGTCAAAATACAGGTATCCCCATTGAGTAGCGAGTTCTTTCAGCCATTATTGAGCAGTTCGATTTAGAGGTTAATGGGAGAGATTGTCCTACGTAAAACTAACCTAAACGGTAACTGCTCTCCGCAGAGATTAGGCTCACACGACGACGCATTGTGGCTCTGTCAAAATGCAGGAATCCCCATTGAGTAGCAAGTTCTTTCAGCCATTATTGAGCAGTTCGATTTAGAGGTCAATGGGAGAGATTGTCCTACGTAAAACTGGCCTAAACTGTAACTTCTCTGCGCAGAGATTAGGCTCACACGACGACGCATTGTGGCTCTGTCAAAATGCAGGAATCCCAATTGAGTAGCCAGTTCTTTCAGCCATTATTGAGCAGTTCGATTTAGAGGTTACTCGGAGAAATTGTCCTACGTAAAACTAACCTAAACGATAACTGCTCTTCGTAGAGATTAGGCTCACACGACGACGCATTGTGGCTCAGTCAAAATTCAGGAATCCCCATTGAGTAGCGAGTTCTTTCAGCCATTATTGAACAGTTCGATTTGAAGGTTCCTCGGCCAGAGAAAAGTGTGCTAAACAGTAGCGACTTCCGGCGCGTTTTCCCGTTGCACGTTTAATTTCACGCTGATTAAAGTCACGTGTAATTAATGCGGAACGATAAACACAGGCCGTGTTGTTCGCCAGTGGCAATGGGGTTTCAATAATAATCGCCGGCGGTTTTCGAAGTGGAAAGTCGATTGCAACTTTGCTATATCCGATTTCTCTTTTAATGAGCATCGCAGCGGTGGAAGGAGTGGGGTTGACGTTGCAACACGGAACGGACAGATAAACGAAATTATGCAAATGAAGGGAACAGCGGCGGAACACATCGAGGAATCGTGCGTCCTCTTCCTGGATGGTTTCGTGGAAGCATGATCCTAGTCGAGGGATCACTAGGGATCCTTTCTAGCCGGCACGGATAAAACGGAAATTTCGTATCTGGCCGCGACAGGCCAGCATAAATCGCGTTCACTGGCTAATTAAACCGTTGGCTATCGCGACGATTAATCGATCGCCGTTTCCTCCTGGATGCTGCCGAGGCATCAGCTCTCCTTCCCCTACACCTATCACCCTTTTCTCCTCGTTTCCCTCCCCTCCCCCGTCTCTTTCTCTTTCCACTCGTGGATCCTTTTTTTGTCTAGCGTACGCGACCTAATATAACCGAGCCTCGTTTCTTTCTCTTTCTTCTTCTTCTTCCTCTTCCTCTTCTTCTACTACTACTCATTCGATACCGTAATAGAAACGCGTGCTGCTCGTAAAGACTCGGACCGCTAATCGAGAATCACCCCGATCGTCCACACTGTAAATCTTTCACCGGGAATCGAATTCGACTCTTCATTGATCCCCGATATTCTTGCGAATATTTTAATTGGCTGGACGAATTATCGGAAGCGCGGGCAAACAAACTCGAGGCCTTTTGTAATCCAATTCTTACTTCAATATTTTCAGTGTTTATTAATGTATATTTCTCTTTTAGACATTTATTGTTCCTTCTCTTAATGTGTCACATATTTTATGTTTGTCTTTTCTTTCCTTGGAATATTCATGTTAAACGCCCAGGCTATACCCATATAACGCAATCAAAAAATTGTTTAAAAAGATTGTATATGTGTATCTTCTGCGGCAACGAGTGTAGAGTCCTTTTACATAATTACTTGTATATTTACTGTATGTTTATTGCTACCTGAAATGTTTGTATTCAGACTTTTTAAACAATCTCTTTTATCGTGTTTACAGAAGTCTCAAAGAAGTTGCTCGAAACACTGGAACCACTTGCATAACTTGACAATTTTGAGATTCGAAGTGTATATAGAATTGTTAATTACCTTTTTAGCAGTCAGAGGAGGTTTTAAAACTGTTTGCTTGATTATAAGTTTCTCGAAGAACTGTATAATATTAAGGGAACTAGATTGTTACTGCATCTTACGTTATTTTATTGAGATACAAAGATGCTTGAAAATTTAGCTAACTGTTACTCAAGTAACAATATAAACTAATTTTCAAAAACTGAGCCACGTACTCAAATATAGCATGATCTAACCAAATTCTTAAAACCTGTGCAACATCTTCGAGTAGCACGATAGAATTCTAAAATAATTCTAAAACGAGGTTATGACGAATGGAGAGCAGAATAATACATTTTGTAGCATAAACAGAAGAAAACGAAACATCTCGCTATATCTAAACACAGGAAAAGAGTAAAATTTCACCCAGAGAAACTCCATACTTCAAATCTATAAATTGAATGTCTATTTACATCATCAGATTTTACAGAAATACATTTTTCAACATAAATAGCAGGAAATCGAGCATCCCGCTAAATCTAAAACTAGCTAAATTTGACTCTAATGATCTCAAAACATTTGCTCTGCATGATTCCTAAAAAAATGTTCGGCCCAACATTGAAATCGCTATTGCCATCGCTACAATTGGCTATGATGTCCTCAGCAGTGCCGCGTGGGTGTACAAAAATATCAAACAAGTACTGAATTAACTACAGAAATTTATATAATCGCTAATATGTCACTCGCGCCTAGAGTAGCTCGAACGGAAAGTATCGGCGAAAAATGATTGCAGACGACGCGACGCGGAGCTAATGAAAACCGCAGATCGTGAATTTTCATTCGATTCGCCTATATCAATGTGTTTTTCCAGTGCAAAAGAATCCTGTGCAAAAAAGTGACTGGCGAGCGCATCGCCGGCGGCAGCGTTGCATCGGTTTAAAAAGAATGGGACACGTGGAACAGCGATCGTCGAGCAGACGAAGCAGCATCGGGAAGGCTACCATTACGGTTTTCGCGAATTTGAATGAATCGTTTTGATGTAAGCGCGGTTGCTCCGAGCGCCACTACAGCGAATGAATCAGCGGATTCCTCGGCGATTCTTTCGATTCAATTAAAATCCATCTGCCCGGTGGAATTCCCGCTTCGAATACAATACAAAGAGAGGGTTCCCTCGCCAAGGCGAAAAACTGACGGCTCTTCTCCGTCGCGGTTAAATAAACCGTCGACGAATTGTCAGATTTCTGCGAAACGACGGATACCACACGATCACGTGGTTCATCCTCCGTGTCCGTCGTCTCTCTCTCTCTCTCTCTCTCTCTCTCTCTCTCTCTCTCTCTCTCTCTCTCGCTCTCTTCTCGCGCTCTTTCGCTTTGTGGTTCCGCGCGATCCGACCTCCTCCAAGAAGAAGGGATTACGCAACACAGTCCCCACTTACGTGATCTCTATCCTTCTTTCTGTCCTTTGTGTCTCATCTTTACCACGGAGCGCACGTTCCTCCGTCGTCGATGACGATGCCCACGACGATACGCAGTTGATTGCACAACGAACATCAGCGAGAATGCACCGACGCATCCGACGACCCTTGTGCGCACCGGAAGTCATCCGGGTATAGTGCCAGCTGATCCACGAATTTCAAGTCCGCTCCTGATCGCAGGATCTTTGGCGCTTTTTACTCTTTTTTTAAACACCCTGACCATTTTACATTTGTGAAAATAACAATAATGTATCTATTAAGATGTTTAGGAATTTTTATTAACATACACGCGCAAAGAAATATATTTTTTGAATAATTCCTCACCGATACATCTTTACAATCTCAATAAATTGGTAATTACAAAATCTAGAATACGTCTAAATGTCGGGTTTCCATAAATATAGTGTTTGTTAGATGAAATATATTTTTGTAAAATCTGATGATATAAGTGATATTCAATTTATAGATGTATAAAAGTTCTCAGGGTAAAATTTTACTCTTTCTCCGTTTTTAGATAGAGTAAGACATTTGATTTTATCTTGTTCATGTTACAAAATGTATCATTATGTTGCTCTACGATGCTGCGAATGACATTCAATTGATTAAATTATAGGATTAGTATGAGATCTTTCACGCAACTCTATCGAAGTAGCATACGATGGTTAACACCTTGCACTATGATTTATTTTACGGTTACAGTGATTAGAACTTGATTGTCGTCCATCATTTCTTAGAACAAAAGGAAAATCTAAATTTATTATATGCTTGTATATTCTCCAATGGCTACATATCGACAGCAACAAAATAAAGTTTTATTTCTCTTCGAAGGAAATTAATAATTTACATGTTTAGTAGATGTCTCACGAGTCTGATTCGTTATTATAGTGCAAGGGGTTAAAAGGAACCCTCGATGCATCTTGATGTAACACAGTCATTCATGAACCCATTCATCGATTTCCAGTGCCTAAATTATTCATAGTTTCTTCATACTAGGTTCTCCATTCTAAAGGATCCTCAAGGTCTGACTCGCACCAAAAATAATTTTTAAAAAGAAATAAGCCGATCGAAGATTCTCACATCTTCCGATGCCTGTCGCTGTTTTCCACGTCATCCGATCCTGATGAAATTTTCAGAATGTGTTTAATTGAATTTTTACATCCGATTTTGATGAAATTTGCAGAATGTGTATAATTAAACTTTTAGTATTTCCTCTGCAATACCGACTAACTGCAATTGTTTCAAAATATCTTCTTCACGTCATGTAGTAAACTAATTGTTCCAACTTCTAAAAAAGGCCAGAGTGGTATGGTCCACTATTAAAAAAAGTTATCGTCTTTTAAAGAGTGTCCGAATATTAATTAGAGTGACTGTATGACACTGTATGTATAATCGCATAAAGCTTCCTTTCATATTGCAGAGATTACGTGCTCGACCGACACTCGCGCACCAATATGTAGCATTTTTCAAAAGGCCATAGAACGTTTTCTGAATCGAAGATACACGAGGAAGCAATTTCCACAGCCATTCATTAAACCCGCGCGGGCAGTCCGGGGCAGTGAATTGATATTTTCTGGAGGAATCGTTTATTTCGGTCGTTCGAGCGGCAATTCCAATGCACCGGAAGCCATAAAGAGTCATTGACGCTGTGCGTCACGTGTCGATGACTAGTATTCTATATCTTCCCTGAAACGGCCCCGGCGAGCTCCGCGTTTCTTCTGGCTTTCTATCATTCGATGAATTCTGAGCGCTCCGGGCGGCGTCCAACCGCCGCGGAATTCATACCGCACACAATGCTGCCGCATTGCTGCACGTTCCTCAATCACAATTATTCTAGGAGCCGAGCTTCTTTGCCATGTGAAAAACCGGACGATTTTTCCCCCGCCAGGCTCACTGCCTTCTCTAATTCCGAATTAAATCGCCACCATCGGAGACAGAGAGCTTCCTCCAATTTTCTGTCTTCTACCGGACATCTTAATGGCGTCGACGTTAGCTCGGTTCGCTCGTTTGTACGGCGCTACGCACCTGTTTCAATTGCGCAGTACATACACGGTCGAGTTTCTACGGGTTTTATCGTTACAATCGTGTTTCGATGACAGATCAAGATGGACAGACCGGAAAAATAAAAAAAATTGTTGGCTCGACGTAATTAATATCGCCCGCCTTGAAACGTCCGCTTGCTAAGAACAGTTTGCATTGTTATAACCCTACCAGTCTTATCCTCAGCTTTATATTGTGCAATTTTATTGTGCATCTGTAGGTTTTTGTTGATCGGCTTTTCGAAGTTGTTTTATTACATTGCTATGTTGTTGCTCTCGAGATGGGAAGAAAGTAGGGTGTTTGAAATGATTGAGGGGATGTCAATCGCTGATGCGTTCGTGTTTTATGTAGTTGATCGACTGCAGATTATTATGCCGATATAAAAATTTGGTCTGCATCGATTTTAACATTCAGGGGGGTGCATAAAAGTTTACATGAATCCTTCAATCATTTTCTTGAATTCATTTAATTTGTTCACTGTTTGAAATTTTACCTACCCATTTTTGTTATGAATGCATTAAATCCACGAATGCAAAAATCAATTTTGCGATTGATATTTAGTGGTCGGTCCTAGAGTAAACTTTTTGTAGTGAATATAGAGAAATATTGAATTTAACGATCGATAATGTATGACAATTTATCAGCCCCTATTTACTACATTAAATTTATAACATTTAAAAAATGTAGCCCTTATTGTGCACCCCTCTTTTACCAATCACAAACTTATTCTAATACACTGTATATTCTACCATGAACACACTGACTATCATATCAGTCGTATAGGAATGAAATTACCCTACGACCTATTTGAGAAATGAAAATCTATTTCTAAGTATTCGAGCAAATTAAATTCGTCAGAAATTTAAAAAAAAATGTAGCAATGATTAAAGAAGTAATCACTGTGCAAAATTTTGCCTTTTCTAGATCCAGTTCCAGTTTCATTATGTTACATTATCTTTGTACAATTTCCTGGTTAATCGCGATGTAAGAACACACGTGTGTGTCTTCTCATAAGATCTTGATTGTACACGTAAATCAAAATGATTTACATTATTCGACAGACGCGCGTATACTTTACATCGAACGAAATTAACAACACCATAAATGTAAGTAACGAATTACTGTTGCAAGTGTCACAAACACCAAATAAGTAGTCGTTTATCGACAATAGAAATTATAGGTGGACGTTGCACAGTTTCTCAACATGGAGTGTCCCGAAGAACAAGAGATTATTTATTGGTCCACCTGCTCGCAGTCGTTCAATATCCACCGAATCGTTATCATCTCGTCGATCCGCTAGCACGGCGGAATGTTTTATCGCGCGAAACAGCACATTTATTATAAACGACGCCGACGTCGCGTTTCCTGGGGAACAACCGTGAAAGGGCACCGAGTACCAAGCAGCTACAGGTGGTTCCGCGAGAGCGTTCTCTCTCCCTTTCTCTCTCTCTCTCTCTCTCTCTCTCTCTCTCTCTCTGGTGATCGCTATTACCCGCTTCTGTCTCTTTCGCCTCTCTTCTCCCCTTTTGTCGCAGTTCGCGGCTCCCGCTTACGCGCGCGCGGTGCGTTTAATACGCGCCGTGATCAAATGGAAGCGCCGCCCGGCATAATTGCTTGGAATTGCGCGCCGAGCACCGTTCACCGCGATAAAATATTTCGCCTATAAAACGCCAGTTCCGGCCATTTATAAAGTAACCAGGCTGCAATTCTATTTGGGGCGCGGGGTCACTCGAAACCCCGATGCTCCGGAGGGGAGACTTGCCAACCAGAAATCCTCTATCGGAACGAACGGCCATTGTCCTGACAACTCGGACGACAGACGATTGTACTACAGAATTTGTAATCGAGTCCTCTGATATTTTTAACGTTGGATTTTTGTGCATTTAAATACAGAATTTCGACAGGAAGTCATCCCCTTTTCGAATGAAGTTGACTGAGCAGAAACGTGTATATGTTAGTGACAATTTTACTGGATGTCTAATTTCTAGTTTCTAACTACTTGATGGTATTTTTCCTTTGAATCTTAATGGATTTGGTAGAGAATTTTATATGGAAAGCATCTCCTTTTTGAAATAGAGTAGGAACACATACAGTGGCGGCCGGGTACTTAAATACACCACTTAAAGACGAATAATTTGTTTCAAATTGGTCCAAATGACCTAAATTTCTTTGAGATGCTAGAACGATTAATTTACTAGATAATGTGTAAAAAGAACTTTTATAAAATTGCTATTGATCGGAGTTGTGAAGAAATAAGTGAAGATCATGATTTTTAACTTTTTTATCTGTGCCTATATCGAAAAATTAAAACAGGCACGTTTAAAAGCTTAGTGAGTTATATACATGTACGGAGTGTCATCGAAATCGGGTGACGCATAAAAAAGCCGTAGTTATTGAAACATTTAAAAATCTTTAAATTTCGGGCCCGAATCGCATTTTCTTACAATTTTTGCCATTTTTCATCATTAATGGCTTATAGCAACCGTAACCGATTACGTTGAAACTTTGTGTATGTATAAATGAAACTTAAATTTTCACAAAGCTTGTTTTAAATTTTCGATATAGGCACACATGAAAAAGTTCAAAATCATGACCTTCACACCACGTCGAGTGCTATTTTTGTATCACTGATCGAACCTGTGCGCCGAAACCATCACACGTTTACAGTATTTATTATAAGGAACGAATAAAAAAACATTATTTTATGAAACTAAACTTAGAACCAAGGATCGAAATACAGAACTGTCCCCATGAAAATACGGGACGGATGGTCACCGTCCTCATACCCCATTGATCTTCCAATTCCCTCGATCGACAAACACTCGATGGTCGGTGCTCTTTGTTCGTCAGGGTAAATGACTATATTCAAGATCCTACTACATGCATCCACGAACTGTAGCAACGAAGTGGATATAGGCATAGCGATCGTCAGACGTGGAAACCGTGCGACGATTGTGCGGCCAGATGCCGGTTGCATGCGTGTGTTGCGCCTCTCCGGATCCATGGATCAGGGAACGAGAGGCTTCTGGAATAGGTGGGGTCGGGGGAGGGGAGGGGGCAGGTGAACGGAGAGTTCTATAGGTGCTTGTCGTAATGACTGCGGCCGCGGCGAGCGTCCGATGGATCGCTCGAATACCATGGTAGCATCGTAAAGCCGCATTTTTCGCGTAACTGGAAAGACTCCGCGGCTGCGGGCGCCCTTTCCCCATGGGCGGCGATGGGGAACAGCGAAAAAAGGACTTCGGGTGCCTGGGGATCAGCCACGAACGCTGAGGAACGAAGGAAGACCAGAGAGGCGGAGATAGAGGATAGAAGACCAGGAATCTTAGACTACAAGGAAAATTGTAGCGGTGTCTACTCTGTCTTCGTCAACGTGAAAACTTGCTACCTTGATGGTAGGCTGGGGCATGGTAGGAAGGCGATAAAAGGACATGGAGGGCCAATGTATTGTTCAGCAACGACAGAATACTAGGAGGATGGAGGATCAGGAATCTAAGGCTAGGAGAAGAATTGTAGCGGTGGCTACTCTGTCTTCTTTCATTTGAAAAGTTACTACCTTGGTGGTACGCTGTGGCATGGAAGGAAGGCGATAAATGGAACACTAGGAGGATGGGGGACCACATTGCTACCAAACCTTAGTAGCAGGTCTAGGAGGAGGAATAGCAACAAAAGGACATCGGGGTTCTGGGGATCACCTACTAACCTTGAGGAACGAAGGAAGACCAGGGAGGCGGATATAAAGGATAGATTACTGGGAATCTTAGATTACAAGGAAAATTGTAGCAATGTCTACTCTGTCTTCGTCAACGTGAAAACTTGCTACCTTGATGGTAGGAAGGTGATAAAAGGACATGGAGATCCAAGGTATTGTTGAATAACGACAGAATACTAGAAGGATGGAGGATCAGGAATCTAAGGCTAGGAGAAGAATTGTAGCGGTGGCTACTCTGTCTTCTTTCATGTGAAAAGTTGCTACCTTGGTGGTACGCTGTGGCATGGAAGGAAGGCGATAAATGGAACACTAGGAGGATGGGGGACCACATTGCTACCAAACCTTGGTAGCAGGTCTAGGAGGAGGAATAGCAACAAAAGGACATCGGGGGCCTGGGGATCACCTACTAACCTTGAGGTACGAAGGAAGACCAGGGAGGCGGATATAGAGGATAGAAGACTGGGAATCTTAGACTACAAGGAAAATTGTAGCGATGTCTACTCTGTCTTCGTCAACGTGAAAACTTGCTACCTTGATGGTAGGAAGGTGATAAAAGGACATGGAGAGCCAAGGTATTGTTGAATAACGACAGAATACTAGAAGGATGGAGGATCAGGAATCTAAGGCTAGAAGAAAAATTCTAGCGGTGGCTACTTTGTCTTCTTCCAAGTGAAAAGTTGCTACCTTGGTGGTAGGCTGGGGCATGGAAAGAAGGCGATGAATGGAACACTAGGAGGGTGGGGGACTATATTGCTACCAAACCTAGCAGGTCTAGGACGAGGAAGAGCAAAGAAAGGACATGGGGACCGGGAGATTCATGAGGAGTGATAGAATACTGGGAGGATGAAGGAGGAGAATGAGGGACGAGAATCCTCAAGCTAAGAGGAAAATTCTAACGGTGGTGTTTCTGTCATCGTCAAGATAGAAGCCTGCTACCTTTTTCAGGGTAGTAGAAGGACAAAAATAGGATATCTGGGTCCAAGGAGTTGGTGGGGAATAATGGAAGACGAGAACGATGAAGGAAGAGGATGGTAGGCGAGGAGTCGGGGATCAGGAGGAAAATTCTAGCGGAATGTTTCTGTCGTCGTCAAGATGGAAGCCCATTAGCTTGGTTCAAGATCAACGCGCTGAAGAGAGAAAAGAGGATATAGGCGTCTAAAGAATTGGCGAGGAATGATGGTAAGCGAGGAGGTTGAAGAAAGAGGGTGGGAAACGCGAAGTCGGCGGTTAGGTGGAAAATTCTAGCGGAGCGTTTCTGTCGTCGTCAAGATGGAAGCCTGGTACGTTGCTGGCAGGTCGGAGCGCGGAGGCAAGATGGACTGCCACGCTCGAGGGAGCCCCTGACGCGTCGCATCCGCAGCGACGCGGCCTTACGTAACCCGCCACCTCTCGTTCCACGTTATTGTTGCCTTCGTTTCTGTCGTTTGCTCGAAATGCCGATGTCGTCATCCTCTGAACGGCCTCGCCGCTTGTCGTCTTTTTCATTTCGTTTTTCAGCCAGAAGCGACTTGCGAGAGACTACAGGACTTCGTGGAACGGTGAACTCGAGAGAAAAGAGGATTCCAAGGTGTCCTTGTTCTCTTGGTTCGAGTCCTGAAGAGCTGTTTTTCTTGGTTGTCGTGGATCGGTTGGTTCCGTTGCGTGGAAGGGTGGTGAGAAGAACCGACGTTTAGGTAATGTGTCAAGGATGTAGCGCTGCGCTGCACTCGAAAGAATGAAGAATCGGTGGACTTGCGTTACATGCTAGCCGGAGATAGATCGGCGATGGATGGAAGAAGTCGTGTGGAATAGTAATTACACACCATTGTGTAGCAGGAAGCTAATGAGTTGACGGTTTAGAGGGACACCGGCGCTGCCGGCTACGAGTTAATCACCGGCTTCGGACTTCGAGAAGAAAATCGTTGTATCTGATTCCTATTGTTGGCCGATTTTAATGGGTGATCGGAGGGTAGGTCTGACGGAGCCTGGGGGACAACCTCTCCTTGATTTTGCGGGCTTCGAAAAGACGACCAATTTCTAGATCCTGAGATAAGAGATAAACATTCTGCACAATGGATCCTTGTTTGGAAATACAAGCTTCGTTTCGTGATTTGATCTAACCTAGCAGCGGTAATAAATCCACTTTGTGGACTTGTATCGTTAAAAAGACGATTGGCTTTTAATAAGAGCCAAATTTTCAGTACGATGACCGCTTTTGTGTAAATATAAACTTTATACCATAGAGTTCCTAATTTTAATCTAACCTTGCAGCGATACTGAATCCTCTTCATCCTCTTCTTTACAATTGATAAGAACCAATCTTTTTGAGTCTTTTAAAGAACAATTAAGATTCATCTCTAGCTTCTAGTAGTCAAGTAAAATCACATTTTGATCCCAACATCATTAAAAATAAAAGGATCTAGGAAAATAGAACATAACCTTTTGCGCTCGAATGGTCGCTGAAAATAGTCACAATTATGGTTGAATGTGAATTACTAAATATAAAAACTTGATATTTCAGTTTTTCGTTTGATGGAACTTTCTAGTTTTCGAGTCAAAATAAGTGGAAAGTATTAACTTAAAGAAAACAAAGTGCTTCATTTCCGAGCATCTTTTTCGTGTAATTAATAGCGTGACCGCAGGCAGGAACGGTCCAGCGTGTTTGTGGAAAGAAAGAGGCAGGAAGTTCGAAAGTTCGTGCGTTGACTCTGATTGATCGACGAAAGGGGTAAAAAGTGGGACGAAAGGAGGCGCCGCGACTCGTACGAGGCGCGAATCTCGCGGCATGAAATCGCCGCAACGCGAGGCGACGCGATGAGAGAAAACCTACGGTGCCTTATAATGGGCCCGGAGAGCCGGGGCCCCGGAGTTCTCAGGACTCGCGGCCCGGCGGCCGAGAAAGAGAGAAAGAGAGAAAGAGAGAGAACAGGTGCGTGACGTCAGGTGGGCAGCACCTCGGGACCGCGCGAGCCAGGGCCCCTTACTACTTTTCACTGAAACAGATCGCCGGTCAAACGGTGCCGCTCGAAACCGCGTGCCTCCACGGCCACAAACCATATTTCTCTCGCGAGCTGCTCGGTGCTGTCATACGTTGAACCATCCCCTATCTCCCTCTACCTTCCCCTAACAGCCTAACCACTCGCTTTTTTAACCTACCTTCTGCAATCCCGATTTTTTGACTGTACGCAAATTTGTGGAAAGCTGCTAAACACAAATCAACAATAACATCACAATTTATAAAAGAAATTGAATTTTGTCTAATACGTTGAAGTTGAAAATACGACGCAGATTGTAGCTAAAAATTATTAGTCTTAAACATATTGCTGTATAAGCCTTCCAGACTGCATGAAGATTTAAAGACGGTTGAAAGGTTTTGTTTCACTTTCTGATTATAGGACAACTTTAAGAATTTTTTGAAAGAAAGGTATTTAGTAGTATAATTTCCAACGTGGCACACTTATGAACTAATAATCGAGGTATGTGCTCAACATTTTTTCAAGTAATAATAATCAATTTTATCAAAGCTATAATGGTAGTAGTAAGAGTGGTTCCGGAAAAACAAATATGTATCGCTGACGAAAATGAACTTGTCACCGCCTCAGCCTTCGGACACAAGAAATTTAAAATCTTTCTTTAATCTATGTATATAAATGTAGCTATTGCATGAATTACAATAAACAAATTAGACAAAAATATTACGAATAATATGAAAAAATGAGAAAACAGCGTCACATTAAAAAAGTCTTTGGACCTTTTCTAAAAAAGTCGTCATTCTTCGGCGAGCAATTTGTTAGTTTTCTTGAAACAATAACAAGACCCATACTGACTACATCTGCCAAATTCGAAGTCATTTAGTTTATTGGTTTCTAAGATATCACATTCAAATTCGTTTCAAATTTCAAATAGTGTTTTAATGTCTCTAAACTTTCGAAATCCGTAATACTTTGGAAATGCGATTTCAAAACGGTAAAATATATAAGAACGAAATGATTTTGACAGTCCATCGAAGACTCCTTAAACCAGTTTTGCATAATGAAGACGTTTGATTAATGAACTGCCTCATGATCTCGTTAATCAGCAGCACTATCATTCTCTCCTCGGTTAAAACGACTACGAACGAGCGCGCATCTCACGAAACGAGTGTCATTTACTCTGCTGATGCACCGAATTTTTATGCATTACCGCTCTCAGCCGGCAGGCTCTGACTCGACATCGATAATTCAATCACTATCGCGATTAGACGTCGTTTCTATCATGGCAGTGGCCAGGTCCAGTTTTTCAGCTCCCATCGCCTGCCGAGGAAAGTCTAAATTATCCCCGGTCGAGCTCGTCGTTGGACACACCACCGTGCATAGTTATAATGACCTAGTGGAATCGTAGAAAGCATGAAGCGGATGCCAGCTTTCCCGCGCTGAAAATAGCTGGTGTAAAGAAAAAGAAGAAAAAAGAAAAAGAAAAATAGCGAGTCACGCGAGGGACGAGTTCGCCATGGCGACACCCGCAGGACCATGAAACCCATAAAACCCCGTGATTTCGTTCCCCGAGACAACGATGTTGGACAATTGATGTTCGTCAAGGCGATGCACGACACTTTGTGCTCATGTTAAAAACATCTACTTTCCTGCTTGGGAGCTGTCAGAATATTGTAATTCTGTGAAAAGTCTCTTCTCCAGATACGACTCTCTTTAAAGTCAGAAAGGGTAAACTGCAACCCCTCTGATTTTTTGTGTTTTGACATACAATTTAACCGAGTCACGGAGTCCAATTTTATTTATTTTATTTTAATTATACTGGCAAAATGTTCGATTACATGGAACATCTACAGTATTTCATCGTTAATTGTCGCCAGCACTGGTCCGGCCGGCGTCAATTATCGTGTAGAAGATACTATTTTTCGACCTCTGGCGAACGGAAGAACGGACACCGAAGCTCGAGAGACCTCGGTCGTTGAGAAATGTAACATAATACATATTTTGTTTGTCAGGCAGTTAAAGAACTACGATCTTTCTCGTATTTCCCTGGGGAGCCAAATGGAGTTCAAAGTGCATGTACTTTATTACAGATAGATTAATAGAAAATTAAGTCGTACGAGGATCCCCCTCTTTCATTAGTGAACGAGTATTTCTTTAGATGAGGACTTCCGTTCACTCTACAATTACGATTTTTGGATAATCTCAAAGAAATGAACAACCTATTTCGTCTTCTTTGTATTACGGTCCTCTCGAAGGACCAAATGGAGTACAACTTAATATACATTATTACCAGACCGCGGATCTTTATGCAAAATAAACATTTTAAACGTTAATTGTAAGAAACAGAAACCAAGCAAAAAGTTCTTTCTCTCTTTAGCGATTTTAATATGTTGAAAATTGTACAACGATGTTCCTAAATGCTCTTAACCTATTCACTATTTGAAATTGCACCTGCCCATTTCTGCCATAAATGTATACAATCCGCAGTCTAATTATCAGAAATGGATTAACAGAAAATTGAATCACAAAGAACATCCTTTTGCAATTTTTAAACCATTTTTATCTTCTTTAATGTAAACTTCTGTCTATTCTACAATTACGTTTTTTTTTCTAATCCGAAAAAATTGAATAACCTCAGCCATCTTTGTATGGTGAATTTTTCTAGGGATCAAAATGGAGCCTGACCTGATAAACTTTACCACAAACGATTCGCCAGAAAATGAAGTCATACAGACCATTACTCTTTTGCTTTCCTTGTCCGATTTTTACATCCCTCGCACAGAATGGCCGATAAAAAAACGAATAAAGTGACGAGTCACGCAACAAACTGGCAACACCCGCGCAACCATGAGACCCATGGACTCGATGGCATGGTTCACGAGGGTAAGACAAACGATCGGGTATCGAGGAGGCACCGATGCACGCCACATTGTGCTCATCCTCGAAACACTATGGCGGGAGGGACTCGGGGAGGATACTGAGATAGAGGGAGACGAGGACAGTGGCGCGCTTGTAAATTATGTATGAGAGTGTACTCACGGGGGATTACATAATGGCTTGTTTACGGCCGCATGTAAACAGCAATCAATGGAGCAACCACAATCGCTCGCGGTTCGGCCCGAGAGATCGCGTTCGACACCATGGGCACACGATCGGAGAACACCAGGGGTTGACCTTGGAATCGCGTAAAATCGAGTTACGTTCGCGTGTAGCCACCGCGGGGAAAGCGAACGCACACGCGGAACGAGAACCAAGCAGGTTTATTAATTATTTATGGTGGCCGGTGGATTCTTTAACCGGTTGATAAGAGTTCGATACTTGTCCCGACTGTTTCCACTTGTCCCGGAAAGGATGAAGAGGAAACGTTACGGCACAAAGTATGCGAGCTGTGTGTAATGCGATTAGGATCGCCGCGCCGCGCCGTGCTGTGTCGGCCGTGTTGGTTTGGTAATTTTATTCCGATTTGTGGAAAAGTCCGCTTAGATATTTTAACGTTTTAACTTTTTAGCGTTTTAACGTTTCCACGATCTGGGTTAGGTGAGGAATCGGCCATTGAACTGGCACTGGAATTAGGGTTGAGTCTTAGGTTACGCTGGTTTGATAATGGTTTTTCAGTTTGAACCACGTTAGATTGATCTTGGATCATTTGGCGCAGTAACATTCCATGATTTTTAATATTGATTCAGGTGAAAAAGAACAATGAATGTACTTAAAATGTCGAATACACGCGTCGATTTGGTGATCGAGTCTCCCTTCATGTATTAACAATATTAAATGTTATTCTATCATTGAATATGTGTGAAACTTGTTGAATTTTGAACGTTATTTCCATTTCAACCACTCAATAGGTTAATCTTCGATCATTTGGTACAGTGAGTGACATTCTACGCTTTTGAATATCGATCCAAATATAATTCAAGAAAGAGTTCAGTTCAAATTTTTGTCTATACCAAATTCGTATTCGAATCTCCAATACTATAGTTCTAAAACTGTTATTTTTCTTTTCTAATCACTAGACTGTGGATTTCATGCATTTATGACAAAAATGTGTAGGTGCGATTTAAAACAGGAAATCAGGGGTGTGCGTGTACCCGAGCTTCGGGTCGAGTCGGATAATAATCGAGTCGGGTTGGGTCGGAATCCCGAACAATTTCCCGACCTGATTCGAACCTGAAATTTCGAGTACTCGCACATTCCTACAGGAAACACATTACAAGAATGTAAAAACATCGATGTGCTATTTTCAACTTATCAAAACAAGAGCAAGAAAGAACCTTTCGGCTATTTTTCGCAAATGATACAGGAAATTTCTAATATTTTCCATAAAGATCTACTATAATCACTATATTCCATTAAAATTCGGTTCTCTAACACGACGATTAACGCGTCACCATTGTCAACGCCTTGTTCCGCGGAACAAGGCGATAAATCTCGCAGAGGTTGGTCCCCAGACACTGCCATAGCTGCTAACGGTCAACGCGACATTAATTAGCGTTTCATAGCGTTACGCCTGTGGTTTGTTTAGTCCTCCACGGATCGCGGAAAGCCGGTGCGGATCAATTAACGCAACTTATTACGTCAGTGTCGTAAACTCTCCGGTTTCTGGTCCGTTCGCCTCCGATACGGTTGCTAATCGTATTACGGGGGGGGGGACGTCGGCGTTTTCCGACGTTTTAATGCGAGGATATATGCCTGTATACGAAGGAGCGTTAAACGGTGGCAAAAATGCGAAAATCCTTAATGATTATAACTCTTCCGACGCATCGTCGCCCGCCGGTAAAGAGTTGCGTGCTGGTGGCACGCTAGGATTGTAAATTACATGAATTAATTCGACGGTTTCTTTAAAGGCTTCTAGCCGGGCTTAACGAGCGTTTAACACAACGTAGCCCCCGTGCGAACGATTATTAATGACAGGGAATGCGTTAACTGCTGTATGAGTGTCTCGGGAAATCTGTTTGCATCACAGGCCCGAGAGAAGATAACCGGCCTTCCGCGGGGCTAAGAGAGCCGCCTGCTATCCGATTCGCGACGACCTCGTCACTCGAAACCGTTCACCGTTGCCTGTTAATCTTAAATTTGGCGGCTAATTGCCGACAGAGACCTCCGCGAGCTCACCTATTCCCATGATAAATTACTCCGTAGATTTTTCCAATGATAACGCGATTACACACCCGCGCGATTCTTCTTTCTCCTAGGTCAACGATTCTCAGGACCTTTCCTCTTTCTCTCTTGATCTTTCCGTCCTTTTATATATATTATATCTTGATCTTTCTTTCTTGAACGACCTGTCTCCTCTCTCTCTCTCTGGCCAGTTACGTAGCAAAAATGTAATTAAAGACGTGCGCTCGCGCGGGCTCATACACATATAATGAAAGTGGATGGCAACCGGCGGCGAGTGAATGACGTCCGAAGGCCACGAAGGTGCCGCAACATGTGTGCAGTCGCATTGGTTACGTGCACACCGATGCAATACGAACGCGCAAGTGCCAGTTACACGGACGTTCCGCGAGGGACTTTTCTTCCCGCGGAAAGATGCGCCGCGCGATCCATCGATTTGCCATGGAGGCCAAGGGGAGAGAAGCGTTTCCTGGCGACTGGGTTTGGGTGACGCGAGGACCGCCCAGGTAACCATCCAAGTGATCCCTGTGCAGGTAACTACCCGCGAAACTATCAGTCTATTGTTCGCTAGCTATCGAGGATTCATTTCGTACTTTGTTGGCACGAAACATGCACATTTCGTTCGAATCAGTCAATTTTATATGAATTGTATAATATTACACATTAAAATACGTAACACAAAATACCAGAAATACACACGAAACCAAGAGAAATGTAAATCTCAACTCATTAACACTAAACCTACCGTCCACTAAAATTATTGGTAAGAGTTCCTTTTAGCAACCACCCCCGATTGCCTCCAAACTCTGTAGATGTCCCACGAGGTGTCTGACAAAATGTAGGAGGCGCCGTGGCGCGGAAATCAAATAAATTTGTTGCTGGCGAAACACAATTTTAATACCGAATTGAGGTATAAAAGTACAAATCAGGGTTATTAAGGAAACCCCACTAAACCTAACCCAGACCTAACATAACCTAACCTAACATGACCTGACCCAACCTAACCCAGGTCTAACCTAACCGGACCTAACCGGACCTAACCGGACCTAACCGGACCTAACCTAACCTAACCTAACCTAACCAAATAAAGTAATATAACTAGTTTAATATTGGCCTGACTGGATATTTGTTCTGAATAAATGTGATCAGTGATGGCCCACACAATAGCGCAATTCCTGGAAGATATCACTCTGTACATTCTTTCCCAATTCCATGCCATTGATCTCACTAAAACACGCGCAGCATGTTGGGCCACTACTTGCGGCTTCCACTCAGGATCATTTTGATTTGATTCATCAGAACTGTCACTCATTGTAACTTATTAAACTTATTAAAGACAGGAAACAACAGTTTAGGGTGTGTTAATAAGTGAAAATAGTGAATACGAGTCATTAAAGCAGTTTGTTGCGCATGCGCAGAGCATTTCCGCGTCACGTGACCAACCCACATGACTCTACTGGGCATGGGCAATATTTTGGATAATTTGGGAGCCAATCGTAGGTGGGTGCTAAAAGGAACTTCACCCAAATTAACTAGTACTTGTTGTCTCATAAATATTACAAGATTGAGTTTATTTAAAGTCTGTGTGGTTCTTATTTTAATCTATGATCAAATGAAAATTTGTATGCAATCATTTATCATAAATACGACTTCATCATTTTGCTAATAGCTAAATAAGAAAATTGATACCCGTCATTTGACCGGTGCTGATAGCTTTAGTGTTAAAGTAGATCTATGATTTGCAATCAAGGATGACAGTATTTTCCCCGGCTAGTCGCATATAATAACTCAAATAAATACATTATACATACAACATTGAAATGGTCGTGCAATCTATTCCATGTAAAAGATACCTGATTAGTTTCTACACCTGATACGTATTCTGATTGAAGTAATGTCCCGATAATAGTTTCTGATCCTGTTCCAACGACGAAGCGTCTTTAATCGAAGCAATTCACGTATCAGCTGAATCTCAATGATAATTAAAAAGTAATATCACAGTTACAGGCGAGGAATAAGCAAACATTACCATAATCCTCTGTGTTCGAGAAAAAGAGAACCGAGCACGATGAACAGACCAAACAAGCTGCAGCCATTTTCCAGGTGTAATTGGGTTAGCTGCCGCTCCCACCTTTCCTTTTTCACCCGCGAGATTTCCCATTATTCCCTCATTCCGTCGATCCATCGCATGCTAGTCGATCGATTGCTCTATGGCGATCCCTCATTTGTAACCGGAAGGTCGGGAAAGGTGTAGAAAAAATTCTCTCCGGAGCCCCATTGACTTCTCGTTAATGGGCTGTCTCTCTTGCGTCATGTTGAACCTCTCTCTTTTTCTTGATCAGGTAGACGAAACCATTATATCTTATGCTTTCTATTATAGACTATATACCCATCACCT
Source organism: Sphecodes monilicornis (assembly GCA_913789915.3). Taxonomy (NCBI): domain Eukaryota; kingdom Metazoa; phylum Arthropoda; class Insecta; order Hymenoptera; family Halictidae; genus Sphecodes; species Sphecodes monilicornis. Next base: position 10,330,991 of record OU565297.1, on the reverse strand, counting down.
CGGATATCGTGTTGGTGAAACAGCTTTGGAAAAATGGCTGTCATGTCTTTCCGTATCCAGATTTGGGAGCTCAAATTTTTTCAGCAGATACTATTTGAACATCAAGATGTACATATTGATTTTAATACAGTTTTCATATTATTAAATTCGTCTCTATTATATAAATTGCTGAAAATTCAACTGGTGAATGAGAAAACAGGATCAACTTCAGTTACACAATGTAAAAATGATGCATAGAATAAAAATGTTCTAGGTTGAAAAAAATATCGGGATTTTGGGGCTGAACTGTACTTTAGAGGACCAAAAATTTTCAAGTTTTCCGTGTGCGATGCTACAAATTTTGACGAGAAAATGATAGACGTGTAAGTTTTAGTACACGGAATTCAAGTTTTGGTTACCGGAGTTTACGGGTGGAAAAGTTATACATGTGTAAACATGAGCAATTCCAAGCGTTCTTGACAGGTTAGAGCGTCGCCATATTGGATATTCGCTGGGTAGTAGAGGTAGGAGTGTTGAGCGTATGAGATGGCAATTCACTGGTTTAGAAGTTATACGCGTGTGAAATAGTCCACATTGGTTTGGGTTTAGGTACTACTTACTAGTCGGTACTACTTAGCCGATCTTACGTGTGCAACCCAGCAAACATATCAATATAGCGGCGCTTCAACCGGTCAAAAAGGCTTAAATGTGCTCTACTTTACACGCGGGTAACTTCTGAACCAGTGAACTCCTGGCAATAAGACTTTCATTTTCGGTGTTTTCTCGTCGAAATCTATATCACCGCATAAAAAAAGTCCAAAAAATTGGTCCCCCAAAATAAAGCTTAACCGATTTTGGTATTAAAATCGGTTCGAGTTTAAAGTGTTAACATGAGAAATAATTTTCGAATTCTCTTCATTTTTCAACCTTTCGGAGGCTGCACCCACTCAGAAACTGAAATCCCGTATGGGGGAAGGAAACTATGAGGAATTGAATAGTTCCGGAGAAATGGCGATGGAGGATTTATGGATCCACCATTTGTCGCGATCTTGGTCCTGCTAGCGAGGGTGTGCCATACCGCGTAAGAACAAGAAACCGAGGAAAAAGATGCTCGTGAGGCGTGAACGCAATTAACGCGATAGTTCAGCCTCGGACGTAATTGCTGCGCGTCTCGCGTTCGGTTTTCCATCAGGCTGTATCAAGATTGCCTTTACCTCTCGGCTTTCAATCCGCCGGATAGTCGTTTAGCGGGGAGACTGGACGGTAATTGAAAAAGAAAAGTCCGCGAGCTATCTGACAATATTTTCTGAATTACTCAGCGAAATTCCTCTTCTATATTAGAATAATGCTTTTGCGCGGCGGCATCTTCTGAGTGGCAGGCTGTTGCCTGCTATGGCGCGATCAAATTATAAAATTATCAAACCCGATAGTTTGTAAATGAGAAAAACAAATATTATTTCTTCCTGGGAGCAAGAGTTAAGAACAAATATTGTGGGAATTAATCATCTTCTGTTCCATCAAAAGATAATTTTTACTGCGGTATTCGAGACGAAACAATGGTTTTCATTTTTATTAAGGGAATCTACTAAAGTTCAGAAACTGCGCTAGTTGCTAGAGAATAGATGAAAGAAAATTTAAATAACCAGTAATAGTTAGATAAAACTGAAAGGGTTATTAAAATCAGTAGTTCAAAATCGAGAAATAGGTGAGAAAGTTTTTTCTTGGGGATGAGTGTTGAAAAGATGATATACAAATTGGTAAACCTCTGGAAAAATAAAGCAGGGCCCTAACGCAGACGTGATATGTTTGCTACAGAAAAATAGAACTCCGACGTTCCTCGAAAAAAGAGGGAATATATTAAACAACCAGCAACAATGGCATCAAACTCCAAGAGGTTTAATAAAGTAAAACTATTCTGAATGAATTAAAATGATTTTCTAACAGATACATGAAAATGAGTTCTTTTTGCGAAAGATGGTTTTAAAGAAAGCTATGATAATGGATCATTTTCTGTCTCACTACAATAAAAATTGTACAGCTACAAACTAGCAAAAACTCCACAGGTATAGGGCCACTTTTAACAAAATATAAATGAAGTGGTAGCTTCTACTATTTTATTACTGGAATATATACTATTTTCGACGACATGTAGGAGAGTCTGTTCAGTATTTGCTAAGAGAGCACAAGAAGATTTTAAGTGGCGAAGAAGTACTGGAAACCCGAGACATATTTTAATAAGACGGCCGAACCAAACGAGCCGCAACGAAGTTGCTTTTGTTTTTGGGGGTCAGAACGAGAGGAGAGTGTTGAACAGCACTAATTGACCTCAGGGGCCCGACTGACCCGGCGTGCGTCCGAGCTGACAGCCCGGACCAGCCGACGATTAAACTTCCCGTTAATATTGCTCGCTCGTTCTCTCTTTTTGTCTCTCATTTCCTCCCCGCCCTCCGCCGCCTATCTCCCTCTCTTTTGCTCATTGTACCGAACGATCCTTCCTCTTCCTCTTCTTGTTCGCCACCCTTCTCCTCCCTCCTACAGCCGCCCTGCACCCATCCCCCATTTCGCTCGACGCGCGTTCGTCCTTATACGCTTATCTTATTCATCCATCCGATTCTCTCTTTTCCGCAAACGGTCCCCGCGGCCTCTCTCTCACCACGAAGGATTCCAACTTCAACTTCTGCCGGGCTCACCTACACCTTGGATCCAGCCGCACTATGAATATTTATGGCTGCGGTAATCTAATACCGCGGGACGCGAAACGGCGAATTCTGCAAGGGCTGAACCACCCCATTTTCGGCGGGCATTCCCTTTATTTGACTTTCCATTCGTTGCGCCGCGCCGGTACGATCATGCGGATGCTCGAGGAATTTTGCCGGTTAGATGGATTACAGGCACCTTGTATTACAAAGAACTTCCTGTAAAGAAGTTGTGGGAATTTGTAAGAAGTCGTAAGAAGTCAAGTGCGTAAACGCTGGAAGAAGTTGTGCAAGTCTGTAAGAAGTTTACTGGTCTGCGAGAATTCCTTTCTTCAACCGCAATTTTTTGTAAATTCAGACATGGGGAATCATCTCTTTCGATCTTTTGTGTTTCGAGGGTCTTCATTCGTTTCTTTGACTACAGATTGTAGGCTGGTAAAATGTTTAACCTCTTGTACCATAGCATCGAGTCAGAATCCTGATGAAGATTTCGATCAGAATTCACTAAACACGTGTGCTACTAATTTCCTTTAAACCGAAACGAAATTCCATTTTGTTGTTCGTCGATAATTAGCCATTGGAGAATTACATAGGTATACAAACATAAATTTCCTTGTTCTTTTAAGAAATGATGAATCAAAAAGAAGTTCTAATCGCTGTAACCATAAAATATATTGTACTGCAAGGGGTTAATTGCATGTAATATCTTTTTCTTTTGTAAGGAACTGTGTAAAAAAAGTCTTACTTTTAAATACCTTTTTTTTTGTAAATTCGAAGGTGAATTGCTCGTGAAACCCTTTAAGCCACACATTTAGCCATCGCTGTAAGTTGTTCATTATTAGGATTGTTTTAAGATCATTGAAAATTTTCTTTGAAGTTGAACCCCTACCACGGTTTTAAACATTTTGAATATTACTCCCATCTTTTGCAGTGGATTACCGTAAAATTCAATGTATTGTATTACTCGCTAATTGTAGTTAACCATGAGCATTTTTTTCAGTTTCGTATTGCTTCGATTTTAAATCGAAGTTAGTAGTTACAGCACCATTTTGATTAAGAATCTCATCTTTTGCAATGGATTAACCTAAAAATCGTAGTCAATTGAATGGAAATCTCGAATAAGAGTTTACGTTGTATGTATTATACATATATGTAACCCTTATTGGAGGTTTTCATTGAATTATTAAGAATTATTCCGAATATTATTATTCGGAAGTTTGTAATACAGCGATTACGAGAATCACTACACTGCACAATTACTGGAATCTATCTATAGAATTACTATAGCAACTTTTTATTTTCTACCACCCCTCGGTAATTTTCTTTCAAGCCACAGCACTCAACGAGGCCATAGAAAGCAAACAATTGAATATAAACATAGTAGAACACAACAGTTCGAAAATAGCTACGAACATCAAAGCCTATGCAAGCGCATAACGCACAACCCCTGAAAGTAACACTGCATAGTTGGAACTTGGGTAAATGTATTCAGTGAGCAAGTTTCACGGGGGAAATATCGAAGAAGATTCAGTTCCTCGACTGGCTCAAGTCCATAGGTATCGGGCATCGGATTCTAACATCGAAAATGTTCTACTTGGGGTCTGACAAAACATGGCGTCGCTACTCGTCAGATACGGCATGTCCACGGTTTCACGAAAATCCTTGGACAGTATCCTTTTCTCACCATTTAATGAAGAATTTTTAGTTCAAATTTGAGTAAATGTATTCAGTGAAAAAGTTTTGTTAGGAAAGTACAGTAGAACCTCGCTAGTTGCAATCTCGTTTGCATACTCGCGAGCCCTACCACGAGTTGTTGGAAGTTCTGGAACTTGTGGTGGGGGTTGTAATAATTATTATACACTATGACTCGGAGTGGGAAATGAAAAAACAAATCGCGCAATCGGTTACCTCCTGTCTTGTACAATCCCGATTTTTGAAAGCATTTTCTAGCATCGAAAATAAGTGTTCTACTCGGGGTCTGACACAACATGGCGTCGCTACTCGTCAGGAACGGCATATCCACGGTTTCACGAAAACCGTTGGACAGTATCTTTTTTTCTCCATTTGACAAAAAATTTTTAGTTCAAATTTGAATAAATGTATTCAGTGAGAAAGTTTGGTTAGGAAAATACAGTAGAACCTCGCTCGTTGCAATCTCGGTTGCATGCTAGCCAACCCTATCACGAGATCTTAGAAGTTCTAGAACTCGTGGTGGGGTTGTAATAATTATTATACATTGTATCTCGGAGTGAGAAGTGGAAAAACACATCGCGCAATTGGTTACCTCCTGCGTTGCACAATCAATTCTAGCATCGGGCACCGAGTTCTAGGATCGAAAATACATGTTCTACTCGGTCTCTGACAAAACATTGCGTCGGTGCTCGTGAGAAACGTCCTATCAGCGGTTTCACGAAACCACCGGACAGTTTCTTTCTTCGTTTGATAAAGAATAATTTGCTTTTCTTGACCGTGGCTGCCGCCACTGTTATCCCCCAAGGCAATTTCGCTGTTTTGTCAAGGCGGACACGACAGGTTGTACGCGGGGCCCCTCGAGGAATCCTTCCTTCCTCTAGCTGTGGCTTCTTTCTCCCTCGGTTTCTTCTATCCTTGTTTCGCCAACAGACACCTCGGCTCTTCTATCTTTCTATCGTTCTCTGTCCGAGTCTCAGGATTAGCCTAGCGGAACCGTAGAAACATACGGCGGCTGTGGGAAATAATGACAGGGGCCCTGCGTCAGTGCTCGTGCTCGCTCATTCGCTCGTTCGTTCGGTCTCGACAGGCTCGACAAGCAGATCCGGAAGCAAGCACACGAAAATTTTTCATCACGAAATCACCTCGTCCTCTCTTACAGGCCTGGTATACGTATGTGTACACGCTGACATCAAAAGCGCCTTTCTTGGACGGTCGATCGAGGCGAATCCGAAACTAACTTCCTGCTATTTCTCGAGGCTAGTAGTGTCTACCTACCCCTCCAGTTCAGAGATCAGACGAGAGGTGTCCTGAACCGTGAAGCCACGGTACCCGAAAACGGCCACGCGGTTTCTGGGAAACCGGGCTAATGGGACCGGAAGGGGCGCCACGCTCCTTTCGGCAGAGTTATGGGTTCCGCGAACCGTGCAGAAGCTCGGACCCGAACTAGTTTCGCCGGCGAATGCAAATAGAGACAGTTCTAATTAACTTTTTATATACAAAGTTGGACGACGCGTCTCGGACACTGCCGTGCGGACACCAAGGGCTGGTCTGTTCTTAATATTTCGAGAAATCGGAGATGCACACGGAATTTCCTGCACACTTTAACCCTCATTCATGTGCCACGGTATCATTTTCAATTTCTGTTCGATAATTCTTCAATACCTCTGTTGACCAGTAAGCAAGATTATTTTAGATTTTTATGTTCTCGGGTGATCATCCTGTGATGAATAGGTGTATTTTAAAACGGTGTAGAAATTAAAATGGTTTAAAAACAATAATGTGTGTTATAATAATTAAAGCAAGAATGAAATGTCTATCTGGCTAATGTCTCTTACAGTAGATGCAGACAATATTTATACTGCATGAAAATCTGCAGTGATCACAGATACATTTTCATTTGAAGCATAAAAATATGCGTTGCGACTACGAAGTGCAATATTATTGAATATTGTAAGTAACTTTGGTTATAAGAGTTTTCATAAATCATTTGAAGAGTTTGAGGATACTGTTGAATTATATTCAGCTTCTTAAGATTATTAAGTAAAGAAATAAATGTCTTTGTAGATCCTGTACCATGCAATTAATCCAAACAATTTTCATTGTTCATAAAAATCTGCAGTCTATTACTAACTAGATTTAAATTTAAAATTTAAAACAGTAAAAACAGTCGAGAGATTGAAAGAATTCCAGAATGTTGATGTACTATATCTAACATGTTAGAATTATCAATAAGGAACATAAATTTGTAGTTAGCTTCTGTAGCCTGTAATCGCTGATCAAAAATTTTATTTTTTATAAAGATTCGCAGTATATTGATAACATACATATTTAATAGATCGTGTTCTAAAAACTTCATCACAGGACTAACTCGATATTATAATACAAGGGGTTAATATTAGGTTGTTGCATATGAAATGTCCGATTCATAACAGTAACTTTAAATAAACATAACTTTTCGTACCTACACTACTAATGTATAACTGTAAGAAGTCATATTAACCAATTGTATATCAGACATTATGTTAATCCTAATGTATAGCTTTATAACCCCCCCCCCCCCCCCCCATGGGGAGTTCCACTTAAGCTTTCAATAAAAAAAAAACATAACTTTTCTGTAAATAAAAATTATAAAGTAAACATCATTGTATCGTCTTATTTTGTAAAAAAATGACGAGTTTTTCGATTATACAACGATAAAAATTGAATTTTTTATTCACCTTACGCATTTATTAGCTTTCACTGCTATTTTTGAGTTTTTTCTAACAATGACTAACAGTGCGTTCATTTACTACCATATTTTGACTAAACATCGCATAATTTTGTCGTCAATATGTTTATTTTCTCACTCATATGAAAAGAAAACAGGACGATCACGTCGAAAGATATTGAAATAAACTTTATCTAAAAATAAAGTTGGATATGTAAATTGAAGCTGAAGATAGGACTTGAAAAATTAGCTTTGTACCATTAAATAATATATAAGAAACCTGTAGATTAAATAATATACATATAACCCAACGACCTAATAGTATATTGGTTAGTATCGAAGGACGTTGATGGGCGTCGCTAAAGATGATAGTGGGGACGTAACAGACAACCTCGAAGACCTAAACGATTCTAAGCAACCTATAGCAGGTCTTCGAGTCGTCATTTCGCACTTCGAGGAAATAATTAAATCAGTTGGCTGCATTGCAAACATAAAAAGTCGAAAGATTTGTTCGAATCGGTGAGCGTAATGCTTTTATTCGCACGTAGGTAGAAGTGCTCCATTGTTGGTGGACCAGGAACGATTAGTTCCTTTTAATATCTATCTTCTTACGTATATCCGTAAGCACTCGAAGTGAATTATGCAGGTGAGGGCTGATATGAAAGCTAGGTCGCCGGAGTTCGTAGATTCGTGGTTGGCATACCGTAGTGCAGCGGCATCCTGCCTTTGTGAACGTTTTTCTGGCTCTCTCTCTCTCTCTCTCTCTCTCTCTCTCTCTCTCTCTCTCTCTCTCTCTCTCTCTATCTATCTATCTATCTATCTATCTATCTATCTATCTATCTATCTATCTCTGTCTCTCTGTCTACTGCCTCCTAACATAGCTTTCACACTACATAAAGGCTATACTCGACAAGCACAAACATTAAAAAGAATATACAGATTGCACCGAGTACCTAACCCCCTTCTTTCCGAAGAATGTTTGAAAAGGATGAAAATTGAATTTTCTATCGGAAAACAAAATATTGAAGTATTCAATGGAGAACAAACACCGTATATAGACAGATCGATGCATACCTTTAAAATTCTTCCACTATATTCCGACTGAATTTCACGCTAAGCTCTAACCCTTCGTGGGTACCGTGCGCTGATGATTGGCAGTGTAAAGGTGCCGAGTTAAAAAGAAATCAATGACGGGAGCGTAACAATAGGAAAATTGACGAGTAACTGGACGAAACTGTAAAAAAAAGACTGTCAGCACGCGGGGAAGAAAGGTCGTTGCACATCAATTTCCCACAAGAAATAAAACCGCCTCTACTTCCTGTCATGCTTATCCCTTCGCTGATGAGCCGGCTCCGAGGTATGCCAATTCCACTTATTTGAACAAGAAAATTTCTGCAACGAGCCAATTTGCTACGTGCGCACGCTAAAACAACCAACGGTACTGACGCTTTAGTTCATACATCGTTCACTCTGCACAAGGGTTGGACAATGTGATGGAAACGTTGCTTGTAAGTCCTGTGGTTTTGTGCGTTTATGTAAAACATGAATAAATGGAAAAAGGAACTGTAAAGACATTAGAAGAATTTAAGAACACGATTTATTGAAATTACCGGGCGAGGACATACATTGTCATTTGTAACGATTGTTGCTTCTTACGATTGAATTGGACCATATTTATTTTGCATAAAAATCCATAGTCACGAATTTGTACATTAACCCCTTGATTTATAATATTTTTCGCAGCTGTAACAATTCGAATTTCTTTATCCTTATCGTAAGATGTTTAATTCCTTTATGCTTTGTTTTAATGAATTTAGGAAAACGATTTATTGAAATTACCGGACGAGGATATACATTGTTATTTGTAATGATTATTGCTTCTGACGATTGACTTGAACCATTTTTATTTTGCATAAAAATCCATAGTCACGAATTTTTACATTAACCCCTTGGTTTATAATATTTTTCGCAGCTGTAACAATTCGAATTTCTTTATCCTTATCGTAAAATGTTTAATTCCTTTATGCTTTGTTTTAATGAAGTTAGGAAAACGATTTATTGAAATTACCGGACGAGGATATACATTGTTATTTTTAATGATTATTGCTTCTGACGATTTCATTTGAACCATTTTTATTTTGCATAAAAATCCATAGTCATGAATTTGTACATTAACCCCTTGGTTTATAATATTTTTCGCAGCTGTAACAATTCGAATTTCTTTATCTTTATCGTAAGATGTTTAATTCCTTTATACTTTGTTTTAATGAATAGAGAACATTTATATTTATTGTCCATGTATATTTATTTTAATGGTTACATCGTTTTAATAGAAAAATCGAATTTGTTTTGGTATAAAATTAGTTAATAGTACTCTGCTTGAAATCTTTGCAGCAAGCCTGACTCAATACACAGTATCTGGCAAAGAGTTAACCATGTATGGACTGTCAAGTACGAAACCATTTTGAAGTCAATGCTACGATACTGTACAGCCTTAACCCTTTTAAGATGGTATTTTTCAAACACTTCGTAAAACGATTTGTACTACTTTTCCAACTAACGATAACAAGATTTCTTGGAAGTTTATTATAATAAACAAATTTGTTCAAATTAGGGGTGCGGATCAAGAGTATGCTGCATACAAATACTAACATTACTTATCAGCAGTGTTGAAAGTGTTAGAAAAATACTATTTATTATTATTCTTAAGAAGAACTCACTATTTTCTTGTGCAAGTACAAACTTATGTATTTGAATACTGAATACTTCTAATTCAATTGAAGACCTTCCATTAATTTTTGACTTGAATTATGCTACCCTCGAGAAATTGATAGCTGTATTAAATACTAAAGGTGTTGCGTACTAATAAAAAGTATTCTTATCCCTGCACATCATCGTACAGTCTTAATAATATTAATCCCTTATATGAAAGTCCAAAAATTTCGACGCGACATTTAAAATCTTTGTACTTGTCAGACTTCACAATTTTAAAGTATAATTATATGTAGAGTCGTGAAATAAACATTAAACAATGGTTCGACTGCGAATTTTATGCATTTATGATAAAAATGAGTAGATAAGCTTTGAAACAGAAAAAAAGATTAAATGAATTGAAAAATATCAATATATTACTCTCAACCAACTAAAATTATTAAAGAAAGAATGGAAATTGTAAGTGGCTCCTGTTTGTTGCAATCGATGCACACAATTTTCAATTTACATAAACATCCGCAGTCCAGTGATGATTATTAAAGAAAACAGAAACCGATAACAATTCTGCTGTTCGCCCACAAAAACATACGACAAATTTCAAAAATAAATTGCAAGAGCTAAGCATTGACATGCGGTTAAAATCGCCACTAGACTCGAAACTACGATCCCCTAACGCAAATATCGAGACAATCTCATCCACAATTCTTCCACTGACAATTTCGAGGGAGTGCAGGTTTAAAAAACGCGATCGCAACGACTGAACAATTCCACCTCGGCGATTAAGGGTTGAAAGCCGAGTTTCCGCGGTGACCCCTCGAAGAATGTTCGCCGATACGTCACGGATTGATGTCACTCGCGTGTAAGTTCGCATCAACCAAAGAGCTTGGCATTTAATTCTGAAGTGGTAGGTGTATCGACCTAGTACGGCTATGAGTTAATAATAACAAAGAATCCTGGCCCTCGTTTCGCAGTAGTTGTTCACGTCGCCGCAACGACGAAGGGTTTGTAATGAAAGAAACTTCTAATTGTCGGCTCCGTTGTTATCGATCTCATAGTCCCCTCCCCTCTCCCAAAAAGGGGAGATGGATGGGTTAAAGTAATGGTGGTCGCGGCGGTTCTCTAGGCAGAGGCAAGGGAAAAGTTTGCGATTTAAATTGCCGGATAGGTTCGCGCGTACAACCTGTACAGTCTCGCGGCTGGCAAACTCTTGATTGACCCACGTAATCGGGACTAGAACCGTCGACGTCATCCTCCATCGTTGACATCGTCGATGGAGAACTACTTATAGCTCCTCCTTTGCCTTCACCAGAGACCAGGCTTGCAAGAGACACGTAGCAGGCCCGATGAAACAGCTTTTTCGATGTTTCTGTCACGGAAGTGGCCGGACTATAGGGCCCCGTCGCTCGATGAAGTTCAAATGACTGTTCCTGTGACGTTGAGAACGCTGTTATCCTGCTATCAACAGCTCGAGACAGGGCCTGCTCTAGGGCCGGGCAACTCGGACATTTTTCCGGGGCTCAAAATTTAGGGGCGCCATTTTGGCTTCATTTAAAAAATATATATATACATTCTTAAGGGGCGGCAATTTGTTTTTTTGTCCGGGGCGACGTAACTGCTAGAGCGGCCGTTGCTCGAGAGCATAGGAATACTATGTGAACAGAGATCATCGTCTTTCGAGAGGCACAGACGTTTTAGTACACTTTACGAAAAGAAAGTTTGTCAAATTCTGAGTCTACTTTGCTGATGTACAAGAAGATGGACTTTCAGGACTTTCTAACTCATCGTAGGATTAAAAATGTTTCACGGCAGTGACACGTATTGTACTCGTTAACACAAACCATACTGAACCACTGAACACTGAACACTGAATTTATTTGTGCTTAAATGAAGACATTTATTTGCTAATTTCTAATGGAAGCATTTTTGTAATTTCAATAATCATAAGATAATGAATGTGATATCTGTCATTTGATCGGTCGTGGTATGGTTAATGTACAATATTTTTACTCTTTTGGTTACGAATATACTTGTGGATCTTTATGCAAAATAAAACTTTTTTTTTCTTTTTATTTACGCAATTTGAATCTCACGGAAGAGATTATTTTAATAAAATTGTTGGGCATCGATTGCAAGGAACAGAAGTTATATTAACCTTTAGCACTCCAATAATTTTTTAATGCCATTAGTAATGGCTGGAGTGCAAATTTTTATAGAAAATAGAAATTTGGTCATCGAATGAATTACTTTAAATCGAAGTAAAATTCGAAATGTATTTCTAAAGCAAAAATCTTCAGTACTAACAATTTCATTCTGAGACTCTTGCAATGAAAATTTGAAACTCGAAAATGTTTTTCAATATTTTGACTTCGTTTCCCTTTACTCTAGTGCATACAAAAATATTGTATCTACGAATAGATTGAAACTGTCTCCACAACGGTGCCAATGAATAAATTGAGCTTTAACAATGCTCTTACATTCTCTTAATGTTTCTTTTATTTTATATTTCTAGCCATTATTCTCGCAATAATAGTCATCGTGTTGTAAAACGTAGTGATGGACACCATCGACTAAAAACTATCGACTAAGTCGATAGTAACTAATTACTATTTTCAGTCGACTACTTTTTTGAACCATCGAACTATCGACTAAATTCAGTTGTCGCTTGAACCATCGAAGTTTCGAGCTATTGACTGAATTATACAATGCTGGTGCTACCGATCAACTGAATTTAAACGGCGGGACTTTTGAATGAGTTTTATTATTAAATAGATTCATTCGTTAGCGGGTATCGAGTAATTGATTCATTAAGCATGTGTCTATTCGATTATGCACAACGCAAACTAATGCAAATATATTATAATTGTGCAGTTATGATCAAATGCTACAAGGAACTGTGATTTTCACCATTTTCAACAGTTTGCAGCTAGTGATGGGCACCATCGATTAAGTCGATAGTATCTAACTACTAGTTTCAAATGATTAATCCTTAGAACTATCGACTAAATTCAGTTGTCTGAAGCTGTCGCTTGATCCATACAATGTTGGGGCTACCAATCAACTGAATTTAAGCGGCGGGACTTCTGAATGAGTTTTACTATTAAATGGATTCTTCGTTGACGGGTATCGAATAATTAATTCATTAAACATGTGTATATTCGATTATGCACAACGCAAATTAATGCAAATATACTATAATTATACAGTTATTGGTAAAATGCTATAAGGAACTGTGATTTTCACCACTTTTAACCGTTTGCAGCTAGTGATGGGCACCATCGACTATGTCGATAGTATCTAACTACTAGTTTCAAATGATTAATCCCTGGAACTATCGACTAAATTCAGTTGTCTGAAGCTGTCGCTTGATCCATACAATGTTGGGGCTACCAATCAACTGAATTTATGCGGCGGGACTTTTGTATCGAATAATTAATTCATTAAACATGTGTATATTCGTTTATGCACAACGCAAATTAATGCAAATATACTATAATTATACAGTTATTGGTAAAATGCTATAAGGAACTGTGATTTTCACCACTTTTAACCGTTTGCAGAGTAAAACGGAGAGATTCGATTGGGAACAGGCCGAAAGTGTCGCGTGTAAGTCAGGCTTAAGGGTTCACAGGCTTACACCCCGTGTATCATAGTGCTCGGCGTTTGGGAGCGCGTAAAGCACACCACGATCCGACCGGTGATCCATTCAAAGCAAAATCTCTGCGGAGCGAGCCTATCAGATGCCCTTTGTCGATCGATCCTCTTTGTAAATCGCCCCGCTATCGTGTTACCCCTCGAGAAGAGGGGAATACACAGAACCGAAAGACATCTCTCTCTCTCTCTCAGGAACACGTAAACCTAATTTAAACGTACCCGAATCTCCTGCAGTGTCTCGGTCCTCGTAAATTACACGAGCACTTTCTTTTTATTCTAATTTAACTAATCGCGTTGTTCGACTGCAAAACTAGAGTCCACCGGCGAAAATTCAGGGATTTATGTCGCGGCGCACGCAAATTCAATTATACCGTGGCCATTCCGTGTGATTAAATAACCGTGTCGTTAATAATCGCCGACAATAAAGTCACGGGGGAGCGACGAGTGGAAACTAAAGAAAAGGATAATCGTAATGCCGCGTTTACAGGGGCCGGTTACAGGCATCGAGATCGCCGGATCGGTTTCACGGATCGTTAATTTCGTAGTTGCAACACTGGACTACCGTAATGGTCGCGTGCAAAAAGACGCCCGACCGCGGGAACATTTAATTCTGAATAATTTTCCTCGGCCCTTTCGGGCGACGTCGATCGAGACGCGAAATGGTGCTGGCGATTTGACGCGGTTACAACGATCCGCGATCTATGTCCTTCAAACAAGATCATTTTCCAAGATCATTTTTGGAGGGGTTCCACCAGTGCCCACCACTGCTCTATGGTAACGGTGGGTGGTATGGTGGGGACGGTTTTGTCTCAATCGAGACAAAAATGCTCATCCGTGGCATAAGCGTATTGTGAATATTTGTATTATGGATATTTGGAGGATATAGAATTACTAATCTACAAATCATAATATATATTATATTATTCATATTGGTAGCATTACTTAATGCTCACACATTTTGAAAAATGTAGTATGTACGTCTTTTTAATGTAAGCCAAGAAGAAACTACACTTTCGATAAGCATTGTCCACAATTTTTCTAGATGATCTGGCAAAGAAATGGTTTGAACAAAAGTTAATCAGCATTCAGTCTTTTATAAACGCCAATATAAAAATTTGAAAGATAATTTTTTTCTCCATAAAATATCAAGGCCCATTTTTTAGAAGTCACTATATATTTTTTATTTCATAATCCTATATAGCTGACGCCAAGACGAATTCAACGACCTACATCACTATGATATTAACTCTTGAAATAATGCTAAAATAACTTTGGCCATGAAAACGGAGTCTCCAGACCACTGTGAGATGTCGAGCTGTGTGGACGTGTAAAGATAAGTGGTCTTCCTCCCCGAATGAAGGGAATACGGTTTTATAAACAGTTTCCATTTATTGTAGCTAGAGATGCCTAAATTACACGGCCGTCCACGTAACAATACCATACAAATATTGAATGATTTTTGTTTAACACTCTGCATACCCCAGTCGCGTTTAGTCCTCTCGTTAAGTAATACTTCGAAAGGTTATTACCCAATTTCTTAGGAGCAAACGATGATACTAAACGAGGTCCGTTTCTAAGCAGTCCGAGACTTCGGAACAAGGTGGAAGCGGGGCAGAGATTAATTTTCTCGTAGACAGTGAATTCGAGAGAGCCGAATATCTTCATCAGCGCAACGGCGCGAAGGGTTCCGATGGGCAGATTTTTTCCGCGTGTGAGGCCGGCTTAAAACGCACCGGTGCCGGATCCTATGGTTTTGGAGGAAGAGTACGAAACGCAAAGGGCTCGGAGCAAAGACGAGACGGTGGGCGGGGCGCTACTCCGGCTCCAAGGCGATCCACTCCGACCTCCACCTTCTTACTTAGAGAGATAGTAGGCGCGCATCAACGCGTTACATCTTTCATGAAACGGCAAATGAGAGCTAGAGAGCCTGAACAGAAAAAACCGCGAGCGCGGCCGTTCCGTCGCGTCCTCAAGAAACGACGAATGCGAACGGAGACGTCCCTGGCAGCTGCTCGAGATACCATCGCCGGGCCCCCGAAGACCCCTGATTCTGACGGCGCATTAAAATCACTCTTTTTTACAGGACTTTCGGTCGTAATAATCCACGGCGTTGAATCGGCTTCTAAATAAGGCTGAGAGTCCTGATGGGGAGCAATTAAGGAAATATTGCCGAATGCGTACTCGTCGAAACTGTAACCCTTTCCGTGGACTCGATTTAACTTTCACACCGGTGGCTAAGTCCTTATTCGACTGATTTATATTTATATTGCAATCCTGTTACAGTGCAAGAACGAATGTAGGATTTTTTCAACTGTTATACGGTGGTTCACAAAAGTATTCGCTCGTCCTTTAAATCAGAATAACTTTCTTAAAATTTGACCAAACCACATGACTTTCTTTGAGCAATTAGGAGCATTGATTTAGTAAATCACGTGCAAAAAAGATTTTGAAAAAATTGCAATTAGTAGGAATTACATGAGGAGATAAAAATGGCACTTTTTAAACTTTCTTTATTTTAGCCCATAATGAAAATTTAGAATATGCCTTTTGTAGATCTATGTTAGTTATACATATGCTGAAAATTTCATCGAAATCGGTTGACGCAGAAAAAAACGACGCGCATCGGAAGATGTCAGAAACTATGGATTTTAAGCAGAAACTGACCAAAAGTCGTGAAAAACTGCGATTATCATCACTTTCAACCGCTTGTAGCTCATATGTTCGTTAACTGTTTTCGATGAAATTTTCAGCATATGTGTAAATAACATAGATCTACAAAACGCATATTTTGAATTTTCATTACGGACTGTAATAATAAAGTTTTAGAAAGTGCCATTTTTATTTTTTCATGTAATTCCTACTAATTGCAATTTCTTCAAAATTGTTTTTGCACGTGATTTACTAAATCAATTTTTCTAATTGCTCAAAAAAGGTCAAGTGGTTTGGTCAAATTTTAAGAATGTTATTCTGATTTAAAAGGTAGACTGTGGATCTTTATGCAAAATAAACATTGTTTGCAATCAATTGCAAGACCTAGTTGCCACATAGAAGTTTCCTTAAATGATTTTATTGAGCTGAAACTAAGATATTGATATTATTCAATTGTTCTCATTTGTTTAGTACTTACGCCTACTCATTTTTGTCACAAATGTGTAAAATCCGCAGTTTAGTTATAAAAGCTATGGGATTGTAAGTGGGACAGTATAATACAGCTATAATGTTTTTATCTTTCGTTCCGGATTTCATAAGTGAGTTGAGAACAGTGATGCCAGAACGGTTGAATCGAGGGGAATACAGTTTACCACCTCTCTGATGACCAGAGTAATATGTGATACGTTGCGCGGCACGTCACGTGACCAGTCTACGATCTTAGTGGGGGACGTTGGATTGTGCTCAGGTAGTGCAATGGGATAGTGGAAGGGGAAAAGGAGGAGAGGATAATCAACCCAGTTTTGGGTGAATCTGATATCACTGGCTGAGAATCGGTTTTCATTTTATAAGTGGCATGCTTCGTGTAGCATGCTGAGATTTATGAGATGAACGTCATAAATAGACTAGAGTGCCTGTTAATCAATAAATATAAAAGAATTTGAAAAATACACATTTCAGTGGGAAATTTAATTTTCAAGGAGTGTGAACATGGAAGATCTGTGCCACATACTTTGCATTACTTCGTTATGATTTAGATTGCGGATCATTATGAGAAATAAAAATTGTCGATTGGAAGAAATAGGAACCAAATGGAATATTTTTTCTTTCTCTAACGATTGTAATCGATTGAAAAGAATATATGAAATAAATAAATGAAATTCCTAAATTCTTTTCATTTCCGGGGCCATTTTAAATTTGCATAAAATCCGGAGTCTAGTTATGATAGACCTGAAAGATTTTCAATGGGAAAACCCATCATGATCCATGGTGATGTTAAGTCATTACATGACAGAAACGATACATCTATCAACGAAGATTAACGGATGTATTAAATTCTATTATTCGCGAGAAAATTAAATTTCCAAGCTAGGCCGATTTTTGTCGCACTTTTTAGAAAAATCGAGCGCTGCGGGACGCGTCTAGTATGATTACTGCGTGGAATATCGGACAAATCGAATGATCTACGGTGCGGTGAGGTAAGAAGAGGCGGTGGATCGAGCGATCGATGCCGATTGAGTCGTTCCCTGGGGTGCAGAGAGCGATGCCGGTTTGTCCTTTTTATTCTTGTGCAGCTTTGTGTGCAGAAACGGATTGACGAACGATGTGTCAGCGGTGACAACTGGCGCATGCGCTGCCTGAATACAAAATGAAGCGGTCGTTCGGTTGTCCGTTCGGCTTCCACGTTGCCCCCACGTGTGTCTTTGCCGAGCTCGATCTGCGATCTGTTTGATTTTTACAATGTATCGAATGAATAATCGATGTCCGGTCCCGGTGACGCTTGAATGCGCCGCTCGATGCATTTGTCATCACCTCTGGAATCCACGCGTCTCGATCCCGATCCCTGGCTACCACTTCTGAATCGTAAATTGATTTTTCCAAAAAAAAAAAAAATAAATATCTCTCCAGCATCCGTTACAGGCTATCAGCAGCACGGGGCAATATAATGTTGATCACCAGACGAGAAGAAAATTGTCATCATCAATTGTAAGAAATAGAAGCCATCTACCATCCTTTAAACATTGTATCTAGTTGAATATATCATCATTCTTAAATTTTTCGTAATCTCTTCGCTGTTGCAAATTTTAACTACACATTTTTCCATAAATGCATAAAATCCATAGTATATTAATCGTCAATAATAAAGCGCAACAGCAATCATTTTACGACCATTCTTCTAGTTTTTCTGTTGACTCGCGGCACCGTTCGATATACGCGATTCCATAGCTGAATGAATTTTCTAGTGGATTCTTCTGTAGAATGTAGAACGTGGACTACCTTCATTGCGAAACTTGTCTTCGACTTCCTTCAAGCTGGAATATTCATACTTCAATATTTATACTACGCATGCATATTCTTGTTTTTAACTTAACGAGACACGGGGTCTTGATACGGCGAAGATTGAGCCAGTCATATTTAACCCTGTGTGTTTGCTTGAGAAATTGTGAGAGTTAAACATAGCTTCGATTGTTGAGTGGATCGTGTTAATTAAATACGGCTTCGATCGTCTAATTTGTTATACTATTGTGTTTAGGATGGAGTCAATTTATACGATGATTTTCTTTATAGAACTCAAGACAATTTCCTCAGGGGAACTCGTTTCCTCAATAAAAAGGTAGATTGAAATATTAGGTCGTCCCATAAGTTCATGCCGTTTACTGTTTTACTATTTAAATTAATATTTGAAACGTATTTTCAATGTTAACGAAAAAATGTAACCACCGTCTCGTTTTACAACCTCTTCCCACCCTTTTGGTAAA
Source organism: Sphecodes monilicornis (assembly GCA_913789915.3). Lineage (NCBI taxonomy): Eukaryota > Metazoa > Arthropoda > Insecta > Hymenoptera > Halictidae > Sphecodes > Sphecodes monilicornis. Next base: position 10,312,146 of record OU565297.1, on the reverse strand, counting down.
GATATTATACCGTCACTATAAAATTTGTGGTTTGTCATTAAAATACATTTCAATCCACGGCACGAACTTATGGGACGACCTAATATATTATTGACCGCTTTGCAACGAGGAGTTTTTTAAATAGTACAAACATTGTCTTTAACGCGTTCGCTGCCATGTCACCCATATACATATAGGTGACGAAATTATTTATTCAGATTTCAAAATAAGATTTCATGTTAATATATTCATTGTATCAAAGAAGCCTGCACTAACCATATGGAAAATCTATCCCGGTAAAATCAGTTGGATTTTTCATATGTTGTAGCTTATGATCTACTGAACAAAAGATGTAATGGGCACAAAGCACAATAATGGACAATTATCGAGTTATAATCAGTCAAACATGACAAATTCGAGTTGCCGAATACTCAAATCTCGGGAAGTATATTTACTTTACACGCTTGCCGCACCCCCACTCCCACCACCCACTCCTCCGATTTTCAAGTTGCGCGACCTAAATGAAGTTGGCAACATACTAGCGTTATTGCTGCCGAATGCTATTACTTTCTGGCATTGCTACGACCGATATTTATATTCTTGATATCAGTGTATTCCATACATTTTGGTCTCCATATTGTTTGGTAATACATAATAAGATCATTTTTTTATTAATCCACACACACGCGCACGCGCACGTACACAAACACACACACACACACAGCAGAGGGGGTTTGGAGTCAAAAAATACTACGGGAGTGACGAAGCGTGCGGTCCTTATCTCTGCTGTGACACGCAATGATTTTTGTGAAAGATTTCTGTTCACAGACCTTTTCAAGGTCATTCAAAATTCAAAAATAATGACACCACCTAACAGATTTTGTGAAACCCTACTATTTTTGTTTCAAACATTTTTCCAAAAAATAAATACTTACCGAGATTAATGTGTTTGGCAGCTCGAATTTGTCATGTTTGACTGATTCTAACTCGATAAATGTCCATTATTGAGCTTTGTGCCCATTACATCTTTTGTTCAGTAGATCATAAGCTACAACATATGAAAAATTCAACTGATTTTACCGGGATAGATTTTCCATATGATTAGTGCGGGGTTCTTTGATTAATATCAAGAGAATGCAAGAATGTTGAAGAAGTGCTCACTGTGGTACATTTAACCATTCCAATTTTTATTTCATTAGATAAATCACTTTGATTTTCTGGAATTTTTGAGGTTTTGGATTGGCACTCGACGTGTTAAAGAACTCCAAACAATTTCCACAAAAGGACTCGCTTCCTCAATACGAAAGCGGATTGAGAAACATTACTGAACCCTTTGCGGGTTTTCTCAATTTGTTCATATCCTCAATTTGAAAGTAAATGGAAAAATATTATTGCATCGTGAGGGTGTTAACGGAAATGTAATTTGCTTAAAAAAGGCCATAAGGACGTAAGATTCAAATAAGCTAGCAATTACGATGATCAATCCGCGAGAGATTCCAACGAATGCTCTTTGCGTACGCGCTTGTAGAAGTCGTTCCCTATTAACTGTAGATTAGAAATGTAAATGTGACTGATTCCTATATAATCAATATTTCACATCAAACAATTTACATCCTTTCTCTGTAACACAAGTGATACACTTTCTCACCATAAAAAGCCTTTGGTCTTCAAAAATCGTTAATCATTCATAGAGCGATCATTAGTCTATTATTTGACTCTTCCAAGCGAAGCAGCGAGTGAGCTTGAAAACGCACAAACGTCAGTCACGAATGACTGGAACGAGCCTTTTGAACATTTGTAGACAGCGCCTATAGTCTTCTTTATTTTTGCAAGGACTGCGTGCGAAGTACTGCGAAGCCTATAGTAGAGGCATCGCTGCGAACTCGGAACCGTTGAAAAATTTAAACTACGTCGTATTGAAGAAACTTTGTAATTGTAATGCAAGCCGGTGAATAGTCGGTGAACTTAACGAACTTACGCGTTGCGTTCTCCCCGGATGGCAGAAAAACCGAGTAAAAAAAGGAATAAAGACGTACTGTGTCGGCGTAGGACTTGATCCTGTTCGTTTGTTCCGCAGATGCGGTTCTTTCCCTCGTGTGTTCCCCTTTTTTTCCACTCTGGACGGGTGCGTTTTTTCCGTTCAATTAACGTCATTTCGCCCGGAAGAGCGCCTCGGCCGAAGAGTCTATCGCGGATCGGTGCTTGTACGCCGAATGGAAACCGAATAAATTGCCGCGGCTCGTCGCGAGGCGAAAGAGAGACACGCGCGCGCGCGCGCCCGCGCCCGCTCGCGCGGCTTCTCCTCAGGTATTCGACTTAATTTATTTCTTACCTGTGCGGCGCGCCGCGACGACGAAAGAAAACGGCATGCCTAGGCTGATAAATTGAATCGATATAGCTTGTCAATCAAGGTCGTGCCTCGCCTCACGGAAATTCTCACAACCGAGGATAAAACCGCCACGTAACCCGCGGGATTACATAATGGGCCGCAGCTGCTTGCTAGCTCGCTCGCTCGCTCGCCTGTTCGCTCGGAATCGCGGGGACAGCTGCGATTGCAAATATTTCACGCGAAAAAATCCGGCCCATTAAAACAGGACGTCTTTATTACCGGGGTCGCGTATCATACCGACCGGTGGCCGATCGCGAGACTGATCGTCGAGCTGAAATGAGCATCCTCGAGCCATCCGGCTGATATTTTTGTTGCATACGATGCTCGACAGGGGCGGAAAAATTGGTGAGCTTAATCTTGATCCGGAGCTAACGGGATTATAACTTGGCGCGTCGTTGATTTTAATGAGTTCGGTAACAAGGGTTGAAGAAAGTAAGAGCCCTTCGCTGGGTTTAAATTAAACACCTATCTTGGGCTTTTTATATTTTATTGCTGATGCACTTGATTGATGCTTGACGCTTTCCATTTGAAATAAATTTGATTGGTAATTCCGGTTAACGTGTTCGTTATCCTGGTTTGTTTCACTGGCTACCATGATTATTTTACAATGCACCTGCTTTATGAAATATTCAAACAATTTATCAGGAGCTGATGATGGAGTCTCTGAATATTATTCTGTGTACTACGATTTTAAATTTGTTAAATTAATTTGACTAGCTTTTACGAATTTATTGATGGATTGTGAGCGCCTCCGGTGACTCTGAGCCACCAGTAAAAATTGCCATACTATTATTCAAAGCAATTTTTATATTATTAAATTCGTCTCTATATGCTAAGGGCCAAAAATGTGCTTGGTTGAAAGATATATCATGATTTTGGAATTGAAATTGCTTCGAGTGCAAAGGGTTAACAGTGTTAACACCACTGAAAGAGTTATTTTATACTATTTATTAAAAATGAATTTATGGATATATTATATAAAGACTGCTGCCACAGCTCTGATACTTTTGTAGACTCGCCATTGGAACATTGAATCCAAATTCCATTAGGAATTGAAGCAACTAAAAGGGCTAAAGTAACAATCGTTGCCACTAGCTTTACCTTTGCAAGTTTATTTCTCATTAATTAAATTACTTTGGTTTTGTGGGATTTTTGTTTCTCGGCCTGTGGTTCTATTAGTCGCATGACGTCGAGCAGTGTAACGAGACTGGTCAGTGAACAATTAAAAGTCATAAGGTGTTTTAAAAAATTATAAACGGAACGGGATCCCTCTGTATCCCGTAAGGGATCAAATAAATATATACATACATACAATTAAAAGTCTTGCGAAGAATTAGAGCTACTCACGGCTCCAGAAACGTCTCATTTTAGAGCTAGCAAGCTCAACTTGAAAAGTGGGCACGAGTACGATTTCCGCGGCCCCTCGTTTTGATCCGCCCCCTCCGCGACCTAACCACAACTCAATCTATTCACATGATTTTTCAACACTAGTTCAAATTCTGGATGACAGCTACAATGCAAAGATTATGCGAATAAAATTTCATTTTCTACAAAAAAGGTCTCTTGATATTTTGCCATATTTCGCATAGTTACCGAGATATTTGCAAATTTATAAAAAACAGGAAATCTACTTTACCGGCTCAACCAGGCCAATTTGACACCATGTTATATATACATTTTTCTCTTGAAATAACCCCAAGAACACAAATATAACCTCAAAACGAGGGGCTACGGAAATCGTACTCTCTCCGAAAATTGAGACCTCCAACCAAAGAATCGCCTCGTGTCTCTGCACGGGCACTGCTTTTTGATGGATTAAAGCTGAAGAGGGACATCTTCTTCACTTGCTACAGCTTTTAATCGTTCGAAAGGACACAAACTCAATGTTTGTGGCGTACGTACACATTAAACATTTCGAAGAATTGCAACTGTCAAAGCCTCGAAACACATATTTTTCGGCAAACTGTCTAGTATCTAGTCTCAGAAAAATGTGTTCACCCTGGGTCTCCCCATTGTGGTGAAGTAGGTGAGCACCTATGGAGGTCCGTACCTCCCCACGAAGCCGGGACAAGGTTGTAAAACGAGGCCCAGCCCGGAGCAATGCCGCAACTATGCGGTACATAGGGTCCCGAAGCAATATAGGTGGAAGGGCTGAGGAGGATCGTATAGAGCGAGAGAGAGAGAGAGAGCAAGATAGAGCCTGGGGGATCAAGCCGAGTCGATGGGCACTGGTTCGGGGAGGGGAGGAGAAGGAAGGAAGAAGGACGGGAGACACGAAGGGAGCCGCCATGAAACAAACGAATACCGAAAGGGCTGACCGAGAGCTAAGGCTGTCGCGGTGCGCGAGGCAGAGAGACGGGCAGGACGAAGAAGAAGAAGAAGAAGGCGACGGTAAGAAACCGAGAAAGCAAAAGCGCGGGGACGGTGCCACTTCAAACGACCCGCGCATATACGTCCTCCCTCCACCGAACCATGGGATTCGAGACACCGAAGAGGGAGGAAGACGCTACGGGAACGGAAGAGGACATCAGAGGACGGGAAGGGGCACCCAGGACGGCTACTCTGGATTCCTATAATTGTTCATTTTTGCAAATTCCCTGGTTTTTGCTCGGGCTCACCCGGAGTTCGCTAACCTCTTCTAGAGGACCTCTACGAGGACCCGGTTGTCACTTTATATGTAGCACCACCCGAGTCGCTATTTGACTGGCCGCACAGTTCCGTTCTTGGTCATTCTTTTAAACCATAGACCACTGCTTGGAGAAATTATTTTCATTCGGGGAAATTTGTTATAATCTACACTTTTCACTGTGAAGCATATGAGATGCAGGTGAGGTCCTCCCACTTCTCGTAAAGCTACCTAAATTCTTGCAAAATATTAATACTACATCTATCGGGCCTGTCAAAATGACGGATTCCAGATTTTTTTCTTTTACAATTCGTATAGTTGTAAAAATATTTTCTTGAAAAATTCTTTACCATAAAAATCCTATGAAATCTGAGTAAATTGAATCCTGTAATCAACACTAGGTTTGCGGGATCCGCCAAAATGACGGCATCTAATTTTTTTAATTTACGATTATTGAGGTTCTAAAGATGCATCCGTGAGAAATTATTCAAACAATTTATTTCTTGGGTGTATCTCTTTGGGTAAATATTATAAAAAGAATGGCTGACAATTTTGATAGATACATTCGTGTTATTTTTATAAAGTAATGTAAAAAAGTCACTTTTACTAAACCTAGTGTTAATATAAAGGATATATGTATATCTAGTTTAGGGCTCGGTAGTTCTAGCGATAAGAAGATAAAATTACAAATGATTAATTGTAAGAGCTACGAATTAATTTGTACACGTAATAAAAGGTTGTGTTTCATCAAAATCTAATGAGATTGTGGATCTTTGTACAAAACGAAAATTTTCTGTATCAATAGCATGAAATAGGAGTCGAATAGAATTTTCTTTCTTCCTTTAATAATTTAGATGATTTCTCAGTTTTTTAAGAAATGATAAATGGCTGCATTTTACCGGCTACCTTTTGATTCGATTATTCATTAATCAGAATCGACTAACCTTGTATGCAATTGCTGTAGAACCTCAATTATTCAACAACTAGAGTTCGCAGACTTCTACGCAGTAGAACCGTTCCACTTGTAAATCTTTTAATACATCGATGTCTTGTCTTTCACGCATTGAGAAAGTCGTAACTTAACTTTTATTACATTTTGCTTCACAAAACATGACGAAACGTGTAAACAATGTTTACAGGAAATTGTAAATGATCTAACTTCTGTATCTAAATAGCATTAAGCTAACCATAACATTGAATTGGATATGATGATACTTTACGAATCGTACTAGCAGGATTCCGATATTTATTTCGTTCTATTTCTTGATCGTTACGTATGTATATATACTTTCACAGGAACTTAAGAGACTTTCATGACCAGACATGATATAACCTTCACTGTTTTCTTTGGGTACACATTATGATAAAAATCGGTAAAAATTTGAATAAATAAATCCCCGTAATTTTTACAAAGTTGCATTCTTTGGACACGTATTATGACAAAAATCGGTCAAAATTTGAATAAATAAATCCTCGTAATGTTTATACAGCTCTATTTTTTGGACACGCATTGTGACAAAAATCGGTATTAATCTGAATAAATAAATCCTCGTAATTTTTATAAAGTTGCATTCTTTGGGCACGAATTATGACAAAAATTAGTCAAAATCTGAATAAATAAATCCTCGTAATTTTTATAAAGCTGTATTCTTAAAAATCTGACTAAATAAATGCTCGTAATTTTTATAAAGCAACACAAAACAGTCACTTTCAGTGCTCCATAGACCCAGTGCTAAAAACTGAATCAGCAAACGAATATTTCTCAAAATATTTCAATAAAATTGGTCCTGTTTGTAATTGCGGATTTTATGCATTTATAACAAAAACGAGTAGGTGCAATTTGAAAAAATAGAAAGATTGAAAGAATTTAAAAATACGAAGGTAATACTTCTTGATTACTGTGGTAATTATAGCAAATGCCTAGTTGTTTCCCATTCCCTGCAATTGATGCAGACATTTTTTATTTTGCATAAAGATCCGCAGTCTAGTAATTAGGGAAATAACGGCCAGATTTCCAGCATCGGAGTCGCAAGAAGACATTAGGTCTCATCGTGGTGGGTTGGCATGGACCCCTGGAGACCGAGTTTCTTCATAATTCGAGCGTCGGAACCTCCCCAGGATATTCCCACCGGATCCTCATAGGAATGAGGTCCTCTTCCCCGCCAGATATCCTCTCAAGGCAGTTTCTTACCGTTTCACGATTTTCCAAGAACCCGTAGAATGCTGATATCTCCGAAGCTGGTTCGCGTGCGAATCGCGAGAGTTTTCGAACTGGGACGCCTCGTTACTGGATCGCAAAACGCGCTCGAGTCCTCGCGAGAGTATCTCTCTCTTTTTCTCTCCCCCTCTTTCTACGGCTCTCCCTGTCCGGTTTCGCGGAATCCGTTCGGCTGGGAGAGCTGAAGAGGTAGCCCGAGACGTGGCCGAGGTTCGGGCACCGTAGGTCGCGGAGCTTCGGGGAGAAAGAAATCTCCGCAAATTATAGTTTTCGCGTCACGAGATCCGTTCCCTCTCGCGCTTTCTTCCACCGATGCGATGTCTCCTCGGAGACGTGCGTGGCCAATTAACCTTGCCTTGCAAAATGGCTGCCTACTGGCAACCGTCGTCTAGTTATTCGGGCCTCAACAAGTTACCCTAATTCTTCAGATTTAACCCTTTGAGCTCCCAAATTGAATGAGTCTCAGCTTAAATTTTTGGTTCAGCAAGTCCTGTGTCCAATGTTTAGAAAGCAATTTTGAACAAGTTCAGACAGCAATGATAGCGTGTTTCAGCTGAATTTTTGTGGTGTAGGATTATAGTAATTTCTGATGATGACTTTCCAGGTGTGGTGAGCCAGTCTTAGTTGATTCACAGATTTTTGTAGTAGCGTACTTGTACTGTGCTTTGCTTACAGGCTTCTCTCATTTAGAAAGGAATTACAATTTATCAGATTAAAAATGGTTAGGATATACTATAGGTCAAGTTTTTGAAAATTTTGAATTCACGTGTGGGTTTAATTTAAGACAACACAGTGCAATTTTTATGCAATTATTTTCAGTATTATTTAAATTATTGTATGACTAGTGCAGACTATTACTTTTCATGGCTGCCATCAATAATGAGTTGGTCAATCTTCTTTAAATTGTACAAATATTTACAAATTAAGCAGAAATATTTTTTTGGCAAAATGGCGGAATAGTGTAGAGCAGAAATTTAAACTAAAAAGTTCAAATTGAAACTTTTTCGAGCAATAAAAAAAAACTATCGTTGATTATGATATAATTCTAGTTCACAAGAGAAAGGGATGTCTATTTTCTATGTGTGTACAATTTTAAGAAGATTCATGAATTTATTATTGAGATGTCATGGAGGGCATGAAAGGAGATATGTTCTCTACATCATGGAATAATTTATGTAATAATAAAGATAGACAAATTAATGCTAATACATAATGCATAAAAATGACCTATAATAACCTAACTATTTTTTGTCTCATAGATTGTCTAAAATTGACGACTTTAAATAGGAATACCTCCTCAATGTAATTTCCGTTGGGAGTCCATTGAGTATGGTAATTGGGAACACTTCAGCAAATTAGAAAACGTGTGGAACAAATTAAGTTAGAATTTCATCATCCTTTGAGGACATTGGTAGAAGAAAAAGTATTGAGGAAGAAGATTAGGTAGTGATGTTAACAAGTTTGGCCTGGCCTAACATACTTCTTTTCTTCATTGATTCGTTCATTAATATTTTATTCGTTCGATAGAATTGAAGAGACGTTTTATTTGTGACTACCTACGCTGTGCATTGGACGGAACATTATTTTGCTTTTTGAGTGGGTAGTATTGCAAGAAGAAAATTAGTAGCTTACCAGTATTTAGTGGTTTGTGATCAAACGAGGATGTGGAAACCCTCCGGTAAGTACAGGGATTTTATATTCATTTTAGAGCACTGACTCTGAGTATGTAAATCTTGTTAACATGAATATTCAACTTCAAGCTTGCCTTGCTCTTTAATTAAGACCAAGAGGAACTTATCTCGAACCTGACAACCGTTCACGCCACTTAATTCCTCCCGCGAATCCTCTGGATCACTGTGCCCCCCCCCCCCCACGTATTAACCTGCAGTGCTCGTGTAATTGCTACAACTACGTGTACGGCTACTGTGAACTGAAAAATTGACCAGTAAACGGCCGACTATTATTTAAACTATAAATGTTCTCCATCAATCGTGTTTCACCTATCCTTTACCATAAATGTAAAAAATCCTAATACGAACACAAACACAGTATTAGGTGTTTACAATAGTTCCCTCGATTAACTTTCATGGAATAAATTGTTCACGTAAATCAGCATATGTTACTATTTTTATAAAATTATTTTTCCGTTGATAGTATTGATTTGTTCCTGTCAGTCGCGTAATAATGTATGACTGCTTTTAATTTAACGCATGAACGCTTGATTTAACGTTTCAGCCTGAAAATATCTCTAGGAAACATTTATACACGATATTATATTAATTGAACAAATGTCGTTACTAAAACGACAAAATTTATTAGCAAAACTCGTGCTGAAGCTGCAATATTTTACTTGGAAATGCTTGTCATGGTGGTTCAATGACTGAAAAGTAATGATTTTGCCAATTTATATTCTGGACAACCTCAGAGTGACTAAAAAATTAATTGCTTCAAAAAATGGAGAATTCTTTGAAGAACTATTGCTGAACAAATAATTCATAAAATAAGCAAACATTAGAAACGCTTTGATAGGACTTTTTGCAAGCACCTAACAAGCCTCTCGAAGCCTCTGTTCATCTGCCTTAAAGTGAGCAAGAAAATCATAAAGAAAACCCCTCCATAGTATGCCCATAAAAATCAGAAAGTCTATCACGGTTAGAACGCGTATTTTATGCATTCATGAGTAGACTGTGGATTTTATGCATCTAATTGTAAGGTAAACGCGAGTACGTACAATTTAAGGCAGTAGACAGGCTGAAAGAATTGAAGTGCATCAAAACATTAATTTCAGCTTCATCAGATTATTAAAGGAACAAAGTAATTTCCGTTTGGCTTTCATTCATTGTAACCGATGCAAACAGTTTTTATTTCGCATAGAGATCCTCAGTTTATTCAAGAAAAAAATGGCTTGGTAAAACACAAAACTGTGGGGACATTTGAATAATCAAATGCTGCTGTTATGTTATTTTCGACTTATTGAAATTATTCAATGTCCAAATACACTGATTAAGTCAGTTTTGCAACTGACTTGGGCCATTTTTATTTTGCATAGAGGTCCGCAGTCCCTTTATGACAAAAATGGCTTGGTCAAACACAAAACTGCAAAGAGATTCGAAGAATCGGACGATGCTGGTACGTTATTCTCAATTTACTAAATTTATTGAAAGAGGAAATTCATTCAACTTCTACCTTTTACGACTTTGACCAATTTTTATTCTGCACAAAGATCAGCAGTTTACTCATGAAAAAATGACTTGGCCAAACACAAAACTGTAGAGAAATTTGAATAATCGAATGCTGCTGTTATGGTATTTTCGACATATTGAAATTATTCAATGACCAAATACACTTTGATTAATTTTTATGTTTTACAACTAACTTGGATCATTTTTATTTTGCATGAAGATCCGCAGTCAAATTGGTCAAATACAAAACTGCAACGAGATTCGAAGAATCAGACGATGCTGTTACGTCATTCTCGATTTATTAAACTTATTCAAAGAGGACATTCATTCAACTTTTACCTTCTACGACTGACTTGAACAATTTTTAATCTGCATAGAGATCCGCCGTCGAATCACGGTGGACTCGTCCAGAGGTCGCATAACGAAATCTTTTCCGCAATATTCGATTCCTGGGTGTTCCTGTTCCCCGAATCCCCGGATCCAGAACCTTTCCCGCAGATGCGCAACTGCCACGGGATAGGGCTCGGATTTACCGGCGAAATGTTGGATTTATTAGATCGAGATACGCGTGGGCGTGCCTGAGATCCCCCTGCACCCCTTCGACCTTACACCGTTAGGCAACGTGTGCGCACGAGACGCCGTTCGAGTTTCGTATTCGCGTAGCCTAAACGCAAAGCCTAGACACCGAGGTGAGTTCGGCTCTCTCCTATCGAGAGTGTGGATCCTATCCTCTCGTGTCACGCACACGCGTAGGTGAAACCCGTGAAGGTGGACTCGACTGCTGTTGATGAAACAGCGGTCGGGTCGTTGCGCGTCGTTCTAGGAATCGAGGGAGGACGTGGGTATCGTGAATTCGATCGTCGGCGCCGAACGATGATTTATGGCCGAGCGAGAGAGACAACCAGCGTCCGACGAGGAACAGCCTTTGGGAAAGGAGGTTGCCAGCGACGGATAAGCCGCCGGGTACAACTATACGTAATGTCTGTACCGATGGCTTCCAGATTTCCTTCGGATCTGGCCTGGTTTCTAGGACCTTCGAGCTCCTTGATGTTTTCCTCCCCTATCAACTCGGTTGTAGTTTCTGGGATGTGCTAGCGAAACAGGTCCAAGAAAATTTTTTTTTGGAGGACATATAGAAAATGCAGTATTTAAAGAATTTGCACCCAAAATTTTATGACCGCATTCGAAAAAATAACGAAGTTATAAATTATTTAGTGTGACGCAACAGAGGCTGGCGATCAAGAGAGGTTGTAGGTTAAAGGATGGTCTAGTGTAACGGGTACAGAAAATGTATCTTCTTTGGGACATATTGAAAGTACAGTATTTTAAGAATTTGCTCCCAAAATTTTATGACCGTATTCGAAAAAATAACGGAGTTATAAATTATTTGGTGTGACGCAACAGTGGCTAGCCATCATGAGAGGTTGTAGGTTAGAGGGTGGTCTAGTGTAACGGGTACAGAAAATGTATCTTCTTTGGGACATATTGAAAGTACAGTATTTTAAGAATTTGCTCCCAAAATTTTATGACCGTATTCGAAAAAATAACGGAGTTATAAATTATTTGGTGTGACACAACAGAGGCTAGCGATCAAGAGAGGTCGTAGGTTAAAGGGTAGTCTAGTGTAACGGGTCCAGAAAATGTATCTCCTTTGGGAAATAAGTAAGTACAGTATTTCAAGATTGTAATCCCAAAATTTTATGACTGCATTCCAGAAAATAACGAAATTACAGTTTGTTTAGTGCGACTAGTCATAAGCGATAAAGAGGTGATAAAGAGAGTTTATATGTTAGAGGGTGGTCTAGTGTAACGGGTTCAGAAAATTAATTTTCATTGGCACATATTGAAAATACAGTATTTTCAGAATATACACCTTTTATCTTTTTATATACACCTAACAAAATGATAGATTGTATAGTGTGACGCGTCAGAAGTTGATGACTGAATAATTTCAACTTTGGACGAAACATTGTCTTTTCGAATGTATTCAAAAATGACTACATATACCAATTGACCTCAAATTTTGCATACGCCTTCAGGATACCTGTGGCTGTCGACGGTACCACAATTGTGCCGAAATATATTTTTCTCTAATTTTTGCAGCTCCTGAAATACGAAAAAGTCGAAAAAATAGAAACTTTGTATTCAAAGTTCTGCCATATTGTTAATTTTCAATATTGTTCCTTTATTTTTGGTATTGACTATAGCCATGGGTATACTAAATGAAAATCAATTGAACCTTTTTAGTTCAGATAAGCATCAAGAGGTGTGCCATCGATAGAAGTCAATAGGTATCGTCTGGTGTGTCTGATCATGACTCGCTGAATCTACTTCTTGTAAATACCTGCTATCAACTGAGGAAATTTCAAAGCCTTTCTTATTTCAATGGTTCTAATCACCAAAAACTAATACTAAATATTTTAATGTATCATTAATCTATCTACTGCTTTAAATTGCAGCTACTTATGCATTTATGATAAACATTGATAGCTGTAATTTGAAACAGTAAAAACATTTGAAGAATTTAAAAATACTTTCATATGATATTCAATCTAATAAACATATTCTGAAGGAAATTAAATTTAGATATCACCCCAAGTTCGTTACGATGCAGGTCGGAAGTTTTTATTTTGCACAACGTTGTGCAGTCTAGTGATAATTGTTCACTTCGATCCCCGGTTAAAAATGTCCTCGTTTTGGCCAGGAATGTCCAAGTTTCGAAGGAGAATGATTGAAGTTTCAACGATGCCAGTCCTAAATTAGCAATTTCAAAGACGAAAGAGCTGTTCGTACGGTAGATACCACGTACCCGTGGGAACCGTGAATCATCCCCGCGGATGTTGTCCGCGCTCGCGTCCAGTAGGGTCTCGAGGACACGAGAGTCTCGGAGCGTTGGCGGATTGCGTGCTGTTAACGCTTGCACGGCGCTAACGAGATGCGTAATACGGGCCGTGGAATCGAGCGGAGGAAGTCTCTAACCCTGTCAGATCGCCTAGGGAAAGTCCTGGGCGCAGGGTAGCACGGTAGGAAGAGAACGTCGGTGTCTAACTACGACCTATCTAACCGAGACCGATTCACCAGCAACCAGCACACAGGCGAACGGTCTCGGGCATATGGCGGTCGCGTCGGAGGAAGCCTTTCCTTTACCTCCTGGCGGCGAAGCAACGCCGTTGCAACTCGCCAGGTTATTTACAGCTTCTTGGCATGGAGGTGAGCTCTCTCGCGGAGAGCCCAGGCCACTGCCAGCAAGAAGGAAGTAAGGATGATTTATATCCGCTGCTACCAGTCCTGCTCCCAACCCGCGATAATACCAATCATTATCATCGCTTAATAACAGGCATTACTGCCAACATTGAAATAATGTGTGTGTGTACCCTAACCTGGCTCTGCCATAGCTGACCCATTCCGACCATGAGGTACACAGCACGCTCTCTATCCTTCGCTTTCTTCAACGTTCACCAACACTCAGCTCTCTCTCCCTCTCTCTCTCTCTCTCTCTCTCTCTTAGCCACCAATTCTGCTTCTCTTTTCTGTCCCTCACCCACTCTCTCTCTCCCCTCAGAGAGATTCTCTCGGATTCTCCGAGTTGCTGTCAGAACTATATGGGAACCCGGGGGATCATCGTTGTTGTTGTTGCTTGATACCGCGAGTAGTAGACTCGCGCCCCGTTGCCATAAAGTTGGTCAGGTGCAAGCGCGCGCCGCAAAACGAAACGCATTGCGCCGCCGGTGATCTTCCTGAAAGATCTCTGAAGAAGGAGGCGGGGAACGGGAGGAGGAGGGTTTCGTTCCCGGGCTCGGTGCAGGGATTCCTCGCACGAGGGAGGAACGGAGAGGGCGCGCTTCTGCCGGTCGAAACCCCTCGAGCCTGTTTTGCGCGAATTCTTCTCGACTCCGCCGTGGTTCTCCACCCGGGGGACCCACGGAGCCGAGCAGCGACCGGATTTTTACTTTGTCGAGGGGGAACCGTCTATTCCAAACCATTTTCGCGTGAAATGCCCAGGCAACCAGTCCTTGGCTTGTCCGGAATGTTCGGAAAGTAATTTTAGTTTTCGTATAGACATTGCTTTTCATTTGTTGTTACGAGACCGGGAATCCTTTATGCAAAATAAAAACTGTCTGCGTCTGTTGTGAAAAAGAACAGCTACTTAGAAATGTCTTTCTAGCCCTAATAATTTCAGCAGGTTGAAAGTAATGTGTACTCTTCTATTCTTGCAATCTTTCTGCCGTTTCAAATTACAGCTGAACATTTTTGTTGTGAATGTATAAAATCAGCAGTCTAGTTATTACTTAACCTTACGGCAAGTCGCGGAGGCATTTGTATATCTTGACAGCTGACATTTCGGACGTCGCCTCGTGCCTCACCGCGCTCTATAACCTTTCAGCCATCTTTTTCGTCAACGCATCAAATATGGAGAATCGAAGCGAGCATTCCAGCGGTTCCAGCACGGAAAAAATTGTCACTGTTTATGGAGAGTTTACGCACCGTCGGATTACCATTTATTTCGTTCTCTTCAACACTCTTTAAGCGGTGTAAATTTCATTTTATACGACAGCGTTAAAAGGCACATAACTCAATTTTTTTTAATAAAAAACATGAATTCTGCGGTCATGGAATTTCCAATTTACCAGAAGGATGGCAAAGGACCATACGTTACGACATCACCGAAAAAAAACTTATTCTAAATTGTCATAAACAGATTACGCATTTGATGCATTTATGACAAAAATGACTAGGTGCAATTTAAAATAGGAAAAACAATAGTAGAATTTCAGACTACCATTGTGCAACTTTTTAAAATCGTTAAAGAGCGAAAGAACTTTTTATTTGGCATCTATCTTCCGCAATTTACAATATTCATTTACCATACGCAGTTTAGTGATAAATCATGATCCACTTTCCTTTGAAACAATGAAATTACTTTCCGAAATACCTAATAAACATGGTAGTGGTTGAACTAGGTTTTTATGAAATTTTCTGATTTTTTAACTGGGAATTTAAACTATTTTCTATTTAAAAAGACCTATACATTCGTTCGCAAACTTTCCGGCCAAAAATGAAATATTTCTAAAGTCACACGGTGATATATTTCCCTTGGTCCCAACACATAAAATCTTAAGCATTGTATTTAATTTAAACAAATAAAAACATCATCTTCTTATGCACATCAGTCCACTAGCATGCATATCTGCATTGACTCCGAATATAAAAGTTCAAAATCCTGTGAAAAAAAAATTCCTTCGTAAAGATTCGACCAAATGCATTTGCAACTGCTGTAAAATCGTCAAAAATGACTACAGGACTTCAAAAAGTAAAGTAACAACGATTTATTATACACTGCAAACGCGCTCATCAGTTTAAAGTACTTTTATTAACAAGTATAGTACAACCGTGGATATTATATTCTCCTCGCGGATTAATTGTATCATTATTGTTAACACCTGCAATAGCTCAATGATAATGAGTTCCCGCTCCGATAACTTAAAACTAACAGAAGTGCGAAACCACTACAATTGTTCATCTTCACACTTCAAACAAACTCTTAGTAGAGCATTCGACTAATACGTTGATTTAAATTAAGATGCATTCGGCCAAGTCGTTCGCGGAATCGTCTAATTGCAAGAAAGTCTCCCGGCGCACGCGAATAAAAACCGTTTGGAGGGAGTGCAGAGTTTTCCAAACGGGAGAAAGGAAAAGGGAGGAAGAAAAAGGAAAGGCACCGGAGCGGGTCCCGTCTTTCCTTTATCGAAGGATGTCGTCCCCCTCTCGCGGCCTCACCTCTCTTTCACTCCATTCTGTTGGGCCCACTCTTGAAGAAGCGAAGAGAAGGTCGATAATTATTTTCACGCAGCGGCTCGTGCATGTACGTGCATCGAAAGAGCCTGGCATGCCTCGCGGGACCTCCCACAGTGCCTCAAATACCAATAATTACCGGCAGACGAGTTCGATGTTTGCAGAAACACCGGGCCGCTGCGATTCCTCGCGTACAAACCACGCGAAAACACCGCCACCGTGTTGTCGGAGGGAATAAGGGGGCGCCACCACCACGATCTCCTCGGACCCCCTTCAGGGAAGGGATGGAGAGGGGGAACAGGGGCCCGGCAAGGGGGCTTTTTTTATTGGTTCTCACGTGGCATGTACTCCATGATTTCTCCGAGTCGATCCGCGTCCACCGAAGGCTCCTTTTTTGCACGATATTCACGAGGCTGCCGAACAACCCCGAGGATCTGTTCTAGGAAACGATGTAACGAGAGGTGAGACACGCCTCGGCTCGATTCGTACGTGTCCCCGGGAAAATTGGAATAATTGTCCGCTGGTCGATCATCCTCCACGCACCGAGACACAGTGCTTCGAACTGGGGACCAACAGGATAATTACTAGACTGCGGATGTTTATGCAATTTGCAATTTTTGCAGACGAATTTAAAGAAACTGGAGTCAAATCAAATCTTATTTTCAGTGGTAGTAGTCTTGGTAGATCAAAAGATAAATTAAAATCGTAATAAATTCTGTTGAATTTTATATTGCATGATTTTTTGATCATTCTCAGAAGACTAAGCATAAAGATCCGCAATCTAATAATTACAGTTACTCCCATTAATATTCGGACAGAATACTGTTTCTTTATATTTTGCTTTGTATAAGGTAGCATGATTCAGGTATCATGTCACTTATTTTACAAATGTACAGGGTGTTCACGCTATTACTAGACAACCTTTTTCTTGCAAATAATAAATATTAGAAAAAAATGAGAGAGGGAAAAGTAATACTGTTTTTTTTTCAAGCGATATAATGGTATATGTAATTCTTTCTGTATTTGTACTATTTTCATAGAAATATCGGTGACCTCCAATTTTTGTAAATGGAATGCTACATATTTTTTTCATTCCATCTGACAACGTGTGTCAAGACAAATTTATTTGTATAGGACACATTGACCTTCAAAGTTATACAAGGTCAGGAATGGAAGAAACATTTTGAACATTTCGTACTAATGCGTTTACAAGTATACTTTATTGACGAGGCTATAGTAAATGTTTAATATAACTTCCTTGTGCATGACTGCATATTTCGGCTCTATTAATTACATTCTTGTTAGCTACTTCTAACGTTGTCCGAAATATTAATGCACATGATTGCGTTAGGTTCCTTTGCAAGTCGTTTACATTTCTTGGTGTTGTGTATCATAAACGATATCTTTACGAAATATTACATACGAAATATTAAAAATTGTGCGTCCATTTATAACCTTGTATGACCTTGAAGGTCATTATGTTGTATACGAATAAATTTTTCTTGACACACGCTTTCATATAATATAGAAAAATATACAGCATTTCATCTAAAAATTTGAAGGTCACCTTCATTTCTAAGAAAATAGTGCAAACACAAAAAAATTAGATACGCCATTATGTTACTTACAAAAAGCAATATTACTATTTCCTCTATCATTTTGTTCTAATATTTATTATTTGCAAGAAAAACGCTGGCTAGTAATAGCGTAAACAACCCTGTATACGCTATTTCTTACCGATCACAAAATAAATAAATTTTTTCTAACAATGACATTTATTAATACAATAGAATTTAAATCAGAAGTTGTCACCTTTCATAAAGTAGTTCCAGGAAGCCGTTCAATTGCGAAATGTTTGTTTTGTACAGAATCTGTCGGAATCGAATTGTACCTCAGTATAAAGTTATAAATTTTCAGAATGTATATAATTCACACAGATCTACAAAAGGTATTTTTTCAATTAAAAATCAAACATCAAAAAATTGTAAAAAACAAGTTTTAGTACTTTTTCTGCAATACTGGCCGAATCGCAATTATTTCAAAATTTCTTGTCCACGTCATGTAGTAAACTAATTGTTTTAACTTCTCAAAAAAGTCCAAGTCCTATGGTTCAATATTAAAAATATTATATCGTCTTTTTAAGAGTGTCCGAATATTGTTGCAGACATGATCTCCGCTTCATCTATCTATTCACCTGATTGAAATAATTGTATAGAATCTACTTCAGCTACCATAAAAAGAAACAACGTTCGCGGTCGTGATTTTGTACACGCAAGAAAGAAAATGATTGATAAAAGTTGGTGGTGCTATTGAAGGAAGCGGTGTAAAAAGCAACCAATTATTTCAAGGATACGCGAGTTGAACGGGAAATAAAGGATCAGTATGTTTTGTTCTGCGATTCATTGCGCACTATCAATTAATCCTGTATTTTTCGTTCCCGGGAAAACGGAGTCTAGGCGTACGCGACATAATTACGCCTGGAGCGTATACCTATGACACGCGTGAAATGGCAGGCGCAACACACTGTGTGCCTATGCAAGTTTCGTAGCGCTTGGGAAAAACTAGTATTACTGGCTTCGCGTTCTTATCGGCGAACGGCTAAATGGGTTTCCGCAGCGATCGCAAAAAAATGGCGACCGAACGCGTCAAATATTAACGAGGACGTCGAACGAAAGTGACTGATAATACGCGCTAAACCTGCGAGTCGAAACGCCACGATAAACAAGTCCAAATAATACTCTCATCTACGAATCGTACGAAAAAATACTTCCACTTAATATTAATGAAATTATATACTTATATCTGTGAACGGCAGAATAAATATTCAATAAAACTGACGGAGCTATTTCACGCTAAAACTTCATGAGAACGAATTAATACAGAGATCCAAAGATTATTAAAAATATATATATATATTTCTACGTAATTTTGGGATCGATAAAATTTTGTACTTTAAATTGTAGACAATAGGATGAGCTTTCACTAAAAATGGTAATTATTTTTAGCACGTAGTTTGCAAGAAATGGCGATAGAACGCGTCAAAAGTTAATAGAAAGAATTAATATAGATATTCAGGGACTAATTTAAAAATAAAGATTGTTCCTACGTAAATTAGGGATCGATAAAATTTTGTACTTTAATCTGTAGACAGTAGGATGAGCTTTCACTGAAAATGGTACTAATTTTTAGCACGAAGGTTGCAAGAAATGGCGATAGAACGCGTCAAAAGTTAATAAAAACGAATTAATACAGATATCCAGGGACTAATTTAAAAATAAAGATTGTTCCTACGTAAATTAGGGATCGATAAAATTTTGTACTTTAATCTGTAGACAGTAGGATGAGCTTTCACTGAAAATGGTACTATTTTTTAGCACGTAGGTTGCAAGAAATGGCGATAGAACGCGTCAAAAGTTAATAAAAACGAATTAATACAGATATCCAGGGATTAATTTAAAAATAAAGATTGTTTCTACGTATTTTATGGATGTATAAAATTTTATATTCTAATCTATAGAGTGTAGGATGCAAAATGGCGTCCAAACACCTCAGACATTAACGAGAAAGAATCGTTCAAAAGACAATGTTTAAACGAGTGGAAATAAAACAAGGATCCAAAGATTGTTTCGAAGAATATTTGGAATGTATTAATGGATCGATGGAATTGTATATTTTGGATTAGAGATAGTGGAATTAATTTTCAATAAAAATGGCAGCTATTTCGGCACGAAGGTGTTACCATGTCAAGGCTGACGAAAGAAAACGCTGGCTGAAAATATAGACCCGTGTGTTCTCACAAAATATTCATGTCGAACGTTGATCGAGCACAAGCGTCGCTGTATCTAGGTGAAGGAAAGTACACATTGCTCCCGAAGACGTATGATTATAGCGACAACGCAGGCCATTAGACAACGGAAACATCAATCCTTCGGCGCGTTGCATCGTGCACGACACAACTCTCGTCGAATCTGAGGGAAAGTTTTATCTTCGCGTCATCGGACGTCCTGCAATAAAACCTCCCGAACAAGATGAAAAGGATTTCTACGAAGCTACGGCGCGATTGAGGAGAACCAGCGAACTGATTCAAACTCTGAAACTCTACGTTCTAAGCCATCAGCAACTTCTCCTCAAGCTTATACAACTGACACTTCCATCCATTAAAACTATCTTCCTTTTCATTGTCACTTTTCCTTGTGTTGGTAATTTCTATTCTATTTGATCTTGTTCGTATAAAGTTTGTACCTTGTCTATAGAAAATTCAGCCCGTTATAGGACTGTTTAAAAAATGAAATTGATAAACATTGAGGCTGTTGAATGACTCTTTAAAAAATACAACGCAAGGCTTAATTTCCTAAATCAAGAAAAAATTATATTTTATAAAAATTAAGGCTATTAATGGATTGTTCAAAAAATGAAACTCGGGGGGTTGATTACCTAAACCAAAACGTAATCACTAGACTGTGGAATTTTATGCAAAATAAAAACTTTCTACCTGAATTTCAATAAACTGGGGTAAAATAAAAATTTAATTTCTTTCTTAGTATGTTTAATGGGTTCAAAATAATGTAGAAGTGTCTTTACATTTTACTAATGATTTTACAGTTTTAAATTACATCTACTCATTTTTGTCATAAATGCATAAAATCCGCAGTCTAGTAATCTTGTTAGATTTTTGAGAAATGCAATTACAGCTATTGAAAATGTAAACTGGTAAACAATAATGCAACAAATACAATTGAAGTTATAGCTTTTCTTGGCAAATTTTAAATTAAAGCAGTGTCCTGACTCTTCAAATTTAAACCTGTCTGTAATTGGTGCAGGCTGTAATAGCATTTCCAAGAGAATCAACCCTTACATGTAACTTCAAAGATTTTGTCAAGGTAAAATCGATTCCTATCGCAAGCAGTTTCACATGGCCTAATTTACAATATTTTCACTAGAATAATTCCAGAATTATCCTGTTGTCTCTATAATTTATCAGATCGTCGCACATCCCCTCCCAAAATGAAAAAAAGCAAGTGCAAGCCACCCGCGCCAGTCCGCCTCTCATGTCAAGCTTATAATGAGCGTATCCTGGGGACAGAATAAAATTGAATTAAATAATATCGTGCAGGATTTACGAGGATCGCGGGGTTACATACGAAAATACACAAGGACGAGGTCCGCGTGGGCGATCACGAACGTCCACGGAATATAATAAGTCGTGGCGTGGCTCGCGTGCCTCGAAACTTTCCCATTTGTAGCCGGTGGACAGATACATACGTACCGATAGCGACGTGTCGGTCGAACTTCTATTACTTTTATTGCGCGTATCGATAATATACGCTGAGAGTATATTCAACCATCGTGCTTGGATGCGTTCGTCGACGAGAGAGAGAAAGAGAAAGATAGAGAGAGCGAGAGTGAGTCTTGGACTAAGCTGCTCGATGGTTGGACACGTTGCTATCTTGACACGCACGAACCGAGCGACGAGCCGATGAGATAACAGCGTGATAAGCTCGTTCGATGCCGGTTAGTCGGCTGCCGACGAAGAGGAGCCGAAGAGAAAGGAGGAATGAGGAAAAGAACTAATCGGTCTACTTCGATCGTGAACTGCATCGTATCGAGTACACTTTACTGTTGTGCTTTGATGTAAACCGTCTGGACTTGCATTTTAGGTTTCTGCTGTTTGCTGGATAGTGGAGGATCATCGCTCTTCGATCAGACAAATCTTGATGAGGGGACCAGTGTCGCCAGATCGCTGAAATCGAGGGGAATACAGTTTACCACCTCTCTGATGACCACAGTAATATGTAACACGTTGCGCGGCACGTCACGTGACCAGTCTACGCTCTTAGTGGGGGACGTTGGAGTGCGCGCAGGAGTGGAATTGGATAGTGGAAGGGGAAAAGGAGGAGAGGAAAATCAACCCAGTTCTGGGTTGATCTGGCGACACTAGATGGGACTACTGCAGCATTCGTATTATTTCTTTGGAAACTCCGCTGGGAAATTATAGCGCGCTGGCCTTTCTGTTTTTGCTGCTTTTCTTTCTGAACTATACTCTGAAACTGAACACATTATCTACTGGCGGTTACAGTGATGCCAGATCGATTAAATCGAGGGGAATACAGTTTATCATCTCTCTGATGACCACAGTAATGTGTAACACGTTGCGCGGCACGTCACGTGACCAGTCTACGGTCTTAGTGGGGGACGTTGGAGTGCGCGCAGGAGTGGAATTGGATAGTGGAAGGGGAAAAGGAGGAGAGGAAAATCAACCCAGTTCTGGGTTGATCTGGCGATACTAGATGGGACTACTGCAGCATTCGTATTATTTCTTTGGAAACTCCGCTGGGAAATTATAGCGCGCTGGCCTTTCTGTTTTTGCTGCTTTTCTTTCTGAACTATACTCTGAAACTGAACACATTATCTACTGGCGGTTACAGTGATGCCAGATCGGTTAAATCAGCGGTGTCCAGCCTAGGGGCCCCTCACGCGCCTGCTTCTCCTTCCTACTGTCAGTCTGCGCAGGCGTAGTGTGTTCTCACCCCGCCGACGAAGAAACCGAGTAACCGACCCGCGAGTCATAAAACGACGATCATCTTTTTAACACGGGAAGCGAGCATATTGGTAATCGGTTCGCCGCGTCACGTTTCTATGGAAACGGTGGACGGTGGTGGGGACGGCGTTCAACTCCCGAAGCCGAGTTTGGACATCGTTGGGTTAAATCGAGGGGAATACAGTTTACCACCTCTCTGATGTCATAGTGGGGGACGTTGAAGTGTGCTCATGTAGTGGAATGGGATAGTGGAAGGGGAAAAGGAGGAGAGGAAAAAACAACCAGTTCTGGTTGTTCCTGGACTCACTGGGCGGTTATTCCATTATTTTTGGAAGCCTATCATCCTCGGCTGAGGATGTTTCAATCTCTTCTCTTTGTTACCACCATGGAAACTTCTTCCGAACATTCGGATTATTTAGTCTTGAATTAGATACTTATAGGTACCTGAGATAATTTATACAGAATTTTAGAAAGGTCCTAGTATGATACTTCGTAATCTGTATACATATATAACACTATTAGGAATAATTGGAAGGACTTGTGGTTGCATACCCCAGCTATCGACTCGATTTTTATATTACCGTTAGGTGTCCTTGTAGCGGTTAAAAAATTATACTTAATCCTTAAGTGCTGCAGTATTTATCCAGATTACAAAATATCATACTAAGACCTTCCTAAAGTCTTTATAAATTTTCTAGCCCAAATAATCCAAATGTACTAAAAAAGTTAAAGAAGCTTGATTGTATTTGGAATTCGCAAAAACTATTCTTTGATCGCGACGGATGGACTTGTAGTTGCAGAGTCTAGCTGTCGACTCGATTTTTATATTAATTACGTGGTTAAAAAGAGATTCTTAACCTTTAAGTGATAGAGTATTTTTAAACTGCTACGAGGACATCTAGCGTTAATATAAATATCGTGTCTACAACGAGAACCTGCAACTACAACTGCATCCACCCTGATCGAAGAATTAATCCTACGAGCTGACAGCTTCCAGGCATCTATCAAAGAGCAGTCGCGCTGTCCAAGAACGGTTTTCTAGGTGCACACGGGGCAAGGCTCGGATTAAATTCTCCCATACGAAACCGTGACATAGCGGGCCTGGGACCGTTGCAAACGGGGGCGCAAAAAATCCGCGTTGCTCGGACAAACTGTTTCCCTTTTCCCGGGCAACGTGCAATACGTAACACCGGATCACTTGCGAAACTGCGTGTCGGCAGACGTCGAACCGCGAACAACCGTGTGCGTACCTGTCCCTCCACCTTTCCCTCGCCATCCGCTCATTTATCTGCGTCCATTTATCTGCCTATCACTAGCGTCTCGGGGCAAGCATGCCGCCGGTGTGCTACCACGTCGGGATCTTGAATCCAGATGGACCGGATAACCAGAGTCGGTTTCTCGCCAAGGCAACAATAAATCGGCTAATTAATGATTTCCAGTATCTGCAACATCGTTACTTCCTCCCCAACTCCTCCTCGTCTTTGAAAGGGGTGGAAACAACGTTAGGGGTGTGAATTTTTCGATCGTTGATCGGCCAGTTAGCACTGAGCATTTTATCAGATCCGAACCGAGTCCAGAGGTGGCAGTTTTGTAGGTTAGATGCATTAGATACTGGGCTCGGTACTGCGCCTGTGGAACAATGGCTCGAACATAATTGATGATGCCGCCGGGCCGTGTATGAATCATTTGGAGAACGCCGCTCTATAGCTGGGCTAGGCGAGCGACGCGTGAAAGTGTTGCGCCAGGGGAATGTCACTCGCATTGTTCCTGGAGTTTGCTGCCTAGTTCTCTTTACGTAGCTACGAGTTCCTAACGAACTGCTTGCCAATGGCGATTCGTTCCAGTTTACAAGGAAACAAGTTTGTCGAAAAGGTAGCCTCGTAGCCTCACTTCCAGGTAGCTGCAACGTTAAGACAGACTAACTGCTTAGGTAGCTAGACTGCTTAGGTAGCTAGACTGCTTGGGTGGCTAAACTGCTTGGGTTGCTAAAATGTTAAGGACTCGCTACCTGGGAAATTGTACAGGTTGTTGTTCTACATGTATCAAATATTGTAAGGGATGGTTCGAAAAGATTATACAGGGTGGATGATTTATCCGAAGACATTGAAATATCTCGAGAACTATGCATCGGATAAAAAAAAGTGGGTAATGAAAGTTGTTCGGCTCAAAGGGGGACATTCAATCATACCAAACTCGACCCCCCATCGCCACCCCCTGAGGGTGGGGGTAGGGGAACATAAACTTAAATGCGAACCGCCATTTTTTATTGCAGATTTGGATTCTCCAGAGAAAGGTACCCCAATTTGACCTACGAGTTTTTGCATTTTGGTTCACAGATTGCGCTGTAATCAACAAAATTTAAAATGGGTAAACAAGCGTTGAAAATTGAGGACATCTCGAGAAATACACATTAGATCAGAAAAATAAAAGTAGACGTATTTGAAAACAAGCACCCCAAAGGGAAAAGAGAAATACTACGTCCACGTCGTTGTTCGGGTAACGCTAAAAGTAGTTTTTGATTTATTGATAAACAAACCAGTGAATTTTTCCAGCTGCTTTCGATTGCAGCGACATCTGTGAAAGAAATTACACCAATCATATCAAATCAATGAAGAACCAAGATTTGCTATAAAAAAAAGGTTTCCCATTGAAGATTTTGAAATAATTCCCTCTCCCATCCCCAGGAGGTGAGGGGTCAATCATGGTGCTATTGAATAGCATTTTTAAAAATATCAAATACGTCTACTTTTATTTTTCTGATCTGATGTGTACATCTCGAGATATCCCCAATTTTCAACGCTTGTGTACCCATTTTGATTTTTGTCGATTACAGTGCCGTCTGTAAACCAAAATGCAAAAACTCGTAGGTCAAATTGGGGTACTTTTGTCTGGAGAATCCAAATCTGCAATAAAAAATGGGGGTTCCCATTTATGTTTTTTATCTTCCCCCACCCCCACCTCCAGAGAGTGGCGGTGGAGTGTCGAGTTAGGTATCAGTGGATGCCCGCCTTCGAGACGAACAACTTTCATTAACCACTTTTTTGATCCGATGCATAGTTCTCGAGATATTTCAATGTCTTCAGATAAATCGTCCACCCTGTATAGTTGTAGGACAAAAATCAGAAATGAAAATTCAAGAATGGCTGTGTCTTTCGATATATTAACACTTTGCCTTCCGGCAAATATTTTATAATTTTGAGAAGTCTATGGTCTATAGTCGAAGACTTTCCAATGGGTCTTTCAAAAGCGACAACAATTTCAATTCTGAACTAACAAGTCACCCTCAGTAATGTAATCTAATAATTTCGTCTGGGATTATTATATATGAAAGAAGATTTTTTAACTTCTTTTTAGTACAGCACAATTACTGAAAATCCTATTAATGGGCTTCCGGTGGACAAAGTATTAAGCCACTGCTCAAGCTGGTAATGTAAAATATAAAATTGTAAGAACAGTAAATATTGTTAATAAATCTTTCGATTGAAGAAGAATCGCCAGGTAAAATGGCGGGGATAATTGTTTCGGAATATTGTGAGCCAATAATATGTGCGAGAGCACTAATTTCAGTTTTTCCAACTCCTGGGATGAAAGGTTAAACTTTCGAGGTCCCGGTGTCGGAGCCTTGGCGTTCCACCGAGGTCTCGTTTGACGTCAAAACTCTCGGGGCGAGGATATCGCGTCGGGCACGAACCGCGGTGAAAAGAAAAAAACATTGTCTTCGGGACTAGTTTTTTTACGGTTTTTATCGAAACATCTTCGCCGGTCTGTGAAACGCGACTAATAAGTAGCTGGTATCACGCAGGAATCGCGATCAAGGTCTCCGGCCGATGAGGCACGCGATGGATCGTGCTCGATCTACGGAAAACCGAGAGCGTCGTCATCGCGAAAAAGCTGGCCGCTGCGCGGCGTAGATGAACGCGAAGATAACTATCGTCCATGCATGAGTGCGTGTAGATACGGGCGTGCACACGGTGTCGTGCACCGTGATACACGCGCGTGAACGTCGAAGACTCGCGAGAGGCGGTGAAAAACGAAAATCGAGACCGGGAAACCGCTTATACATAGACAAGCGTTACTCTTCTCGCTCGGAGAAGAGAAAAGTGACAACCAGACGATTCCTGGAATTGACTTCGTCGTCCTCATTTTCAAACTAGCAGGGATCAAGATCCTGGGAAAGTTGTGCCCATCTTGGATCGGTCTACCAGCTTCCAATCTTCGTCTTTCAAGTCTTCAACCACTACGTGGTCATACGAAGCGACAGAAACGAAAAATAAGACAATTCTCTATCTTTTGCGTTTCGGAGGAGGTAGTAAAGTAGCTGGAGATGCTACGCCATTTTGAATTAATTGTACTAGCTTCAGAGCCTCGTTTGACGACTCTTGGACAGTCAAATGATACGGTACGAAGTGGAGGTAAAACTGAATATTTGAGTACAATGACGTTTTCTGTCGTTTTTTTTGGTTTGATGAGAGGAGGTGAAGGCTCGCATCATGCTTTAGAGTAAGCTACTCCATCTTTAATTAATTGCAACATCACCTGAACAGAATTTGTTAGCTGTTCGAACCCTATATTGTAAAATTGGGTGAAGAAGTGAAAGCAGAATTTAATGTTTGTGTACAAGACAATTTTTTGATCGGACATATTATTACATTAATTAATAATGTCACAATTTCATCACATGTAACAACCATTGTATTATAGTATTTCTCAGCTGTTCTACAGAAACTAGCAAAGCTACATATGGGAATGTAATGAAATAATATGATGTTGTAGCAACTTCTAAAATAAAAGAGAGGAAATACTTCGAACTGCAAAGGCTTAAACAATCGAATAAAGCGACAGAAGAAGCAGTAATGTTGAGAACGAGAAGCTTTTCTGCCACCTTTAGCTCGAAAAGCGAATCAAATTGGCCGAGATCATGCTCTTTACAGAAGCGCCGCCATCTTGGCCTGTTGTAGTAGCTCCTGATGCTCATGTGTTGCTGTTCAGCCCTTACACAGTAGAACGAAGTGAATTGGAAGCGCAATGGAACAACTCCTTGTACTCGGCCGTGCAATTTCGCCTGGTTCGAGTGTGTAGGGGTTGAAACGCGACAGATGAGGATCAGGAGCATAGGGATCGATCCAAGATGGCATTTCGCTACCGTAATCTCATTCTAGACTTCCTAATACTCAAATATTCAATTCCGCTCTAGTTTCCATCGCTTGATTCGACTGCGTACGTGTAGACCCTAGACTGTGTGACCCCAGATGCAAACTTGGACGATGACTAGGGTCGAAAAGGTTAAAGACGTAGAGCCTCGACGCATCTCGCGACACTACAGTCCAGCTGCAGCGAAAATTAATTAGCAAAGAACAATAAAAGAATCACGAACCGAAGCACCCGGTGAATTGAAATGAAGAACGCGGTCGTAAGAACTGCACGCCACCCACGTTTCGCAATATCCTGCACGAACGAGCTGCCAACGGATCTAAAGTATACTTCATTCGAAGTCGAGCGAATTAAAATCTCAGTGTAACAGCAAAACTCTTGGAAAATTCGCTGGCACAGGTTGGGAACGGTCGATTCGCGAAAGCCGAGTTCGGCTTCTGCTGGTGTGGAGGCATCAGAATGCGGATGAGCGTAGCGCGAGGCGTCGCTGTTCGATCGATCGCGTTACACGTTGCCGTTTGAGTGACAGTATTATCTTATTCCCAGGCGTAGGAGTGAACAGATCGATGATAAAGAGTCAGCGTGAGAGAGGGGGGTGGGTGTGGGACGCGGGGGGCTTAGACGTGCGATCGTTCACCGAGAGACAGGTCGGCGTTGGTTCTTTCCACCGTGTCAATAATAAATAACCAGGATAAGGGGGTCTGTCTTCCGACACAGAGCGGGCTACAGGATCTAAGCTCTAACGAAGTCGACCATCCGCTACGAGTTTCCCGTGGTTTTTCTGGTAGGTACACGTGTTTTCCCGGACCATTCGTTTGTCCAAGGATCCACGGATTTCGGATTCACTTCGCGTGCGTGTGCGCAGCTTCCCTCCGCGACTTTCGAATCTCGTTTCGACGCGTTGGCATTCCCGGGGCCAATGAGGAGAGATCGGGGCCGCGTTCGTCGACGAAGACGAAGAAAAAGGAACCACCACGCCCAAGGTACGTGGCAGGAACGCAGACAGCCACGCCGCCGGTGCACCTATGTGCAGCCGCAGTGCCGCCACCGCCGCCGCCGCTTGCGTCTATGTGCCTATCCCCTTTGCACGTACAAAGCCCCGTGTCTCTGTGTGCGAAGTTCGCGTGTACAAGTACGCCCTGTCTTTCTTGTCCGATCCTTCTTATCTCTCTCCCGTTCGCGTACAGCGGCGGCACGAACGCTATAAGCTACCACACGTCCTCAAATTGAAGCCCCGAAGAAAAAGAGATGCGTGGCCTCACTTCCCTCGGATCCTCGCGGGCTCCCGCTCTCTTTCCCTCGTTTCCTTTCGTTCTCTCTGCCCTCTCAGCTTCTCTCCACCTTTCTTTCTTTCATTCTTCCTTTATTCTCTCGGTTTTCTTCATCTCCTCTTGGTCGTTTTCATAACGAGAAGGTGGGAAAAGGAGGGAAAGGAGAGAGAGAGAGAGAAAACGATGGTGGGTCACGGGAGGAGGAGACCAAGGGAAGATGGAAGAGAGTGAAGGCTCGAGGCGCCATGTTGCTGGCGATGACAAGAAACCCGATGCGACGGTAGCCGGGCCAACAGTGCAGGCACAGGCGCTTGCTCGGACGCCTTGATTGGCCGATTACAGATTATGCACGGTGCACCCTGCTGGGACGCGCACGGCCGCGAGCTTTACTGCCGCGGCGAGTCGCGCTACCAGGCCCCCCCGGCTACCGGCAAAAAGTCAACTCGGCTTGGGAAGTTGATTTCTCGACTTCCTCCAACATCTCCAGATTTGAGACCATTGCTCCTGGAAACTTTGGCCGAATCCTAGCGCCCAGGGATTTTTCTCGAATTATTTAGCACCTTACTCTCTTTCCTGTCTTCATGAATACTCTGGCGCTGCAGATCTTCAATTTAAAATTCATCGAAAAGACAAGTTACTTTGTGTAGAGGGTTGCAATTTTTCTATTGGGTTTTGAAGGTTTTAATTCGAAAATCTGGGTTCTCGAGAAGTATTTTATATTTCAGCGTGCTTTGTTATCTCATTGAATCATTTGCTGCTGTAGAAATTTACTTTGGAATTGGCTGATATTTAAGCGTTTGACGTAGAGGTTGAATGGTAAATTTTAGTATGAGGATTTGGAGGATCTATAGTCTTTAGATTTATTTATGACAGTGTGATTTGTTGCCTTCTTCTACCATTTTATTGATATACATACAGTTTTGCTTTGAAATTGCGTGACCTTTGAAAGTTAGTGGTGGAATTTTTTAATTTTTGTTGTGAGAATGTGAGAAATCTTATGTTCCCTAGATTTACTTTTGTACCAGCATGCTACAATCTCATGCTTACCAACAGTTTCTAGAACTTTTATCCGACTTCCAAAGCCGAGTGGATTTTTCTGGAATTATTTAACGCG
Source organism: Sphecodes monilicornis (assembly GCA_913789915.3). Taxonomy (NCBI): domain Eukaryota; kingdom Metazoa; phylum Arthropoda; class Insecta; order Hymenoptera; family Halictidae; genus Sphecodes; species Sphecodes monilicornis. Next base: position 10,281,885 of record OU565297.1, on the reverse strand, counting down.
ATGCTATTTATTGACATGGTGGACAGATGCTACGGAACTTACATCAGTTTATATCTCTTCGAAGTGCTCAGTTATTCTGTGCAAAAGGCGGAAATATTTCAACTGAGTTTTTCAAGTGTTAATTAGAAAATGTGAGTTCTTTAGATGTAGTTTATATTGAAGCGTGCTTGCGTACCTGCTTGGATCATTTGTTGTTGTAGAATTTTAGTTTGACATTGTTTGAAGTTTGTAGCAATGCAGTTAGGAATTGAATTGTAAATTTTAGTCTGAGAAACGCTTTGAAGTGACCAATCATTATTTTATGTGTGATATACCTAAGTTGGCAGTTTTCCAATTGCATAGATAAGTTTGAAGGCTTGAATTCCATATTGAATTTTAAATTCTGTTCCGAAGGCTTAAAGATGGATTGTCAAGATATGAAATATATTCTGAACGCTTACAAGATCTCTACTCTTTGCAATTATTCATGAGAACATTTTGTTGTATAATTTATCAGCCAACAATTCACTTTTAAAACCGTCGGAAAAGATAAATTATTCGCTTACACGGTAAGAAACATAAGATATATTTTCTTCAGTATTTGGATAAATTTGAAGGCTTCAGATATAGAGGTGAAGCTCTAAATTTTATTCTGTAACTTTATAAAATTTATGTTTCTATAAATATACATAAGAATATTCTGTACAATTCTCTGATGTATCATTGTAAATTTTCGCTTAGAAATAAAGTAAAGTTATAAATTATTTTCCTGTATTATAGTATAAAAGATTAACAGTGTATTACTTTTCTCAATTAGTCGGATAATATTGAAGATTCGAGTTAAAAGTGGAATTCTGTAATTTATTTCGACGATTAGTACTTAAAAATAATATTACAAAAATCTTAGCTAAAAGATGAACTCTTCCGAAATTCATCAAACATTTGAATACGTTACATAAATCGTTATGAAAAATATTTCAAAAATCTTGTCTCATTTCTCATATTCTCTAAAATATAGCTGCAAATGGTCTACAAAAATAATAATTCGCTGATGGCCCAGCAATTCCGTTAGCTATTAGCTCCGACAAAACGCTGCGAAATGGCGAGAGGAAGAATGAACGAAAGAATATGTATAGAGAAGATTGATTTGGTGCGCGCGCGACCCCTATACCGAGCACGTCAAAAGGCTAAAGGTTTTCTCATAGGTACGCACGCCGTGATACGCAACTGCGTATCGCGTAATCACGGGATAACTGGCTGTCGTGCTCGATGATGTCGTCGCAGGGGGTCCCGGACCGGATAATTTCATTAGCCTGAGCACCGCGGGAGTTATGTTCCCTCTCTGCCCCACCGGTCGAGGGAATCGAGCGCGACGCAGCCCGATGAGTAATCGCGGCAACGCGTCAGGTTGTTTGCAAAATAACCATCCATAATGACTCCTGACGGTGATTTTGAGAACTGTATCTGGATTACCACCGATGAAACTGCGTTCCACAATGTACAACGTTCCCCCAACACCAAAGATCCAACAGATAAAAATCCCCAACAATACTAAAACTCTCTGAACCCTCGCATGCTCTCCCAGTGAAAATTCAACCATTTTGTATTTTAGATGCTGTACAAGTTTTTCTTTCTATACGGATTTTGTTATAACTTCATGTACTTGCTGGTACATTGAATTTATCCAGTTCATTGCATCTAGATTCGAATTTTTTATTGGCTAGTTTAACCCTAAAAGCAACCTTAGTTAGTCGGTTTAACTTTACTTTGAATTGTAATTTTTCTTGCTGGTATACAGGGTGTTCACGCTATCACTAGCCAGCGTTTTTCTTGCAAATAATAAATATTAGGAAAAAAATGATAGAGCAAAAAGTAATACTGTCTTTGTTACGTAACATAATGGTGGATGTAATTTTCTTGTATTTGCACTATTTTCTTAGAAATGAGGGTGACCTTCAATTTTTTAAATGAAATGCTATATATATTTTTATATCATATGAAAGCGTGTGTCAAGAAAAATTTATTCGTATACAACACAATGACCTTCAAGGTCTTTCAAGGTCAGAAAGGGCAGCACAATTTTGAATATTTCGTACGTAATATGTCGTAAAGATATCATTCAAACGAAACTAACGCAATCATGTGCATTAATATTTCGGACAACGTTAGAAGAAGCTAACAAAAATGTAATTAATAGAGCCGAAATATGTAGCCATGCACAAGAAAGTTATATTGAACATTTACTATAGCCTCGTCAATAAAGTATACTTTTTAACGCATTAGTACGAAATGTTCAAAATGTTTCTTCCATTTCTGACCTTGTATGACTTTGAAGGTCATTGTGTCGTATACGAATGAATTTGTCTTGACACACGCTTTCATATGGTATGAAAAAATATATAGCATTCCATTTACAAAAATTAGAGGTTACCAACATTTTCATGAAAATAGTGCAAATACAAAAAAATCATATACGCCATTACGTTTCTTGCAAAAAATAGTATTACTTTTCCCTTTTCCATTTTTTTCTAATATTTATTATTTGCAAAAAAACGCTGTCTAGTGGTAGCGTGAACACCCTCTATACAAATTAATTAAACAGCAACAGTTTTACACACGCATTGCAAGCGAGTTAAGGATTAGACTTTCTTCGGAATTCAATATCTACAGTTACCCAATTTAATTCCTAAAATATAAATATGTCTACATTTCCTAACACTGCACGAGGGTTAAATTGTTAGATTCAGTAAGGTCAACTTGTAGGTCATCCTGAGGAATTAGGCTAACAAATATATAAAAGAAAATTGTCAAAACCATCCTGTTTGTAAGGGTACAAATACTAAAGCACAATCGGTTAAATTTAAGCGTAAAATGGATGAACGGTACAGCAGGATATTTTATGCAACTATTTTTAAAGCGCTTATACGGATTAATTATTTTGCGTGCATGCTGTTTATCACTTCAATTATAATGAGGTTAAATAAATTCGGAACAGTTCGAAGATTATTTTCATTTTTCTTGGAATTGTGATTCGGACAGAGAGTAAAGAATATGCAATTAATGATTAGCATAGACAGAACACAACCAACGCCGTTTACAACACGATTAAATTAATACTACACTAAGGTTTACTGTTAGGTCCCAAGGGATCATAAGCGAGCAGTTTCGGGAGCGCAATCGCAGTTTTTCGCAACCGCGAATAATTGAACGAAGCATCTTAATTGGCCCGGATCATCCGGTCTCCGGCTAAAATCGGCGCCATACGAAGAGACCCGCGAGAGGTTCGCTCCAATTAGCCTCGAGCCGCGATTACAGTCTTATAAATCGTTAATTGGAAACCGTGGGACTATCCGCGAGAAATTCATGGCTCCGCAGAAGGCCAGCCCCAATTAGCTTCTGACCAGGGCTCACCCTTTCCGCGCGTCCTAATAAATCGTTAATTGGAAACCAACCGCCCGGATAATTAGCGGAAAGTCTTTCGATGTCCGCGTGCGCGCGAAAACCTGAAAAAATCCAACGCGAATATTTATGATCGTCTCGTTAACGTTCCCTATTGCGCTGGACACTGTCGCAACCCTATCTCCGATGTCCAGGGCGTGGCGGATCGGTGATTTAGTAAAGTCATTTGTGCCGATAATGCTGACAGATGCCGTCCACCGGAGCTCCTGTTACAACGGACTCGCCCGTGAAACGGGACACCATAGGATCGCAAGGGGTGACGCGAGACAATGCGAAATTTCGCCAACATTGCGCCGACGATCGGGCGGGAAGGCGAGTTTGGTGAATCTCTAAGTCAGTCGCAAGAAAATGAATCAATTCAGTCAATTTTTAACCACAAAGTTGAAGTTTGTGGCTTAAGTGTCTACGGGGGGGATTATTTTATACTGCTCCGAGGGTTGAACCACCCCTTTTTTCGTTTTTTTTAGAAAGTTGTGCCTAATTCTAGGGTTAAATGATGCTTTCAGTATTTTTTGACTGGTAGTACAATTATTAAGATTGACAAGATGGTATGAAAGCAAGGAAAATCGCTATGTACTGCGTTCATACTACTTAACCCCTTACCTTCAACAACGAGTCAGACTCGTGGTAAGAAATGTGGCCAAAAACAATAAGGACGAGTCCGACTCGTGGTACTTCGTTCGGACGAAACGTGAACAACGCGATCCTGGCTCGTGGTACTTCATTCGGACCAAACGTGAACAACGCGATCCTGGCTCGTGGTACTTCATTCGTGACAAACGTAAACAACACTAACACGAAGATTAATAATTTTCTACGAGTTTTCTCAAAACATTATTCATTTAAATTAAGTGTTAATTTACAAATTTTTACTGATACATTATCCACTTTCAAATGATAAATCATTTTTGTTCACCGATGAATTGATCATAATTACTTCCCAGACACCTTAAAAGTATTAGTTTTACTCAAATGTGTTTATTATTTCACAATTCCTTTCGTTGCGCCGAAATATACATGTCATAAGACGCATACATTTTGCGCAAGTTCTAGCACACGGCTAAACAGCTAAATGGCTCGACGCTTGACCAACCTTCTAGTTTACTATGGCCCGAGCAATCTGGAGTTAGCGGGTACGACAAGCGGTTAATGCTTATACTATCTCCAAATTTCAAGTTCCAAAGAAAACTAAAATGACTAAAGTGACAACTTGTGTATCTTTGAAAATTGTGATACAACTTTATATAGTTGACAAGATGGTAGGAAAGCTGAGAAAAATTGTTTTATGCTGCGTTAAGGGTCGTATCACCCGGTTTTGTTCAGTTTTACAGAAAACCAAAATAAACTCTGTAGTAAAATGATAGGTTGACAACAGTTTCTGTTGAACGTATGGTAGTACATCATTATAAACATACTAAAATGGTATAAAAAAGCTGGCAGAAATCGTTCTGCACTTCGTTAATGATTACACCATTCTCTTTAGTCCATTTTACCAGTAAACAACAGAGATTACACAGTTTGTTTCAAGTCTCCTTTTCACCTTCGTTTTCAAAATGCGGAAACGCGGAATAATAGACAGACTATGTACGTCAGTCTTATTTAGTAAATATTATCGAACAGGATTATAAAAATATTTTCCTCTGAATTTTCACCTCATTTCTTTTTAAGTCAATCTCAGAGGTTGTGTAGGTTGTACCATCAGTTTAGAATCAGCTAGGATAATTTTCCTTTGAAAACTGTGGTAAATGTAACACTATAGACTATTCTAAAGATAGACAACATATGCATCGGTCTAGCATCTTCCAACTATGAAGCTGCTGCATCATAATTGGAAATTAATTGCTTGCAGGATTCGAAAACATGTAACTCTGGCAGACGTAAAGAGGCAGGCGGCTATTTGCCGTCGGTTTTCCGAGTTGTTTACCCTGCCTGGCGTTCCATCGGCATCGGTATGAAAATATTGCGCTCATTGTATCCGTACGTCAAATCAATAAGATTACGTCTGTCGTATCTATCGACGTCGATGCATTGGGTATGGGCGTGAAAAAGACGCTTACCTGCGTCTGCGTCAGTCCAAGGCTCGCCGCCAGCTCCGCTCTCTCCGGTAGCGCGAGGTACTGCGTCCTCTGGAACCGCCTGTTGAGCTGTTGCAACTGCAAACTGCTGTAGATCGTCCGTGGTTTCCTCATCTTCTTGCCTTTGCCGTTCCTCAAGGAGCCGCCGCCACCGCCGCCGAGCTCGTCGACGAGGCTGCCGCCCTTGTCGCCCAACGGCGAGAGGTCTGCGAACATGCACCACCCTAACATCAACTTTCAGAGTCCTCGTCACTGCTGGCGTACGAACTAAAGAGAAATACAACTGAAACCTGCCCGATGATCAGCCATAAACAAACAAAAACGAAAAGAAATTTTGAACTATCTTAGACCTCTCGGGAATTCGAGACATTTCGAAACGGTGATGACGCTACAATTCCGTTATAACGCAACCTACTGTGCACGGGAAGCGACTGATATATAGAAAACAATGTTTACCATCTTCTTCGTGATCCCAACTAAATGCAATTTTTCTAAAATTTTTATTGCACGTCGTCTGGTAAATGAATCTTTCTAGCTTGAGAGAAAATTGAGAGAAAGAGTGAGAAACAGTAAATTATATCGTCTCTAATGGTATCATCCATGATGAATAATTCTTGAATTGGGAACGCATGGTAAAAGAATAGAATTTGATGTTGGGTTCTAGCCAAAATGAAATGAGGAGGAATAAACAAAGAAAATAAGAGACGTATGTCTTCATAATTGGACAGCATTATAGCGAATTAACAATTTAAATTTGTACTAATTCTCTTTTGCCTTAATTGAAACTGGCAGTTAATTATGATAGGTTTAACATTTTCCTGTCAATGCCGTCACATAAGGTCAGAAAAATCTAGGAGGACTCAATAATTTTAGTTATGACTGTCCTTGGATATGAAAATCTCGTTCAGAACCTAATTGACAGTCATGACCTCATATAATTTTCGGTTTAAATATCCTTTCGTTAATGCCTCTGGATGAAATCTCGAAAACACGTTCTAAACTTGCGTTTAACATAAGTTTACTGACATTTTAATTGCACGTCTGGTACAACATCACTTAAATGAATAAATTATGTAACAAACATTAATCACCGAGACCTAAGTTGTCGCGAAAAATAAAGTTGCTGTTTGTTAGACTCAGAGTTCATTAAAACGATTTGAAAGTTGTCGACTATTAAAGTTGTCGATTATTAATGTTTCCAATTACTAAGGTTGTCGATGTATATGAAATTCTGTTACTTCGCGTAAAAGAATCTTATAAAATTCTGATTGGGCTCATTTTAAAGAATGCAGTCTCTGCTCTCACACCTTTCAATCACTGTTTATCAAAGAATCTTCCTTATTAGAAAACGGGATGAAAAACTGAAGCTGAGTTTTGATTAAATTAAACATTACAAATTCAAACTGGTCTCTTTAGTATTAAAAAATTAACTGAGAACATCTGCCAACTTGAAAGATAGAAACCATAATACTAACAGATTGCAGACAATAAAGATAACTATATTTCGTAGATTAAAACAACACCAGCAATTTCTCAAACAAATATGAATTTCCTGAATGTAATCCGACTTTCTATTGTGCGCCTAATCGAATCAAGCGATGATAAAGCACCGCGTGGCAACACGGTGAGAATTCGGTAGCCATTCCGAGGCGCTAAACGATCATTAATCTCCGCGATCTGTATCACGGCGAACGATATATCGGGGCGCTAACTATATCTTAATTAATTCGAGACGAAAGGAAAAAAAACAAGAGAAAAGAGAATTGTCATAAATTAATCTTAAAATAATTACGCGCCGGCTAAATGGACGCCATCGTGCCAGCGGGCGACGCTATCGTCGGTTGCGATCGCGCCATTATGTTTATACCCTAATTACAATGTAGCGTAATGCGCCGCGGTGTGAATCCTTGAACGTAACACAGTCATTTAGAAATCCAAACATGCTGCCTTGTCATTTTCCCCATCGGTCGACCGTTGTTATTTTCAAGGAAACGCGAGAAAATTCACCATAAATCGACATGGGGGCATGGCGACACGAGACAGGGCTAGGACAGGGAGAATAGTGATGCGGAGAGAGGAGAGGAGAGAGAAACGAGAAGCATGAGACGAGTGAGATGTCGACGACGAAACTTGGAATTATCCGCGTAACGTAATACCGGGCTGCCCCTGCCCGCGGTACCTTTCTCTGTGTGATAATAAGCGTGACTATTAATTAACGTAATTTATGGTGAGCTGACCGGACATGCATACGTGCGCACACGTTATGATTCTCATGATTTATTGCTACCTGTGTCACCAGCGCCCCGGGGCGTGGACGGCTGACCCGTGGATCAACGAGTCGCCGAGATCGATCGCAAAATGACACCGAGGATCATGATTTAAGGCCAGGAATTAACGTTATATATACTTCCCCTCAATCTTATGGAGGTCCCATTAAACATCGGGTAGGTTCGATAAAGGGTTCAAAGATGGGAATAAATTTCTGGGAAATCTAGAAAATTCAGAATTTGACAGGATCGATTATGAAGATTTAGATGTGGCAGCTGGATGTTAGGGTTTAGGGGATACTTGATTTAGTCTACTCATGAGATATCCAGGTACTCGTGTTACCCATGAGATACCCGAGTAAACAAAAATTACTCGAGTAGCCGGGTATCTAATGAATAGTCTGCGGATCTTTAACGGAAAATAAAAATTGTTTGGATCAATTGCAATAAGCAGAAGATATATTAGGATTCTTTATTTTTTTTACCGATCTTAACAAATTTAAAATAATATATCAACGTTCTTAGATTCTTTTCTTAATTTTTGCCATGACTGCCTAAAATCCGCTAGTTTACTCATGAGATACCCAGGTACTCGTGTTACCCATGAGATTCCCGAGTAAACAAAAATTACTCGAGTAGCCGGGTATCTAATGAATAGTCTGCAGATCTTTAACGGAAAATAAATATTGTTTGGTTCAATTGCAATAAGCAGAAAACATATTAGGATTGCTTATTTTTTTTACCGCTCTTAACAAATTTAAAATAATATATCAACGTTCATAGATTCTTTTCTTAATTTTTGCCATGACTGCCTAAAATCCGCTAGTCTACTCATGAGATACCCAGGTACTCGTGTTACCCATGAGATTCCCGAGTAAACAAAAATTACTCGAGTAGCCGGGTATCTAATGAATAGTCTGCGGATCTTTAACGGAAAATAAAAATTGTTTGGATCAATTGCAATAAGCAGAAGATATATTAGGATTCTTTATTTTTTTTACCGATCTTAACAAATTTAAAATAATATATCAACGTTCTTAGATTCTTTTCTTAATTCCTGCCATGAACGCATAAAATCCGCTAGTCTAATCATGAGATACCCAGGTACACGTATTACCCATGAGATACCCGGGTAAACAAAAATTACTCGAGTACCTGGTTATCTCACGAATAGTCTGCGGATCTTTAACGGAAAATGAAAATTGTTTGGATCAATTGCAATAAGCAGAAGACATATTTGGATTGCTTATTTTCTTTACCGCTGTTAACAAATTTAAAATAATATATCAACGTTCTTAGATTCTGTTCTTAATTTCTGCCATGAATGCCTAAAATCTGCTAGTCTACTCATGAGATACCCTGATACCCGGGTGCTCGGCTATCTTTGCTCGGGTAGTTTTGCTCTACCGGGCATCTGATGAATACTCGGGTGGCCAGGTAAATTCACATACTCGTGTATGGGTAGTAGCTCTAGTTCCAACATTTAGTCGCGCGACCATGTTTCCCGTCGACCGGACGCAATGAATGTCCAGTGCACGGTTACTTGTTTATCTTGGTTCGGGGACCGTGATGCAATTGGACGTCGTCGTTTGTAATGCAAGGTACATAATGCGAAACACTTCGAACACTACAAAGAGAGAAAATGACTCTTTCAACGCCGCCCACGAAACGGAAGAGCGAATTTTCTTTCGTAAATTGCTCATGTATCGTAAGAACAACACTCGCACACAACTACGAATTAAGGGAACATTGTTTCAAAGCTGGCGGGCAAATCAGAAGCAACGATGGCGAATTACGTCGCGTTGGATCGAGGGGAATTGGCATTTTATCGCGGATCACAATATATTTACCGCTCGCATCGATCACGAAGACCAAGCTGGATAATCACTGGCTCTGATGCAACGAGCGGCGACAGACCCAGTGAGAGAGAGAGAAAGAGTGAGGGGGGGGGGGAGAGAAGTGTAGAAACCGGCGAAGAAAAATCACCGATGGAAGCCGCGCCGCGCGTTTTACGATACATTTTTTCACCGACGCGAAAGGTTATAGTCGTTAGCGCTGCAACAGTATGCAAAGCAGCCGCTGAAAACTGCTCCGCCGCGTGAAACTACTACTTTACCGTAATTCACACGGGTCATTTGCGAACGCCGGTGCGTTCCCGGCTCTTTTTTCAGCGAGACCGCGGTCTGTCCTCCGAGTCAGCCGTGTTCCGCATCGATTCAATTGCTTCCAGGGAATAATCGGTCCTAGAAGTAGCAATCTTATGACCTACATCGTCGAACGCGCTGAAACGCCGCCGCTCCGATGTGCAAATACGGACCCCGAAGAAACTTTCAGTTCGTTGCTTAACCCTCGAACTGCGGGAGTTCGGGTCATTTTGACCTCAAGTTGGAAACCTACCATCCAAGTTCTAGTTGTTCAGTCGGTTAAAATTATTGTTAAAATTATGATATCAATATACATATTATTAAATTTTCTTTAGAGAAATTTCCATTATACGCAACGAAGATGTTACGCAAAATTCTGAAGTTTGTCCCTGCTCACAATAGTAGCCATCCGCCACTTTAATGGTTAACGATGACCTCCAAAAAGTGGATTTAAAAATAAAAGAAAATTGCGGTTTAAGGGTTTGAATTGATCTAGTTATGGCTGCCATGAAATCGTGTGGAGTGTCTGCTGTCCGAGGGTTGACATTGGAATGGGATGCTTTAGGGGATTTTGTGTGGCAGTGCTTTGATACTAGAACGTTCCAGAGACTTCAATGATGGCATACAATATGGCGTTTCCCATTAGGAAAAGGATCATAGTTTATCTTTGGAGAACACTAGTTCTAGAGTTCGCCTGAAATTCGTGAAAAAATGGCTATGGGAAAACTGTGATCGGTAAGAGTTCCTTTTAGCACCCACCTCCGATTGCCTTCAAACTTGTGAACTAATATAATTCAACTGTGATCTAATATCGAGATATTTCTGCAGTTTCAGCAGGTATGATGCAAAAATTCATTATTATAAATCCAGAAATTGCTTGTCAGGGGTTCACCGATTATGAACTGCTCTCACAACGTCTTTTGGATAAATACTGAGCTCGGCCCAGAGATCTGACAAAGATCATCTGACAAAAAACGGGTTGCAATAAAAATGTGTGCAAGCTAGACGAAGATGACCCTGGCCACCCTGCTTGCGATCCGCTATCGTCTCCCGATCTGACGGTCCAGGACAAATGAACCAGCCATTAACATCGCCTGATTCCGACCGAGTCCTCGTTGTCCCGTCGCCGGGCCTGGGTAACCGTCCGCGAGGATTCATCCGGCAAACCTCTGAACCAGAATCCAATTAGCGAGGGTGCCTTGCACTTCTACAGAGTTCTACATTAGTCACCGACCTGCCAGCTAACCAGCGGCCAAATTAATCCGGAACGGTTCAAAGACAATGCGGCCCCGGTTCCCCGGCGGCCAGGTCAGGGTGATGGATTAGGTATTAAACGGTTGTTTTCACAAGGATTAGGAACACCGGCCCGCGGAGTGGCTTCGACGGTAGAAGCTGGACCTCTCGGATGATGGCGGCGACGACGATGGACTATCTCTGGCTATGAGGATTTACACGGAAGTCGTGTTTTCTCCGGCGTAGATACATCCGCAGATATCGTGCGGCTGCCACTCAACCGGATCCTGGGAATTCGTTCGTCCCCCAACTGACAATGAGAAAAGTAGGGTTCGAACGGCGGCCCGGCCCGTCACGCAAAGTGCACCGAGCCACCACCGGTCCTAGCTTCGATCATCAACGATAAACCATTCGTCTAGCTCTTGTTTTCCCGCCCCGATTCGCTCGCAGGAACCCGAAGAACTCCATCGCGGAACGCCGCGCCATACTTGAACGTGCAGCATGACTTTGCTGGTTCTTAACCCCACATACTGCAATCTGTTTTATGGTTGCAGTGATTAGAACTTCCTTAACGTCCACAATTTCTTAGCAAACGAAGAATGTTTATATGTCTATTGAATGCCCATGTATTGTCCAATGGCTATTATATCAACATACTATAATTTTATTTGAATTTCAAGAGAATTAACACGTTCGACTCTGCACTCGAAACTATTTCAGCTCGAAAACCAAACAATTCTTCCGTTCTATAATATTTTTATCTAATTCTTTTCAATTTATACATACATGAACCTGATGCAATGTACTCGTACGATATTTAAATATTTAGCAATTTATTAAATACAAACAAATTTAACAGTGTGAACAATATTTTGGATAGTGTATAGCAATTTTTAATGGTGGCTTAGAGTCACCATTCGAGTGCAAAGGGTTGATAGTAAAACTGTGTTACCAAGTTGGGGAATGGACGTTTGGATCAGCTGGTGTTCATTAACACTAGGTTTACGGAGCACTAAAATTGATTATTTTACATTGCTACATAAAAATAATAAAATTGTATTTACTTAGATCTTCAGCGATTTTTATTGTAATATGTACACAAAAAAATGAATCTATTTAATAATTGCTCACGAATGCCTCCTTACACTCTTAATAATCGTAAATTAAAAATTTTTGAATCCGTCATTTTGACGGGCTCCGTAAATCTAGTGTTAAATAAGACGTTTCTACATACCGTTTAAAGATTACAAAATTACATCCATTTGTTACATTTTCTGTTTTTAATGAATTAGAAGACAATATCGTGAAGCTATTTCTTCATGCCTCTTGTAAAATTAAGTGAACGTTTGGATCATTTCTTCTCAAGCTGAAAAAACAATATAGCAAGCATTCATTGAAAATATGTCATTTGCGCTATTCACAAGATTTACAAAGACGCATCTATTTGTTGCACTTATTTTTTCTAATCACAATCACTAAATAAAATCGTTCACATATCTTCCGACGGTACTCACAAAATTGAATCAAGTTCGAAGCCGCCCCTAGTCTAATGACAGATCGTCATTCTTGATCAAACTTTTAACATGTTCTTCGTTAAATTACATGTTTGGAAAACATACAATTCGAACACTACGAAATTGAAGAACATCTTTCGGGCAGATCGACAGTCACGAACAAACGAGCGTCGGGTGCCGATGCCCCGCGGAGGATGTGCAAACAATAGCGTGCTCCTTGGTAATTAGCCCGATCGTGATTCCAAAACGATATTTATTATTTAATTAATCCAATCGCCGCCATCAGCGTGTACGCCGACACTATGTAGAACAGAAACGTTATACACAGAACACGCTGTACCGATCTGTCGTTTGTCAGATTCTTGTTTCGCGCGAGCAAACTAGTCTCCGTGTAATAATTTATTATTAACGATACTGCAATCGAAACACGATAAACACGAATTAACCGAGCTAACAAACGAATCTCGCGCGTGCTCGATATCGTTCTCGTTTGTTCTCGTGAAGTTAAACACTGTTGCCTCCGATTGTAGATCGTGGAACTCGCGTCGATAAACAATAATTCGCTCTTCTGGTGCCGTGCGCAAACAAATATTAACACATCCAATACTGTTTTTACACTGTTTTGATTTAACATGGTCATCACTAGACTGCGGATTTTTATGTATTTATGAAGAAATTGGCTAGCTGAAAGGAAAAACGGTAAAGGATTAGAACAATCGGAGAATATTTTTATTATGTTTTCAATGTAAAAAATTTATTAACACTAGGTTTACGGAGGTTTTTGTATACCTATCTTTACGGATACTCGTCAAATCGACGGGTAAAGGGAACCACGCATTTTCTTAAAAAAGAAACAATTAAATCTGTTAGGATTGCACAAATAATCACAATGTACAGTGGCTCACAAAAGTATTCGCTCGCCCTTTAAATCAGAATAACTTTCTTAAAATTTGACCAAACCACTTGACTTTTTTTGAGCAATTAGAAACATTGATTTGGTAAATCACTCGCAAAAAAGAGTTTGAAGGAATTGTAATTAGTAGGAATTACATGAAAAAATAAAAATGGCACTTTTTAAAACTTTATTATTTCAGCCTGTAATGAAAATTCAAAATATGCGTTTTGTAGATCTATATATTATTTACACGTATGCTGAAAATTTCATCGAAATCAGTTAACAAACATATGAGTTACAAGCGGTTGAAAGTGGTGGCAATCGCAGTTTTTCACGACTTTTTGTCAATTTCTGCTTAAAATCCATAGTTTCTTACATCTTTCGATGCGCGTCGTTTTTTTCTGCGTCAACCGATTTCGATGAAATTCTCAGCATACAAAAGGCATATTTTAAATAAATTATGGGCTAAAATTAAGATGTTTTAAAAAGTGCCATTCTTATCTCTTCATGTAATTCCTACTAATTACAAATTTTTCAAAACCTTTTTTGCACATGATTTACTAAATCAATGCCTCTAATTGCTCAAAAAAAGTCAAGTGGTTTGGTCAAATTTTAAGAAAGTTATTCTGATTTAAAGAGCGACCTTACAAACTTTTACTATTCATGCATTTATTTCGCGCATTTTCTGCAGACATATTCCGTTGTCCGTATACATTTTCCGCAAACGTTATTTTTACATTTAGGCACGTACGATTGAAAGATAAGCATCACAAATTCCTTGCTCTGGCGAACCACAGAGCATTGATATTAAGTTTGAAGCCATCGAAGGATATCTCCGCTGAATTATGATTTTTATTTAGTATCTACGTCTTAACTACTTTTGCATGTGTCATCAGAAAACTAATTTCATGAAAAAATACTGTTTATTACGATTAACTATGAAACTAACTTCCCAGTCATTTTGACAGGTATCCGTAAAGATAGGTATACATCATACAGAATTCTGAATTCAGAAATTACAGGGCTGAGGGGAAAATAAATTTGGGTATATATTCGTCTTACTAAACAAATAATTGTCAGCACAAATTGGAAGAAAATTAGTAGTAATTGTTTTTGTAATTTTGCTCACGAAGTACGAAATCCGTCAAAATGACAGGTCACGTAAACCTAGTGTTAAGGGATGAAATGAATTTTCATTTAACTCCTGCTGCCCACAATCATTACAAAACATTTTTCTTTTGCATAAAGATCCGCAGTCTAGTCATCACTATCACTATTTTCAATTTTTCATTCCTAAATGTTTAAATTACCTTCTGTTTTTATAAAATAAACTGTGCACGAATGCGCGTACAAATCAAATTTGGCTTTTTATAAAGATTATTGTTAAAGTTCTTGTACGAATCCTTTTATTTTAGCTATTTTTTGAAGGTTTTAAGGATATGGAACCAGTCCCCTTTTTTTCTATATATGTACACGATGTATTTTTTTAACACAGTTTTTTTGCTAGAACGCATCTACCGTGTAAAACAGAATTGGGCGTATTTTCTTTATGACAGAAAATTCTTTACAACAGTGGGCGTGTAAACAAGTTACATTACCTGAATTCTAAAAAAATTCTGAAGAATTTGTTAGGGGGATTGATGCGATGAAAACATTTTCAAAGTAACATTCAGGTTTGACAATTTAATGATAAGTGGCGAATAATGTTCGAACGTAAAGCAGAAATATGACAGAATGATTCGTGAATAAATGAAAAACTGTCGCATGTCAAAATAAATACAAGTATTTCACACGTTTCAAAATAACCTGTCATTTAACCCTCGTAAGTTTATTCGGACTGAGGATTCACCCATTTTCTGTCTAAAAATACGGTAAAATATTTAATTTCTCTCTGCCTGTGTGGAAAGATATGTCTCGTTAAAATGTAAAGTTATAAATGAGATACAATTTGTTGATTCCACGTGTATGGCGATAACGAGTGCATATTTTCCTAGAATTTTCTGTACAAAAATTTCAGCGGAACGCACAAGTATGAATAATAAAATGATTGGTTTAACTGTCTTCGAATAACGTATTCCCACTTGCTTAATTCAATGTAGAGGCTCCGAAACTCTCGCTAAAGTGAACAAAGTCTTCAAAACGAATTGTTACCGGTTTCGCGGCACGTGTTCGTCGATCACGGAAGACAATCCCGTTTCGATCATTTGGAAGACAGCGAGGGATCTGCGTTGGAGGTGTTGCGCCACAATGTCGCGTTTCTCCGGGACCCTCGAGCGAAATTTTCTAGCGATCCGGTTTTCTCGCGGGGACGTTCTTACTTGTCGCGCGTGGCCGTCTAATGGTTTATGAAAACCGAGCACGAAGAAATTGTTATCCTAACGAGAGAAAATGACCTATAATCTGTCCTCGTGCGCGAGCGAGCGGCCTCTTTCTTCGAACGCGTCTGGGAGGGAAAAAAAGAAAAAAGGAAAAACACATGATCATTACGATCGCAACCCTTCGTGGTTCGCGCGCGCGCGCGCGATCGCTCAGCTCGATGATCTGAATCACCGGTATTATTTCCCGATGCTCGTGCATTTGTAACTTTTCGAATCGCGAGCGTATCGGACGAAGAACAAGGGAGAAGAAGAAAACTAAACGACAAACAAAATAAAAGAAAATTACCGGTACGAAGACGATCGTTACATGATTCCGCCGGGGATACCTACACGCGCTCCCGAGAGTATCTGGGGGATGAACCCTTTTTTTTCCGGTTCATCCAGAATTATTCGTTTCCTAGTAATTTCGACAAGGTTCAAGATTACCTATAACCGACGTACTTGCGGTTTCAACCCTGCTAGAACGGGGGTGGACGTCGTCGTCGAGCCTTTCATAGAAACGTCGTACGAGGAGCCCGGTCGCAGGTAGAAACACAGAAGAACGCCCGTTATTATTAATTTATCGAACCGATGGGGGTTGCAAAAGGGTTCCGACGATGAAGCAAGGACGAATCCCATGATCCTCGTCGTATCCGCGAGGATTCTTTCACAGGTCATCGAGCATTCGCTACATGTGCATGTATTATCATAGGTTGTCGTACATGAAGTGTCCCATTTTGCAGTGCAACTTTGTGAAGCGATCGAGAAATACTACCCCTGGCAAAAAATATTCGAGCAAAATCATAAATATGATTGCTACAATTGTTATGAAGAGTTTTCATCAAGAAATACTACCCCTGGCAGTAAATATTTTATCAAAATCATCAATATGATTGCTACAACTGTTATGAAGAGTTTTGATCAAGAAATACTACCCTTGCAAGAAAATATTCGATCAAAATCATAAATATGATTGTTACAATTGTTATGACGAGTTTTGATCAAGAAATACTACTCTTGGCAGAAAATATTCGCTCAAAATCATAAATATGATTCATACAATTGTTAGGACGACTTTTGATCAAGAAATACTACCCTTGGCAGAAAATATTCGTTCAAAATCATAAATATGATTGATATAATTGTCATGAACAGTTATGATCAAGAAATACTACCCTCGGCAGAAAATATTTCATCAAAATCATCAATATGATTGCTACAACTGTTATGAAGAGGTTTCATCAAGAAATACTACCCCCGGCAGAAAATATTTCGTCAAAATCATCAATATGATTGCTACAACTGTTATGAAGAGGTTTCATCAAGAAATACTACCCCCGGCAGAAAATATTTCATCAAAATCATCAATATGATTGCTACAACTGTTATGAAGAGGTTTCATCAAGAAATACTACCCCTAGTAGAAAATGTTGGATCAAAATTAAATATGATCAAACAGCGGGCCTTTATGCAAATCAAAAATTTTCTACCTGAATTGCAAAACACTGGATTGAAATAAAAATTCATTTTCTTTCTTATTACGTTCAGTAGAAATAATATAATATTTTCAAATTCTTCTAATGTTTCTATCGTTTTAAATTACACCTCATTTTTGTCGTAAATGAATAAAATCCGCGGTCTTTATACGACTATTGAACGAATACAATTGTTATAATCAGTTTTGATCAAGAAATCCTACCCCTGATAGAAAATGTTGGATCAAAATCATAAATTGTTAAACGGTTTATTTAAGCGTATATTAAACACGAAAAACAGTACCTACTGTGTACATAAAAGATAAATATATGGTATAAGAGGTAATTGCATTGTAGGAAAACATTAACTCAATGATGAGTTGAATTGTTTTCTTACCAAATATAAAATAATACACTGTCTCCCTCTGTGAGAAAATTATAAAGAAATTTAAATAGCGTAACAAAGCACACGGTTTAATATTTTTAAGTATGAAAATAATAATAGACATCGCCACAAGAATATTCTGAATGTTTGGGGGTGATTAAACTCTCTCTTAAATCAGCGTCTAATTTGCTCGTTCTGTACATTATAAAAAAACAAATATATTTCTTACACATTGAAAATGTGAATAAATAAAGCGATAAATATGTGATTTGTTTGATCGAATAATTTTTTCGCAGTATTTTAACCTGTAGGTTTATTATGTACCATTTTAAGGTACACAGCTGATTTTGAAGGTCCTATTTTCATTTTTTACTCAGATTCATAACTAATTTTACTTTTAACCCTTATATCAATAACCGAGTTCTCGTCCGAGTAACCATCTTCAATTTTTTTAAAAATATTCTTTAATGTTTTCATTGACAAATAGCAAGATTATTGTTGATTTTTATGTTCTTGGATAAGCATAGATAAAATTACACTTGAGGCATAAAATTATGTGTTAAAACTATAAAGTGTCATCGTTGAATATCGTTGAAAATTTTGGCTGCTGACATGAGGGTAAAATAAAGTTATGAGTGAAGTGACATGTTAAATAAACATGTTGACGTGGTAAATTATTAAAAATGTGGTAAACTAATGCACTCCTTGTCGATGGAAAGAAAAACTCAAAAATGGAAATGACAGTCTTGTAAATGAAGAACGATGAAAGCTTCTCCTGATAGTCGAGTTCTATCAACACAGAAATTTCTAACACAAAATCGAAGTCTACCGAGGGAAGACGAGAATCGAGAATGCGCTACCTCTCGACATCGGCGGACGTAATTGCCGTTTCAACGAACTCTTCTAATTAATGTTCGCAACCCTTCTCGCGGACATTCTTCTCCCCCGACGTGCAATTTCACCGCAAGTTAAACATGTCGGCCGCGTGTTAATTCCCCGTGTTTCACTCCACTCTGCGACCTCCTCGTTATAATTATTCATTTTTATGAACTGTATAATTTCCTAGCCTTGTTCTTTGTACTTTACCTCAACGCTTTCGATTAATCGCGGACATCGTAGGGTTTTATGCACAAATGTTTGTGGCATATAATGAGCATGATTTCGTTTGAGAACGGTGGGAAAGTATCGTCGACTATGCGAGTTTGAAAACATTTCAGAATTGAATGCGATGCAATTAAAATTAATGTAACAATAGTTGGAATGTCCAGAGACGCCTGCTAAGGACGACTGATTCACATTCTACGCGCTTAACGAGGTAATACACGGTTCAAATTTACACTCAGATGCTTAGTAATTCGTTTAGCCGGTGAACTCGCCAATTTTTTCATCACAAACCACATGAACGCACGCTTTAACTCGAGCGAACACCGATTTGACACTTTGTGGTCTGCAAAATGGCGCCTGGAGGAGAGGTGAACCTTCGCCAGATCAAAATTAACTGCTTCGATAAACTATTTTCACTCAAAAACCGACCATTAAACAATTAACACGTTCATTGCCCACTCCACAATCATAAAAATTACACAAAATCAAAACAATATATTTAATAAAACAATAACTAAGAAGTTTTGTTTTATGATATTAATTACTGTTTCAAACCTCTTCTATTCCTCACATCGTAAGGAAATTTTGTACACTCAATCTACCAACGTAAAAATTAATTTTCAAGTCTGTATAAATAATTCAGTCACCCAGATATGGGTGACATGGCGATGAAAGTGTTAACATTAGGACTCTCTGAAAAATATAATATAAACTAAAATTAAAAGCACTTCGTCTACCGGAAACCTATTAACCCTTTGCCTTATAACAGTGTGCAGTCTCATAACGCATGTATGTTATAAATTTCCTTTAAACTGGAACAAAATTCTATTTTTCCATCATCGTTGTTTAGCCATTATGAAAAATATACACATAGATATGAATATTCTTTTTCTTCTACATGAAAGAAACCATAGAATAAATCACAGTAAAAAGGTTAACACGATTTTCAATAATTATGGAGTATCAAATGGAAATTCAAAAATCTTGTTTTACACAATAATCCCGAACGAAATGATTACTAAACAGCGGATTTTATGCATTTATGACAAAAATGAGTAGATGTAATTTAAAACGGTAAATATATTAAAAGAATTTAAGAATTCTGAATTATGTTCTTGTATTATGTTCAGCTTACTAAACATATTAAATAAGAAAATAATTTCCAAATTCGCTGCACTTTGTCGCAATTCAGGTGGACATTTTTTATTTTGCATAAAGATCCGCTGTCTAATGATTACATTACGGTACCGCGGATGATTCGTTGATTCACAATTGAAACTACTATTGATGGACCTATAAAACATCTTTCGCCATGGAACATAGACTTGTCAAAATTTTATCTCCCAGTTAAGAAACTAGATTTCCTCGTTCATTTTCGAGCGGTGGGAGATAGAAGGTCAAGCACGGTTCATTGTCAAAATAGCTTCTCTTTCAATCGTCTTTCTGTGCCCAACAATGGGGATACAACCTTCCACCGAGAACAAGAAGCAGAAACCAAAGCCTTCGAAGTATAAATTCATTTTTTATTGAATATTCTAGATCACAGAAGACGGTTGCTTCTCTAGCCTAGAGTATGGGGAAGATTCAACTGACAGCGGTGAAGAAGTGGGCGCATGAACGAGATTCTTCGTGAACAAACATTCTCGATCAATCGACTGGTCACGGTTAGTCGATCGATAATCCACATCGACCAGGAAGCCGGCGACAGAAAACAGAAGGTGACCGTTAACGAGAAACGCAATTAGCTGACTGGCGATTTCACGCGCTCGGCAGAAAAGTCGCGATCGAGTCGCGCTAATGCGATTCCAGATGGGCGACAGCGTGGCGAAAAAGGAGGAAGAGGACAACGACGACGACGACGACGACGACGACGATGAAGAAGAAGAAGAAGAAGAAGAGGAGGAGGAGAGACGGCTGAGAGAAAAGAACAGTTGCGTATCTGGACGGTCTCTGAATATATCCAGAAGCGCCTCTCCTCGAGAACGCGGCGCGAAGCCGGCCAGAGCCCGCGACTATTCCCATTCAGACCCGGGGGCTTTTTGTTTCGTTCGTTAGCCGCTTTGCGGGACTTTTTCGGGGTCCCAAGAGGATTCTCTTTCCTAGTCGTATATCTTATTCCGCTCTCTGCTCGGCGTTATTGTGCCCATCCGGCGCGCGGCGGGCCGACGACCGCACCGCTACCTGCTACTCTAGATTCCCGAGCTCTTCCGTTTTCGTTCCCTTTTTTCGGGACGCGCTCCTCTTCTCGCCGCGGCCGAATCAGCATACAGGTTTACGACTATGATTTGGCGCCTGCCTGTGACGAATGGCCCCGACGGGACACCTCGCCGACCCCCTCGTTTTTGGGGCCCCCCCGGAGAACGATCTGCATTCTGACACCCCGCTACCGGGCCGTTTCTGTTATTCGATTAGCGGGCTTCGTACTTTCAGCGAAACAAATGCGAATTGATGTTTAGACTTTGTGGAATTGGTGCAGTCACTCACTGAAGTGGAAATTATTAGCATTGTTGGGAGTTTAGTGGACGTCTTAAACTTGAGAACAGTGATCTGCATTCTGACACACGACACCAGGCCATTTTTCTGCTATGCGATTAATGATCTTGGTACTATTTCAGCGAAACAAATGAAAATTGATGCCTGAAGTTTGAAGGATTGGTACAGTCACTGAAACTATGTCAGCACTGTTGCGATTTTAGAGAAAGTCTTGGCGATGAAGAGAATCTACGTTTTAACACCCCGCTACTCGGCCATGTTTATGTTACTCACTTAATGAGATTGGTACTCTTAGCGAAACAAATGCAGATTGATACTTAGACTTAGTGGAATTGGCACGGTCACTGAAACTGTTTGCACTGATGCGATTTTAGTGGACGCCTTCGCGACGAGGGACCGGTCTGCATGTCTGCTGCAGGGCCATTTTTGTTATTCGATTGGCGAGTTTGATACTTTTGGCAAAATAAAGGCAAATCGATGCTTGAACTTTCCGAAATTGGTACACAGTCACTGAAACTATAATCACTGATTGAGTTTTAATGAATGTCTTGAGTGACGAGCGATGAGGAGATCTGCGTCTTGACACCCGCCATCGGGACGTTTTTACTAACTCGATTACCAAGCCGGGAAATTTTGGGAAATGCAAAGATCGTTGCCGAAACATTAGGGAATTGGTACGATCAATCACTGAAGTGGTTACTATTAGCACTGTTTGAATTTTAGTGGACGTCGCGGCTCTGACAAGACTGGTCTTTATTTTGACACTGCTATAGGGCCATTTTTGTGTTACTCGATTAGCTAGATATTTTTGGTGAAAAAAACATCAAATCAATACCTGCACTTTATAGAATTGGATCGTTCACCGAATTAAAGATTATTAGCACTGTTGAGATTTTAATTCTTGGTACTGTGCAAGATTTTGTTCAATCTGATCAACGAACTGCTTCTGAATTGACACAGTCACTGATGCGGAGATTTTTGACACTTCGAGGATTTTAGCACTTATTACCGTTTAATTTTACGTCACTCGATCACTAGACTTGGTACTTTTAGCAAGGAGAATGTCTGCATTCTGTGGAATTTATACATTCGCTGAAATGAAGGCACTTCACACCGTTCAATATGCGCGTTCAATTGCAGCAGGTTTATGGCACAGAATTCTTTGCCATTTACTAATTAAAGGTGTCGGCTGTAATGATGATTATTAGCACTTGCAACCGTTCAATCTCACGTCGCTCGATCATTGAATTTGTTACTTTTAGCGAGAAGAATTCGAATCGATGTTTGTACTTTGTGGAATTGATACATTCACTGCAATGAAGTATCTTAGCACTGTTACGTGTGCGCGAGTTTAAAGCAGGTTTATGGTACGGAATTCATTGCTATTTATTAAACTAAACTGTTAGTAGTGCTTAATGATGATTATTAGAATTTGCTACCGTTTAATTCGTTGTCACTCGATATCAACGATACTTTCGGCGTAAAATACATAATTTTAGTAAATTCAGCTGCACTCTTTTCCAGCAACTCGACTGTTAATCGACACTGATTATGAACATTTCTAATACCTTATTTCATAGCATCAACAATCTAAGAATTTCTATCGGCAAATTTCAGAAAATTCTAGGACTTCCCACAAAGATGATCTCTATCTCAACACCGAAATTTTTAACACAAAAACTATCGAGGAGTAGACACTTCAACAACTAAAAATTGCATATGGATGACAGACAAAACTCTCAACAATTTTCAAAGTAGTCTCAAGGAATCACCACACGCCAGGTACACTAAGAGATGGCACGACAGTATCCTCTACTCGCTACACTTACTTCTAACTTATACCCGAAGAGCACACGGTGAATAGACACGAATGCGATGTCTAAAAACGCGTGCAAAACGTCCCGAACAAAACACGTCCGAAAGATACCTCTGTGTATCCAACGTTCCGAGGGTGGAAGACCCGTCGGAGAGCGGTACGCTAATCTGGCCCGTGTGCTCTTCAACGGGTCCAGGTCCCGTGAAATCGCTCGAACACAGCCTCCGTTCACGCGTGAAACATCCGTACCGTGCGTGTTCAAGCTCATGCTGTCGTCGGCAACAGGAGTTGGCACGGCGATCACTTGGATCATTTTCGAGCATAGTTTCAGCATTATTTTGGAGCACATATGAAGGATCATTTTGGAGCATCTTGATCCCAAACATTAAGAACGGTCTTTAAACACAGATGTAAAGGAAAGAGCCCGCATTTTCTTTACTCGTGGAAAAGTTGCAAACATTGGGCATCGATTGATTATAAAAGGAAGCTAACAAAGGGATGCTACGGGTCTGATTTTCTGGAGGGACAGTAACGGACAGTTAGGGGGCACAGACTAGGACACTAGGAACATAGGCTTTCGACCTATTAGCTCTGTACCAACTCCTGGTTCGCCACACGCGTCAAAGTCTACCGAACGATAAGGTTCGTTACGAAATCGGCAGCGGCGCGGCGCGGCGGTAACGGAAGCGGTGATCCAGCGGTTTCCAGGGAACAAGGACGACCGATCTGGGTTAACTATCGTCTATTATAAAGTAGGAATAAAAAAGGCTGCGAATACATACAGTTGGGGTACTCACCGTCCTTGGGCGGCGAGGGGCATTGGGGCGCGTACGATCCCAGGTGATATCCGTAGGCGTTGTGCTGGTGCATGGGCGCGAACGGATATCCGGCTAGCGCGGACCTAGGACTGGGGAACCCTGCCTCTGCGTGTTGTTGGTTCCCGCTGCCGGGTCCGGACGTTTGGTGTCCGAGCGCGCCGACCTGATGCGAGAACTGATGGGCACCGGGCACATTGTGTCCACCGGGGTAACCGCCACGCAAACTCGCCGGGTTGTACAGGTTGTTGTGCTGTAGCTCGATGAACGCGGACTTGCCGCTTTGGGATACAGGGGTGCTGGACGTGGTGCTGTCCCCGCCGTTACCACCGGGTGGTCCAGGTGTCACCGAACCGAGACCGGTATGATGAAGATGCTGCTCCATGTCGGATCCGCCGCCGCCGGCGCCAGCGCCGCCTCCGCCGCCGTTGCCACCGCCAGCGGATGGTCCACCGCCTCCCGACATGCTGTTCGGGGTCGGGGTACTAGACGGACAGGGGTCGCCCGCCCCGAATGGGCTCCCCAGGTCCGTGAAGTTGAGCGTCGTCGTGCTGCCCGGACGCTCCACCTTAGTCGCGACGTCGATGCCGCCGCCACAGCCCACGGTTCGAGCGGACAAACTCGCCGACGACGTCGTCGCCGCCGCCGACAAGCGGACACCGTACGGCGCACGAATCTTGGGGCCTCTATGGGGTACCAAAGTCGACCACCACGTTGGAGCCGATCGCCTACTACCACCTTGGGGACCTCGATGATCCTGCGGCGGCTTGGTGCATCTAATTACTCTCTTCCCAGAGGGTGTTTACTGTCCACACTCGCGTCACTGTACCACGATGCTTGAGATTATTGTCACTGTGCAAACAGTAACCTTGCGTTATCCACTGTACCCGAGGAGCGAGTTCGAGTTTGATGTCGGGTGTCTTCACAAATTCACTTTCCTTCACCCACGATGATCCAGAGTCAAACACACTCACGGCTGTGGATCTATGTTTGGTTTACCACTACTCGATGTATCAGACCAAGCTACGATGACGAGTTCATGCTGGATCGTTTCACTGCGCGACGGGTCTCGACGATGGTAGACCGTCACGTCACGTCGCGTCGGTACGGCGCGATATGCCGTGAATCTTTGGATCACCACTAGTACCGTTTTCTATCGCGACACTGACCGAAAAATGAAACCCACGGTCACGGGCCGACCGGAAACCGAAGGACGGCGGGTCCCGAATGAAAACGGGTCGTCGGTCCAGCTTCTCCGACGGGAACCGGTAATCTGCCGACCCCGCTGCTCTCCCGTGACAGCACACTCGCGCGACACCGCTCCTCCGCTCTCGTGATTTAATTGTATACGTCGCCGACGATGATGACGATGATGGTGATGACACTGGCGTGCGCGCGCGCGCACACACGCTCTCGCTCGACCAGCCAGCAAATGCGTTTTCCACGCGGGTCGCGGTGATTACTCGCCGTGGAGCATCCTCGCGCGTCGCCCGGACGTGGTGTCGACGAGAGAAACGACGACGGCCGCGACGATGCCGCGCGCTTACGGATCCGCGCGTAGGGAGGAAGAAGAGGAAGAAGAAGAAGAAAAGAAGAAGAAGAAGACAACGACGACGACCACGACGAAGAAGAGAGAAAAGCACACACGCGCGCCTGGCCCAGTAACTGCAGTGCACACCGCGCGGCGCGGACCGGTATAATGATACATAATGAAGCCGGAGCCTCTCCCCGGAGCCCGGTGCACCGTTTCCGAAAGTCGCCGCGGTGGCGCCACTCAAGGCCACGCCCCGATCGCCCGTTACCGCTGATCGCTATTGGCTCGACTCCCCTCCCCCCACCGCGACGAGCTGACGTCAAGCGAGCGCGTTGGCTGTGCGGAGGCCATTATGGTGGACGAGCGGGCGGCTCCCGTGTCGAGCCACGCCCGCCGATGCCCGACGCCCTCGGGGCAACGGCGTTCGCGGAGGTGTTCTCTCTACCTGTCCGAGGTCCCTTTTCGTTCGTCGTGCGCGCACCTAGCCGCCACTACTCCCGACACAGACTCCGTCGGGGGTATAGCTCGGCAAGAAAACCAGAGGCCACGCTCCCGGTTTGCTTCTATGCATGGAGCGCGCAGTTTCGCCCATCCTCGAGACCACGGGCCTCCTCTATCGACCGCGAGATTCGACGGGAATCGAGGGTTCAGGGCTCGGTGACATCTGGAACGCGAGTGCAGCCCTGGAACGTTTGTTGCGTTCCGAAATTTCCCGATGTTTCGACAACATAGCTTGTGTGAAACTCGGATCGAACCGTCTTCAGCATTATTCCAATAAAGTACAAGTCTGTTTTCCCTTGGGAAATTTGGGAATGTTGAAAATTGTGTTCTGTGAGACAATTTTCACCGTATATTTTAGAGAATTTCTGTTTGTGAGGTTGCGCTTTTGAAGCACGGTATTCTTTCCGATGGGAATCTGTTTTTTTTTTTCTCGGGAAATATATGGATCTTGAAAATTGCAGCCTGTGAGACAATTTGTCTGATAATTTTTTATGCTATATTTCAGAGAATTTCTGTTTGGGAGGTCCTGGTTTTGCTGCACGGTTCCATTCGAAGGGATAACTCGAGGCCACGAAATACAAGAATGCGCTTTTCGTCATGTTTTTGTTCGGTTAGGCTACGGTTCAAAGAAAACGCCACTTACTCGGGGCACTCGCATACAAATAAGGAATTAAGAACATGCATCGTAATAAAAGACACTCGAACGTCGCCGTGACAGTTTGACAACAGACGACGTCCTTGGCTCCGCCCATTAACCCACCGCGAAAGGAGTGGACCGCTGGCAGACGGAGGTGGAGCAGCTCGCACGACACGTTTTTCCGTTCTCATGTGGGTACTTACACGCAACGTTGCCGCTAATCCCTCGGATTCATTCTTCGGGCAGACATTTTTCCCTGTAAGGGTCTCACAAGTTCTTCCATAAATCTCCTCCTCGCAACGCGTTCGTCACTAGATTTCAGATTTTTATGCAAAATAAAAAGTATACGAATCTGTCGCAAAAAACAAAAGCCAGTTAGAAATTTTATTATTTCATTAGTTTTTATTATAGTCTACTGATTCTAATGTTCGAAATTGCCGTTTCTCATTTCTTAAATAAACTGCACAGACGATCCATCACTGTCGTTGGCGTAATATAAATAAACGAATCGATTAAGACAATTGCTACAACCTCCTGATAAAATTCAACATTGACCTATCACATTTAACCTACATACACCATTTTTACCATTTTTAATTTCTTGGGAAGGTACAATTAAATCTTCTTCGAAGTATCCGGACCATTTTTATTCAAATGAAGACAACCTTGTCGATTCTTTTTTTTAATTTAGAATAAAGATATGCTCTAGATCGAACGCGTGAATAATTTATCAAACTGATCGGAGCACGGTGCATAAATATCCCATAAAACCGCTGTTCCTTTGGTCCTATAAAGTCTGGCATTCCTCTCGCCGGAGCCTATTTTCAAGGTACATCGAAAATTGCATACCGCGAATAGGTGTAACGCGAGCTGTGACCCAAATTTTCTTCGAAAAAGATGCCAATCTCGCGAGAGGTCGCATTATAGGTAATAGAATTTTTTATCGAGCCAATTTCTGCTCGGGGCAGAGGCTATTGTAGAAGCCGGTAGCACCGCCGAGGGGGAGAGGAGAGAGAGAGAAAAAAACGTCGAGGGAATTTCGCAACGCGACAGGTCTTTTCGCTGATCCTATCTGCGAGCTGTGCACGGCAGAGACAGGTGAAGGCGCGGAATAGGATCGGGATCTCTTTTGCGAGCAATCTGAAGTCTAGCTGCTCGCCCACGAGCGGCCTTTGTCTACCAATGTACAATTAATCCGATGCAAATTTCCCTGGCAATTTTACGGCCTATGGCAAATCGCCTCTGCGCTTGCATACCTCACTCCCTGACCCCTCCGATCATGCGAGTGGGGAGGCTCGAAATTTCGAGGTAATTCCGCGAAAAGAGCTGCAATGTTGAATTCTATGCATAGGGTCAAATTACATTCTGGAATCATATTACGGTAGTTAATGCACAGTGTTTTTCTTGTTGCTAGTATTTCATCAACTCTTTGCGGACGCGTGTCTGCAGACAGTCGCCCCAGTAAAATTGCTACTCCGTTACTAAAAATCATTGTTAAAAAAATTATTACTCTCAAAAAACACCAAACAAATTCTTACCAAACACAACACTTGCTCCTTCATTTAATTCTTATGCGTAGCTTTCAGTACACCATTTCATATCCCAAGGAAAATTGCACATTCGAATCGTCGATAAGTACGCTAAACACAATTCCAGTCCGCAAAGAGTTAACACTTGCTAGCATTCTCCGATTCATCGATTTTCTGTGGATTCCTGGAGTGGAAATTTTGGGTCGCTCTGTGTCTCGTGCGAAATAGCAATTTACGCGCCGCCTTCAAATGTTTAACAAGCGGAGCATTGTCGCACAACAGCCGGCGGTCGGATGCGCGTTATTGGCTCCGGTTACGTGGCTGGTTTAAAGCTGACAAAATCAAAGCGACAGAAACGCCTAATTAAGTCGAAAGTCGGGTGGAACTTGACTGGGAAACGACATGCTCCTGGCCGCCGCTCGCTTTATCTGATCGCTCCTAATCGTCTTCCCAGAATTCACTCGATTTTTTTTCTCGGTTTTATATCGTTCTCTCTCCATCGCCATTTTTCTTCATCGTTCCCTTCCCGAAGCTCATTGTTTACCCCTGCTCAACTAGCCGGCGAATCATAAATTTACCCAACCGCGTAATTGACAAACGATGATTTTAATTAACGAGGATTGCCTACGGAGTAGAAAGAAAGAGAGAAAGAGAAAGACAGAGAGAAGGAGAGAAGTAAGAAGAGACACTGATATTCATGAGGAATCGGGAGCAGAAAGCTGTTCGCGAGACAGAAACCTGCGGGGACATTTCTTCGGCTGAATGATAATTACGCCTAATCAATCGCCGAGCACGATTACCGGCTCTGCCACGGGTATCGTCTCCGATGATACTAGTTACCCAGATAATACCCCGTTCATTAACATTGCATCACGTTCCACCGGCGCACACCTACTCGATACTTCAATTACACGAATATTTATCCCCGATACTATCGTCTAGCCACGTGAGATTAATTGCACGACGATGGACAATAGATGCGTACCGGGAATTAGTTTCCATGTAAACAACGCTGCTGCCCCCACTTTTTTCGAAACCCTTCCTAACTTATCTCCGATTCTCTTACTATTATTTCCGAATGATGACACTGCATCCCCATTTATTTATTTTGCAATTCAGCTTGATATGTACTGCTTATAGAGACACTGCAAATGTTACAGATCCAAATTCAAGATCCAAAATTACTTTCGAAGAAAGTAACAATATGAAAATATAGTGGAATTTGTCATGGAATAAAAATTGAGAAACTGAGGCGATACTGATTGTAACTATTTTTCCATCTCCCTCATATTGTATACATTCTAGCTGCACCGAATAAATTATCGCAAATATTCGCATTTAATTCAGAACAACTAACCGCGCCCCGCACCTCTGAAAAAGGGCGCGCTGAAAGTGTTAAAGAGGCCTTTATGAGGTCCGGCATGATTTTTATCAGTGGGTCAGAGGCTCGAGGACACCGGGCCTCGTGGAACGGCAGCGTGCCCCGACGGATGAAACCGGATGCAAAAATAAACCGGTGTATTGCCGGCGGTGTAGTACTTAAAATCGAATTTTTCTACGTCTCCCGGAGAAAATCACTTCCCTCTTGGTAATACGGGGGTACCTGAGCGCCCTCAGGTACGGCACTAGGCCAAAAGAGCGTGGCACGCTCTTGCAGCGCGAAATTACATTGGGGGGCTAATTGCACGGCGGCGGTAGCGCAAACACGTGTCATCAGTTGACCACCACCACCAACCACCATCACCACCACTACCGCCGCCGCCGCCGCCACCGCCACCATCGGGCATCGGTATGGCCGTCACCATGCAATGCCCATGGTAGGTAGCTGCGCGCGGTCGGTTGTGTACGGTGAATTACGTAATTGAGGTAAATGGCGGCTATCCAGAGTGCGGGGAACTGTGCTAAATAAAATGCCATTCAATTAGGCGACGAGAGGACCTGCGTCGGCGTTGCTGCTTCACCGCTGACTGTGACCAGCCACCGCAGAACTTTCCTAAAGCCGATAGGTCCTCCCGTCCACCATGAAACTTTCTACTTTAAAAAGATCTCTCCCACCCGCCCTCCCCTCCCCCTGTCTCCTCTCTCTTTTTCTCTCCTCTCTCTCCTCTGTCTTCTACACTCCCCCGCAGGTCCTTCCACTCTCTCCTCCCGGCGTCGAACGTTCGTCTCTTCGTAAGAATCGGCGGATAATTGGAGACCTCATCAGCACGCCTTTTACCTTGTTTTTTTGATGGGGATAGTGGGAGACAACGTTGAATGGGAATGAAGAGATTGTGCCGGAGAACTCGGGTTTTTGGTGTAACTACGCCGGCAACTGGTGGGCTGACGACGACCACTTGCTTACCTGCGGGGGAGCCTTAAGACTCAATGAAAAATGGGTTAAACGCTGCCACGCTAATTGGCGGACCGGTGATCGTTCGATTGCCTCGGTCAGTTCTCTGGGATCGATATAGTGGCTTCGAAAAGTTGCTGTACACTGTTTTTTAGACAATTGCCCGTGTTCTATAGCTTCAAGTTTTAGCATGGCCGCAGGTCTACTATTGTATGATTGGTAGGGGTGTGCGCGTACTCGAAATTTCGGTTTCAGGTCGGGTCGGGAAATTTGTACGGGATCGGGTCGGGATCCCGAAAGTCTATAAACTTCGGGTACCTGAAAAGGCAGTCGGGTCGGGGTCCCGAAAGTTTGCAATATTCGGATACTCGAAGTTAAAGTTGGGGCAAGTCTGTGGTCAAATCAGTAATAAATAACTCTGTGACCCTGTGCACATTAAAACGTCCAATCATCGGTTGTAAAAATATTTCGATTTGTAGTAAACACTGTTTACGAAACAGTGCTCTTATACGAACAGTTGCAAGAACAGTGTTTACTAGAAACGGAAACGTCCTTTACGTACATTATTTCACATAATGTAATCTAAAATATTTTTTTCCTCGCGAAGTTTGATAACCGATTACACTAAAAATACAAATATATGCTTATATAAATACAACTTTAACTTCGAGTACCCGAATATTGAAAACTTTCGGGACCCCGACCCGAACTGATCCGACTACTATTTCGGGTACCCGAAGTTTCTAAACTTTCGAGATCGCGACCCGACCCGACCCGATCATTGTCCGACTCGACCCGAGGCTTAGGTACCCGAAATTTCGGGTACCCGCACACCCCTAATGATTGGCACTGAGCAGGAATGATTCAGTGGCTTCGAAAAGTATTTTCATAGTGCTTCTTAAACAATTTCCGCCGCTCTATAGCTTCAAGTTTTAGCATGACCTCAGGTTTATTATTACACGATGGACGGTGACCAGGATTGATGTGGTGGTTTCAAAAATAATGTGTAGACTAATGTTTAAAAAATTGCCGTTGTTCTACAGCTACAAGTTTTAGCGTAGGAAAAACCTGGTTTTAGCAGGTCTATTATTGTACGATCCTTATTTCTTTATTTTATAATTCGGTTTTCAGGCATTTATGGGGAAAATGAATAGCTACAATTAAATACAATCGAAAAATTCAAATAATTGAAGTGCATCGAAGTATGTACATATGTATAAGTTTCGACCTACTAAGATTATTGCAGCAAGAAAGAAATTCTTAAGTAGCTCCTGTTTATTGCAACAGACGCAGAACATTTTAATTTTGTATGTAGATCTGCTGTCTAATTATAATAATCCAGCTCCTGTCTTCACAATCCTGCGCTCATTTTCTTCTAAGATATTTTTGCATGCTACAGTCAGCGGGAAAATCGTCGTTTCATTCAAAGTGCAATAAAACGGTAAATATTCGCACATCAACTTTTATGGAGTCGTCGTAAAGAGGAAGCTTCACTCTTTAAACACAGGCTGCTTTGAGCCCCGAAACAAATTTTATAAACTCCACAGAATCGCTCGAATCCAAATTTTCATCCATGTCCATCCATCCATGTAATCAAACTTCTTCGCAGACATTCTCTTTCGAATTATTTAGCTGTTACTCTGTGAAATGTATAATAAAGTGACGTGGAATGTCGATCGAAGAATTTCTAAATAAATTAACTTTTGACACGAAGATGTCGTAATAAATGTAATTTTTTAGATTGACCCCTTGCACTATGATTTACTTTATGATTGCTGAAGAAAAGAAGAAAATGAAAACTTGTGTTTATACATAATAGAACAACTTGTGACATAATAGAATTTTATTCCAGCTTAAAGGAAATTACATATGGTCACTCCCATTAATATTCGGACACTCCTAAAAAGACGATAACATTTTTCGTAGTGGACCATAAGTCTTAAAATTTCTTTTTTCCGCCATGTAGTGTACTAATTGTTCTAACTTCTAAAAATATAAAATCCAAGTCATATGGTCCAATATTAAAAAAATTATCATCGTTTTAGGAGTATCCGAATATTAATGGCAATGACTATGGTTTATTTATTGGATTCTGTTCGAAATCCTCATCACGAGCGTGACTCGATTTTATAGTACAAGGGGTTAAATCGAATCATGCGAGTTCAGTGGGAGGCACTCATCCGTTGTACAGGTCGGGCTACTTGGTTACTCTGGATAATCATCGGCCGATAAGCATTCTTCCGTTTGTCCGGCTGGATTTCTCGCGTGCTATACCTCTTTTGTTTTTCTCGCCGCAGGATCCGGCGCAAAGCTGCCTACACCGTTGAATTAAACTGGAACTGAAATTCTAATGAGGCCGGATGTTCCTGCGATCTGGTGCACCTGATCTATAATTTCATACCCGCATGCTGTCCGAGCGCCTGCATGCGCCAGGTAGCTCCGCGGAAAAAATAGAAGAACTACGAACGCAAACAGATACATTATTCGTTACCGATCAGGTTCGCGGAGGATATACATTAGTCTCAGGCTCTGTTGGCGGTCGTTGGTCCGATCGCGATCCATCATATATCGGCTGATGCGTCGAATTATCCTAACACCTGCAGCTTCATATAAAAATGCACGCGGAATGACCTCGCAACTTTTGTTTGCTGTTACCGTCGAGATATCTTCGGGAGATACGCGAACTGGTTAAGAAAAATTTTCTTTGTTAATTTCTCGACGATGCGGGAACACTATGTGATCATACTTATATGTTTATTCCTCGTTTCATCGGGTAAAAACTTAACTGAAATGTTAAACTGCGCTTAAAGCGAGGTACAAAATGAACCAATAAAATCCATGATTTTTGAAGTGAATCTTCTTTAGGCGCGTTAGGCGCAATACCTCGACACGGGAGGCGGTAAAGCCCGACGCGGTAGGAGTAAAACCAATCTGGCAATGAAACGCTGGAACGATGAAACGATGAAACGATGAAACGGTGAAACGATGACCCGATGAAACGATTTAGTAAAACCTCGACGCGGTAGCGGTAAAACCTCGACGCGGTAGGAGTAAAACCGATCTGGCGATGAAACGATGAAACGTAATTCTATTCTATTAGTATATACGGTTGAGGGTTCGGCATTGCTTAATAAAGATTATGATAAAATTCCGATGAAGCTAAGTGGAGATTTCAACTTGAACTTTGCATCGGAACAATCAAAATTATTAATAAAATTTTTTACAAGTAAATTAAGATTGGAAATGGTAAATAATCTTAATGAAGCGACTACAAGATCAGGAACAACTCTTGATGCAGTATTTGCAAGACATTTAGACAAAATGATTGAAGAATATTTATATCATATTTTAGCTATCACAAGCCAATTGTTTCAATAATTGAATCACAGAAAATTAAATGTCATAGTGTTAATGAAAATTCGAAAAAGAATTAAAGAAAGAAGTTTCACTTCAGCCATGTGGTCTAAACACAGACCAATTTTTTAATGAAGCACATGTCGAAATACTAATAAACTAAAATCGGACATTCCATAGGTATGTTAGGACTAAATATAATGCGTTGGATTGATACGATAATTCTTTTGTTCTTCAGTGTTTGAACGTGCGTCTTCGAGGGTGGGTGGGACACGGTCCTAAATATAGGAAACGATTTCGGACGCCCGGGTAATACTGAGCGCGGAACACGGTCAAACACATTGTTTGCGGGCAACGCCCACCCATACTGGCCCCGGCTTTTACTGCCGGGCAGTAAAGAACGAAAATTATGATCGGACTGCTTGTCACTGCTCCAGGCGTCGAGCAGCTCACTAAGATCAGCCTATCCCCTAAAGTCGCTCGTTTCCCCGCAATTCCGCGTGTACAGGCCCGAGACGTGCCATTAGTAATGTAAATGGAACCCGCCGGAAAACGTTTCTAGGGAAAAGTCGATGTTTATACATTGCTAGCCGGTTGGTTGGCTAACTTCGAGTTGCCACGATCTGTCCACAGTCCATGGAAATCGAGCCACGGCCGTGCGATATGGTAACTTGCCCGTTTCTTTCATTGTTCGACATTAGGAGAGTTAATTTAGAACCAGGATCATGTTAGACATAGTTCGCCAAAATATTAGGGTCACTTGTAATTTTTCAAAATTTTCGCGGTAATCGTAGAATTCAAAACCAGAACGCGATTTAATAATTCTTATTAATTACTAAAGTATGTACATATGTATTACGTAGATATATGTATATATTAATATTTTGTGGTTCCCCGAGTTGCTTTTATTACAGAATGAATGTTTTTGATTTCAATTATTAATATTGTGGGGGCTAAACAAACTTTTTGTAGGTCAAACATCAATTAACTAGTTAGCTGTTTTTGCCGAGTATACTCGTCATCGAGTAAAATTAATTGCTTGCTACTTATGTTAAAATCTGTAGTGAAAATTAAGACGCATTTTTAATATGTCGAAATTTTAGAATTTTTCGAGTCAAAGACGAAGTAAAGAAACGAAACAAAGAAATTGACGAGAGGTCGATATGTGATAAATAAAGTTTTCAACAATTTTTAGTAGCCACATACAAAGTCGAGCTGCACAGTTAACTGGTTAAAAGAGACACCATTGAGTCTCCTGTAGTTCAGAAACATGCAAAGAATAAATATAAATTTGTTTGTTTCTTTCACTGTTACCTCCTATAAAAGAAAATTTGGAAACCCACAATTACGTTACTAATTAATGTAAGGGTTTAAATAAATTTTCGAATAATGAAAAATCGTTCAATTCTCACTCGAGTACTCTGAGCTTCAGACATGAGTAAAGAATGTCTTCTTCAAAAAGAATTTGTCTAACAATTCCAGTTTTATCTAACGAAACAACCTCGCGTTTCGTGTGATTTAAATCAGTTTTAATTAATTACGTTGTCCGTAAAATATTTTGTGAATCCCGGTCGCGTCATAAGGGAAGCAAGGAAGCGGAGAAACATTTTCGAGCGTGGTTCAAGGAGAGGGGGGTTTGGGGAGCTAGGGAAACTACGAAATCTAGAGTCGAGAGAAAGTCCCTGACGCTCGCATCTCGAGCGCAATTACACCGGGGCGATAAAAGTGTTGCTTCGCGGTGTAATTTAGAAATATTTTTACGTCGGCTTCATTCGGGGTCCGGGAAACGAGAAGCGAGGCAAACAGAATTGCTACTTCGCCGGGGCAATTCGTCCGCGAGTTTCCACGCCGCTCCTGTTTATATTCTACTTTCCATCGGAGAACTACCGGTAAACTTTTCCCCTTTCGATGCCAGGAATGCAAAATTGTGCTGTAAAAAGCGACAAGTTCTATTTTCTTTTCTTCCATTCCCCTTCGACCCTTTGTCTCGCGCGTTGAGAGACAATAATTTGAAACCAAACAACCGAGATCTAAAATTAATATATACAGGAAAGCCGTAATAAAGCGAATGAATAATTCCTGGAACATCTGTTCCGTCTTTTATGACGCTTTAAGTACAAATCACCAACACTCTGTGCTGGCTTAATTATTTATCAATTCATCTGAATATTTCAATTAACCCTTGCAATCGTTTAAAAGTTTTATCGAAGATTTAGGCCCGCTACACACATTCGTTGTTTTAAAAATTTATGTTCCCGAAGCGTTGCAATAATTCATGTCTGTGCAATACACATTTTCCCATCATGTTCGCCGTTCAATGTCCGATTCGTTTCAGGTTCTGCAAATAATGACGAAGCTATAATGTTTCCAGGGATCAAGGGAATCTGGATCGTGGAAAGTAATTACCAATGGTGTCTATACCGATACAAGAGTGAATATCGTCTTCGTACAATTAAAAACAACGCTCCCGAGGTGTTGCAAAAATTCACAATCGTTCTACACTTTTCCATTCGTTGACTGTCAATGTTTGATGCACTTCGAATTCCGATTATGGAAATTTATTGGAAAGTAATTACAAATGGAGTCTCTATTAATACAAGGGTGAATATCGTCTTCGTTCAATTAAAAACAACGCTCCCGAGGTGTTGCAAAAATTCACAATCGTTCTGTTTGTAATTCACGATCGTTCTACACTTTTCCATTCGTTGACGGTCAATGTTTGATGCACTTCGAATACCGATTATGGAAATTGATTGGAAAGTAATTACAAATGGAGTCTCTATTAATACAAGGGTGAATATCGTCTTCGTTCAATTAAAAACAACGCTCCCGAGGGGTTGCAAAAATTCACAATCGTTCAACACTTTTCCATTCCTTGACTGTCAATGTTTGATACACTTCGAATACCGATTATGGAAATTGATTGGAAAGTAATTACAAATGGAGTCTCTATTAATACAAGGGTGAATATCGTCTTCGTTCAATTAAAAACAACGCTCCCGAGGTGTTGCAAAAATTCACAATCGTTCTGTTTGTAATTCACGATCGTTCTACACTTTTCCATTCGTTGACGGTCAATGTTTGATACACTTCGAATACCGATTATGGAAATTGATTGGAAAGTAATTACAAATGGAGTCTCTATTAATACAAGGGTGAATATCGTCTTCGTTCAATTAAAAACAACGCTCCCGAGGTGTTGCAAAAATTCACAATCGTTCTGTTTGTAATTCACGATCGTTCTACACTTTTCCATTCGTTGACGGTCAATGTTTGATGCACTTCGAATTCCGATTATGGAAATTTATTGGAAAGTAATTACAAATGGAGTCTATACCGATACAAGGGTGAATATCGTCTTCGTTCAATTAAAAACAACGCTCCCGAGGGGTTGCAAAAATTCACAATCGTTCAACACTTTTCCATTCCTTGACTGTCAATGTTTGATACACTTCGAATACCGATTATGGAAATTGATTGGAAAGTAATTACAAATGGAGTCTCTATCAATACAAGGGTGAATATCGTGTATGTACAATTAAAAACAACGTTCCCGAGGGGTTGCAAAAATTCACAATCGTTCCGTTTGTAATTCACAGTCGTTCCACACTTTCCCATTGGTTGACGGTCAATGTTTGATGCACTTCGAATTTCGATTATGGAAATCGATTATTAAACTACAGATTTTATGCATTTATGACAAAAATGAGTAGGTACCATTTAAAACAGAGAATAGTTAAAATAATCGAAGAATATCAACATACCATTTTCAACTTGTTAAAATGATTAAAGAAAGAATACAATGTCTATTTGGCTCTTATCTTTTGCAATTAATGCAGAGCATTTTTATTTTCCGTACAGGCCCGCAATATATCGATTACCAATGAAGTCTCCACCAGTAGAAGGGTGAACATAGTATTTAAAAAATGAAGACAAAATCTACCCGAAGGGTTGCAATAATTCACAAACGTTCTGTACATATAAATACGTACTTCCCATAGACCGGAAACTCGATTGTGGAAATTGGTTACTGGACTGGAGACTTTTACGCGGAAATAAAAATTGTTTGTGTGAATCGCAATCGACCAGCTACGTCGACACTTATTTTTTATTCGTATTTATTTTATTGAGTTGAAAATGATACAACAGCATTTTTAAATTCTTTGAATGCAAAGAATTTTGATTGGTACGAATTATTGGAATTTTGATTGGAAAAAATTGCGATTGGTACGAATTAAAAATTAATTATCAATTGAAATTTTATCAAAATCTTTTTTCCTCGTCATTTAGTAAACCAATGCTTCTAATTACTCAAAAAAAAAGATATGTAATATGGTGCATTTTTAATCAAATTAATCTAATTTAAAGGGCGTTCGAATACTTTCATGTGCCACTGTATATGTATAACACACACTTTCCCATCCCGCTTAGCGGTCGATGTTCGATGCGTTTCGGGATCGATAATGACGAAGATGCGTTTCCAGGGATCGGTGGAAGCTCGATCGTGGCAAAGGAGCAACATCCGCCGGCACCGGTAACCTCTCATTGAAGGGCTCGCCACACCCTTCACGGTGTAGTCCTTTGGCCCCCTTTTTCCCCTACCTATAGGATCGTCACTTTTGACGTAGCCGATGAAACGCGGCATCCTTTTGTTTCAGTGGTTCCATTCACCGTACGGGCGACCACCTTAAGAGCGAGTCTCTTTTCCTTTTCCATGTACTCGGTAAGAGAAAGAGAGGAAAAAATACAACTGGGAGTAGCGGCTGTGGAGAGGGTGAAAAAAGGACGAGAGACTACGGGAATGGAAGGGTAGGAGACAGAGTAGGAAACGGTTCTGTATAATTACAGAGGCGATCTTACCGGAGACCCGCCGTAGATGAGTGACAGTGGGGACCACCTTTCTCAATCTAATAGCTCTTCCGCAAAGGCAGTGGCGATCCGAAATTAGCCTGGAAAAATTGGTTTTCTACGAAATTGTGTAAGGGGTGTCTCTACGGGAGTGCAGAGCATCGAGTGATCGATTCGATCGAGTCGCTGAAACGGAGTCGCTTGACTCACCGGAATTTTAACCCCTAAAATCAAGATTATAGCTATTTAATTTTTTCTAAGTCGATCTTCAATTCCTTCAACCCCATTGCACCCATTCAACACGAGTGTATTGACTAATAGAATTTGACCGCGAATTTTTTGGAACAGAAACATGTTCTGCATCGATTGTGGAAAGCAGGAGCTAAATCAAACTTGATTTCAACCCTTAATTATTCGGGGACATCAGTGCACCATGACTGACGAATATTTAAAAATTACATGCGGTCGAATTATTAGATATGATACGTTTTCATACTTTACCATGCACTTTTCAGAATTTAAACATAGTTATAGAAAATATCAAAAAGTCTAAATCACTAACAGATTAAGATTAACATCCCTAACATCATACAATATCCATTATCGACCGTCGTCCTCGAAGAGTCAATAATTTTGTTATATTGAGAACAGTATTAAAATATTCTTATTAGATACTTCTAATTTTTTACCGTTTTATATTTCGTCCAGCCTATTTCTTCATAAA
This sequence comes from Sphecodes monilicornis, assembly GCA_913789915.3. Taxonomy (NCBI): domain Eukaryota; kingdom Metazoa; phylum Arthropoda; class Insecta; order Hymenoptera; family Halictidae; genus Sphecodes; species Sphecodes monilicornis. The sequence goes on along the minus strand of OU565297.1, from coordinate 10,242,415 downwards.
TGCATCAAAACTCGTAGTCTATCAGTAAAGACTAACCGATCATTAACCAATCTTTGATACAGACAATATAAAAATTTTTGTCTCTCCTTCAATGAACAGAAATGATTACACTTTTATTTATGATCAAAATGAGTAGGTGCGATTTAAAACAGCAAACAGATTAAAACAATTTAGGAGCAAAATGTATTTCACTCAATTGTAAGTTCCCCTTATTGAAATCATTAAAGTAAGAAAGAAATTTCTGTTAGGCTCTTGTTCATCATAATCAAAGGAAACAATTTTTATTTTGCATAGCGATCCGCTGTCTAATGATTACGTATCCCTATGGCTTTTACCAATATCATTCAACAAGGATGCTGAAAATGTATCATACGATGCAGTGTCTGGATGACTCGGCAAGAAGGTGATTCGGTGGCCACGCATAAAAGTTTGGAAGACAATGGCAGGAAAAGAGCGAGTAATTTGCGGCCACCGAATGAAGAGTGACGGTCACACACGTGGGAGAAGAAGAGGCTAACACTGCATGAGGCATCGAGAATTTCCCTAAATGGTCTTACTATACGATTTTCTACTCCGCGTAATCCCTTAACACGTTCAGCGCCCACTCCACAATCATAAAAATTGCAGAAAATCAAAGCAATATATTTAATAAAACAAAAACTAAGAAGTTTAGTTTTGTGATATTAATTACTGTTTCAAACCTCTTCTATTCCTCAGATCGTAAGGAAATTTTGTACACTCAATCTACCAACGTAAAAATTAATTTTCAATTCTGTATAAATAATTCCGTCACCCAAATATGGGTGACATGGCGCTGAACGTGTTAAGAAATAGAAAGGCGGATCTTTCGAGCACTTTAATCCTGATTAGAGTGCATATGTTATTGAAAACTAAGAACATTCCAAATCAATTGCAGAAAACAGAAATGAAATAAAAATATGTTTCATCTATTGATAATCTAAACAAGTCGATTATAATGGAATGGCAATTTCAAATTCGTTGATTGTCTTCATACTTTTGCATCTCACCAATTCAGTTTCATCATAAATGCTTCCCGCCGTAATGTACATAGAGTCAATCATGAAGGCTTTTTCAGACTTGATCCGTATTTACTATAAATCGGCTAAGAATAATTGTACATCAAGTTTTACAGGGTCTTGTAGAAAGGAAGCTCCAATCTTCAAATCTATGGCAGATTCAGCCACGAACAAACTTTTCCAACGCTTATAACACTAGAACTATCGGAAGATAGAGGCACATTCACAAGTCAATTGTAGAGAACAGAAATGAAATAAAAATATGTTTCATCTATTGATAATCTAAACAAGTCGATTATAATGGAATGGCAATCTCAAATTCGTTGATTGTCTTCATATTTTTGCATCTCACCAATTCAGTTTCATCATAAATGCTTCCCGCCGTAATGTACATAGAGTCAATCATGAAGGCTTTGCAGACTTGATCCATATTTATTATAAATCGGCTAAGAATAATTGTACATCAAGTTTTACAGGGTCTTGTAGGGAGGAAGCTCTAATCTTCAAATCTATGGCAGATTTAGCCACGAACAAACTTTTCCAACGTTTATAACACTAGAACTATCGGAAGGTAGAGTCACATGCACAAGTCAATTGTAGAGAACAGAAATGAAATAAAAATATGTTTCATCTATTGATAATCTAAACAAGTCGATTATAATGGAATGGCAATCTCAAATTCGTTGATTGTCTTCATATTTTTGCATCTCACCAATTCAGTTTCATCATAAATGCTTCCCGCCGTAATGTACATAGAGTCAATCATGAAGGCTTTGCAGACTTGATCCATATTTACTATAAATCGGCTAAGAATAATTGTACATCAAGTTTTACAGGGTCTTGTAGAAAGGAAGCTCCAATCTTCAAAGCTATGGCAGATTCAGCCACGAACAAACTTTTCCAACGCTTATAACACTAGAACTATCGGAGGATAGAGGCACATTCACAAGTCAATTGTAGAGAACAGAAATGAAATAAAAATATGTTTCATCTATTGATAATCTAAACAAGTCGATTATAATGGAATGGCAATCTCAAATTCGTTGATTGTCTTCATATTTTTGCATCTCACCAATTCAGTTTCGTCATAAATGCATCCCGGAGTCCAATAATGACCATTGCTGCTAAAAAGAAGAAGAGTATCTCTCCCACAAATTGAATGAAAATCTGTGTGCCTAGGTTCTGTAAGAATCCTCGCGAGTAAAGACAGCTAGCATAGGTTCGAAGGCGGACTTTTCGAGGAGCGAGTCTCGAAGCGATTCGCAACCGCGGATGGTTTCACGGGGTAAAATCCGCCTCTGCTGACCCTACATCGAGAGAGACCGTCAGCTGGCCGCGGTCTTGCGTGACGCCGCTCTGAGTGCGGCTCCCTACGTCACGAGGAAGACCCGCCTCGTATCTCTCTGTCCTTCATTACTATTCCATGTGTCGTAGCGGAGGAGGGTACTCTCTTCCCCGACCCGGCGGAACAGAACGCGCAGCCGTGTACAGGCAACAACGGCAACAATCAGGTCGTGTGCGTGCCTTAAGCCGTGCGTGCACGCGCTCGCGCACGACCGAGCCTGTAGCTCTCTCGCTTCTCCTCGCCGCGCCGCGCCGTTCCCCTTTTCCAAGAGAACAGCACGTTGCTGGCCGAAGCCGAAGCCGAAGCCAAAGCCAAAGCCAAAGCCGAAGCCGGGGTGCGCGCTCTCCTCGCATGTGCGTGTCCAGAGCCACGAGGAGAGCTCGGGCTCGCTAGCCACGCTAGCCCGCAGCGCTCGATGTCAACTCGTTGCCATGCATCTGCCTCACCGGCCTTCGGCCGTCACGCCATCGTCCCGCTTCTTCTTCTTCTTCTTCTTCTCGTTCTTCTCGAGAAGCAACCTCGCTCGATTTCTCCCAGTTCTTCGGCCTGATTTCGTGTACCTGTTCGCGACGAGCTGTACAAAGGATGCAGGTATGAAGGAAAATTTGAGTACCCGAACACCTGTTATTCTAGGACCTCGATGAGTATTCTGTTCGCTGGACTACGTTGCTGATGGTTTTATACATAGTTCACACCAAATAAGACGGAACCTGTTTCGTGCATCTCATTACGCAGTTGCCTTGTTGCAAAGAGATCTATAACATAAATCTACAAAACGCATATTTTAAATTTTCATTGCAGACTGAAATAAGAAAGTTTCCAAAAGTGCCATTTTTAAATTTTCAATGTAATATGTACCTACCAATTGCAAATTTTTCGAAATGTGTTTTGTTCGTCATTTAGTAAATCAATGCTTCCAATTGCTGAAAAATAAAATCAAGTTGCTGTTTCAATTTTTAAATAGATATTCTATTTCAAAAGCCAAGGCGTGCAGTGGCTCAGTGGATAGAGCGCGCGATTACAAGCAATGTGGTCGTGAGTTCAAATCCCAACGCCGTCACCACTGGAAATATTCTTCTATGTGATATTATAATGCGTCGTTGACCATGGTGGTTCGGAACTCACCGTAATAAACAGTAGGTCCCACTGAAAAGTAGGCTGAACATTGGCGTTAGGTGAGAGTGGACAAAGTGGAAGAAGGGGGAGAGTGGAAGAAGGGGGAGAATGGTAAAATGGATTTTTGAAACCACGAGGGGACCAAATATCAGTACCTACAGTCACGCCCATTAATATTCGTACACTCTTAAAAAGACGATAACTTGTTTAATATTGGACCATACGACTTGGACTTTTTTGAGAAGTTAGAATAATTAGTTTACTACATGACGTGAAAAAGAAATTTTAAAACAATTGCAATTGATCGGTATTGTAGAGAAAATACTAAAAGCTGTGTTTTACAATTTTTTTATGTGGCTTATATTGAAAATTTAAAACATCCATTTTGTAGATCTGTATCAATTGTATACATTTTCAAATTTTCATCCAATTTGGATTACGTGGAACACTTCGACAGGCATCGAATGACGTAAGAATCCTTCGATTTATTACAATTTAAGGCCGAAAATTGTGAAAAGCTGCAACTTTTAAAATCGTTGTAGCTCATTGCACCGTTTGACGATTTTGGTGAAATATTCAAAGTGTATACAGTTGACACAAATCTACAAAACGTATTTCTTGAATTTTCAATATGGACCCACATAAAACAGTTATAAATAACAACTTCTAGTATTTTCTTTGTAATTCCGACCAATTACAATTTTTTCAAAATTTCTGTTTTTCAACGTGTAGTAAACTAATTGTTCTAACTTCTAAAAAAAAAATCCAAGTCACATGATCCAATATTAAAAACGTAATCGCCTTTTAGAGTGTACGAATATTAATGGGAGTGACTGTACAAATGGCGTTCGAATACTTCGGTGAGCCACTGTATTTCTTAGAATGAAAGTGAAATTCTGGTAGTTGCATTTCGGTACCCCCAGCGTGAAAACCGTACACGTATAGAATCGTGTAAGGAAGCGCGAAGATTCCTCGCGAGGAATTCGATGGTTGGGGGGGGGGGGGTTAATCCATCGGCCCCTAACCAGAATCTCTGTATCCCCCTGTTCTGTAACATAATTGGCCCCTGCGATGTCTAGTCGGGTGCCAGGAGGGATTTCTAGGAGTCAATTTTGTCGGCGTTTATATTCCGGCGAGGCACCCGGGGGGCCCGGCACTTAGAAGTGATCTAATGAAAGTCGAGTCTGATCTCGTCGATCTAGCAACGACTGTATTACCATGAATTGATTTGGAAAACACGGGCCGCTTTAAAACATTCTCCAAACGAGCTTAGACTACCTGACTCGTAATCCGATTCGATCGAAATGAAACAAGGATCGTATGTAAACCAATGAACGATCGGATATCAATGATACAGAGGATCTGTTCGCGGAGACATAAATCGTATCGAATAATATTTTTGGTGGGACAAGGGAGAATCAGTTAGGAGGGACAGACAGTGCGCCGATGAGAGGGTAGCCAAAATAATTAGCGGTAAACATGAAGAAGATCGGGCGGGAGGTCGTGGCCAGGAAGCGGCCTGGGGAGTCCTGTGATCTTAGGGAAGTCACGGGTCAGCCTATGTGTGCTTTGGCTGGTTTTTGCTGGCGAATATTACCACGAGCAATTAGCCGAGCCTCATTAGTTACTGTCCAATCAATCAAGCCGCTGGACGGAAGGAAGAGACCGAAACGTGCGACACAGCTAAACAGTCGTCTCTTTAACCAAATGGGATCTCCTAAAAGTTAACTAGCCGTTTCACATTTATTTTATCGTTGCCAATGTGTTTAGCCAAACTTCAACCAGCATACAATGTTTACTGACTGGTAAAAATCTAAAATGGAAGTTGCTGTTATGTGTTTTTAATAAATGGATTTTATGCGTTCATGATAAAAACGAATAGATACAAAATAGAAAAGACATTTAAAGAATTTCAAAATGCTGTTGTATAATTTCTATCCCATTATGATTATTAAGAAAATAAACGAATGTTTATTTAATAAATGGATTTTATGCATTCGTGATAAAAACGAATAGATCAAGTGCAAAATAGAAAAGACATTTAAAGAATTTCAAAATGCTGTTGTATAATTTCTATCCCATTATGATTATTAAGAAAATAAACGAATGTATATTTAATAAATGGATTTTATGCATTCGTGATAAAAACGAATAGATCAAGTGCAAAATAGAAAAGACATATAAAGAATTTCAAAATGCTGTTGTATAATTTCTATCCGATTATGATTATTAAGAAAATAAACGAATGTATATTTAATAAATGGATTTTATGCATTCATGATAAAAACGTTTACTTATTTAATGTCTACTTATAATTGAACGATCAAGAAGAATTTTTAATGCAGTTGATTAATTCTTCTTGCAACTCGATTGGTATAAAAAAATTGGATAATATTCACTGAAAGTATAGTGTTGTCCAGCTGACTTCTATTCCGTAGAACACTCATATTAAACACCTCAACACATACATGTTTTAAACGAAATATTCGCAGCGTTATTAGTGGTATTAGTTGGCTACGAACAGAGTGCGAATTTTTATGCAAAATAAAATCTTTCTAAGTCGTCCGTCAGAAACCGAAGCTAGATAACAATATGTATTTCATCGTTCAATAATCTTAACAAGTCGAAAGTAATATAACAACATTTTTAAATGCATCTAATGAATTTACAGTTTGCTTTTCCGCTCATTCATTTTTGCTATAAATGCATAAAATTTGCAGTCTAGCTATGAATGTTGCTTTGTGTCTAGCTTAGTTATGTATCTTAAAGAAGACAGATATTTGCGGCATTATCAGTGGAATTAATTGATTACGTATTATGAATTAGGTTCAGATTAGGCCACGGACCAGATTCAGATACTCGTAGGCCTCGATTTTTTAATTTCTTTTCCGTGATGAACATTTCTGGAGCGTTAAAGCACCCAGCATCCATCTTCTTCAACTTGTGCGAATTGAAAAAGACAAACATTTGCGGCATCATCAGTGGAATGAATTGATTACGTGTTACGAATTAGGTTCAGATTAGGCCACGGACCAGATTCAGATACTCGTAGGCCTCGATTTTTTAATTTCTTTTCCGTGATGAACATTTCTCGAGCGTTAAAGCACCCAGCATCCATCTTCTTCAACTTGTGTGGATTGAAAAAGACAAACATTTGCGGCATTATCAGTGGAATGAATTGATTACGTGTTACTAATTAGGTTCAGATTAGGCCACGGACCAGATTCAGATACTCGTAGGCCTCGATTTTATAATTTCTTTTCCGTGATGAACATTTCTGGAGCGTTAAAGCACCCAGCATCCATCTTCTTCAACTTGTGCGGATTGAAAAAGGCAAACATTTGCGGCATTATCAGTGGAATGAATTGATTACGTGTTATGAATTAGGTTCAGATTAGGCCACGGACCAGATTCAGATACTCGTAGACCTCGATTTTTTAATTTCTTTTCCGTGATGAACATTTCTGGAGCGGTAACGCACCCAGCATCCATCTTCCTCAACTCGTGCGGATTGAAAAAGACAAACATTTGCGGCATTATCAGTGGAATGAATTGATTACGTGTTATGAATTAGGTTCAGATTAGGCCACGGACCAGATTCAGATACTCGTAGGCCTCAATTATTAATTTCTTTTCCGTGATGAACATTTCTGGAGCGGTAACGCACCCAGCATCCATCTTCCTCACTTCTGCGTGTTGACCCTTTCCACGGGAGTTTAAGCGAAAGCCGGGCAATCTGCCGGGTGCTTGGATTCCGCAGGTTCATTAGTCAAGAGACTAAACACCGTTGCCCCATGCTGTTAAGTAAGCTGTAAACTCTGGTGTATCGGACTCAGCCGAGAGGACTACGGCGCGCGAGACTCTGAACTCGATTGATCGTCGCACGATGATCGTGCGAAAATCGTTGTCACGTGGCTACTAGGATCCCTGACGGCAGGTGATGCACCCATAATGGGCCACTTAAAAATCGATTAATTACGACGAGCAGCCAGAAACGGGCCTATCGACACCTATTTGAAGCCTGTCTTAAATTCTCAAATTATCCATGTCGACATCGAAAAGATTAACATCTATTCGTCACTCGACCAGCAAAATTTAACCATTTCTTAGGTTTGTCGCGCGCCATTGAAAAACTTTATTTGTCGTGTGCTTTGATAATAATCAAGCGAGAAATTATTAAGTCTCTTATTTCTACTTCAGAAAATTCGTCCTTGAAGAGGTTAAAAGCATTCACAGGCATAATAGTAATTATAAAATGAAATAACATATGATACTCGAAATAATATTTCAAATAATATTATTTCACAAGTGCTTGCCTGGGTATGAATGTTTTTGTCCAAAATCTAAACAGCTTCGACTATCATTCTTCGCCGGTGTTTAACCGTGTCAGGGGTTGGTTTCAGCAGCGCAAAACTAATATTTAGGCACTACAAAGTGTTCGAAAATTAGTTGACATGGAACCGGTCCCCTTATCGTCACCCGGGTACGAATGGTTGTTCGGTGGTGTTGCTCATGGTGCTGGGCCGGTCAAAGTCACGGTTCTATGGTACCCCCGATTACAAAGGGACCACGTGGTTGGTCACTTTCCGGGGGACAGTGTACGGTGGTGATGTGTGACGTGGCCTGACACGATGTCGAACCGAGTCCCGCTGGTCAGTTGGGCACATCGTGGTCGTACATGATGTATATGGTGCGCGGGAATAGGGGCGGGGCGGAGACAGATGGGCGTGCGGAGGATCCCTTTGAGGCTGCCGCATGCGGCGCCAGTGCCTCTGCCCTGGAACTTCTTCTTTTACCTCGTGCCCCCTTCGAAAACCATAGGACGACGCTTCCAGGCCTGAAGAAGCTCGAGAGCACCTTCGAGAGAGCACCTTTTCCCCTGGCGCCACTCAGTGGAGAGAGATACCGTCGAATCCTTTCGCCGCGAGAATAACGCGTTCATTCGTCACCATGATACGTCCGCTGACCGGCAGGATTTTATTCGAACAAAAACTGGTCGTTGAAAACGTCCCGCAAAGCTGGAATTAATGCATCCAGGCCTGTAACGCGGCACCATGGCGACAACGTTTATTTTTGATCCTCACACGTTCCTCGATAATTGCTCTGCGAGATTCTAGTTTAATGCCAATATGGCTTTAAATCTTTGAGGTCCCTTTTATCACCTTTCATCAGTCAATGTATTATCAATAGACTGTGGATTTTATGCATTATTATAACAAAAATGAGCACGCACCATTTGAAATAGATGAATAGTCGAAGTAATTGAAGAATTACTCTACAATTGAAATTATTTTAAATGAATATTTCAAACACACTTTTAATGTTTACAATAAAATGTGCATATTAAGAAAGAAAATAAATTTATATTTCATGCCAGTTTCTTGAAATACAGGTAGAAAATTTTTATTTTATTTAATGATCTGTTGTTCATTCGTCAGGAATCGATATTATGGAGCAAGGTGGTAAAAAGGAATTGCTGATTGTGTAATTTAAAACAGTGAAAATATTTAGAAGAATTTAAAAGTACTGTTATATTATTTTCAACCTATCGAACATATTACGAAAAAAAATAAATTTTTAACAGGTTGGAAATGATATAACAGTGGATTTAAATTCTTTTAATGTTTTTACTGTTCTAAATTAGACCTACTCATTTTTGTCACAAATGCATAAAATCCTGGGTCTACTCATCATTATATTTTGAACACTTCATTTTCTTCCCAGAGAAATGAAAAATTCAGTTAAAAGATTGATGCAAGGTCCACAGCTTCAATTATTAGTAAACGTCACTCGCATTATTATAATGTACAGCCGCAGTTACAGTTAAAGCGATAAAACTGGTGGAGCAAATCAAGGGAGGCTGACAAGATAAGCTAAAATATTAGAACGATTTTTTCCGCGGAATCCTGAATACGCATCTGAAGTATGATAATTATACTCCTCTTTGGAGGGATGAAGCCCGACTCTCGAAGATCTGATACGCCGAGGGACGCAACCGGCTCTTGTAATGCGAATGTAATTACTCAATTCATCTTGCGCCCCGCTTAATTGCGCGATCTACGTGATCTCGATTAGGCTAGTGTAATCGCAGCGTTTAATTTTATGATCCGCGTGTCTCGCTCGACGAAAAGATTGATTACGAAACCATGTGAGAAACATGGCCCTGCGGAGATGCAGAAATTCTGCAACAGGAACACGACGGTTGGAATCTCCGTTTCTTAAAACGTGCCCCATTAAATAGTATCATACCACCTAAATACGATTAAATTATCTTAAGATTAGCAGCACGTGTAGTTAATGGACTCCGGACTTCATGGATTTGTGGTAAAAATGGATAGATCAAACACAAGATAGAGAAAATATTTAAAACGTTTCAAGATACTGTTGTATCTTTTCCTACCCATTCAAATGACTCTGACAATTTTTATTTTGCACAAACATCTGCAGTCTAGTTAATATTAACCCTTAGAAAATTGTCACTTTTGTCTACCACCGTTTGTAATTTTTTAAAAATGCTGATGACTAAATTCATAACATGAGTAGATAAATTAGCATGCGCAGTGAATAAATGTTCTACAGAAAATCATCAAATTTAATATAAGCCTGTAATTGTTTTAAACGCTAATATGAAAATCCAGTTGTTATTTTTATATATTTTGTTTGAAATAATTACACATTTAATAATAGATATTGGTCATTTTGTAAACTAGTTTCGTAGGTAGTGAAAAACAATTGAGTAAATCTAAATGTTCAAAAACAGAAAATTAATGGGTTCAAATTTAAAGATTAGGCGAAGTATTTCAACGTAGAAGAACTTTGAGGAAGACAAAGCTAAGATGATGAGTTTAAAATGCTGGATCAAAATAGACCCAATCCGAAGGTAAATCAACTGAAAATTGGTATAAATTGTTTACTTTGGCACGCCAGACTCCTCATCTCTTCCTGAGATCAACGAACGATGTTTTGCGGTAAATTGGCAGATTTTCAGTAAAAAATCGTGCGAAATTGTGTTGATTAGTTACGTAATTGTGGTTCGTGGTTCGGGGTAGGATCGGTGGGGCCTTCGATAAATAAAAAAAGAGGCCTCGGATCGGCAGGGACCGGGGCACATCGAGGAGGATGCGCGCCCGAGGCGACTCGCCGGTTTACCAAGAAGTAGAGAAGCCGACTAGAGAGAAGACCAAGGAATTTCCCGCGAGGCTCGCGTGTCCCGGATTTCAGGATCGGACCCCCGTTGGATCCTCGGGCGTCCTCGATCTTTCTTGAAAAAGAAGGTCTCGTCGAGGGGTTGACTATGGTCCGCCTAGGATACGTCGGGGATCACGCGAACCCTCGGGCGACTCGAAGGTTAGCACGGAAACATCAGCCCGCAGATTCTTCTTTTCTGCCCAGGGTTTCGTGGACCGGGGCTGCCTCGAAGCTGACTTATGACCACTGATTATTGTCGTTGATCCACATTCCCCTCGCTCGGATCGCTTCAGTTTCGACGGGGCTGGCCGAGGGGGTAGAAAACGACCTTTCACTACGTTCTGAAGCGAAATAGTTAGATAATTGTGTTATTAATTTGTCAGCTTTTATTTGTGATGCGTTGGCTCTGCTTCGCAAGGTCATTTCATCGTTCTTTTATTACTGGACCCCTAATTTTATTATCCTGGTATGTGGTGAACAAGCTGGTTTGTATTATTTTAACACTAATCCTACCAGCATTGGTCGAATTGACCGGTCACAGATTATTTGTTTTAGAATTTTTGGAATTATTAATCTTTTGCACTCGAAGCAATTTTAATTCCAAAATCAAGATATTTCTATCCAACTAGAACATTTTTATTCTATGCATCTTTCTTACATCGCGCACCCCAAATTCAACCTGTACTCGCATGCAACAATTGAATTTTTAGGAATTCATAGAATAGAAACGAATTTAATAATATGAGAACTGATCTGAACGATAGTATGGCAATTTTTATTGGTGACTCAGAGTCACCATTCGAGTGCAAAGGGTTAAGACTCTATTGTAGGACTTGATCGTAGGTATAAAGTGAGCAAAATGATATAACTATTCTTCACTTTGAATGTATAGCTTCACGTCACAAATTAAAACATTTAGAAAATAACAGATTACAAATAATAAAAACGCTTACGATGGGGTGTTACTGGCCTAAAATGATCGAATATTATGTGGAACAATATCCCTAACATGTGTTTATGTGTAACACTATTTCACGTCTAGAAACATTGAATATTACAAATACAGAACGTCCGAAAATAAACGTAAAAGTAGTGTCCGAATTATTTTGAATTCCATCAGCCACTGAAGTGACAAAAGCGGGTTTTGCTCGCGAGCCGGCACTTCCGGTGGCACAACAGGGGCCCAAGAATTCGGTAGCAAATACGTTTCCAATTTGCCGAGGCCATTCAGATCCCCTGTCATTTGGGAGTGCGCCAGGACCAGTCTGATTTACAATCCAGCCTGTAAACAGGCGACAGGGCGTGATTGTCGCGTGGCAGTTCGAAAAAAAAGAAGAAGGAAAAAGGAGACACAACAGTCACAGGTATAGCAATCCCGATCTCCCCAAAAAAGGTAAAGAGAAGCCACGTGGAAAAGTATAGCTGAACGATCGTCGCGTTGCGGCTAGCATTTTCCTTCAGGTTCGACCGGTTAACCACCGAAGATGGTATCGTGGTAACCTTGCGAAACGGTTTCAATGGGTTTAGCACCCACTAAAAATGTGTAAATATTTGATGCAAAAAACGTGTCTTCGTTGATGGGCCACGTAGGACGAGGCCACCGCGGCGCGCGGTTCAGTCGGTGTCCTTTTTGTAGAAATGAGGTGGGTCCTCACCCGGGCCGACCTTTGTAGTTCCGACCTAACCTCGTTTGTGAAACAAGCCGGCTACAGGTACGCTAGAAAGACAAAGACCCCACCGCTCGCCGGTCCGGGTATTTAGGGTCCTGGTTATAATTGCTTCCGAGATCTCGAGCGTAGTGATACTTCGGGCTGGTGTCCTCTCTTATTATGGTCTTCCTCCGGGCGCCTCGTCTCCACCCCATCCGGTCAATGAATCAAAATCGAGAGCCAGCGATGTGTCTATAACACAACGATTGTTGGTACACGCAAGGAAGTGGGGACTGCCATAATTTGAACGTATTGTTCCTTGATACGCGTTTGTCGAGAGCACTGTTGTTCTTCTAAAAAATTATGAACTATAACAAAGTTCTAATCACTAGAACCGTAAAATATATCGTGAGGCAAAGGGTTGATTCATCCATGAATTAACAAGTTGGCATAATGGCACAATAATTGGGACAAGTACCCAAGCTTCGTGATATCATTCATGTCTTGACTATACAGGGTGGGGCACTATAAACAGGTCACCTGAATAACTCGCTTGTTTTTGAAGATAGAAGAAAATGCATCAGATCAAACTTACTTGATCTCGAGGCGCTCGTAATCTGATGTCATTAATTTTTTTATAGGTGGAGACGTCAAGGAGATATGAAGGTCAACTCTGTTTTTTTTAAATGGAACGGTATGGTTTTTTATTTACATTCTGATAGTGTGTTTCAAGACGAATACAATGACCTATTATGAAGGTCATTCAAGGTCACGCAAGGTCAACTGCAATAGAAAATAAAGTGTCTCAAAGCACTCATCGAACACTACGACGATTAATATGTAACATGTTATTTACGTATTCACTGCTACTTCAAGTGTTCAAAATGGCGACCTTGAACTTGAAATTGGTCCATATTTCATTGATGGCACGCTAAATAGTCATAAATATAGACATGCGACACTCCACGTGCTCCAACAAGACGGATGTCCTGCTCATTCAGCACGAAATGTTACAGAATTACTGAACAGGACATTAAGGTCGTTGGATTGGTCGATCAGGAAGTAATAAATGGCCAGCACGTTCTCCAAACCTGACACCACTAGATTTTTATTTGTGGGGAAAATTTAAGAAACAAGTGTACCGCGAAAAACCAACAACCACAGTTGATATGCAAGAACGTATAAAAAGAGCTTGCTCTGTAATAGATACAACTGAAATTTGTCAGGCAGTATCATCAGTATTGCAACGTTTTAGATTATGTCTCCATGTTCAAGATCGTCAAATTGAACACTTGAAGTAGCAGTGAATACGTAAGTAACATGTTACATGTAAATCGTCGTAGTGTTCGAAGAGTGCTTTGAGACACTTTATTGTCTATTGCAGTTGACCTTGCGTGACCTTGAATGACCTTCATAATAGGTCATTGTATTCGTCTTGAAACACACTATCAGAATGTAGATAAAAAAACATACCGTTCCATTTAAAAAAACAGAGTTGACCTTCATATCTCCTTGACGTCTTCACCTATAAAAAAATTAATGACATCAGATTACGAGCGCCTCGATATCAAGTAAGTTTGGTCTGATGCATTTTCTTCTAACTTCAAAAGCAAGCGAGTTATTCAGGTGACCTGTTTATAGTGCCCCACCATGTGTAGAATTTCTCCCACTATTTATCCCAGAAATCCCTGCTTCTGGTAACACGCTAGTCTAGATGCTTTCAATTTCTTTCGTGCCGGTAAGAAATATTCATGAAAATATCGATCGTGGTTAAAGTGATGTCGCTTTCAGTAAAGTTTTTTACAAAAAGAAATCATTTTTGTAGAAATATTGCTGCAAACCAGCCTCTCCGTAGGATCAACCATCGAAGCCACGAGTCCACCGTTTAAACTGTTACGTTTCACGGTAGCATCCAGCTCAGCTGCGAACAATAGACACCATGCTATCCCAAGGACCTTAGCTAATCTACTTTCCTCCGGTCTTTCAAACTCGATTTGTCTCGGCGTCCTACGACTGATCGATCACCCGGAAAGACACGGATCTTCGCGAGATGTTTGGCGTTGAGACACGACGAACAACCAACCATCTAGTCCAGTTTTCATAGTTCGTCTCCCTCCTTTTTTCGAGCCTCGCCTTTCCTCGTTTAGGAATTGTCGAACCCTTTTCCTGGGCCGAGCGCCAGGCGCCAACGTTTCACGCCTCCTCTACGGACCGGCAGGAACTCTTTTTCTTTCATACCGGTGCGTTGTTAGGGGTCCTGAGACGTCGCACCGTTTGCTAGAGTTAATGATTTTGAAGCCCCGAGAAAATTATATCCTTACCCGCCGAGGCGCTTCGCTCGCCTAACGGACCCATGCTTGCCAGGGGACTCGGTTTGTAGACGATCCTCCGGCTTGTCGGAGTTGTAGGTGTACTCTCGATTTGCCTGATTGGACGCGTGTGTTACAGGATGCCGTAACTACAGCCTGGTCTGTAGAATCATTACTGTTTTCAATCTAGGTTCTACTTTGGGCATACATAATTATCGGAAAAGCTCATTTGTCAAATCGATTCGCTCCACAATACTTACAGTGATTATCATAAAATGAGTGGCATTGAATTTATTACTGCCGAAATTAAATAGATGTAGTAGCGTAAGGTGAGAACTTCATTGCTCCGTAACTAACAATTGTCCGTAACACTAGACCTACCGAACATTAAACGCGACTACCGTATATTGCCTTAAAATAACGACAAGATTTCATTTATTTAGAATATATATAGATTATTGAAGTGAAACTTCTTTAGGCGCGTTAGGCGGAAAAACCTCATCGCGGTAGGCGTAAAACCTCGACGCGGTAGGAGTAAAACCGATCTGGAGATGAAACGATGAAACGATGAAACGATTTATTAAAACCTCGACGCGGTAGGAATGAAACCGATCTGGCGACGAAACGATGAAACGATTTAGTAAAAAGAAGTTTCATTTCCGCCATGTGGTCTAAGCACACATCAATTTTTTTTCAATATTTGTAAAAGATAAAATTAGAAACCAGTCATTTTGACTGATCTGGTAGTTCTAGTGCTAATAACGCTGATAACTTTTATGAACGAAAGAAATGAAACTTGTGCGAAGCACACAAAATTCGCGCGGCATTCAAGGTGTTAAGAAAATTTATGTTGTTGAATGTAGTTCCAACATGTATCGATATGAATACATATATTGTTCATGTAGAGGTTATATTTCTCTTCTAGTTACTCTGCAAAACTGCAAAGTTCTGCTACATTTTAAGCAGCAAAATTTAGAGGCGAATCCAAGTATTTTGGCACGGAAATGTAAGAAAAATGTAGTTAACCGATTAGGCTCATATGACATAATTGATCAGACACTTTCAGGCACCGCGTGTGCGAAATTCGTGAACTATTTGCTCGCAGCAGAATCGCAAGATCAATTAAACCCTATCAGTTTCCAGGTATCGTTAAACAAAATGTTTCGATTGAAGCGAACTTTGGTGGCCGCTGGGTCGCCGTTGAACGTGTTAAATAGATGCGGGGAGCGTGCTAGAAATTGGCTCGTAATTCAGCTTAGGATCGAGCAGTAGTCGGAAGCCGAACGAATTTCTTAATGTAGCCGCGGTATCGTCGTAATTTCCAATGGGGCCGTGGCCAGGGGGTGTGTTAATGCCGCGGCGTTTCCGCCATGGGACGGTGTTTCGGCCGCGATAAAGAACGAGGAATCGTCGTTTCGCGGAATTTACGCTCGGCCCCGAACCGATAAAACCGGACATTAACGAGGCCATCGAGTTCGTTTTCATTGCCGTGGCGAAAGGAGCCACGATCGAGAGACCACGGGGATCCCTTCTTCGTTTCCTCGAGAGAGAGAGAGAGAACCCCTCCCCTCTACTCTTTGGCCCTCTGTACCCCCGTTTTGGCCCACCGGTGCTCTCACGTGAGTAGTGGCACTAAGCACCCGCCCAAAAACGAATAAAGAACTTCTAGTTTTTCCCGGAGAAATATCGTGGGAGGCCTGCCGACTATCCTGCCAGTTGAAATAGTGGGGGCTAAAAGGTGCAAACGGGTGTAGAAGGGGTGCGAAAGGGGTGCAAAGGGACACTCGATAAACAACCCCCCGCGGCGGGCGCGGCAGATACGGGCGTTAAATGAAATTAGCACGGCGTTTAGTTTCGTTAGCCGGGCCCCGCTCGGCCGATCCTTCGGGTTATAAATTATTCTGGAATGACTTGCAGTGAAATGGCCGGTGAATAGGATAGAGAAGGCCGATGGGCTCTGACTTGGAGGTGCGAGAGAGCACCGACATGCAGATGAGGAGGGCGAAGACAGTAAACCGTCCGAGAGCAATTTGTTTTAGGGCGATATTTTTATTATCGACACGAGCGCTTGGCTTTCTAGATACTTTGAAGAACATTCTTGTTTTCTACCGCACGCTTTGTCTAGCCGATGAACGAACGCTTCTCTTCCCATAGCTCGCCGTGGAATAATTGTAACGTTCTCTCATTCTTGTACTATTCTCCTTTATTTACTGTCTTACGCGGTTAAATTTCTTTTTTGTTTTTGGGCATAATGTGACCCCTGATCGCTAGGAAATAACGTTCAGTAAGTAGTTAACGGGACACTTTCGCCCAGAATGTGAACTTTTGGACATTTGTTTTTCAAAGAAATCATGAAAGACTCTTTTGTACCGATTTTGGCACACATGACTACGAATACTGGAAATTTTGTTTTTGGGCACAAGATGACACTTCATCACTAGGAAATAACGTTCGCTAAGTAGTTAACGGGCCATTTTCTTTCGCCCAGAATGTGAACTTTTGGACATTTGTTTTTCAAAGAAATCATGAAAGACTCTTTTGTACCGATTTTGGCACACATGACTACGAATGCTGGAAATATTGAAAGTATTCTTTTACATCGAAAATAATAGAAAATTACATTGGCAAGTAGAGATGAGGTATTTATCCTAAAATCTTTTGAGCAAACACATCTGAGGAGTACGTGGTGCAGAAAAAATGAATAAAGTAGTATCTTAAAATCTTTTAGACAATTATTTACGCTGTTCGCAAATAGTAAAACAACATATAGGACCCACTGCTTATTAAAAAGCCGTAGAAAATACGACCAATTAACGGGGAGAACGAGCAAGAATTAATTCGTGAACAATGAAAGTTAACCATGGGGTAGAAAGGTTGCCCCTTAAATCCTGCAGACCCTTAACCAAATGAACGAAACGCGTTTCGGTATTAACAAGATTGAAGTGCTTTCCTTCCTTCTTTTCGGAAGATAATAGATCGGAACCGGACTGGGCATCCTCGAATTTGTTCATTCTCTCCGTAACAGGAAATCGTGCCGACGATGACGTTTCCTATTCTCCTGACTGATGGCCCAGTCGAAAAACCCCGGTACGATTCTCATTGGTGGATTAATTACCGTCGCTCGATAATATCGGCACGGTAGCTTCGTTTTGGCCGACACTTTAATGGCCGACATTGATTCGAAAGAACGAACGGTGGAAAGAAGGGAATAGATACGGGGGACGGTAGCGAAGAGAGGACTGCCTTTTATTTCGTTCGAATCTCTCGGTACTACCTGAGAAGACGTTCTTTCTCTACGTTCGTAGGAAGATAAAGGATGGTAATTGTTTTTTTCCTTTTCTTTTTGTCCAGCTCTGTCTCTCCTTCTCGTTTGTTCTGTCTCTGGCTCCCCTCTCCTTTTCGACCGAGCTGTTCTCTCGTCGAGTTTCTGTTCCTCTTCGAGCAGGGCGTCGCGTTGCCTTCGCCGTCATTACACGGCATGACAAGGCGCCTCTGTTCCAGGCTCCTCGACTTCTCGCCACTTTTTCTGCTCCCCATTCTCGTACCCACCTTTTCACACGCTTCTGAACGGCAGAAAAGACGACTCGAACCGGAGGAAGCGACGTCTCCGCGTCTCCATGCTGCGTGATAACCTTTCAACCCTCTTCAACAAACCGTCTCCCGCATTGTGAACCGTGATTGGATGGGGGAGGACACGTTGCGATGGTAGTCTGCCTCGGAGAAACATTATTTCGAAGCTACAACCACTCCCCAACCCACCTCCCCCGTACGAAACACGAGACCTTCTTCAAAAAGAACATTCTGAAAAAGTTTCACGGTTTTATGGAAACTTATTTGTGAACCTCTAAATCAAAGAGGTCTCTTGTCTAGAAGAATCGGTATTAACACGCTCGCTGTCGCGTCGATCATTAATACATTAACATTAGGTTTACTGGGCGCGTTCCAATATTTTTAATTTACGAGATTTATTGAGATTATAAAGATGCATCCATGAATGGCATGACACTTAGCGGACGCGCGTCTGCTGATGGTCGCCTAAGCAATTCTACCATTCTGCAACTGTGAATAATTTTTAAAAAAATTCTTATTCTCAAAAAATATCAAATTTTTACTACTGGACACAACACGTTTCCCTTCATTCATTCATACACTTAACTCTCCAGTGCACAGTTTTGTTTTACAAGGAGAATAGATCCGACCCATCGGGAAATGTGCTGAAAATAATTCTCGTCTGCTATAAGTTGACACTAGGTTTACGGAGCACTAAAAGTGACTATTTTACACTATTGTGTAAAAATAACAAAAATGTGTCTATCTAAATTTTTAGACATTCTTTTTATAATATGTACCCCAAAAAAATGAATGTATTGAATAATTCCTCATGGATGCATCTTTTCAACCTCGATAATCGTAAATTAAAAATATTACAACCCGTCATTTTGATGGGTCCCGTAAACCTAGTGTTAAAAATGAAAATTTGTGGGAACAATAAGTATAGAATAACGATTGTTAGCATATAAGATAATCCAACAGGCAAGTACTTCTTCAGAAGCAGATAAAAATACATAAAATTGACGCAAGATGTAGACAAAGCTCTGCAAGTAGCAAACCACGCGATATCTACCTCCAAAGCGTTGAAATCCTCAAAATCATTCCGACCGTTCGGATTTCGCGATTACCATCGAATCGAAAGGAGAACAAATCATCGGACCAGTTTCGAAGATGATCGATGGAAAAATGTATTCGGTGGACTTGACTGCAATTGATTTCATTCCAGGAAGAGCGTTCCTTCCCGCGACCCGTTTGGTCGTGTCGACGGCTTTTTGTCGGTTGCCCAGCGCGGATTTGACTTCTTTTTTTCACACGATATCCCGAGGGAAGTCCAGTCCAGTCGTCGGCGGGTCCCGCAGGTTTACGAGGTCCTACACTTGTACACTCGGCCTAATTGATCCGTGGCCGACCGTCTGTTCTACCTGCGGGGATGAGAAGGCGGCACACGGACAGAGAGACACGGCTAGGGGCTCCTCTCTACACACGCAGAATATGTATCGGAGTGAAAGCCCACGGTTCTCTTCAGGGTGAAACGGAGCAGGAACCAGGAACAGGCCCCTGCATTTACTGCCAGCGAATTACCCTGTGAAAAAAGCTCGCTGCCTCTCGGAGAGAGGCGCCTCTCTATCTCTCGTCGTCGTCTAATTCCTCAGCCTTGTTCCGAACCGGGCGGGAACGTTTTTTCTGAACCTGAACCTCCCCCCCCTCCCTCTCACACTCGATCGCCGTGGCTTTTTTGTGCCTAGAAGTTGAAGAATAAAAATTTCTCTCGGGTTGCATCCTTCGTGAACCCTCCCGCACGCTCGGTCTCGGTTTATGATATTGCCGAGCAATTTTTAATAATCATTACCGACCCCCTTTGTAGCCAAACGGTCATCCTATCGCTGATGAAAGCAGTCGGTCCATGGTTGCAAAGGAGATTCAGAAAAAGGGGTGGTATTTATTTTCGATCAGTTACTTGTCCGATGTGGATTATTTAGTTAGAAGCTCTACAGTATTAAACTGTTTCATTGTGGTTCTGTAAAGTAATTCGTAGACTGCGGATCTTTATGGAAAATAAAAATTGTTTTCATTAATTGTACGACACAGAAATCATACAGAGGAGTTTCTTCCTCTCCTGTACAATTGATAAAAGGTTGATTCAAATAAGAATGATGAATTTTAGAATCATTACCGACCCCCTTTGTAGCCAAATGGTCACTCTATGGCTGATGAAAGCAGTCGGTCTATGGTTGCAAAGGAGATTCAGAAAAAGGGGTGGTATTTATTTTCGATCAGTTCCTTGTCCGATGTGGATTATTTAGTTAGAAGCTCTACAGTATTGAACTGTTTCATCGTGGTTCTGTAATGCAATTTGTAGACAGCGGATCTTTATGGAAAATAAAAATTGTTTTCATTAATTGCAGGGCACAGAAATCATACAGAGGAGTTTCTTCCTCTCCTACACAATTGATAAAAGGTTGATTCAAATAAGAATGATGAATTTTAGAATCCAAGATGAATTCGACTGAGCTATTTTTTTATGTAAATTGTATGAAATAGTGACTTAAAACATTGCTATAAATAAAGATGATGAATTTTCAAATCTACAAGGAAAGACAAGATTCCGTGATTTTTAACAAACAATATGTAGTGCCTCGTGATTGAGCTACTTCATATCGATTTTAGAAAATAGCGAGTAGAAGGGGTGCTTTCAATAAGAACGAAGGACCCTCTAGGTATCTAGATGAACGACCAAAATCTGGGATTATTTACAAATAATATGTATTGCCTCATGATTGATCTACTTTATATAGATTTTGGAAAATGGTAAGTAGAAAGGTTGCTTTCAATAAGAACGAAGAACTCTCTAGGTACCAAGATGGCCGACCAAAGTCTGGGATTATTTTCAAACAATATGTAATGCCTCATGATTGAGTTATTTCATATCGATTTTGGAAAATGGTGAGTAGAAATGTTGCTTTCAATAAGAACGAAGAATCCTCTAGGAACCAAGATGGCCGACCAAAATCTGGGATTATTTACAAATAATATGTATTGCCTCATGATTGAGCTACTTTATATCGATTTTGGAAAATGGCGAGTAGAAGGGTTGCTTTCAGTAAATAAATAAAGGCTGCGCAAGGCAGAAGTAAAAGGTTTGCGGGTGCGTCAATTGCACGTCTTCACGGTGTCTATTATCTTCGTACAGCTCGACTAGGCCGCGACACCCAGAACTGGAAGTCGTCTAAACTACCCTTCTGGAAGAAGAAGTGCCCGTAGTCTCCGGTGCTGCGAAGACTGGAAAAATTGGGCACGTGGAGCCTTCTTCTTCGACTCGTGGAGCCGTGGGCGTACCACGGTGCAATCGATTCGCTCCCATGTCCACGGTGCATGCGAATGTCGCCGGGACACACGAGTCTCTCTCTCTCTCTCTCTCTCTTTCTCTCTCTCTCTCTGGCTGTATCGTTTCGACAATGGGAGAGGGCAGTGGGTCGAAATGTTTGGCGGCGACGCGCCGTGGGTGAATTACTGGCGAGAAAGAATAAGGGCGGCGTGTAGGGAGGGGGGGGGGGGGTCTATTCAGAGGATGGCAAACACCAGCCACCAACAAGTTGGTCGTAATAGGTCGCCGATCAGCCGGCGGTCTCGTGAAGCACGAGTCGAGAGACAGAGAGAGAGAGAGAGAGAGAGAGAGAGAGAGAGAGAGAGAGTCCGTTGCATGCCACAAATTGGCTCAAATATTTACGCAATTGGCATGATAACCGCATTACGTGATTATGTACGGTTGTTGCGCGCGATCCCGATGCTCACCCTCTCATCCCATCATCACCACCAGCAAGCCCCCCCTCTCCTACACCTCTTCGTCATCCTCCTCGTCCTCCCCCTCAGCATGGTTTACTCTCCTCTTCCTCCGTTCTCCATGACCTCCCGTATAAACGGCAAATCAGGGTTATTAAACGACCGCTCGCGGGACAAGCGCATTGTTCGCCGGTGCCCATGCAACTTCCGCCTCGACGTTCTTCCTGTTCTTTTCGCCGAGCCGCGTCTTCCATTTCCCGCACCCAGTTGCGCTGATATCGCGATCATGTTTGCAAAGGTACCGCCTTCCCTTGCGAATGTGCGAAATTGCTTTGGCGATTGGTCGAAGAGAATTCATGGACGGATCTCTTATACCTGGTACGAAAAATTAATTTTTGGTGGCTGATGTATACAAGAGTGTTATATCTTCGGAATGTGTTCCTGGAATTTCAATAAGAAATTCGAAGCGTTTGTAGGAGTTATAATCGATTTTCTAACCGCGCATCACACGAGTGTCTGCACCATTCGAGAAAATGTGAAATGAGTTTACCGAACAGGCGAAGAGAATCAATGGGGGGAAATTTGTGTAACTAGTCCGAGAAAGCAATTTTTGGTGGTTGAAGGAAGAGTGTTATATCTTCGAAATGTGTTCCTGGAGTTTCAATAAGAAATTCGAAGCGTTTGTAGAGTTATAATCGATTTTCTAACCGCGCATCACACGAGTGTCTGCACCATTCGAGAAAATGTGAAATGAGTTTACCGAACAGGCGAAGAGAATCAATGGGGGGAAATTTGTGTAACTAGTCCGAGAAAGCAATTTTTGGTGGTTGAAGTAAGAGTTATATCTTGTAAATGTGTTCCTGGAGTTTCAATAAGAAATTCGAAGTGTTAGTAGAGTTATAATCGATTTTCTAACCGCGCATCACTCGAGTGTCTTCCCAATTCGAGAAAATACGAAATGAGTTTGCTGAACAGACGAAAAGAATCACTTGGTGAAACTTTTGTAACTAGTCCCAGAAAGCAATTCTTGGTGGATGCTTTGACTATTTACTTTCGATTTGAACCTGTACGATGAGTATATTTTAGTAATTAAAAACACGTGCGTTTATCGTCATGAAAAAAACGAATGTAATGTTGTCGGTACACCTTTCGTCCAAAATTCGATAAAACGGCTAAAAAAATCGTATACCAAATTTTGATGAGTCGGTGTAAAGTTGAAGCTTCAATCTACAAATCTATGAGAGATACAGTGACGAAAAAAATTTTGCAGGGACGTTACAATTTATAACATTTTCAGGAGAAAAAAGGAGTGTTCAGTTTCCCATCCACTGCATTATGCAAAAGCAAATAAGAAAAAACTGAGTAGTAGTGAAAATTGATTGAAACCACTGTAATATCAATTATCGGAACACATACGTTTCGGAGCTACCGTAACTATCACGTAGTACCTACAATGTGTATTGCTTGTGCCATCCACTGTCAATGAAGACAGTGTATCGACGCAGAGCGGCGTAGAAGTTGTGTAAAATGAATTTCCAGGAAGAGATTTGTACGCAGAAGTTGCCGGTTGATAAAGTAGGTTATTATAACTGGAATAATGATGTAGTTATGTGCCTCCAGAAAATAATGGACAGATTGTTCAAACAAATCCAGTTGAAAATTATAGTGCATCGTTTTTTACAATCGCGCAGTAGCTGCGGGCATTCGTATTTTATTATTACTTTAACATTTCTTTCATTAACGAATCCATAACTATAAATTTAGTTGCAGCTTAGCCGGATGCCCCGTTAATCGCGTTTCAGTGCGCTCTCGGAAGATATCTCGATAATTGCCGATTCCAGGAATGATATTTTTACGATGATTTAATATCAACCTGCGCGCGAAAAAATCGGCATAATGCGTTTCATGGATTATACATACGCGTGGTCATGCAAATTCGTCTGACTTCTAGCTCTGAAAACTACAAAAAGTGCATCCTGATGGTGGTACTGTAATTAACAGTCGTTTGAATCGATTATAGAATGTAACTGAAAATAGAATACTTGTCGCTATAATGGCGGCCATGTACCGACCGTTTAAAAACAATGAAAACGAACCTGTTTGGACCTCGTTGAACCAGATCGAACAGTAAAATGTAACGGTATATCGCAGAAGAAATTTACAAAAGACCCTCACTGCAATTTTTATACACTTTTCTATTCTTTAACATCTTGCATCTGTTATTAATATCATAGTATTATAATCTTTAATCCGTTAAGTGCAATGGCGTTCTCTAAAGGTACATAAAATCACTGCAATTTTTATACACTTTTCTATTCTTTAACATCTTACAGCAGTTATTAATATCATACTATTATAATCTTTAATGCGTTAAGTGCAATGGCGTTCTCTAAAGGTACATCAAATCATATCCCTTAGGATCATGGAGATCTAGTAAATCGATCTCCAATCACTTTAAAATCAATAAAAATCAATGCAACATATCACAAGGCATTGAACATTTTTATAGTATTATACGTACTAAACCATTTATAAAACCATGATTACCATAGAAATCACTTATTACAGACAGTATGCCCACAATTTTCACGCTTATTAAAAGCACATCTTTTGGGATCTTGATGATCTAGTAAATCGATCTGCAATCACTTTAAAATCAATGAACATCAAAGCAACATATCACAAGTTATTGAATATTTTTATAGTATTATACATACTAAACTCTTTATATGTAGAACCGTGATTACCATACAAACCACTTATTATAGTCAGTATTCCCATAATTTCCAAGTAGTTCCTACCTAACAAATCCTTTGGAAACACTTTTTAATGAACAGTTAAAATATTTCAAATCTAATATTAACACTAGATTGCCGAAGGAAGTCATTTTGACTGCTTTTTAATTTCAACTAGAAGAAGAGTCGATCACCAATGATGAAAATGAAAGTGTCATCAATATGCCCAGGAAAAGTAAATTTTTTTTCTTGTTAATATTTACTAATAACTTGTTATATAACTGCAAATAATATAAAAAATATTAAAAATTAATTTTAAACTTTCTTTACACATTAGTTATTCTTTCACAATGCAGTCATTTTGACTGCTTTTGGGCAATATAGGTATATACTAAGTTTCAGTCTTTCTAGTGTTAAAGAAATGTGAATAGTTCTGGTGGAGTATGTCATAACCTTTCTAAAAGTAAAATGATTGAGTACTTCTTTCACAAATTAGTTAGTAGTTACTATGGAATTAAGTGTAAATATTGCAATCCCAGTAACAAAGATACACGTATTAATAATTCCTGCGAACCATCTTGTTGTTTCTCTAAATTCAATAAAAAGACATGATTGGTGTCACCGCAAGTGCTTGAATAATCTCTACGTGTATATTGTAATTCCAGTGCCGAAGAAACAGATTATTAATTCTTTATGGTCTCTTCGAATTCAGTAAAAATTAATCCTCCCACAAGTTCTCAAATATTTTCTATGGAGTCCAACGTATAAATACGTCAATAATAGCAAAGAAATACTAATAATTCCAGTGAACCGCTTTGTGGTCTGTCTAAACGCAATAAAAAGACATAATAGTCCCACCGCAAATTTTTCCCTATATTCTATGCAGTTTAAGGTGTGAATATTTATATTCTTCGTATCTTCCCGATAGATGTCGTACCATGTCATATCTCTGTTAACCCTTTGCACTCGGGAGTTATTATAATCCTGAAAGCAAATTCTTTTTTCTAATTTAGAATATGTCCATTTTATACAATTCTGCCTTTTTATGTATATGAAGCTGATCCAATGTGCACACGCAATACTTAAATATCCAGAAATTTATTAAATACAAATTTAATAACCAGAAAAATATTTTAAATAATGGAGTAAGAATTTGTAGTGGTACCTCAGATTCACCATTCGAGTGCAAAGGGTTAATATTAATCGGATCTGGCATTACTTAAGTGCGTCTGAAAGGTGATATATCATAGAGTAATTAAAAACAAGAAATCATGATATTTGTTTATTTAGTGAAAAGTTACTACGTCTTGAAAATGAGTGAAAATAAAAGAAATTGGATAAATTTTGAAATTTTACTACAAAAAAAGGAAAGAATACAACTGAAGCTGCTAAAAAAATTTGCGATGTTTATGGACGTGATACAGTATGAGTGCGTGTGGCACAAAGTTGGTTCAAGCGTTTTCAATCTGGAAATTTTGATCTCAAAGATATATCTCGTTCTGGTCGACCAGTCACTGAAAAAGTCGATAAAATCATGCAAACAGTTGAACAAGATGATTTTATCTCAAAAATGGCAAAAGGCGGTCGATCAAAACGGCAAATACTTGATTTAATAAACTTCATTTAAAATATGAAAAAAGGTTGATTCATTTTTGCATTAAAATACGAAGAAACTTTCTCCCCAACCAAATATTAACATTTGTGTGGACCACCTTATCATTTTTCTGAACACAATAATAATTAAAATTGTCCTGTCACAATTTTGAAAGAGGCCATTATTCTTCAACATTCTGCAGCAGTAAAATTTTCAGGTATAGTACAATATTTATACTTTGTAAATCAAGTAACCATTGAAACGAAAGATTTCATTAATTTCTTCCGAAAAAATTTCTCAAAACAGCGTTTCTTCAGACGATTGGTGGCTTCTTAAATATTTTCTAGAAAATCTTAAGTATACGACGCTAACAGCAGAGGTATACTAACAAATTCTGCTCCATCAACTCGATCATTCTCCGGAGAGGCCGGCACTAAAAATAATCCTAAAATCAGCCGATAAAAAGGAGTCCCCACCGGGGCCACTGTGTCATTACGCTGATCGTCGAGATGACAAAGGATTTTTCCTCGAACGTCGGTCCACGTTCCCCACGGCGATCCTCGCGCAAAAATGGCAAAACAGAGAGACGAAACCGCCATCGTCCCGGAGGCGAAGTTCTGCTCGGTGATTTCGCCGCAGCCACGAAGAGGAGGCTTCTTCTTCGAAAATACAGTTACTCTGGCCGGCGATCTAACGCCGATCCGTTACGTAACACTCCGTGGAAACGCTCGCTTGTGTCTATCCCTCTTTCTCTCTCTCTTTCTATCTCACTCTCTCTCATTCTCTTTTTCTCTCCGCCTCCTCAGCCGCACGGAGAGAACGCGCGTTACGTGCGGTTTCCGTAAATTGCTACGTGCAAACCAGCCAACCGATCCTCGAGCAGACGAGCCGAGAGCTCAACGTTGCTGCCTTAGCGGCAACGGGCTCTCCCCGACACGTCTTCAGGAAACAACGCTCTTCTGAAACCATTTGCGCCCCCGTTACCCGAGGGGGTTACACGGAAAGCGCGAAACCAACGCGAAATGACCGACGTTTTGGTCAATTATTCGTTTCTGCTGTTGGTACCACTGCCTGCTAACTCCTGTTTAACACTTATATCAGTTCTCGAACACCAGAATACTTAGGCTAACCAGCCCAGTGAATAAACATTTCCCAGTGAAGGAATATAGTTAGTATTAAAAGGAAAAATAACATTTGTAATGGCCTCTTCATTGTTGAAATTTATACAGTAATTTTGTTCACCAGTTCTTTTCTGTACCGAAAATAGTACTGTTCACTTTTGGTGCCGAGGCTCTGCTTGAATGTTTATACATATATCCACTTATGAGGCACACTTTCCGATGGAAAAATTGGTACGTGTTCTTGAAATATGAGACAATACGTCCTAAAAATTTTAAGAAGAGCTACTTCATAGTTTTTGAGAAAAAAAATCGTATATGACATTAATCGCTGATTTACATGTTCGCCAACGAGGTCTTGCATGACCGTTCATGCATCCATTTTTACTGCATCTTCCTCAATGAAAAAATTGGTACATGTTCCTCAAGAGTGGGACAATATATCCTAAAATGTTCAAGAACGACTGCCGCATAGTTTTTTAAAAAATAAATCTTATATACCACTGATCGCCGATTTGCGCCGATTATATGATGATAAGTTAGCAGAGGATGGGATATAGTTAGTATGAAAAGGAAAAATAACATTTGTAATGTCCTCTTCATTGTTGAAATTTATACAGTAATTTTACTGTTCACGATGGTTCTATTAATATTGCCTAGACTTAGAATTTTCATACAAAATCGAAATTTTTCTGTCACAATCCAATAAAAAATGGTTCAATAGAATTTTGGTGCCGAGGCTCTGCTTGAATGTTTATATATCCACTTATGAGGCACACTTTCCGATGGAAAAATTGGTACGTGTTCTTGAAATATGAGACACTACGTCCTACAAATTTTAAGAAGAGCTACTTCATAGTTTTTGAAAAAAAACCGTATATGTCAATAATCGCTGATTTACATGTTCGGCAACGAGGTCTTGCATGAACGTTGATCTATCAATTTCCACTGCATCTTCCTCAATGAAAAAATTGGTACATGTTCCTCAAGAGTGGGACAATATATCCTAAAATGTTCAAGAACGACTGCCGCATAGTTTTTTAAAAAATAAATCTTATATACCACTGATCGCCGATTTGCGCCGATTATATGAAGATAAGTTAACAGAGGAAAGTCCATGAACTCTCTGAATATTATGATGTGTTCTACACATACCTTGAAACATCAAAGTGTATAGAATTAATTTGACAAGCTTTAATGAAATAACTAGACTCTGTACAAACAGTCTGATGTACACAGAGTTGATGGAAGTATTTTCCATCGTACGATTGGTCCGATGACTGAGAAGACTAGATTTCGCTTTAGTGCTGAGTTTACAAATTAAGCGACGATATACGAAATAGTTTGATCTACGCATAGAAAGTTGGCAGAAGTATTTTGCATCATTGGTCCCGTGACTACAAAGACTGTTGGATCTCGTCATGAACGAGGCGCCACGAACGGCTCGATTCGGCGTCGTTATTACGGCACCGGTCTGCCACGGTAGTCATTACATGAATTAAATAATACTCGGTATAATTATTTGGAAAGTTTACTGGTGAGATGTAGGGATCGGCCCCGGAGCCCAGAGGCTTTTAATTACAAGCGGCTGCGAATGCTTCCCGAGGATTACGCGTTCGTTGCGGGTCCCTCCCTCCCCCCTCCCCCGAGAGTAATTAGCCGATGTTTAGAAAGCCGATGTCTATCGATGACGCTTCGAATCTGGGACGAACGTTTAGTGAAACCGGAATCGTCTCCCATTGTTCACCTGGGAATTTGATTCGACGGCGGCGGCCAATGCTGCCACGGTAAACCTGTAATGAATTAAAATTACCGGTTACACGGACTGCCTCCGTGTAAACACAAAGCATTGATTTAAACACGGGGATTATTGTGATTACAACAATTTATTGTTCCGAGACCGATGGGGATGGGGAGCGACCGGCCATGAGAGATACTCGCAGCGCCAGCTTGCAGCGAAGATACCGAAGCTATCTTTGGACGTAAACTGCTAGCGGCATCTTTTGAAGAATGCCGACACAAGTTTAGATTCGCTGCAGTTGCGCAATAATGCATTTTTAGTTGTGGCTCTAAGTTACCGACTATGTCGGAAAGGTTCTTGTACTGCAGCGGACTCTGCTTGAATCTGACGGTGTGTTCATGAACTACGTCATTTTGCAACAGAAAATTTTAGAATGTTATAACAATTTGAGGAACGTAGACAAATTTTAAATCGTGTCTAGGAATTACTAAATCGAGACCGTCAGTGTGGTAGAATGTGATCCGATTTTAAAGGGTTCCCGTAGGATTTTTCAAACTTTTGATGGCTTAAATTAAAGCTGAAAGATTGTACTTTGTGATAGGAGTACTAAGGTTTAACAGAAAATTCTATGTCTTGCCCGAAAATTGCTAAATCCGGACCGTCGGCACGGTAGACATTGATTCGATTTTAAAGGCTTACGTCGAATTAATTCTAAAGTGTGTTCCCGTAGGATTTTTCAAACTTCTGACGGCTTAAATTAAAGCTAAAAGGGTGTACTTTGTGATAGGATTACTAATATTTAAGAGAAAGTTCTATATTTTGCCTGAAAATTGTTAAATCCAGACCGTCAGCGCAGTAAAAATTGTTTCGATTTTAAAGGGTTACATTGAACTGATTTTGAAATGTGTTCCCATAGGATTTTTAAAACTTTTTACGGTTTAAACTAAAGCTGGAAGAACGCACTTTCCGACAAATCCATTTAAGTTTGCAGGAAAATTCAAAGTTGAAACGAAAATGAATTATTTGGTATAAAATCCGTTTGTCAAACAGGTTATAAGGAATCAATTATCATTATTTATGAGGCTCGTAAATTGTACATGTTTGCAAGTGTGAAGTATGCAACTATCGACAGTAGATAAACGCCTGTTATCCCCAAAAGGCCTCCCCATAAAATGATACCAGAGAAACTCCTCTTCGAGGCATTCCACCCGCGCATCGGCCAACACGTGTTGGGAGTGATCATGTGGTTCATCTAAGCTCTGCCTCCTTATCATCATAACCGCTCCTTGAGTACTAATCCTAAGTCATTTCTAACGAGAAAACCTGGCCGTGATGTCCTTGGGGGCGAAACGCTAGCAGAACGACGCGAACACACGATGTACAGTCTTTTTACTCCAAATGTCTCGGTACAGGAAGTTGAATTATTCGTTTTAGATAACTCTCAATCAAAACTGTAGAATAATCTACCTATAACTATAATAAATTCGAAACTAATTTATTCACTTAGGAAACTATCCTTTTTAAATGACTATCACTCAAAACTTTAGCAAAATCTACCGCTCACTACATTGTTACAAATTATAATCTAATTCTAGACGTACGAAGCACTTGTCCTATATTTTCTGATAATTGTACACAATTAACAGATCTGTATACAATCTAATTAGATTAAAAGCTAGTTTATCTGATGTGAAACGCTAGGCTCCGTAGACTTCCATTATCTTTTCTTTCTAATCGTCGTACATAACATTCTTTTCTTTTCAACCCTTATCATTAAATAATTACATTTTTACATTTTAGTGTGACATCAACATCGGGTAAAAACGCAATTAAACATTTCACAGTATCCAAGAAAAATGAAATGAGCGAACTTTTACATTGAGGAACGCGTAGTGGTGAAGATTGTGTATTTTATTCAGAGTATTCAACTTTTAGGCAACACTATGGTCTCTTCTGGTAATAATGGACTACTTGGGCACGGTTTTATTTAGTCGCCATTTACGAAGGCAATTGTCCGAAGAAAAGGGGTGCTCTGTCCAGGCGAAACATTTGATGCACGATCGCATTATTATATGGCCCCTTTCGCGTCACATCTTTTTCGCATGCCACCCGGGATCGATAATCAGTAATTATGCAAGACACGACAGTCATGGCGTGCGTACGCCAACTAACATCTAGGAAAATTATCTTCCTCATGTCAGGCCGCTGCAATTGGGGAACTGCAATTTCGTGATAGCGCGGCTCTTCTAAAGGCTGACGCCGAACACCCTAGTCCTTCTTTCCTCGCGACATGTGCTCTCTGCAACCCCCTGTTAGCAGGTGAGCAGTCATTCTCGCAAAAATTATAGAAATCAGCTGTCGGACACAAGTCAATTTTCAAAATTCATAGGAGAACTGTATGAACAATCCTGTTGAATCCAAAAGTAGGGTACAGGTCTGGGAATTGGTAGAAATCATGATTGAATAATTAATTTTTATTGGACAATAAACAGTCAATCTATGTACGGACATAGAAAAATGTGTCTGTTATTTATAACTTCTTTTGTGCCTTTAAACTTTTCAAATTTCACTATAGTTTAGGAAAGTACAGTATATTCAATAAAAATTGAATAAGTAGTCTCAATTTACAGGCCCTTGCCAAAAAAATTAGAACCACATACGATTTTCAGTATTATTCTTGTTTCCAGCCAAGAAATAAAACCACACTTTTCTGCTCTGATAAAAAAAAAATTTTATTAGAGTATAGAACTTGAAAGGGGTTTGTGCATAGAAGAGTTAGTGAGTGAGAGGGGGTCAGAGGAAGCGGTAGAATGGCTGAGGAAGCTAGGGGAAAAAAAGGAAAGAAAAGAGTAGAGAGAAAGATAGGAGAAAGATAGGGCAGGCAAAGCAAAGTGTATGAGTGGGTCCGGGGATGTGTGGAAGGATTAGTGAATTTATCTATAATTGTAAACCGAGTTCCTTTTTATGGCCGGAAGGCTGAAAAAATAAAGCATTTCTATTCTATTGGAGTATAATAATAAAACTACAGATCTTAAAAATGTATGACAAAAATAGATAGATCAACTTTGACAAAGTAACCATATTTTAAGAATTTAAAAATACTGTCTTCGTGTAGTGGTAACTAACTAAAATTATTAAGAAAAAGAAATAACTGCTTATATAGCTCTTCTATCTTTCAGTTTATGTAGATTTTTTATTTTACATGAAACTTCGCTATGCAGTCACGTATACGTGAAATACTTGATAGTTAATAAGTACGTAACATTAACAATTAAATACCATCTAAGTAAGCCCTACGATCTTAATACATATAGTAGTATTACTATAGTAGTAACTACAATTTTTATAAAAACACGAAAAACGTTGAAAATTGTGATTGGGCCTAATTTCTTGGCCAGGGATTATAATGCATAATTGTAGTTGCAAAATAAACTGCTAGTCCAATTAGATTAATCCAATGAAGTGTGAAGAAAAATGTCATTTCAAACAGGTTGTAATAAATGCGTCTATTCTATACATAATTAAGTCAGTCAAAAATGAAGGAAGATGTGTGTGCAGTTTGAAAAACTGTTGAAAGTAAATACATGAATTAACGTGTATTTGCAGCTTTGTTTAAACGAATAAGTTCGAAGGATCTCATTATGGTTAGCGAAATAATGTGAATAAGTTGGAAAATGGATGCGTGGAAATGAAGTGCATTTCTCCTGCACGCAGATGCAGCAAGAGTATCATTTATATTCCTCGAGAAGCAGGATCGATGACACATGCTAAGACATCTGCCAGGCCACCGATGCTTTAGAGATCACAGACTGTGGATTGGCCTTTTGTTCCTCAACCGGTGGCGGCAATTTTGCTTAAGAACTGCATCTACCTGCGCGCGTGCAATCGATGCAGGAAGCATCGATCAGGCCGGCAAAGAAGGTAATAATCGTGAGGACAGAAAAGACATATCTAATTAACATTACGTCCGTTCATATCGAGTCATCGAATCTTGTCAATCATTTCACTGACGCACAGAAATTGCCAGACATTACGAAGCTAATAATATTATTCTTTTATAATACTACATCGACGTTTATTTTATCACTTGTAATCGTAAAATGGAGGACAGTGGGTAGAAAAAGTGCAACGTCGTTTCCTGACTCGATGCATAACGAACCCCCTTCCGCTTCTTGCGGTTTTTTATTTTCAAAATTCATAGCTTTATGTTATAAGAAAATTACCGAAACATATGCGACACTGCACCTGCTTGTACTCGAAACAAGAAGAACGGTTTCCATTACTCGAAATTAGAGAGAAATTATCCGTTCTACTGCGACACATGTGTTTAATACGAGGACACAGACGGGAGACCAATACACACGAAATAAGAACGCGTCTCGTATTTACATGTTTATTGTTCTCGATATTTTTCCCAACACCTTACACCGGAAATAGAGTACAAGTATATTCTTCATTATGGCCGCACATCGACGTCCAATTTATGTTAATTGCCTTGCAAATCCATGGCCTCGTTCCCCGTCCTCTTGCTTCGCTTCCATATCTCGTTATCGATGCTGCAAAAATCAAAGAATTGTTGGATGATGTTGTATAACATATTAGATTTCAAATAACTTGTTATTTACTCGCCCAAATAACTTTTAATTGAATGTTCAAAAGTTAGTCTCGAAACAATATAATGGATGAAGAACATTCAATCGAAAAACCATTTGAATTATTAATTTGCAAATTCTTTGAAATCCGACATTTTACATTATACGAATTGAGGAACGTTTTGAGAGATGTTTTAATATTTTTACCATCGATGTTCATAGTTGCGATGTTTTATTAAATGGAACGTGTCTTCTTATAAAACGCCAGCAAGAATATTGCGATAGAATAATGGGAAAATCTTCAAATACGATATCGTATTCATATATCGTAGCATATGCTATGGGTTATGATTTTTAATAACGATATACACAATGTTATTGTAATATGTGGTTTGTCAACTTACTCATCTGCTTCCTCAGAGTAACCTGCCAATGTTCGCCATAATTTTAACGAACCCCCTATTCGCAGTGGAAAATCTTGCCAAGTCTGAGCATCTAACAGTAGTAATGGAATATTATAATCTTGAAAGAGAGTGTGCAATTAGTACATTCTTAAGCTACAAGCTATTATACTTCTGCAAGTTAATGTGTCATCTCATCTCAAAGATAATGCGAATTATTTTTCGGATTTTTAGCAATATTATTGTACCATGCATTTTCCATATATTAGATTAAACATAGATTATCAATAATAAAAGCTATGTTTGCGTAATGCTTCAAAAATATGAAAAAAAGTTTACATTAAATGTAGAATTATTTCTATGAAAATTGAATTAATTTCCTCCATCACTGATCTGGCTACACCAATTTCATCAGTATTTAAATTGTTTGTGAGTTGTTAAACAATGTAAAATATTTAAGATATTGGAATTGTTTACCGTCAACCGATGGATACTCCATGCGTCTCTTTATGGGACCAGAGAACGGATCCTCGTTTGCGTAAGATGACCAAGACTCAGGCTAGCAGACATTCATTTTAATTTAATAAATGTTCTCAGGAACATTTCCGTATTAATATTAATTAGAAGCACCTGTGATCCAGTGTGTCCCTCGTGTTTAGCTATATTCTTTCGAGATTTCAAGAGTAGGTCCTCGTAGCCGTCGCTCCGTCCCACGCGAGGTATGTTCTTTGCAATTTTCAAAAAGAACGCCGGCACTTCGTCGGCTTTGGTGGCGTTTTGGGAAATTAGCATCGCGAATGTTCCGACTAGAAGCACTGCAACATAATTTGTGCAAAATTGATACCTCTTGTTGATTTAAATCTGTTTCTTCAAGCTACTACTTCAAGCTACCGATTATACATACAAATTCACCATTCTGAATATAAATAACTAAACAAATTACTATTTCTAGAACATTATGTAAAAGATATTCTTTCCAAAAAATATCTGCTTGGAATGTGAACATAGAATATTACAAAAATTAATGTTTGTAGAACCGAGTGCTCATACATAAAGATTGAGGAGCGTCCATATTATGTAAAAGATATTTTTTCCAAAAAATTTCTGCTTGGAATGTAAACTTAGAACATTACAAAAATTAATGTTTCTAGAACCGAATGCTCATAAATAAAGATTGTGAAGATTTCACATTATATACAGATATGTTTTCCAAAAAACTCTACTTGGGAAGCCAATACAGAACATTGCAAAAATTAATGTTTGTAGAACTGAGTGCCATAAATAAAGATTGAGGAGCGTTCACATTATCTACAGATATTTTGTCCAAAAAATTTCTGTGAACATAGAACATTACAAAAATAAATGTTTGTAGAACCGAAAGCTCATAAATAAACCTTGTAAAGCTTTCACATTATATACAGACATTATTTCCAAAAAATTTCTGCTTGGGAAGCCAATATCAAACATTATAAAAATTAATTTTTGTGGAACCGAGTGCCATAAATAAAGATTGAGGAGCGTTCACATTATCTACAGATATTTTTTCCAAAAAATATCTTCTTGGAACGTGAACATAGAACATTACAAAAATTAATGTTTGTAGAACCGAGAGGTCATAAATAAAAATTGTGAAGCTTTCACAGTATATACAGACATTCTTTCCAAAAACTTTCTGCTTGTGAAGCCAATATAGAACATTACAAAAATTAATGTTTGTAGATCCGAGTGCGCATAAATAAAGATTAAGAAGCGTTCACATTATGTACAGATATTTTCTCCAAAAATTTCTGCTTGGAAAGCAGAACATAGATAAAACATTCTAAAAATTATAATTACAAAAATCACAACATATAATAATTTACAGTGAAATAATATCTAATAGTGATCCTATCGAAACAGGCATTTAGCAGAAGAAAGTATTCTCTGCGCTCAAGGAAAATAATTTCACTGACTCTCGTTCGAATACAGAAATTTCCAAAAAAGACACCGATCACTTACACCAACTTTAAGCGTCAACAAATTATAAAAGCTATAAAAAAATAACTAAAAATAGAAGAACACAAAATGGACTCACCACTAACGAAGAAGCTTCGTCCGCACACGGTAGACCGCAGAAAGAACATGTTCCTCTCCGAATTGAATCTGCAACCGATTGAACCACTGTTCAGTGTCTCACTAGAAGCATCCGTTTCCAAAAAGAAACAGAGTACGCCACGGTTTTTGGATTTATCCGACGGTTAGATCGTTTCGATGGACCATCTCCATCCCCGCGGGAGATAGATCTACGATCGACAACGGACAAACTCGCGACTGACACGCGTTCCACGACTGTATGGGGTGAACTGTGCGATTTTCATAGGACTTCTTCCATTATAGCGGAGAGTGGACAGAATACTTGAAGATCGTGGGCGAAGGAGCTGAAACGCGGAAGCCCGATCGCATTTAAATATTCCGGATGTTTGCACGGCCATTCGTGATCACGCGTGAAAACCCGGCCTCCGAAGGAGCATAAACGGCTTTGAAAACTACGAAAACTGGGCCAAAATCTAACCTTTAAGAAGAATTTGCAGAAAAAAAACTAAACTCTGCATTGCAGTTTTCTTAACGCGTTTACTCTGAAATCGGTGATGGACGACAAAAGCAATTTTTGTTGTTGTTAATTACTTCATTCTTAAGGAGTTCGATGAACTTACAAAGGATATAATTATTATTTTTTCTAACAAATTTTCCTAAAAATTGACGGAGGTCTATAGTCATTATTTGAATCTACAATCCCAAGCATTGACCGTCTATAGACGCCATTTACGTCAACGTGTTAAACTGGAAAAGAATATTATCCAATCGACACACATACGAATTTGTATGCGTTCTTCAGTACGACACAGATTTCATAAAAAAGAAATTCAAGGATCTTTTTAACGAAGATCTTAAAAATTCGTTGGCAAAAATGAAAATTTCATGGTGTCTTCGGTGTACTGCTTAGTGAAAAACTTTTCTACGAAAGCAGAAGTTTTTCATTAAATTGCTAGCTTAGAAATTATATTATAAATTAAAGACTCTTTTCATCCTTGCAATGTAAACGTTTGTTGATGTAAAAAGATAGGTTTCAAATGTTTTTACGAGTTTTAAAATGTCATTCACGTGTATTTTCTAGAGATGAATTTCTCTATGTAAGCTGAATTTCGTGAAAATCGCATGCTGAATAATTTTAACATGTAGACTGCGGAAGTTTATGCCATTTGCCATTTTTGAAGACCATTTTCATGAATATTAAATCAATTAACATCTTATTTTCACCGGAAGTAGTCTTTGCAGATCTGAAATAAATAAAAATCATACGAAATTCTTTCGATTTTTATATTCTAACATTTTTCGAAAATTTTTAGAAGCCTATGTATCAAGTTGTTCGAATTATACATACGGTGGGTGCACAAAGTATTCGTACATCTTTAAAAATGGAATAACTTTTTTAAAATTGGATCAAACTACTTCAATTATTTTGAAATGTTAGACACATAAGTTTACTAGGTAGCGCGTAAATAATTTTTTCTAAAAATTGCTATTGGTCAGAATTGCGACGAAAATAGTAATGATAACAATTTTTAACTTTTTTATCTGTGCCTGTAATAAAAATTTAAAAGACGCATTTTGTAAGTCTCTAAGTATGTTATGTATATGTATAAAGTTACATTGAAGTCGGTTAACGTTTTTATGAGTTACAAACATTTAAAAGCATAAGAACAAAATTCCCTGAAAAGACCGAAAATCTGCGACTTTCACCCTTAAACTTTAATCTTGTAATGTCTTTAGCACACAGCAACATTAACCGACTTCGATGAAACTTTGTGCATGTAAATGTTCATTATAGGCAAAGATAAGGAAGATAAAAATTGAGATCTTTACTTTTTTCTACACAATTTCGACCAATAGGAATTTTTAGAAAAACTTATTTACACATTACCTAGTAAACTAATCCTTTTAACATCTCAAAAAACACTGAAGTCGTTTGGTCTAATATTAAAAAAGTTATTTGATTTTTAATGGTGTACGAATACTTTTTACACCCACTGTGTATGATACAGTGGCGTGTAAAAGTATCCGGACACGCTTTAAAAACGAATAACTTTTTCAAAATTCGTTCAAACGGCTTGAGTTTTTTTGAGATGTTAGAAGGATTAGTTTACTAAGTGGCGTGTAAATAATTTTTTCCAAAAATTGCTATTTGTCGGAATTGCCTCGAAGAAAGTAAAGATCACAATTTTTAACTTTTTTATCTGTACGTGTAATGAAAATTTGAAAGACGCCTTTTGTCGGTCTAGTTAAGTTATGCATATGTACAAAGTTTCATCGAACTCGGTTAACGTTGTTATGAGCTACAAACATTTAAAGTTGATCACATGAGGGCGAAATTCCCAGAAAAGGCAGAAAATGTGCGACTTTCACTCTTAAGCTCTCATCTTGCAATGTTCGTAGCTCATCTGCTCATAGCAACATTAACCGACTTCGATGAAACTTTGCGCATGTATATAGCCTATGAAGATCTACAAAAGATATATTTTAAATTTTCATTACAGGCACAGATAAAAAAGTTAAAAGTCGTGACCTTTACTTTTTTCTTCACAATTTGTACCATTAGCAATTTTTATAAATAATTATTTACACGTTACCTAGTAAACTAATCCTTAGAGCATCTCAAAGAAAACTCAAGCCGTCGGAACTAATCTTGAAAAAGTTATTCGTTTTTAAAGGGTGTCCGGATACTTTTGCACGCCACTGTATGTATGAAGATTGTTTTGATTGTTTCCACGTGGATGTTTGATGGTATAAAAAGATAAGTGGGGAATATTTGGATGTGGTTCTTCTTTTGTTACGTGTACACTTGTATACAGGTTACGTGCGTAACAGAGGAAGCCGGATAATGTAAACCGGAGAAAATTGAAACACGGTTTCTCGGCTCGTGTGCTCTACTCACCTTGCTGTCTGTTCACGATACACTGACGCCGCATCCTGCTTCTGTTTCCTATTTATCATCAAATCGACGATTAATTAAGTATTTCGATCGTGTCGATACGGTGAATCGGGGGCTTGTTCGTTCCCCCATTTTTCGGAATTAATTTGTCGTTGAGCGGACGCTCTTGGGAAACTTTTGTCCGGCGAGTTCGAAAATCTTTTTAAATGATCTATGTAAAAAATATCTGATAGTTGAAGGTGTTAAGTTTTTTCTTAATTGATTTTTGGTGATTCTTATTGATCTTAAAAATTATAGAAATTGCGCTTGTTACTGTTACAATTTCTGTGGAGATCTGAAAGAGTTTTTTAAGGATCTTTGGCAAAGGGATTTCGTCAAAGATTTAATCGATATCGTATGGAATTTATTTATGGGATTTATTAAGCGTAAATAAAGATGCCGACGCAAGTGACAATTGTTGTACCCTACATGTGTTACGAAATGGTTTTTGGGTTACGTGATGTAAGCATTATAACCCTTATCCGGGTAGGTGAATGAAACGTGCCTTCCATATCAAACTGTTCGATCTGCATTTCAGATATCGAAAGAAGTTTCGTTGAACTTTTGCTCGCTGGGAAAATGATTTTATTTCGAGAATGCATTTGCGAAAATCGTTTATTTTTCATATTAACTTATCCATTCTACGGAGTTAGTTGAACATAAAATGTTACCGCCCTGTTGAACGCAAAAATAATCTGTAGCTTAAAATGAAGAAGTTTCTTTCAAAGAATTTCTCACAAAATCGAGTGAATAGTCAAATCATTTATTGCACACAATAATTTATAGGAGTATCTATATTAATTAACGCTTTATACACGGGAGCCTATCAATAGAATTTTAATCGATTATGCTACATGAAAAAGCAGCTTAAATAATTTTCTTTTTAAATCTAATCTGAAAAGAAATTATTAGATTAGTTTACTCGAAGTGATTTGTTGGTTCAGGACTAAAATTGCTATCTAAATATTTATTAAGTAGCTGCGAATTATAAGTTCTCAAAAATTATGGAACAGTCATCAGTTGATAATGTGTTAAGCCACATATTTTAGCAGCTGTTATTGTTAGTTATTTTTCAAAATTCAGTCAAACAAAAATACAGAAAATAAAGCTTGACATTAATCGTAAATATTAAATTTTCCTTATATAGGGGAGGGGGATTTCTTACAACTATTTTATCGCATATAAAACTGGTCGGTTAATTTAGAAAATTCTGATATTTTATTGTATGAGAACCGTACAGTTTAGAATCGATTAATCGAAGCCTCAGACGTGCGTTTTCATAAGGACGAGTGATTTGGACGATGCGACGAGCCTCAGAACACCTAATCGATAAGTAAGAAACTTGCGAAGCTCTGTTGGCGTATTATTAAACGTTGATAAGGCGTATAAGCAGCATTGGTCGTATACGAAGAAAATCCTGGTGGGTTTAGTATCTTTAGTTGGTGAGCTGGCGAGCCTCCCACGCATTGCAAGTTTCGGCAACAGACTCGCAGATCGATGACAAGACTCGGTTGGTGATTTCGTAATCTGTAAAAAACATTCAGCAAATTAGCAACGATCCTCAGAGAAAATGTACACTTACAAACAAAATTGAAAATCGAGCTATAGAACAGAGAAAATGAC
Organism: Sphecodes monilicornis; assembly: GCA_913789915.3. Taxonomy (NCBI): domain Eukaryota; kingdom Metazoa; phylum Arthropoda; class Insecta; order Hymenoptera; family Halictidae; genus Sphecodes; species Sphecodes monilicornis. The sequence continues at coordinate 10,201,627 of OU565297.1, read as the reverse complement.
ACGACGTAGGCATAAAATTGCTTTATAGAATTTTAGACAGTGGAATAAATTGCAAAAAACACGAATACATCATAAAATGTTTTAATGGAGTCGTAGAAGTACGTCATAAAATTTAAGACAATGAAAACGATGTAGAAAAAATATGAATCTATTTTTAAATCATTTGATAGAGACGCAAATGTACTTTATAAAGAGTTACACAGTGAACAATTACCGAAAATATACAAATACATCTTGAAATGATTTAATAGAGCCGTAGAAGAACTTCGTAAAATTTAAGACAGTGAAAACGATGTAAAAAATATTAATCGGTCTTTAAATACTGACACGACGGCCGTATAAAAGTGCTTTATAGAATTTTAGACAGTGGAATAAATTGAAAAAAACACGAATACATCATAAAATGTTTTAATGGAGTCGTAGAAGTACGTCATAAAATTTAAGACAATGAAAACGATGTAGAAAAAATATGAATCTATTTTTAAATCATTTGATAGAGACGCAAATGTACTTTATAAAGAGTTACACAGTGAACAATTTCCGAAAATATACAAATACATCTTGAAATGATTTAATAGAGCCGTAGAAGAACTTCGTAAAATTTAAGTCAGTGAAAACGATGTAAAAAAATATGTATCGGTCTTTAAATAACTTCATAGAAACAGAATTGTTCTTCTTAGAATTTAATGCAGTAAATAAATTCTGACAAAATACTATAACTTAACATGATTCGATAGAGATCTAAAAGTACCAATTACATAGATTGTTAGGCAGTAACAACATTCTGAGAAAAATATGAATATATTTGAAATTGCTTTGAGAGGAATGTAAAAGTACTTCATAATATTTGAGGCAGTAAAAACATTGTCAAACATACGATTGTATTTAAAAATGATATGAGGGGTCCAAAAGTACTTTGTAGAATTTTAGGCAGTGAGAACATTGTAACAGAAATACGAATAAATCTTAAAATGTTTTGATAGAGTTCTAAAAACGTTTCCCAAATGTGTAGGCATTGAAACCGGTAAACAACTGATGAACTATAGACAAATTAAAATCCGTATAAAACGTTTGGTTAAAATCCAAATAATTGCAGCGGGACATAGAAAATTTCTGAACAATTACTAAAAATGTTATACTTACTGGTCTCGGCGATGGATCGCTTGCCAAAGATGCTGCCATTGAATGGCGGCTTCCTGTAGGCAGCGTCCACGGTCATAGCGAGGACGAAAACTACGGCGACGATGGCAAAGACGATGCGTGTGGACACCATTTTGATGATTTTGGTTTTGGATTGCTTGAAATGATATACGAATTGCAATGATTCTATAAGAATGAAACAGTACGACAAAGAATATGAACAATCCCTGTGTCTCTAGACCTCGACATAAAAGGAGTTTACGAGTATACTATGAACGTGACCGACTTACTCACAAGATACGTAGAGGCTTGTACAGTAGTTGATGAAAGAATGTTGCAAACAAGGCAAAAGTCTCGAGCTTTTATACTCGAGGAAACAGTTAAAGACAAATGTCGCTGTCAATGGCAGACGGGTCGCATTATTCGCAACTGTACTCGTCAGAAAGCTCGTCTAAGATTGAATCGATCCCTCGAAATGTGACAATTCTTTACAGTAAACGATAATGCTGGTTGTTCCTCGCAGATGTACAAACCGTAGAAAAAACGCGAATGATCGAAGCAAGTGATTCTACAAGAGATATTTGTACGAAGTACATATGTGACTCGGAGGATACCTGAAGCTGAGATGTCTTCTCCAAGGAAAGGGTGAACTTGTTCTGTTGTCTGTGGAAGACGGATCGGCTTTTATAAGACGCCGACCACGTTTCGTTATACGTGGTGCGACATTGTTACACGTAATAAGCTATCAAGAACGTTAATTAAATGAGGAGCAGTTCTGATTGACTTTTGTCCCGGGAGAAATCAAGGTCTATCTGCGGCAAGGAAAAAGGTGTTTAAAGCAAGACATAGCTGAACGCTAGAGACCTTGTATTTGGTTGTAAACAATTATTTGTTGCATGTTTAATGTTTAATAAATATCATTCGAACATTCAGTAGACGATCGTAGGATAATCTCCTTGATGCTCGGTTTAATCGACTTGATTTTGAACAAATTCGCCGAGCGCGTTTTAGAATGCATTCTTAGCAGAATTTTTGAACGTTTAAGGCCTTAAAGTAATGAGGTAAATGATGGCACTTTGCGATAGAGTCATTGAGGTTCAAAATAAATTATGGAGATTTATTGAAAAATTAATATAACCCAAACGTCAGCACGATCAAATATGGAGTCAGTTTGTCAATGAGTAACCGCAGGAATTTTTCAACGTTTGAATGTTTCAATTAAAGGTATATGATGCCACTTGTGATAGAGGCACTGAGATACTAAGAGGAATTACGAAGTTATACTAAAAAACCGATAAAACTTAAAGCAAGACATAGCTGAACGCTAGAGACCTTGTATTTGGTTGTAAACAATTATTTGTTACATGTTTGATGTGTAATAAATATCATTCGAACATTCAGTAGACGATCGTAGGTAATCTCCTTGATGCTCGGTTTAATCGACTTGATTTTGTACAGATTCGCCGAGCGCGTTTTAGAATGCATTCTTAGCGGAATTTTTGAACGTTTAAGGGCTTAAAGTAATGAGGTAAATGATGGCACTTTGTAATAGTCATTGAGGTTTAAAATAAATTACGGAGATATATTGAAAAATTAATATAACCCAAACGTCAGCACGATCAAATATGGAGTCAGTTTGTCAATGCGTAACCGCAGGAATTTTTCAGCGTTTGAATGTTTCAATTAAAAGTATATGATGAAACTTGTGATAGAGGCATGGATATGCTGAGAGGAATTACGGAGTTGTACTGAAAAATCGATAAAACTCGACCGTCAACACGGTTGACTCGATTTTAAGGACATTTTACGAGTCAGCTTTAAAACGTATTCATAGTTAGTCAGGGCATTATATTTACAGCAAGTAATCCCATGACTGGACTGCAGATTTTATGCATTTAGAATGAAAATGACTAGTTGATGTAGTAAACTGTAAAAATAATAAAAGTAGACTCCCCTACTTATTAAAGTTATTGAAAGAAGAAATACGATTCATTTTACTTCCATTTCTTAAAACTGATTCAGACCATTTTTATTTTGCATAAAGATCCGCTGTCGACTCATAACTGTTACGGGTACTGTTAGTTTATTTTTAAATATCGCTTGCTTTATAATGTCTGCATTCAGCCATTGCTTGTAGCGGCGAAACGCTCAACTGTTGCTTGCGTCATCTGTGACATCATTTTGGAACTTACACCTGTGAGGACGTCACGACAAGATAACACACGACATCAGCTTATGGGCCAAATTAGGCCTAAAGATGTCATTAATAAAAAAAAACGCAAGACACAGACTTAAGATTAAGTCTGCGGTTATAACCTCATGTAGTTCACCACCTGACCGTTCCATTTCGATAGAGTCCGCTATCGTACTAGGGCATTTTCTACAGAGTCGGTAATTCAGAGCCGTGGACAGAAAAATGCATTGCATGCAATGTCTGTAGGTATCCTAAGTCCGTGCACAGAATTAAGACTACTACAGACATTGCATCTTATGGGCTTTTCTGTCTAGGCCTCGGGGGGCCACAGTGGCCACCGTACCATTTCGGTGTCGCGCTCAATATTACCGACAGTTCACGTATTTAGCCGTATTAGCAAGAACTGAATATTCCGTATACTTTATTTTTACTACGGGTGTTATGGAGGCTACTAATGCATACGGCGTATGTATTTGAACGGTGAAAATAATATTTATGAAGAATGTATTACAAAAATACGAATTGTAGTAAAATTAATTTGGTTTCTATACGTAATATTATTTTTATTACTCGTGTCACTAATGCATGTATATTATAATAGTTTTATACACTTTAGACCAATAGTTTACTTTCTTTACGGTAATGCGGCAACATGGAACAGATCCTGCCTCATCTTTTTACTCCCTCTAACACATGAATCAGAACTAACTTTTAGTCTGAATAAGAACTAGTTTCAACCAATTATTTAATTTGAATATAAAATAATGTTTCAATATCGAAATAATATGCGATATGTAACGTACATCTCAGCACGTACATCATATTTAGACTACATCAGAACCTACACTCTACTGCAGGAGTGCAAATCTATTTAACACTCGCTCACAAGAGCAAGAGTTACATGTATTCTGAAACGAAAACTTTGTATTTGGATTATTAATTGAAAATAATTGTTGAAGCTGGAACATAGGAAAAGGAAGAAAGTATTAAAAGTCTTACATTCTACTATGAAATACATATTTACGTAAATTCTAAATGTGCAGCTATTAGCTCGATATTATCTACTACATGCAAGATACTATAATTTATAAGTTATAGCATTTTGCGAATTGTGGATAATATCGATTGCCCAGGTCTCACCACGAGGAGGTTGCTGCACAAGAGACCCGAAAGGGAGTCAGAACGAAGTCTCTCTTCGTTCTGTCACCCTTTCTTACAACGAAGATTCTTAGAAACTAAGTTACGCAGGTCGCTAAATGGAGAAGTAGTCTTTTTCATGGAAAAGACTTCTTTTCCATTTAGCGTATGTCGAGTAATTATTGCGGGGCAAAGTGTGAATCGGAGAAGAAGTCTCCGATCCACGAGGGACCAAGGGCGAATCAGGCGGAGGGCTCTGATTCTTTCAAAGAGACAAACAAGATCGAACCAGAGCAGAAGGCTCTGGTTGAAGGGTGACGCGACGCGTTCAGTGCTTACAAGTCCTGAGCCGACCAGCCCGATACCCGTCACTCCATCACCAAGAAAGATGGCAAAGAGATGCGCTCAAACGGTTTCTGGCGCTACTGGGTGACATGAGAACATGGCGTGCCCAGGATTACGTTAACACAGAGGATCGTCAGAAGACGAGTGAACGAGTCTCTTAGACATCCCTCTCAATGACTTCACGCCGGATACCGAAACTGGACCAGCCCAGGACCTGCAAGCAAGGCCGACACAGCAGAAGGCTGTGTCGGAGTCAGAAAACGAGGCGAGCAAAGTCAAGTTACGGCAATAATTACTCGGCATAATTACAACGACGATTGACAATCTTAATAACTACCGCACGCACTAAAACTAACTTAAGAATAATCTGGAGTCTTCCTTCGATGAATTTTCTTCGCACGATGAATTTTCTTCGTAAGATGAATTTTCTTCGTTCGATGAATTTTCTTCGTACGATGAATTTTCTTCGCAAGATGAATTTTCTTGAACAGAATCGATAACCAGCTGAAACAAAATTAACTCAAAATGGAAAAGCTGTTGAAAAAAAATCGAAACAGAATCGAAAACCAGTTGAAACAAAATCGAAGCAGAATCGTAAACCAGTTGATACGAAATCGACACCAAATGAAAAACCAGTCGAAACAGAATCGAAACCATGTCGAGCCCAAATCGAATGATTTGTGGACGCAACGATCTATAGGCGATTCGGGTGGCCCCGGGGACGCGAGTCCCCGTACCCACTCACGGGCCCCATCCCGTGAGTGAGCCCCTGAGGGAACTCCGATCGGAGAAATATCAATTTCAAGACAAAAATATCAATTTGAGAAAGTTGGACTTTGAAAGTTCAGGAGCACATTCCAATTACGAATCCAAAAATTAATAATTGAGGTGTTCGTTGAAGGTACATGTATTCTGAAATTGAAATTCCGTATTTCTATTATTAATTGAAAAAAATGCTGAACCTGGAATACCTGAACAAAGGAAAACGAAGAAATTATTAAGTCTTACATTCTAATATAAAATATTATACATATTTACGCAAGCTCTAAATGTGCAGCTATTAGCTCGATATTATCCACTACATGCAAGATACTACAATTTATAAGTTATAATATCTTGCGAATTGTGGATAATATCGATTGCCCAGGTCTCACCACGAGGAGGTTGCTGCACAAGAGACCCGAAAGGGAGTCAGAACGAAGTCTCCCTTCGTTCTGTCTCCCTTTCTTACAACGAAGATTCTTAGAAACTAAGTTTCGCAGGTCGCTAAATGGAGAAGTAGTCTTTTTCATGGAAAAGACTTCTTTTGCATTTAGCGTATGTCGAGTAATTATTGCGGGGCAAAGTGTAAATCGGAGAAGAAGTCTCCGATCCACGAAGGATCAAGGGCGAATCAGGCGGAAGGCTCTGATTCTTTCAAAGAGACAAACAAGATCGAACCAGAGCAGAAGGCTCTGGTTGAAGGGGGACGCGACGCGTTCAGTGCTTACAAGTCCTGAGCCGACCAGCCCGATACCCGTCACTCCATCACCAAGAAAGATGGCAAAGAGATGCGCTCAAACGGTTTCTGGCGCTACTGGGTGACATGAGAACATGGCGTGCCCAGGATTACGTTAACACAGAGGATCGTCAGAAGACGAGTGAACGAGTCTCTTAGACATCCCTCTCAATGACTTCACGCCGGATACCGAAACTGGACCAGCCCAGAACCTGCAAGCAAGGCCGACACAGCAGAAGGCTGTGTCGGAGTCAGAAAACGAGGCGAGCAAAGTCAAGTTACGGCAATAATTACTCGACATAATTACAACGACGATTGACAATCTTAATAACTACCGCACGCACTAAAACTAACTTAAGAATAATCTGGAGTCTTCGTTCGACGAATCCTCTTCCTTCGATGAATTTTCTTCGCACGATGAATTTTCTTCGTAAGATGAATTTTCTTCGTACGATGAATTTTCTTCGTACGATGAATTTTCTTCGCAAGATGAATTTTCTTGAACAGAATCGATAACCAGCTGAAACAAAATTAACTCCAAATGGAAGAGCTGTTGAAAAAAAATCGAAACAGAATCGAAAACCAGTTGAAACAAAATCAACACCAAATCGAAAACAGGTCGAAACAAAGTCGAAACAAAATCGAAACCACATCGAACCCAAATCTAATGATTTGTGGACGCAACGACCTGTAGGCGATTCGGGTGCCCCCGGGGACGCGAGTCCCCGTACCCACTCACGGGCCCCATCCCGTGAGTGAGTCCCTGAGGGAACTCCGATCCGAACAATATTGATTTCAAGATAAAAATATCAATTTCCTGAAATAAATATCAATTTTCTGAAATAAATATCAATTTTCTGAAATAAATATCAATTTTCTGAAATAAATATCAATTTTCCGAAATAAATATCAATTTTCTGAAATAAATATCAATTTTCTGAAATAAATATCAATTTTCTGAAATAAATATCAATTTTCTGAAATAAATATCAATTTTCTGAAATAAATATCAATTTCCTGAAATAAATATCAATTTCCTGAAATAAATATCAATTTCCTGAAATAAATATCAATTTCCTGAAATAAATAACAATTTCCTGAAATAAATATCAATTTTCTGAAATAAATATCAATTTTCTGAAATAAATATCAATTTTCTGAAATAAATATCAATTTTCTGAAATAAATATCAATTTCCTGAAATAAATATCAATTTCCTGAAATAAATATCAATTTCCTGAAATAAATATCAATTTCCTGAAATAAATATCAATTTCCTGAAATAAATAACAATTTCCTGAAATAAATAACAATTTCCTGAAATAAATAGTAATTTCCTGAAATAAATAATAATTTCCTGAAATAAATAACAATTTCCTGAAATAAATAACAATTTCCTGAAATAAATAACAATTTCCTGAAATAAATAACAATTTCCTGAAATAAATAGTAATTTCCTGAAATAAATAATAATTTCCTGAAATAAATAACAATTTCCTGAAATAAATAACAATTTCCTGAAATAAATAACAATTTCCTAAAATAAATAACAATTTCCTGAAATAAATAACAATTTCCTGAAATAAATAAAAATTGCCTGAAATAAATAACAATTTCAAGACAACTATATCAATTTCCTGAAAAAAATATCAATTTCCTGAGAAATATCAATTTCCTGAAAAATATCAATTTCTAGACAAAAATATTGTATCAATTTGATAAAGTTGAACTTTGAAAGTCTTACAAAATTAAGTATTACCATTCTTACAAATTACATAAGAAATTTAAAACTCTAAGGTCTAAAATTCTAGATCGGTTCTTCTAAAAATAATTTAAATCGCGGCTATTTATTCGCAACATTAACTAGACATTAAGTCAAGTTTGAAAATTTATACTATTACAACGCGTGTTACAATTTGTTTCGCAACGCTACTTAAAATCGCGAATGTTCTTATCTCACAGTTGATCGTTGCAACTGGAGCATGGGCGCCTGAAATATCGAATCATTCTAATACAAACGCGATCCTTTTGATGCGCAACGCTAATTCAACAAATCGAACTTAAAAATACTACTTAAATAAGAAAAGAACTTTGACGTCTAAAATTTTATATCGGTGTCTCTAGAATTACTTTAAATCGCGACTATTTATTTGCAACATTAACTAGGCATTTGATCAACTTTAAAAATTGATACTAGTACAACGCGTGTGACAATTTGTTTCGCAACGCTACTCAAAATCGCGGATGAGCCCATCTCACAGTTGATCGTTGCAGCTCGAGCATGGGCGCCTGAAATGTCGAAAGACTCGAAAGCAAACGCGAACTTTTGATGCGCAACGCTACTTCAACGAACAGAGATCCAAAAAAGATTACTCTAATTGAACAAACCGAAATTCAAATTGCTATTTAAATAAGAAATTTAAAATTTCAACGTTTAAAATTGTGCATCTGTATGTCTAGATTTACTTTAAATCGCAACTATTTATTCGCAACATTTACTACACATTTAATCAAGTTTTAAAATTGATAGTAGTACAACGCGTGTGACAATTTGTTTCGCAACACTACTCGAAATCGCGGATGTGCCCATCTCACAGCTGATCGTTGCAGCTCGAGCATGGGAGCCTGAAAAGTCGAAAGACTCGAAAGCAAACGCGAACTTTTGGTACGCAACGCTAATTCAATGAACAGAGATCCAAAAAAGATTACTCTACAGTTTCTGCAAAACGAATCACGACTATTTGTTTCGCAACGCTATAGTTTAAACAAGCTATATCGCTGATAGAGACTACTATTATATTTAGAAGAAAGGCTAACTTTGATCTCTGTTCAAAATCTACTAACGCAACGCGTACTTTTTTCGCAACGCTAGTGCAAATCGCGGACGTTCCCATCTCGGCTGATCGTTGGGGCGGCGAGGCCTGCCCATGCATGCAACTAACTACTTTTACATTCTACTACAACTCTATTTCTACAGACGAGTATAACGACAAGGTAGTGATAAAATGACTCACTCGAAGATGCGAAGACGTTGCAATGATTGTCCTTTTGAATGACAGTTTGTCCGGCATCTTTGGCATAAAACCTCGTCTGCTCCTTCGGCCTCATCCCGACAATTTGTTTCGCACCGCTACTCGATATCGCGGAATTACCCATCTCACAGTTGATCGTTGCAACTGGAGCATGGGCGCCTGAAATATCGAAAGATTCTATTGCAAACGCGATTCTTTTGATGCGCAACGCTAATTCAACAAATCGAATTTAAAATGCTATTTAAATAAGAAATTTAAAACTCTAACGTCTAAAATTCTAAACAGGTATCTTTAGAACTACTTTAAATTACGACTATTTATTTGCAACATTAACTAGACATTTCATCAACATTAAAAATTGATACTAGTACAACGCGCGAAACAATTTGTTTCGCAACACTACTTGAAACCGCGGATGTGCCCATCTCACAGCTGATCGTTGCAGCTCGAGCATGGGAGCCTGAAAAGTCGAAAGACTCGAAAGCAAACGCGAACTTTTGGTACGCAACGCTAATTCAATGAATAGAGATCCAAAAAAGATTACTCTACAGTTTCTGCAAAACGAATCACGACTATTTGTTTCGCAACGCTATAGTTTAAACAAGCTATATCGCTGATAGAGACTACTATTATATTTAGAAGAAAGGCTAACTTTGATCTCTGTTCAAAATCTACTAACGCAACGCGTACTTTTTTCGCAACGCTAGTGCAAATCGCGGACGTTCCCATCTCGGCTGATCGTTGGGGCGGCGAGGCCTGCCCATGCATGCAACTAACTACTTTTACACTTTACTACTACGGTATACTACCACTTCTACAGACGAATATAATAACAAGGTAGTAACAAAATGACTCACTCGAAGATGCGAAGTCATTGGAATGAATGCCCTCTCTGAGTCGATCAGCACGGTAATGACTGCATGCCGGATACCGAAACTGGACCGGCTCAGAACCCAAGGTAAACGAAAGAAGTATTGAAGAGTCCATGGCCCCCCTCGAGCTAGCTTAAAGTAGGCCAAGGAAGTTTTAAATAACCCTTGGACTACCCTAAGGTAACTAAAGGTGGACCATGGTAGACAATGGTAGGCCATTGGTGGAGGACCCTTGGTTAAGCTTAAGCCAGCTGAAGGTAGACAAGGGTAGCTCTGGAAGACCACTGGTCAGCCTCAAGGTAAGCACAGGTAGGCCAGAGTAGCTCTCGATCACCACTGGTCAACCACAGGGTAGACCACTGTTGGAAGACCCTTGGTCCACCCTAAGCCAGCTGAAGGTAGGCAAGGGTAGCTCTGGAGGACCACTGGTCACCCTCAGGGTAGGCAAGGGTAGGCCAGAGTAGCTCTGGATGACCACTGGTCAACCCTAGGGTAGGCCACTGGTGTAGGACCCTTGCTCAACCCCAAGCCAGCTGAAGGTAGGCAAGGGTAGCTCTGGATGACCACTGGTGGAGGACCCTCGGTCCACCCTAAGCCAGCTGAAGGTAGGCAAGGGTAGCTCTGGAGGACCACTGGTCATCCCCAAGGTAGGCAGGAGAGGCCAGGTTACCGCTGGAAGACCCTCCTGGTCCCGGAGCCCATCCGCTCCTGCCGGAGGGCCCGGCCCGACTGATTGACTGAGCGCGCTCCGCGAGCTTAGGTAGCCAGTGATGCGCAGCGCGCAGCGAAGCGCAACGCTCCCTACCCCAACTAATTTCGGTAGTTCTCGATTGCCGTGATAATAATTATTGATAAATCTATTATTTTTGGCTGTTTAATGTTTATAACAATTCCTTTTGCCAACGATGTCGACAAGCATCCCCTTGTCTATCTACCAACTAATTTTTTAGTAAAAATTGCTAATCGTACTCGAGGTACAGAACAACTTTTAAACCATGAATATTACCAAACAATATTATATCAAGCAAATGTAATTAATAAAGTTACTATCTCTGGCTGTTTAATGTTTATAACAATTCCTTTTGCTAATTATGTCGATAAGCACTCCGTCGACTATCTGACCATCTAATTTTTCAGTAAAAATACGTAATGGAACTCGAGATATTGAATATCTTCTGACACATGAATATTAGCGTGCATTAATTTATCGAACACAATTCACTGATAAATTTATTATCTCTAGCTGGTTAATATTTGAAACAATTCCTTTTGTCGATGATGTCGACGAGCACTCCGTTGACCATCTTGCAATCTAATTTTTTAGTAGAAGTAAGTAATAAAACTCGAGATCCAGCATAATTTATGATACATGAATATTACTAAGCATAATTATATTGAAAAAATGTAATTAATGAATTTGTTATCTCTGTTTGTTTAACGATTACAACGATTATATATTTGGTTACCTCACCACCCAATTTTTTAGTAAAAATAGCTAATAGTACTCGAGATACAGATTAACTTTTATGCATGAACATTTGGAGTATACAAGATATTCAATTCTCACTAGTATGCACAGTTTCATTAGAACAAGAGTAACAAAAATTTTTTATAACTAATTAACCTCTTCTAGAATCGAATTGAAAACTATACATGAATGTTGCCGAAGGTCCATTCTATATTCTTCAAGAGCTAATATTTATAAAAATTACCTGAAGTAATTTATCAACAATTTTTGTGGAGGTAACTTCTATCTTCTATGCCCGCAATGAGTAAGACAAGGAGAGTCCGAGTATTCGTCAAAGGTAAACACACAAATCGTTGTGTCACCTCTCTGGAAATCGTAAATAACTAATTAACTAGGCGTCGAATCTACATAAAACTGCAACAGAAATGTAGCTGAGACATCATTCTAGAACCTCCGATCACAAGGAAGATTATTTTTTACCAGAGATTTGTTAAATTATTTGAGTTTATTTTAGAACGAGACTTAGAATAATTGTTTATAACTATTTAGTCAGAAATAAAATGTGACGATAAACTATATGTGAAAGTAGCTGAAGGTCTATTCTATATTTCCTAACTGCAAATATTTGTAAACAATTCCTCACAAGTGTTACTAATAAATTTTATATCGAGTGTGCACGGTGTTCAGCAGCTCTGTGTCTCGTCCTTGTCGGATACAGACTTCTTTATCATGTTCGCCAAATTTTTACCAGGGGGTTCGAAGTCCTGTAAAAAAAATAGGCGGCACAAGTGAATAATACGTGGAGTATTTGTGTACGAATACAATTGCGTTTTAAAGCTGACACGCTGTAAAATCGAGCCTCCTCAGACACACACTTTATGTGTTGCAACCTCATGTAGTTCACCACCTGACCGTTCCATTTCGATAGAGTCCGCTATCGTACTAGGACATTTTCGACAGAGTCGGTAATTCAGAACCGTAGACAGAAAAATGCATTGCATGCAATGTCTGTAGGTATCTTAAGTCTGTGCCTTCTGTTTCTTACTCCAGCCAAAATATATCCCAGAGGGCGTAAGAGAACGCTTGATTTATTCGGGCGACACGAACTCCCGTAAGGCTGGCTGGCTTTAAAAGTATCTCGTCGGTGATTGCATGCAATGTCTGTAGGTATCTTAAGACTGGTCTGGTGTACTCCCATACTTCGTCTGTGGTCTCATCCATCGGTAACAATTGTTTACCAGTTTCAGCATTCTGTCGCTACGTGAAATGGCGGTAAATTTTTATTTTACGGGGTAAATGAATTTCTCCGTCTTCCTCTTGCTAATGTGAAAAAAAACGAGTAACTTGTCTGTGACAGAATTATGTATGCCCACATAGAACTAGACACATGAAATTGAACCACAATAACTAAACAGATACATTCAATATTACGGTTACACGATTAGCAATCTGTTAAAATTAATAAGGGAAGAAATTAAATTTCATGTAACTTGATTTTCTTACAATCTCAACCTAACAATTCTCAATATGGGATTTTGTTCCACACTTAGTGTACAGACATTGCCAGAACACAGTGTCATTATTGATTTCATTACTTTAAACTAGCAGATCAATTATATTGTCTTTACTTCATAGACCACAGCTGTGTAAAAGAAAAACTTCTATACCTCGTCTGTCATAACATTTATCTGCAAAGCGCGACATGTTCAATTTTGTAAATATCCAACAATTAATAAAACAATAAATTAATTGCACTTATCTCCTCAGTGGAAAGTACAGCGGATCCAATGTAATCGCAGCTGCACACAAAAAGATGCATTAATAAAAATATTGTTTATTAAGTACACAATTCATACAGTCCATTATCATACATTACGCAAGTATCTATAATTTAGATGTTCTATAATTAATAATTTAATTTGGTATTAATCCAATGAAAGTTCATCAACACATTTATTACGTACGACATCGTGTTGTTTATTTACCGTATGACAAAACATAAAGTTAGTATCGGTTACACTATGTACACAATTTACAATCATTAACATAAATCGTACAAAGTTTACAATATCAGCAAAGACATCAGCATATAAAGTTTCTGGCTGGTGAAGCAGCCCAGTATACTCGAAGGCTTGATTATCAACATGCTCGCTAGCAACAATCACACATGCTCCTTACACACAAAAGTAGAATGATATAAATTGTGAAGATAACAATGATGAAATCCCATAGATTTATTCGTAAGCTTAGAAACTGGTACCCCCGTCTCGACTCCTCGATACAATAACATAATTACACGTATTAACCGTAGAAATATTTACAAAGCACTTACAACTATGTATAGCCCAGATAATAATCTGCATGAGTCTTCCGCGCACTTTTGACGAGTTTCAGAGGTGATTTCGATGCAGGCTCCGTTCCTATTCCTCTATATCTTATGTATATCTGTATATTCTAGTCGTAAGCAATGGGATTCCCATCGAAGAAGCTTCGTTCAGACGGATGCACGGTCAAAAGTGAGCGAGAAACGTGGTTACATCGCGCAGGCATTCTACAATCTACGTCTTATTGTCGCGTCACAACGTTTTTGAACGGCACACTAGAAATAAACGAACGCAGCATCGCGCGAGGACCATGACCGACCACCTCTCATTCACCTAATCACATCAATCCCCTCGTCGCGATCGTCAGTGTCCAACTAATCGCTTAAACAATAACTAGTACTCGCATTGTTGCCCTAGTCGCGTGTTGCACGCGCAGCAAATAACCTACCCAATGGAAGACATGGATTTTGTTCTCCTTATCCTAACTTAATGATACGCTTTATTAAACATCTACGGATGTCTATGCAACTGCACACGCTCATCATTTACAATAGATTCAAACGTTACATTTTGTTCGTTACAAGTTCTACTTCGTTGTACGTACAAATGGAAGCATCATTTTATTGTTTTCCGTGCATCGACATCCGTAATTTAACTTTTAAGTACATCGTGGGGAGTCGTGTAAAACCTAGTCTAGTATGATACAATATAGTTGCAATCCCTGAGACGTCGCGTTCCCACTTCCTTATTTATTTCTTCGTAGTTAGATCAATTCAGTCGAATCTCGTTTCATTCGCATTTAATAGTAAAACAAGATCACTGTAAGTGAAGATTGAACATTAGTCCACAAGGTGTATTGTTTAAAAAATTAATCAAGAGTAAATCTAATCGTAAACTGGTAATACACTGTTTTCTAACAGCACTGACTTTATGGTTGGGTGGGTGAAATTTCAAACAGTACTCCGCTATTTTGAACTTATTAAAATTATTAACGAATGCAAGAAGTTTCTGTATAGTTCTTCCGTCTTTCAGTTGATGGAGAAAATGTTTATGTCGCATGAAGACCTTCAGTCTACTTATAACACAAACATAAGAAATTTTATGAAGAAAATGAAAACGAGGGAACAAAATGTACAGACACATCCTCCAGCTTAAACTTAAATCTGAACTTGAAAATCTTCACGTAAAATTCATTTACGAATTTGGTTTATGCATCCAGTATGAAAAACTGAGAGACCATGCGCGGCATCTCAGGGATCAAGGAACTAGGCGCAGACCACGTCGATGCACGTTCAACGTCGCATCGCGTTTCCCGTATAAATATCAATTTATTGCATAATACACACATCGCACGTCGTTGTCCCGTTCACATGCCTCAATGTTGAAAGAGTGCCGTATAGACAAAATTCCGGAATGAATCTTGAATCTCAACATCTTACCGAATCGGTGCTCGATAACCACGCGAAAACGGGCTCCGTTTATCTCCTAACAAGACGCCACCGCCTTCGATAAGCCTTTCCTGAAGCTCGGAGCGCGTGAACCGGACCTAGCGTAGAGAAAACTCTTAAGCCTAAAAGCGATTAAGCGTCTAACAGATAATCTCGACCATCTCGCGAAACGAAAAATTTCCAATAATCCTGTTATCGATGTACACGAGTCACAGAATATTCGGCAGGATCTTTAACACGCTTAAGTGACACGTTTTCCAGGAACGACGAGGATGATCGAGCGCGGAAGACAGAAACGAAACGTGTTACCAATAAGACTTACTGCTAGCGGCCTAATTTACGAGATATGTTAATTCGTGCCCGCCCTGCGAGTTTTTCTCTGCGTCCATCTTTGTCCTCTTTAAGGGATGAGGTCACAGTTGCAGGCGCTACCACCGTGGCCGTTGTAACACTGGGCCTTGCACCACAAATCCCAGTCAACAGGCGGCTCCGTGGACTCTGACTCGTCAGGAGTCTCAAGATTCACGTTGAATATCCCCTTAGGGTCCAACCTCTCTCGAATCCCCAGCCGACCCTTTTCGTTGTCCTCGGCTAACTTCATTTTATCCTCCAAAGGAGTACTCTTCCTGTCGTTCAGAGGATCCGCCGGAACCTGGTCTCCTTTCTTCAGAATGGTCAGCGAGAAGGACCTCCTCAGCGAATGATGATCAACATCCTGGAGCAAAGTCTCGTAGTAGTTGCGATCGTGTTCAAGGTCCCTGCCAATCTTCCAGTAACAGTGACAACCATGGTCTCTGATCAAAGACTGTCTGAAGACGCGACAGGTCACCGAGCTGTCGTACTGCAGGCTGTTAGGGGAGCCAGGTTCACCGCACGGAATCAGACAGAGGCTGAAGAGCTGCTGCTGTGACGGCAACCGGCCTCCGCTCGACTGAAGGACGAACCTCCGGTGGTCGTGGCAGCCTCTCGCCACACCAGTGATCATCTTCTGAGCAACGCAGAGACGAACGCATGCGTGCTCGACAGGATGCGCCCCGACGCCGGCCAACAGCGACGCCAGCAACACCCACCGAGGTAGAGGCGTCATCTGAAAGTGATGGCTAATCAATACCAGACCGAACGAGGAACTCCGCGTTCCGATAGTTCGGCCGAGGAGCCCATCGGAGGGATTGGTTATGGCAATCGGGACATTCCTCGCGTTTGACTGCCCTCTACCCTTCCATCTACAGGGTGGCGTCGCTGAACTTTGGGATACTCATTCCCACAATGCGGAAATTGAATCCTATCTTGGGTCCATTGCAAGGACTGAACGGGTTCTGATTATAACTGTTTCAAACTGTTATAATTAGACTGCGGATTAATGCATTTATAACAAAAACAGGTGGGTGTACTTTATAACAATAAGTAAAAACATTAGAAGAACTTAAAGATATTGTTATATTATTTTCAACCTATTACAAAAGGTGAAAATATGAAAATGTGTTTCGCTAAAAAAGAAGCTCTAGAGAACACATCTTTAGATAATCTCAGCTCTGAAATCAGCTCTAAAGAATCACCATTGATTGTTCACAAAAAACTGTCTGAAATAATTAAATTAAAAATATCTCTGTGAATTCCTAAGAAGTAATCTTTGAAATCGTGACAGACAATTCCTCATAGAATATTCACAATGAATCACTCATTCATTTCTCACGAAAATGTCTATCAAACTGAACATTCCCTGGAATTAATCTTCCACGAATAAATCTAAAATAAAGTCTTTTAAAGCATTTAAAAATCAGATAATGCAAGATCAAAGCATTAATCGATTCTCCAATCAAAATTGAATCCAACGAACACAACAAAGATATTTCCACAGATTTTTTATATGCAAGAAAATCCGTTTTAAAAGTGCCTAAAGCGCAAGAACAGTTTCACATACTTGAAGACTTTGATTTCCATTTTCTGAAGAACGGAGCCATTTATAATAATGTAGATTAATCTAAAATCAAGTTTTATAAAGAATTTAAAATCCGTATAATACACTTGTACATGAAACATCCACCATAAAGATCAAAGCATTAATCGATTCTCCAATAAAAACTGAATCCAACAAAAACAACAAAAATGTTTCCTCAGATTTTTTATATGCAAGAAAATCCGTTTTAAAAGTGCCTAAAGCGCAAGAACAGTTTCACATACTTGAAGACTTTGATTTCCATTTTCTGAAGAACGGAGCCATTTATAATAATGTAGATTAAACCTAAAATCAAGTTATATAAAGAATTTAAAAATCGTATAATACACTTGTACATGAAACATCCACGATAAAGATCAAAGCATTATTCGATTCTCCAATCAAAATTGAATCCAACAAATGTAACAAAAATGTTTCCTCAGATTTTTTAAATGCAAGAAAATCCGTTTTAAAAGTGCCCAAAGCGCAAGAACAGTTTCACACACTTGAAGTCTTTGATTTCAATTTTTTGAAGAACGGAGCCATTTATGATAACTTAGATTAAACCTAAAATCAAGTTTTCTAAAGAATTTAAAAATCGTATAATACACTTGTACATGAAACATCCACGATAAAGATCAACGCATTAATCGATACTTCAATAAAAACGGAATCCAACAAACACAACAAAAATGTTTCTTCAGATTTTTCTACACGCAAGAAAATCCGTTTTAAGAGTGTCAAAAGCGCAAGGACAGTTTCACAGACTAGAATACTTCGACTTCAATTTTCTCAAGAATGGAGCCATTCCCAAGAACATATTACTCTACACTTTGTCTTCATTTCTCGACGCAGAAGACCATGATCACCGTATTTATCCTGTCTTATGGGACACGGTGTATCTGCGAGCCTCGGCTGGCACGCGTAGCGAGAGTAATACCAGGATCTTGGTATCCGTTATCGGTTTCGGGTGCCGTGTGCCGATAACTGGCCTCTGCTTCGAGTTTGCTTGTGGAACGAGGCGTACAGGCTCGCTAAACTCCGCTATAAATTCCGCTAATTGTCGTCAGGGCTGTAGCTTACCCGGAAGCCTATTTTTATTTAGTTTCCGCCTTGGTACGCCCGTCACCGACAAGTTCGCCTCTTTATTCTCTCCGAGAACAAAGGATTTACGTTCCGCGGTATGAAATCGCGGGAAGGAGAAGGAATCAGAAATCCGATTTCCGGGGGCGAAGTTTACGGGAGAACTCGCGGACGATACAGTTGCCTGATGCGGTGTTTTATTGCCTAATCCGCTTTCGGCCGGCGTTTTAATTAAAACGGCAGCTGCACGCACATAAATTACGCGCAGAGGCGTTGAAGCGATGCACCAGTTGCTCACTAAAGCGGGAAAAATCGTTCCTGGACCGGTGTATCGATAGCGAGCGCCTTTATGCGAACCACGAAACTCTAGGACGTGTGCACGAAGACAGGCAAAAGCTTTTATTAATGATGTTTCCAGAAGATGTTTCTGTGTGGGTGAAGTATGCACTGCATTTTATTAGGTAGTACTTGCTGAAGATTATGGATGAGAGAGGCTATAGCAGAATATTATATTAGTGATTTTTTAAGTAAATATTCGGTTCGATAAAAGATAAAGTATTCACTAGACATCGTATTTATTGAATATTATTGCTTAATACCCGTAGAAAATTTTGTACAAGAAATCTGGTATAGAAGAATGATATTCAATGCTTTCATTAATGATTATTAAAGTGAATACTTGGTCCTGTATGCATAGAGAATGAAGTACTTACTCAATTTTCCCACCAAGAACTAGTAGAAGATAACGCAGAGGAGAATTTTATTAAAATTCTCTATTAGTGATTTTTGAAGTAACTATTTAGTTCGATATATGTAAAAGATGAATTATTTACTAGACATAGTATTTATTGAATTTTATTGCTTAATACCCGTAAAAGATTTTGCCCAAGAAAACTGGTATAGAAGAATGCTATTCAATGCTTTTATTAATGATTACTAAAGTGAATACTTGGTCCTGTATGCAAAGAGGATGAAGTACTTACTCAATTTTCCCACCAAGAACTAGTAGAAGATAACGCAGAGGAGAATTTTATTAAAATCCGCTATTAGTGATTTTTGAAGTAACTATTTAATTCGATATACGTAAAAGATGAAGTATTTACTAGACATAGTATTCATTGAATTTTATTGCTTAATACCCGTAGAAAATTTTGTACAAGAAATCTGGTATAGAAGAATGCTATTCAATGCTTTCATTAATGATTATTAAAGTGAATACTTGGTCCTGTATGCATAGAGAATGAAGTACTTACTCAATTTTCCCACCAAGAACTAGTAGAAGATAACGCAGAGGAGAATTTTATTAAAATTCTCTATTAGTGATTTTTGAAGTAACTATTTAGTTCGATATACGTAAAAGATGAAGTATTTACTAGACATCGTATGTATTGAATATTATTGCTTAATACCCGTAGAAGATTTTGTACAAGAAATATGGTATAAATATAATAATTTCTCAAGTGAATACTTGGTCCTGTATGCATGACGGATGAAGTACATAAATTCTACAAGTATACGAAACTGTTAATAGCAGCACAAAATGTCATGTGTATATTGCAGTGAATTTTGCGCAACAGTATAAGTATACCGGTCGATAAATATAATGATCGTCTACATTTGCTTATCCTCCACATTGAATATTTACGGGTTATGAACCATCGTGTAAGGCGATTAAGAAGCACATGATTTACTCTGTGTTATCTGTAAAAAGGATATATTAACGTATTTATTGTATTTCGCGTTAAGCTGTTCTTGTATGTCTTCCGTACATTGGAATATTCGCTAGATGATTATAGTGACAGATTTGATTAAAGAAATTCGATTTTTAAACGTGATAGTGCCTCAATTGATGGTGTAGAATGAATTAAAAAATGCTTTGAAGCAGCAGAAATGGAGTAGCAATGTCGTTTTGCCTTGGCCACCAACAGATTCAGACTTTAACACAATTGAAAACCTTTGGGGAACTTTAGCTCGTAAAGTGTGCAGTAATTGGAAACAATATTCCAGTGTAAATCATTTAAAAAACAGTGTCAGAGAAGCGTGGTCTCAGACGAGAACAGAAATATTGCAAAAATTAATCGATTCAATGTAAAGAATATTTGAGATCATCAAAAACAACGGAGGATCAATTAAATACTATTTATTGAATTTTGCTGCTCAGTACTAGTAGAGCGTCATGCACAAGAAATCAAGTATGTGTTCGTGCCAGTGCTTAATTGACAAGCACTTGCATGATTGTATGCGCACGAATCATACTTTCCGCGTTTCAACGATTGACAATGGGCCACCTCGATTGGTCCCATAAGTCTAAGCGTCTCCGGCGTTGGGATTTTATTTTCGCATTGAAAGAGGCAGAGAGCGTTCGGACATTGTTACAGAATGGATGAATGTTGGCTGTTACCTTTTGTCCGGATTTATTGTTCGGGACAGCGATTCCGATCCGACCGCTTTGAGTTGCTTGTGCAAAATGAACGGAGACGTACAGGCTATGCGCCGGGACCGTGCCTCGACTGTGCCTCAACTGTATGATTACAGACAGCGTGTGTCGCATTAACTATCATTGGCTGTATCAACTGACACAGTCTGATTACGTGTAGACGTATCGACGAACCGTAATAAACGATAACAATCTGCAAGCTTTTTGTTATGCTCGTGGTGCTCGTGGTGCTCGTCCCGCTCGTCCCGTGAATGCGATCGAAACGCGCGCCTTCGGTTTTAATCAGGATTCTTGCGTAATAGTGATGTGTAAATTCGTTTACTATCAACAACCTGTGTGCTTGGGCATCGAGGCACTGATAAGTTCATCGACATCGGATCGGTTGTCTACTTTGATCGAGGCTAATTCGGGAAATGGTAATGTGGGAATTATCTGAACAAGGTTTAAACAATCATAAGTTCGTCATATAAAGAATCAGTTTTTAAGGATTGTGTTAAGACGAATGGAGAGCACATTTCAATTTACTGTGCTCTTTCGAACAATGAAAATCAGCATAAGACAATATTGATTGCGTAAATCAGTGTTAAACAGAATCACAAGCTGGTTGAGTACAGTCATTTTTAAGATCATTGAACACTGATGTTATTAGTTCTAAAGCGATCTAGGAAATGCATGATCGAAGCACACATCAATTGAAACATGTAAAACGAGTATAAAATAAGATTAAGTCATTCTACGACAGTGTACGACTATATATATTCAACAAATCCTGTAGCATTATAAAATCAATTTTTTTACTTTCATCCCTTAAATTCATCCCCTAACACAATTTTAATCTTTACACACAAATTTTAACAAGCAGAATGATTATAAGAACAGGAAATCCCATGACAGTGTTCAAGCATGATTATGTTTGCCAAAAAATTCTATAGACTTAATCAATTTTAACTTCTCAATTTCATCCCTTAATCTATCGTTTATCACAATCTTAGCAACGAAGTGAATTGTAATTTGTACTTAGACGATTTAAAAATCGTATTGTAGATTTTCTAAAAAATTTCTACAGGGTTTTATTAACTCTTTGCACTCGGAGCTATTTGAACTAAAAAACCAAACATATCTTCTAACCTAGAATATTTCCATTGTACATAATTTTTTTCATTATATGCGTACGAAACTGATAGAGTACCTCATAAAATATTTAAATGTTTAGTAATTTATTACATACAAACAAATTTAATCATGTAAACAATATTCTGAATAATGGTGTAGCAATTTGTAGTGGCGCCTCAGAGTCGCCATTCGAGTGCTAAGGGTTAAAGTAATTTGCTGAGTTTCATTTCCGAAATACATTTCGTATAGAATTTATATTTAACGCTGACGATTTTGTTACCGAGACGATTTGTAATTAGCAGAAGCAGCCCAGTAATTTATGAAAGACAAAAGGATGCGGAATCCGACCAGAAACCAGCGATTGGACCTCGAGACCGATCGATAGCTACCGCGTGCATCCTCCGCATTCCCGTGCATACGCGGAAGGGTTACGCGTAATCGCGAATATTCATGGGACTAGACAACGAGCTCGTTTATCTCGGGAAACGAATTTCGTGTAACCTAGATTGAAAACCTTGCGAAATTCGCGCTCGCATTTGTCTGCCGGCGAATATGCGCTCTTTTTTTTATTTCCCCGGGCAGCTTCCGTATTTTCGAAAGTAAATGTCACGGGATTGCGCGAAATTTCCGCGGAATGACAGGATGAAAATGCGCTGTCGACGGGAAGGTCGATTCCAAACGACGAGTTCAAGGATTTTGCGAACGAGGAATTCAAAGTTATGCCCCGATTTACTGTTCAAATATTACTCTTCGTCGACACAAAAATTCTGGAAAGACATTATCGCCGGTAATCATTAATTTTATTATTATTCACTCAAAAATTGCTCTCGCGTATAGGTTCTTTTCATTTCCTGCCAGCTCTGAATTTAAAAAAAAAACTAATTCCCAGAAAGTGCTATGTTAATTCTTCGGCTGTTTGAATCAATTTTTAAATATTAAAATTCTGAAAAGTTACACTATCTCCAGCGATAATTAATTCCATTTTCACTCATTCAACAATTGCTCTCGCGTATATGTTCTTTTTATTTCCAGCTGGTTTTGCATTTAAAAAAGAAGCTAATTCGCAGAATGTGCTAATTCGTCAGATGTTTGAATCAATTTTTAAATATTAAAATCCTTGAAGTTATATCCTGCTAACTTTAAATTTAGAGAAAAAACTAATCCGCAGAAAGTGCTGTGTTAATCTATCAGATGTTTGATTCAATTTTTAAATATTAAAATCCTGAAATGTTACACTATTTCTATCAATAATTAGTTTCATTTTTATTCATTCAACAATTGCTCTCCCGTATTTCTTCTTTTCATTTTCTGTTAGCATTGAATTTAAAAATGAAACTAATTCGCAGAAAATGCTATGTTAATTCATCGGAAGGTTGAATCAATTTTTAAATATTGAAAAAGTGTTTCACAATTTTCTTGTTTCTATAATTTTTGTAGTTTTAGGAATGTAGAGATTTAGATGATGTTGATCTCGATTTTCCATGAGATAGGAAATTTTCTCCACTTCCGGTCTCCATTGAACGTGGTGCAAGCAACATCGAATAGTTGCAACAGCCACTTTCCAGGAAACATAATCCATAAAACAAAGTAGCCATTATTTAACCTGAAGTGCTATTTAGCCTTATCGTGAAATTTTACCTTTTGCGCCTCACTGTCGTCTTCGATTATCAATGGCTTATCGATGTCTCTTATCGATAAAGTTTCTGTAACGAATGTCCTACCTACAGTAGACGATCTGTGTATAAATATGTTAATTTACTACGTAATCAGTAATTTATCGGTTACTTCTGTAAGTCGATAATGATCGCAATACAGCGTTTTTAACTACGACTTGAGATAAGAAAAAAAAAGCAGAGTATTTTTCGATTGATTTTCCCGGTTTCCGCGATCCATAGAGATTGTACTTCGACCAAATTATTGATTGAAGAGGCTGACACTTGAGCACTCTTCAGTTCATTTGTACTACTGTTATACTCACTTTTTAACGTTTACAAGATTACAATCATTCAACTTTTATGGTTTTGCATTCAAACGTATCTATTCATTTATTATCAAAAATAATAATTCGTACAATACGCAAAGGAAATCAAAATTTATAAATACTTAGGTATGGAAGGTCTCAGATAGATCGTCAATTTTTATGCAAAATAAAAATGTGCTGTAATGATTGCAAAAAACAGGAATTAAAATAGAATTTGACTTATTAAGACATGGACGTTCCTAAATTCTTTTGATGTTTTTACTATTTCGTATTTCATTTACACATTTTCAAGTGGGCTACGACTCATTCTGTAAAATAAAATTGTTCTACATTGATTCTAACAAACAGAGGTTAAATAGAAATTAAATCCTTAAACCATGTTCTTAAATTCTTTTAAAATTAAAAATTGTGTGTTCAATTTCCACTGCGCAGAATGTAAAATTTATGCAAAATGCATTTGTACTCCGACAATAAAATAGTTTATTGTCTCCCGTATCCGAAACTCATCAATTTCCCGGGTAAATCGTTCCAGGGTCTGCGCGACGAACGTTAAAAAGAAAACGTGATCGGAATTGGTTTCGTCCCGAGTGCACTTCTCTTTCTATCGAGATTCTGCGTCAAATAAACAATCAATAAGCCCTCGGCGACGCCGAGCTGCGTCTTATCAATAACCGGATGCGTACTTTGTCCGTTCGATCGGCCGCGGCTGCAATCTTTCGCGGAGACAAAAGGGTGGATGGTGTTCGAAACGCTCGGAGGAAGCAGCGAAGAAAGAAAGTTAGGCGCGGGTAATTTACATCTGGTCTCGCCAGACAACGGTGCCGCTAAGAAATTTATCCCGAGGCGGTGGCGTATTCTTTCCACGACGCCTCCGTCTACACCGTTTCAATTTAAAGTTTTCCTGGCGAGCAGCGTCAGCGTGCAAACCTCGGCTACCATCTTGCGAGATCGATTCCTCATTTATTGCTGCGAGAAAACTGTCGTTGGCATGATCTTGCTACAAAATTATATCCAGCATCCATCTGAAAGTAGTTCCTAGATTGCTCATCCTTGTACATAATCGAATTTTTTAATGAAAATGAAACTCTTCGTGTTATCTTGTTTAGTCGAATTTTTTTTCTGTGACTGAAAATAATTTAAAATTTTTACCCACTTTTTATTTCAATATTTCTTATAATTTGACTGCGAATCTTTTAGAAATCTCTTGCGAATAATTTTGAAATATTGCAAATAATATTTTTGCTTCTCTCAGCCCTTCAATCTTTCAACTGTTTTAAATTGCACTTACTCATTTTTATCATGATTGCATAAAATCCAGAGTCTACGTATATTTCTTTACATTCTTAACTAGTTAGAAATAAGGGGAGATATTGATATTGTTATAGTTTTCATTTTATTGCGTTTGTCTATTATCAATAAATATGCAGTAAATTCAGTATGATACAATGTAAGGGATACTATGGACGCTATGATGCAGTCAAATTGATATAAAGATTAAAAATGGTATTTTCACACATAGGTCCTTTATTTTAAATATGTCAAACTCACTGATCCATGTCAATAATTTAAAGATAAACTAGCAGTTAATACGTAGGAAATTCAATATATTGTAATTTAAGGGATGCTATGGACGTAATAACAAAATTAAATTCATACAATGATTACAATCAGTATATTCACATACAGATTCTCTATTTTAAACGTATTAAATTCAATTAACAATACAGAATCATGGAAAACAAATTATTAGCAATCCACATGTACTAAACTCAGTATGTTGCAATTTAAGGGATGCTATGAATTTCACAGGACAATGAAATTCATACTGTGATTCAAAACAGTATTTTCACTCACAGATCCTTCATCCGAAATACATTAATTTCAACGAACAAAATATAAATTAATTATACTGAAGGTAAAGAACGGCTACACGTTTAAAATGATTTTGTAGAAAGTGTCTGCCAATTTTTGCGTAGACTGTACGCGAATATTGATGCCTGGTGGATGATACGAGCCAACTCATCGGAATGGTCTCGTTACTATTGATTAGCTCAATTGGTGTTGTAATCTGTGTCTTCCATATCTCGAGGAACATGTTTACTTTTTACACCGAGAACATGAGAATCGAGAGCTGATAGCGGACAATCTTTATACGTTTGACAATATACGTGAAAATCGTTAGATATTCGAAATTGCCATGCATTAACATGTTCGACTGCACCACAAATTCCTGGAGAACCATAAGAGACCTCCAACTGTTTGTCAGATCCCTATCACCTCGGGAATCTTAATCAATATTCCATGACGTATTGAGTGAGACAATGTCGACACTCGGATTGCTCGACTTCGTTAAGCTTTCAGGCTCTTGATTTCTAATGATAATGAAGACACGCGGGAACACCGACTCTCTGCATTGTGGTAAAAAGACTTTGGTCCCATCAATCATCAGTAGATTCCGAATAAACCATTCACTCGATGACAAACAAGTACGTACAATTTTGATATCATTTATATGAAGCAGATCAAAATTGTCTACAAAGAAACCAATTTTCTATGTCATAGCTATCTTCAATACTTGAGTTTAATCATTGGAATATGTTACCAATAATTATCTATTTGATGCCGATCACCAAGATTATATTTTCGTTAATTGAAAATCGAATAGACGCAATCCACGTTTTTTGATCTTCGACACCGATCTTTACGAATTTATTCTCAGAAGCTGGAGATCATCCAAATGTTCACCGCCCGATCGCCGCCATTTAAAGTTCAACCATCAAACGAGCTATCTGCAATACTTGAGTTTAACTATTAGAATATATTACCAATAATTATCTATTTGATGCCGATCACCAAGATTATATTTTCGTTAATTGAAAATCGAATAGACGCAATCCACGTTTTTTGATCTTCGACACAGATCTTTACGAATTTCTTCTCAGAAGCTGGAGATCATCCAAATGTGCACCGTCCGATCGCCGCCATTTAAAGTTCAACCATCAAATAAGCTATCTGCAATACTTGAGTTTAACCATTACAATATATTACCAATAATTTTCTATTTGATGTCGATCACCAAGATTATATTTTCGTTAATTGAAAATCTAATAAACGCAGAGCAGTCTACGTTTTCTGATCTTCGACACCGATCTTCATGAATTCATTCTCAAAATCTGGAGATCATCCAAATGTTCACCGTCCGATCGCCGCCATTTAAAGTTCAACCATCAAATAAGCTATCTGCAATACTTGAGTTTAACCATTACAATATATTACCAACAATTTTATATTTGATGTCAATCACCAAGATTATATTTTCGTTAATTGAAAATCTAATAAACGCAGTGCAGTCTACGTTTTCTGATCTTCGACACCGATCTTCATGAATTCATTCTCAAAATCTGGAGATCATCCAAATGTTCACCGTCCGATCGCCGCCATTTAAAGTTTGACTATCAAACGAGTCCTATACATAGAAAATAATACAAGTTGTCCCAAAAATGTTGTATTTCCTTGAAGGGGATTCCTGAGGTGATTCGAGATAACTATTTCCTTTGTAGAAATGTTCTCCGCGGCTTTATTTTCGAGTTGTCACCGAAAAACACGGATCAATCAGAGCGCGGCTACAGCGGACGGATTCCACCTCGGCCAATGCCAACGCCCACGCTCTGTTGTAACCGCGCTCTGATTGGTCCATGTTTTCTGTTAATAATTCCTTAACAATGCCGTGGAGAACATTTTCGCAAAGAAAATGTTACTTCAAATCACCTTAAGAATCACCCCTTTCAGGAAGAACAACATTTTTGGGACACCCTGTATACCATTCAATCTCGATCTTCAAGAATATGCTATTATTAATTTCAAATTACGTTAACATAATCCACACTGTTTAATACACAATATCGATCTTCAAGATCTCAAAACCTGAAATCGTTCAAACTTCCACCGTTTGACGATTCCCACTAAAATCCTCCACAAAGGAAACAATTTTCCCTTCGATAACAATCTCCTAGAATTTATTTCCAATAATTGCCAACCGCATAAACATCCAAATTCCCATTGTTTTCCATTCAACCTCGATCTTTAACACCTCCGTTGGCTATAAATCATTCAGCACCGGTCGTTTCAGGTCCATCCACCGAAATCCCCTGCAAAGAAAATAATTTTCCGTTTGGTGATCATCGGGAATTTGCCAGGAAAGCCTGTAAATCGCATGATCATCGTTGGCGCAATCACCAGCGGCAAAGAAGCGTGACAAAGGGTCGGTTCCATTCGAAATGGAGGCTTTTTGCGGAGTGCTCGGCACTCGGGGCCGCTCGAAACAACGAAACGTCGTTAAGGGAGGATGAAACTTGTGTTCGACACGACGACGTACCGGGTGTCCCTTGAAGAACGATCAGCCGGCCAAGAGACGAACAGAGAGAAGGTGTATCGACCTCGATGACGCGATTACGTGGACTCTCGGAAACGGGTTGTTACGTCCCTGGCACTTTCTGGGTCTCGCCCTGTCCTCCACCCTCATCCGAAGGACGGAGGAAGTATTGATTAAATTCACCGTCAGCCATTTTGTCCGACGATCCGATTGGCTGCCGTCCATTTTGTCCTTCCTTCCCCGCCTGCCCCCTGTTCACAGTGTTCTTCCTCTTCCTCTTCTGTTCGTCGTTCTATCCTCGTGTCCTCCAGCTCTAGATCTCACTCTAGCATGTCCACAAGCCTTTCACGGTGTTTCACGGGAGTACGCGTGCGTCGCGACATTTTCCGCGAGAGGATCCAGCAATTGCATTTTTTTCCTACCATCTCCACGCTTTCTATCTTTCTCTTTTTTTCCTCTTGCTCTCTTGGCGCTCCTACGCTGTTTTACCGCCCCGAGAAAAAACCGTTAGGTCCGTGTTAGGTTCGCTGTTCGAGTACATCTGTTGATTCCGTGCGAAACGAGGGAAAGCATGCGCGCGGAATTTTTATGAGGGTTCATTAGGGGTATCAGACCATCCCCGAGAAGAGGTGCATTTAAATTCTTCTTGATGGAACGCGATAGACTCCTTGGAACTCGCCGGGAATATTGTGGAGCGCGTTTTGTCGTAACGAAATCTCGGAACCTTGAGGAAATGGTTTCCAGTTCGTTCGGATTCTGGTTAATTGCTGCTTGGCGGTGGCTTTTAGGGATTTGGTGGTAGCTAGGGATTGGTGCAGTAAGATCCTTAGGTTGTAATTGGCTTTATGTGCTTTTCAAACTACTTCGTTTTGATCAATGTTGATCTTCTTATAAGCAAAATGTAATGGCTAATTTTGAAATCCTGTAGCTCGGATCAAGCTTAACTTTATAGAACAATTATTTTTAGACCAACAGAGTAAGCAATAAATGAGCTTTGAAAAGATATAGACGGAGCTAATAAATAGAAAATATTTGTAATATACAGAGCGGGAGAATTTGTGCATTATTTTTGCACCAACATCATATATGACTAATCATTTAAATTGGAAGCGAGAGTCAAATCTTTAATGAAAGAGATTTTTTTAATAATTTTGGAAGAACAAAGTTTAAACGTACGTCCCAGTTTTGCAAAGATAGGAATTTTCTGTAGAATTAAAAAGTCTAGAATAAAGGAATATAAAATGATGTGCACGTGTTAATGAGGCCTTTCTTCACAGAAGTGCATCTTAAATATTCAATGTAGAAGAATCTTGATCCAATGAGTATATTTTAATGTTCATCCATCAAACATTCAGCTAATATTATAATCTAGTACAATACAATTAAATATTCCTCAGCTTTAGAAATATTTACTTACTTGCATTGCCTTCTTGTCATTTGCTAATGTAATTTCTCTTTACGTTCATTAACACTAGATTTACGGGGCCCGTCAAAAGGACGCATTCGAAAATTTTTAATTTACGATTATTAAGAGTATAAGGGGGCATCCGTGAGGAATTAATAAATAGATTTATTTTTTTGTGTACATATTACAATAAAAATCGCTGAAGATCTAAGTAAATACAATTTTATTATTTTTATAAAGCAATGTAAAATAATCAATTTTAGTGCTCCGTAAACCTAGTGTTAACAGCGTTTACCATGAATTAAGTAAGGACTGCACATCGAGGAGGATGTTTCGTAAGCTGTTAACAAAATAGATCCTCATACATAATGAAGCTCAATAAAATCTGGCAGTGAATGTTCGGAAGCTGCTCCGGAATTTTATTACCTTCATATAATCTGTCCAGTACAATCTATAAATGAAATATTATCAATAATTCTAAATTGAAGGGTTTTTTAATGGTTCTTGTGAAATTGTCTGTAGAAATTGCAAATGTAGGGTTTATTTAAGACTTTTATCTTAATGTCTTAATAAATATATATAACGAATGTTTGTACAATTGCCACGATGGCACAGAGCCAATTGGTATACTTAACGATATTACTAATCGATTTTCTTAACGAGGATTTTTATAATCCCTGCGATTCTAAAACAAAATATGTAGGACAGATAATATTGAGCTGCCACATGAATCTAATGTTAGAAAAGATAAATAGTAGAATTTTCTAAATCCAGAGGAAAATCTTAAAATCAATCTTTAATGTGATCGAATAAATTTATAAATTAAACAATTTTTTGCAAAGGTATCCATACAGTTCCCCCAATATTAAAATTAAAAAATCAGATGAATCTTGCGTCAGGGAATGAAGCGAAGAAATTTCTAAACCCATAAGAATTTCTTAAAAACAATCGCCTTTAACGTGCTCAAACAAATTCAGCATTTAAGCAATTTTCTGCGAAGGACACCTTATAGTTTTGTCAATTTCAAAATAAAAAATGTGAAACAGACAATTTCAATCTGACAGATGAATCTAGCATTAGAATAGTGAAAGAAGAATTTTCTAAACCCCAAAAAACATGTTTAAAAAATCGCCTTTAGTTCTATAGTTCCACGAATTTCAAAATTAAAAATCTGAAGCGTACAATTTTGAGCTGCTGGTGAACCTAGCATCGAAGAGAAACGAAGAATTTTCGAAACAATGCGAGACACCTCAAAAGCAAACAAATCTGTAATGTTCTCGAATAAATGAATAAATTTAACAATCTTCCGCAAGAGTACCGACAAAATCACACCCCTTCCAAATTAAGAAATCTATAACATACAATTCCAATCTCCCAGATCAAGTCAGCCTAAGGAAAAGGTAAAGAAGCTGAGAAAAAAGGGTTTCATGCGACTGTCGATATCAGCGGTGTAAGGCTCGTACGGCCGGTGTGTCAGAGAGAGAGAGAGAGAGAGAGAGAGAGCCACCCTTCATAATTCCGTGGGCTTGTATCTCGGCGAACGGCCAAGCGTGCCGGAGATTTCGCGGGTAAGTATACCTCTAGGGTGTGCAGCCCATCGGTTCCGAGTTAGAGTACATTCGTAAACATATAAAAGAGGCGGCGAAGGTATCCGACGCGAAAACCGCACACAGAGCGCTCTCTCCGCCGTCGTATCTCGAGGGCGAGGAAGTGATAAGGGTGAGCGACGAGCGATACGTCATCCACCCTCTGACGTCAGCGTTGTATCCCTCCCCGCGATTGGTCGGAAACAGTCGACGCCCACCGTGCCACCCTAGTGCAAGCTCCGTCTATACATTGGTCGCTCCGCCCACGCACACAAAACCACCCCCGCTTCGAGGGGATGGCTGCGTGGGTTGTGCGAGATGAAACTGGGTCAGGCAGACTCGAGGCAGGCCGAGTCAGGCCGAGGCTCGAGAGTCGTCCAGGCGTTTTCGACTGGAAGCAGTCCCTTGGAAACCACCCCGAAGCCCGTCGTCGCTTCACCAGTCTGCCGACGATCCAACCCTTAAAAGTCTTTTCACCGCTTTGGACAGCTTCGACCCCCGTCCGCGAAAGCGACGCCGCTTCCGCCTACCCTCGAAGACAGACCAGAATCCAACAGGAGAACGGATTTGGTGAGTGTCTCGTATCTGGACCCCACCGCATCCCCTAATTGCATCCTTTTTCTCTGTCGCCCGCGGTTTTTATTTCGCCAAGTGCATCCCCTCGCGGCTAAACGTCCACCGGACGCGTTTCTTGCTGCATTCTTGCCGACCGAAGGGCTGGAAATTGTTGTCGTGGTTGAGAAATTGTTGGAGGATCTTGACAGACAACTATGGGGTTCTTGAGTGCGAAAGGAATTTTTAACTGTTGGATTTTGGTTTGATACGATTTATAAAGAGGTTGACATGTGGTAGTCTAAGCATAAAACAGTTGCAGTTAATGTAAAGTATGAGAAGTAGAGGATCTAGGGGAGGGGGTCAATTAGATGGAGGGTTTCTAAGTGTAAAATGTTTTCTTGATGTTGGATTTTAGTTTGACATGATTTACGAAGGAGTTGACAAGTTGTACTATTAGAAAGATATAGTTGCAGTTAATGTCCAGTGTTTCTTGTTGAGGGGGTTGAAAAGTGTAGCATAATTGGATAGTAGAGGACCTGGGGAGGGGGGACAATTAGATGGAGGGTTTCTAAGTGTAATATGTTTTCTTGATGTTGCATTTTAGTTTGACATGATTTACGAAGGAGTTGACAAGTTGTATTATTAGAAAGATATAGTTGCAGTTAATGTCCAGTGTTTCTTGTTGAGGGGGTTGAAAAGTGTAGCATAATTGGATAGTAGAGGGCCTAGGGGAGGGGGGACAATTAGATGGAGGGTTTCTAAATGTAAAATGTTTTCTTGATGTTGGATTTTAGTTTGACATGATTTACGAAGGGACTAACAAGTTGTAATACTAGAAAGATATAGTTACAGTTAATGTTAAGTGCCTCTTTTTGAGGTGGTTGAAAAGTGTAGCATAATTGTATATTAGAGGACCTAGGGGAGGGGGGACAATTAGATGGAGGGTTTCTAAATGTAAAATGTTTTCTTGATGTTGGATTTTAGTTTGACATGATTTACGAAGGGACTGACAAGTTGTAATACTAGAAAGATATAGTTACAGTTAATGTCCAGTGTCTCTCGTTTAGGGGGTTGAAAAGTGTAGCATAATTGGATAGTAGAGGACCTAGAGGAGGGGGGACAATTAGATGGATGGTTTTTAAGTGTAAAATCTTTTCTTGATGTTGGATTGTAGTTTGACATGATTTACGAAGGAGTTGACAAGTTGTATTATTAGAAAGATATAGTTGCAGTTAATGTTAAGTGCTTCTTTTTGAGGGGGTTGAAAAGTGTAGCATAATTGGAAAGTAGAGGATCCTAGGGTGGGGGGAGTAATTAGGTGGAGGGTTTGTAAGTGTAAAATGTTTTCTTGATTTTGAATTTTGGTTTGAAATGATTTATGAAGGGGTTTAAAAGTTGTACTGTAAAAAATAAAAGTTGGAGGATCTTGACTGAGGCTACAGGAAGGGTTGACGAGTGTGAAAAGGTTGTTTGATGTTGTATTGCAGTTTGACATAATTTACGAAGGGGTTGAGCAGTTGTACCATGAGACATAGTTACAGTTTGTGTTGTTAAAGTTCTTCTTGTTATTAGGGTGGAGAAGTGTAGCCTAATTGGAAGTCATGCTGCTGAAACAATCGGTTGAGGGTTGCTGAGTACAAAACGTTTTCTTAACAATGGAATTTTGAATTAATTCGATTTATAGAAGGGCTAGAAAATTGTACTGTGATAAAAGCATGGTTTGCGTTGTTAAGTTGTTTTGGAAGGGGTTGAAAAGTGTATCATAATCGGAAAATAAGGAGCCGTAGGCTGAGGTAACTGGATGGAGAATTGCGAAGTGTAAAATATATTTTTTATGCTTCAATGTTGGTATGGGAGAATCAACGAAGGTGTTGAAAAATTGTACTGTGGTAAAAACATTTTTGGGCGATCTTGATAGAGAAAATTGAAGGGAGCATTATTAAGTTTCATGCAGGGGGTTGAAAGATTGTAAAAATTGTAATTAGTAGATATTAAATAATAGAGTATCTCGTTTGAAAGGACTGAAGCGTTACGAAGTTCAATCGTGAGATACTGAATTTCCAAATATTGTATTTGCAATCTTTCAAATAATAAAGAACCTACGAAAGCCAAGAGAAAAGAGCTTTTATATCTCGACACCTCTAATTCTCTATATCATAGAGAGTCCAAAATTAAAATTGCTTGTTCAGGTGATCCTCTAATTACTTCCCAAGCCGCCAAAGTCACTGCTTCCGAAACGTTCTCATTTAGTAATTAAAACTATCGCTTTCACGCACAGCTCATTCTCGCTGCATTATTCTCGACTTAAACAATCTGTTCGATGAACGTCTAATACTGCTCGAACTAACATTCTATCACGCTTATAAATCTCACAGCTGTTTATCTCTACTAGTGATAGCTTCAAGAAAGCACGATTTATCGTTAATATACTTATTATTCTCTTCCTTTCGCTATATTCGCAAATTAAAAATTCCCTAGCGATTTTTCTCTGCTGTTTTTTGAACGGGATATTTAGTCAAGTGATCCATAGTGCCTGGTCTGTCTTCAGGACGATCTTTCGCTTACTTTTCTGACTCCAAGGACCGGCTCGATCGATTCAGAGCGGCCAGCATTGATTTTCACACTTTTTTGTTTCCAGTAACGAGGAAACGCTCTGTTTTAGTCTATCTATTAGAAGAGTCTACCATGAAAATGCTCTCTGTCCATGTTTCTTTGGTCGCTCGGCCTGCCGTGCTCCTTCGGCGTTACTCTCGCTTCTTCGCAGTTTGTGCAATTTTTATCTCTGAACGCTCTGAACGCTGAGAAATATGAAAGCAGCGCGAAACACTGAAGCGGACACTGTTGTTGATTGTTGTAGGGACTGAGGCGAGGGGCACAAGCAGAGACATGGACAATGTGCAAATGATCGGCACTAAAATCACAGCGATCAAGGAATACTTATATGTAAGGCGTTCCCATCTCGCTGCACGTTCATTCATCTTGTTTCCCTTCGTTCTTTCTTTTTATTAGGTTGCCTTGCCGATGCGTTCGATCGAGTCCTAAATTCTCTCACTCACGTTAACGTCGATTCAACAGAAATTAGATCACCAAGTCGAATTCTTGTAAATTATAGAACAACATTTGGAAATGAATGTCTGTACGAATTGATCGTTGGTATTGAACTAT
Source organism: Sphecodes monilicornis (assembly GCA_913789915.3). NCBI lineage: Eukaryota > Metazoa > Arthropoda > Insecta > Hymenoptera > Halictidae > Sphecodes > Sphecodes monilicornis. The sequence continues at coordinate 10,166,536 of OU565297.1, read as the reverse complement.
GCTTCCATGTACACATACATCAAATTTTAACCCTTTGCACTCGGGGCTATTTCAACTAAAAAATCAAACATTTATTGTTGCACGTTGCCATCGTAACTTTTACTCAGTTATACTTAAAAATAATTCTTTTTTCCGGCTTTATTAAAAATAGTGCACAACAAACGCAATATTCCCTTGATAATGATCCACATCAGGATCGAAACGTTGGGCATTAATTAAATTGCAAATTTGTTGTTGAATTTCAAAAAGATCGAACCTTGCGTCAATAACATTTTCTCTAACATTTCTTCTAACCTAAAATATTTCCATTGCACATAATTTTTTTCATTATATGCGTACGAAACTGATATAGTACCTCATACAATATTTAAACATTTAGTAATTTATTACATATAAACAAACTTAATCATGTAAACAATATTCTGAATAATGGTGTAACAATTTGTAGCGGCGCCTCAGAGTCGCCATTCGAGTGCTAAGGGTTAATATAATTTACTACAGCCCATTTTCTCTGCGTTTGCATACAAAAATGTGAATCTCTGTATACGGCCCAAATATAATTATTATAGTTGATAATTGCGTTATATAGCTGCGAAACTTACAATCCATCGTGCAGATTACACAGAGTGTTAACTTTATAAAGATTCGTTCTTCCTTAAGAAACAAATTCATGTAACAGATTGTGAACAATAATCGAACAATTTTTATGTATTATAATAGTGCTGTAAATTTTGGTCACTTGTAATTATTTAGGGCTCGACCCATAACGGCATTGTTTTGTATTCAGTAATTTGTCTCGTCTGCCTAGAAAAGAAATGCTTGTTATACTTTCTCTCTGTCTCTTCTACTTCTTCTTCTTCTTCTTCTTCTTCTTCTTTGTCTTTCTCTAACAGGTTTCTCTTTTTACGAAATTGATAGTAAACGATGTCGAATGTCAGTAATACGTACCGTGAATGTGTTGCCGAGGATTACGATCTGCTCGAAGGACAGATATTCATTGTGAATTTCAGAATTTTGCCAGGACACACTCACCCACCAGACTAATGAGTTCCGAGAACACGTACGCGCTCTCCAGGGAGCATTGTAACCTGAAGTATTCGGGTAAGTTTGAGTAACACCATCGAGATTGTATTTGAAGCATGTCCTACAGAAAAGTTATTAGATGCAATGTGGAATTAGTAGAATGTGTTAGTTAATTAGATTAGAGCACTGTACATCATTTTATTTGGTGTCCCTAACGAATTCATCTAATATGGTATATTCCTTCTCACGGATTACATTAAACAAAATATAGAAACTTCATCTTACAATAACTACTTCTTGGCTCCTTGATTAATGTCTGTTGTACTACATTTATTAATTTCAGATTGTATACTGTGAATGCTAATGCAAATATATTCTTATCTAATTAAATAATTCAGACTATAGACAGTTATTTTATCGTGAAAATTGTATCAAAAGTAGTAGTGGTAATTTAGGCAGCCAGTAGTGTTCGTCCTTATGATTCCAAGCATGTCTGACTACTAACCGTCTGTAACTACTTGAATCCAATTCCTTTAATTTTCACGCCCAGTTTCTGCTACCGTTATACTAAATACAGAAGCTTCATCTTTTAAACGTCAGTTCGCAATTTGACAACTTACATAAATTTATTTATCTCATACACTGTACCGTAAAAAAATCAATATGAACAAAACTAAATCGATTGAATGCTTAACAGTCTATTTACTTTGTCATTAAAACTGCTCCGGAAATAGCAATTGTATATTAAAGAGCAAGGAGTATATTTTTTCGATTCGACGCATGTCCGACTACTAACCGTCCGTAACTACTTGAATCCACTCCCTTAATTTTCACGCCCAATTTCTACCACCGTCACACAAAATACAGAAGCTTAATCTTTCAAACGTCGACTCGCAATTTGACAAATTACATAAATTTATTTATCTCATACACTGTACCGTAAAAAAATCAGTATGAACATAACTAAATCGATTGAATGCTTAACAGTCTATTTACTTTGTCATTAAAACTGCTCCAGTAATAGCAATTGTAAATTAAGGAGGAAGTAGTACATCTTTTCGATTCGACGCATGTCTGACCACTAAATGTCTGTAACTCCTTGATCCTAATTCCCCCGTTTTTCACGTCCGCCGAGAATACACATAAATTAGCAGCTATATCGAAGGCATTCCCTCGCGTCCCCTAAATTCAGAAGCAGCCTTGGCTTCTCGAAGATGGAATCCTGCAGTCACAATATTGTCCTGATTTTGCGAGGCACCGGGAAGGGTGCATAATAATGGCGGATTTAGAATTGGCCTGAAGAGGCTCGTAGTCGGTGAGTGGCTGAGGACAGATTACACGCCGCAGAAAGGGCGGAAGGGTTTGCTTGTCACGGCGCTGTTTGCTGTTCGGGAAGTGTCGGATGCCGATAAGGTCCTTTTCATAGTCGAAAATCAATTTTAAAGCAACCTTGCTGCGAATCCGTTTATCTCTTCATTTGCATCTATTGAACATATCCAACAAACAACCATGACAAGAAACGCAAACCACTGGTAACACCAACCACGCACAAGCACAATTGACTCCCTATTAACCTCTCTAATTTAATTTGTTCACACTCTTCTGATTTATCGCAGAGACTTTTATTCCATCTTCTACTATTTCCAATTGCAATTTTGTTAGAAATGTTCTGCATACTTCCAACCGGTTTTCTATTATTCTTAAATAAATATTTCAGTTTAAAATTAAGCTAAAATGGTCTTCTTCAGTTTTTAGAGTTCTTCATCACATGAATTTTTTTGTATGATTCAGGAACATACTAGATTACTTTGAACTAGGGGTGTGCGGGTACCCGTTTCGAACCTGCCATTGAATATAAAAGATTGAACTGAAAAATCATAAAACAGCATTATGCTTATATAAATACAACTTTAACTTCGAGTACCCGAATATTGCAAACTTTCGGGACCCCGACCCAACCCGAACCCGACCCGAAATTTCGCGTACTCGCACACCCCTACTTTGAACACATCTTTAAGAAAATATCAAGATGCATCGTGAATTATCAAACCAATCAAGGGTTGAGTATAATTTTGAAAAGTGTATTGTTCAGTTTAAGCTATTGTTTAATTTATTTTGAACCAGTCGAGGTTGCGAAACGTTTCGAAAGGTTCCGGCAGCCTCGATACTCATCTCCGCGCTCATTACTATAAATTAACCCGGCAATCCCGCTTATAAATCGCTGGAACTAATTGCCGCGTGTAACAGCCCCTAGAAGGCGCTTTGATTAGAGCCTGGAACCGAGGGTCCGGTGCATCTGGTGCCAAAACGAGTTTCCACGTTAAGCTCGGACCTGTAACCGAGTTGCACGAGATCGTGTGCTGTGTGTTCGTATCGAAGATCTGGACGATCGAGGCTTCGTTAGCCGTTTAAGTACAGGATACTTGCGTGGAAAACGTTGTCGATTAACCGGATCTTGAACGTATTTACGAACCGGCCACTCTTTTCAATGGGAAGTGACATAAACCTCGGAAGAAGGAGAGTCTGTCGGCCTTTCGACGTTAGATTGATGGAACTGGATTAGCTCGAGCACGGCCCCTGGAAGCAGGGGATTTCCCTTGTCTAACCATTGGCTCAGGCCGATTCACCATAAGGCTCCGGGACTCCCTTCTTTTTCCATTTGAGTCTCATTCGCGTGATTATTGAAAGATACAGCCCTCCCAGAACGGTCTTCTTCCTTGTGTCACTCACAATTCCTTTCTTTCTCCACTGAATGCTCCGTAGTTGAAGCTAATCATTTTTCTTGCATTCAATTTCAATACTTTACCTACTGGAAACTGGAAATAGTTTATGTTTTATGGTGATTGCCAGGGGCATCCAAGGCATGTTAGAACAAACAAAATGCGGACAGTTCCTCACAGACTGTAAACCAAGCAACATATACTCAGATTTATTAAATCATATTATTATAAAGCCCTACTTGCCAGGGGCATCGAAGGCATGTTAGAACAAACAAGATGCGGACAGTTCCTCGCAAACTGTAAACCAAGCAACATATACTCAGATTTATTAAATCATATTATGATAAACCCCTACTTGCCAGGGGCATCCAAGGCATGTTAGAACAAACCAAATGCGGACACTACCTCGCAGACTGTAAACCAAGCAACATATACTCAGATTTAATAAATCATATTATTATAAAGCCCTACAATAACTTCAAGAGCTAACAGAGGTGATATATTGGTTCGCTATTAAATTTGTTAATGCTTTTCAAAGCTTCATTAACCCCTTGCCTTACGATTTATTTTACGATTTCAATGATTATAACTTCTTTGTAGTTCAAAACTTCCTAGACGAAGGAGAAAATGTTTATCTATTGTTTGTCTATATGTTCTCCAATGGCTGTACATTAAGAACAACTGAATAGAATTTTACTTCGATTTAATGGAAATTAATAACATACAAATTTATTAGACTCTGTTCAGAATCTTCATCACGTCTCTCACACGCTATTGTAAGGCAAGGGGTTAAGATATCTTTAGCTGTGCCATACCAAAAAGATTAGTAGGTGATGAGTTGTGGGAGAATTTTTTAGTAACAAGTTCAGAAAATTATTTCTTTTTACGTATGTGCATGTGCAAAGAAACTTGAATTAATTTTGTCCGCGTTGTTCTTTAAAGTCACAACTGAATTATGTATCTTTATCAACTGTGAAGACCATGAGAAACAAGTGATTCTACTGATGATTTCTTTATCAGATTGTTCAGTTCCCATCGTTACCATCAGTTCGGAATGTTCCGACTTTAAAGCATGGGCGCAGAGTCGCTCGTATCTGTTTATCCATGGGATCTCCTTAATGCAATGGGAAACGAAGGGTGGTTTATACACCGGGATACTTTATGGTTGCCCTGCGACAGAAGGACAGTTCAATCTACCAAGGATTTACCGAAAGAACATTGAAATGTCCCGCTGCAGTTTATGTTGCCTCTATTGGGGAACATCTAAACTTGCTACATTGTCTCGCAAACTGATGTGTTCTTATTATTCTGTGGGCTTATTCTCTTTCGAGAAATACTTATCCCACTCCAATTAACATAAACAATAACCACGGGCCTCTAATATCCCGATCTTATCATTTAAAATCTTGAATTACGCAATTCTTTATCAATCTGTTTCATCAACACAGTAAAAATATTCTCAACAAAGAAATTCAACATCTTTGTACAGAATGATTGACATACTAGTCACAGCAACCTAATCGTTCCAAATTCGATTCTTTGCCATTCTCTTCCATCTACACTGTAAAAATATTCGCAATATGTTCGTACCACAAAAAAGAATGATTAAATTATTATTTGAAGTAATCATTTCAAACACGTGTATATTTTTTTAAAAAGACTGTATGATGGAAATAGCTGTAAGGAAAATATGAATTGTTTATGCGTGAATGCGTTAATTGTGCAACAATTCTGCAAGTGCATGACGTTTATGATACAATAAGAGTTAAGCATCGTCGAGGAGGAAGCCGAAGATGGAATATTGGTGGAAAGAAGAGGACAACGAAGTGAGATGGTGTCATCCCACCAAACAAGTGAGAGTGTGTCAATATAGGTCTATACTTTCAATTGTTTGATGAGGTGAAATCATTCTAATAAGTTCCGTTTTCTACGAGGACGTCGGAGAGCCGACGGTAGGTCGATACGGCGCTGGGCAAAGAGGCGCTCGATAAAACGGTATCAAATCAATCAATGTCAATGTAGTAGAAGAGATTTCACTTGATTATAACAATTAGAGAGTCACCCTAGACGATTACGTTAGCGACCTGTCCGCTTTCAAAATTGATCTAACGATTGCACACCGTCGAGTCTCTTTGTTGATCATTCTGACTACTATCTTACAATTGATCTGAATCTCTACACAGAATACTACAATCGACTGCAAAAGTTTATGCAAACTCGCGCTTCAATTAGAATTCAACAAACATTCCTTTTGTTAATGCTTTCGATTAACCCTTCAACGACGTTGCCTGGGTCTGTTTCGACCCAGAGTATTTAAATTTTCATCTGATTACTCAATTTCTAACTAGCTGTTTCACCCAGAACAATAGAAACATTAATGTATCTGCAAGAAATACCGTCAATAATTTAAAAAATTGTTAAATGAAACTGTGAATGATTTAAATTACCGTCAACCTTATAATTATGAAAAATATCCGCCGATCGAGGGTTAATGTAAATTGCATTCAATTATGTTGCATTTTGGAATTTTGTAAAGATTCTTGGACCCCATGTGTAGTGGAACCAATAAATGAAGTTAAACCATAAAGTTTCGCAGTCTAATAAATATTTCGAGGTTAGGATCACTGCGGTGAAGTGCAAGAATAGTGAAATATGAAGCTACAGTGATCCGAACCTAATCCCGTTTTCAATGAATTACAGTTCAGTTCTTTGGTTGCGATTTGATTAGAATATTGATTCAGCCTGTGAAAGAGAAGCACGAGGCTCGGATTCACATGATTTGCTTCGATTGTCTGTGTTTCTGCTCCCAGACATCCTGCCACACAATGCCGAAGGTTTCCCAGCAACCAGGGAGTTCCTGATGAAGGTGGTGGACATCCTTCTTGATTTCATCAAGTCGACGAACGATCGAAACGCGAAGGTCCTCGACTTTCATCATCCCTCTGACATGATGCGGCTGCTGGACCTCGAGATCCCGGACTCTGGTCTGACTCTTCAACAACTGCTCATCGATTGCTCCACCACATTGAAGTATCAAGTGAAGACCGGTGAGTATTATCTTTCATTAAACGCAATGTGTGGTATAAAATACATGTCGTCTTTGTTTTTCAAACGTCTGGAAAAAATGTAGAAGGACAATCATGAAAATTTATACTGGAAGTGCTGGACAGGTTGAAACTATCCACTTCGATCCCTCCGATTTAGAATTACTGAATTAGTATACGTGTTCTTGTACAAATTCATTTATTATCACAAGACTGCGAATTTTATGCGGTATTGGTAGAAATGGTTCTGTGCAATTTCAAAGAGTACAATGATTAAGAAAATTTAAGAGTACGGATATATCATTTCCAGCTTTTTAAAATTGTTAAAGAAGGAAAAAATTTTCTGCTTGGTACCAATTTCTTGGAATTGAAGTAGACTATTTTCATTTTGTATTATTTTGTATAATTTATATTTTCATTTATTACTAGACTGCGAACTTTATGCGATATTGGCAGAAATGGATTTTTGCAATTTCAAAGAGTACAATGATTAAGAGAATTTAAGAGTACGCATGTATTATTCCAGCTTTTTAAAATTGATAAAGAAGGAAAGAAATTTCTGCTTGGTACCAATTTCTTGGAATTGAAGTAGACTATTTTTATTTTGTATTATTTTGTATAATTTATATTTTTATTTATCACTAGACTGCGAATTTTATGCGGTATTGGTAAAAATGGTTTTGTGCAATTCCAAAGAGTACAATGATTAAGATAATTTAAGAGTACGGATGTATTATTTCCAGCTTTTTAAAATTGATAAAGAAGGAAAGAAATTTCTGCTTGGTACCAATTTCTTGGAATTGAAGTAGACTATTTTTATTTTGTATTATTTTGTATAATTTATATTTTTATGTGTCACTAGACTGCGAATTTTATGCGGTATTGGTAAAAATGGTTTTGTGCAATTCCAAAGAGTACAATGATTAAGAGAATTTAAGAGTACGGATGTATTATTTCCAGCTTTTTAAAATTGATAAAGAAGGAAAGAAATTTCTGCTTGGTACCAATTTCTTGGAACTCATGTAGACTCTTTTTATTTTGCATAACGATTAGCAGTCTAATTTATCACTAGATAGCGGATTTCATGCATTTATGACAAAACTGAACAGGTGTAATTCAAAACAGTAAAATCATTAGAATAATTCTAAAATATTGGTATATTATTTTCTTTGCAAGATAAAAATTGTTTGGATCAATTGCACGGTATAGGATGCACATAGACATTTAGTTCTCTTTTTAATCATTTTAATGAGCTGAAATAGTGCGAAAGTGTTTTTAAATTATCTAATCCACCTATTTTAACATAAATTCATAACATGCGCAGTTTAGTTATAAGTGTGAACGTTAGAAAAATGGACGGAAAACGAGGATGATTTCTAACGAAGAATCGCTTAGCGCTGTTCTATCTCGTTTCCCCGTGCCTACGAGGGTGATAAGCCACATAATTTCATATTCAATTTAGCATACGCTCTAGAGGGCGGAGATAAGGTGACTAGAAACACTTCCAGTATTCCGTCCGCTACAACCCCTAGAATATACACGTTGCCCCATGATAAATGAGTGAGGGGATGCTGCTAACCAAAAAAAAGAACTGAAAGATAACCTCTGTGTGAGTTGTCCACGTCATACTGAAGATAGAAATCATAAAAATATTAATAACAATGATAGCAACGTATCAGCATCGTAAAGAAGAATTCTAAGATGTCCTTTAATGCACAAAATAATGGTTAGACAAAGTTTGATTATTATACCGCGGATCTTTATGGAAAATAAAAATTATTTGCATTAAATGCAGAACACAGGAACCAAATAGGAATATTTTCTCTATTTTATAGTTTTATCGAGTTGTAAAAAATGTGTTGATATTCAGAAATACTTTCAATCTTTTTACTGTTTCAAATTACACTCTTCTATTTTAGTCATAAATGAATATTATCATAATTATGCATAAATGCATGACAACTATATCATATTGCTACGTTCGACCTCTGCTTTGAATCTCTGAACCCTTACAGACGATGATTAATTAATTGAACCCCATGCTTTATGATTCCCCTCACAACTGTGATCATTGAAATTATTTTATAATAATTCGCTTGAAGAAAGGATCATGAGAATATTAATAATAACAATGGTGAGATAGCTAATTGAATGACGATACAACATTGGATGAGAGTACAAAGAAAATTGTATTCAGCGAACGCTATGAAAATCGAAGCGTGGTGGATCAAAAATCAATTTATCGGGATTCTTGAGTTACAATTGATATCTAATAAATACATGAATATACAGCGTGTTCGGTAACTGGTGGTACAAGCGAAAAGGGGGTGATTCTACATAGAAAAATAAGTCGAAAATATAGAATAAAATTTTTTCATGTGAAGCTTTGTTTTTGAGAAAACCGAATTTAAAGATTCGTCGGGATGCGTGCATTAGTGCATGCACAGAGTAGAATTGGTTGGACATGATCAGACGCGACAGCCGATTTCTATCTAAGAGTACGTGTATTCGCTGAATTTTCAAACTCGATTTTCTCGAAAACAATTATCTTTAAATTATTTTTCTCATGTAGAATCAATCCCTTTTCGCTTATACTACCAGTTACCGAACATCCTGTATAATTATCATACTGCCTACTTTGTGCAATTTAAATGTGCAATTTAAAGCAGTGGACAGATTGAAATTATTTAATAATACCAATGTGCTAGTAGTGGCCTATTCAAATCCTTGAAAGGGGAACGATTTTTGTATTTGGCTCGTGTTTCTTGCAATCGATAGAAACAATCTTTATTTTCTATAAAGATCCGCAGTCCAATCATTACAATTAGAAAAATAAGGTTTACAGTAGAAAATTAAGCTGAGGTCCTAAAAAGTGTTAACTTCGATCAATATTCTGGGTATCTGACCGGAAACAAGTATGTCCACTTTCTTGGTTTAAAATTGCTTCGAAGGCTTCTTGAATTTGTTCGAGTCCTCCTTAGTTTTTTACAAAAAGAAACATGTCCGACTAGGTCCAAGTAGATTTCACATCCGGTTTCGGCAACGGTGATCGAAAATTCGCGCGTAGATGCTAATCTATCGGCCGGCCGTCAAGACCGAAGTATCATGGGCCGCGGTGCGGCGAAAGTCAACCGCAAATCCCCCGCGAAAGTTCGTTATCTCGGTAGGATTCGATTACCAGCTTGAATAGATGCTAATGCACAATGGAGGAGGGCTAACCACTTAGGCCAGAAATCAGGCCTGTCTGGCTGGCTGCGATGCAGACGACCACCCTCTGTCGATGGCCGCGTGCACGATATACGCCGCCGACAAAAACTCGTTATTAGATTATATACCACGGGACCCAGAGAGTATCGGGCCGAGATATCTCTCTCCCTCTCTCTCTCTCTCTCTTTCTCGGACCGTCTCTCGCAAAAACCGTGAAAGCAGCTTCTGCTGTCCTCACCCTACTCGCGAATCAATTGATTGCAGATACGCTCGAAAATATTTTCGAGGGGATGCTTGATAAGAAACCGAGCGACGACGGCCACGTGAACTATGGCGTAATAAAAAAAGAGGAGATACCCGGTGAAAGATAGCTATGGCACACGGTGTTGAATAAGCGGCCCCGTTTTTTACTAAATGTTCTTCCCGTCGACCATACTGGTGTTTCACGACCGCTAACTTTTCATGACAGCGACGATACTCTGCAGCGTTTCTTTTTAGTGCGAAAATCTCGTGAGAGATTTATTACAACATTAACACGTTGATCGCCCACTCGACAATCACAAAAATTACACAAAATCAAAGCAATTTATTTAACAAAACATAAACTGAGAAGTTTAGTTTTGTGTATTTATTACTGTTTCAAACCTCTTTGGATTTCTCAGATCATTAGCAAATTTTGTGCACTTAATCACTTATAAATTAATTTTCAATTCTGTCTAAATAATTCTGTCATCCAGATATGGACGACATGGCGGACAACGTGTTCAGAATAAGCATAACACAAATACACGTAGCAGAACCACACAGAACTAAAGATATACAATTTTATACGCGCATCAATTTGTACGATATTAAATCAGAAACCAAAAATCCTTTCGATATTAACGCTTAGGGGACGGGGATTATTTTTAGCATACTTTTTGATGAATCGAATAAATTTTCTTTGTGAAACAATTGTTTGCTGAGGAGTTTGGTGTATGAATTAAATGACGGGAAACGTGTTGTGTTTAGTAAAAATTTGTTTCATATTTTTCGGGAGTATTAATTACTTTAAAAATGATTCACAGTCGCAGAACAGTAAAATTGTTTGGGCGACTGTCAGCAGACACGCGTCCGCAAAGGGTTAAAAGTACTTTGCTATTGAGTAATTTTTAATATTTTTCACATGTAAAACGTAATGTAAAGCATCGTTCTCGTAGAAATTAATTCGCCAGATATTGTTTACGAACAAATTACAATGCTTTTGATGGTTAAAAATGCAGGAACACATTTTTATGCAGACTTTTGATGCAAACTGCGAATTGTATTTTGCGTCTCTGTTCATATCGATAATCGAGAACATTCGCGGGAATCTTGATTGATAGCGTTCGCGTTGCTGACACCGATGATCGATCCTTCTTTATGCAAGATCGACGTATTTTCGATAGAAAGGCTCACACAACGGTGAATTTGAATAGATTGAGGCTCTCCGTGACCTAAAATCATGAGAAAGCATTGTCTTCCTTTGGAAACCGCCTTGCAGATATCGGAAATAGAGATGCTCCAGATCAATCGACCCGGAAAAGTCGGGTAAAATGGGAGGGGACGTTTCTGCATCGTTCTTTCTGCACGTGTGCAATATTGAAAAATAATTAATCGCGCCTCAGTGAACTCTCCGCGGAAACTTAAATTAATTCCAACGCCGGGGGAGGAACTGCCAGCCGCCGCTGCCGCCCTTGTTTCGAGATTATTAAATAACATCGGAACTTCTGAAGAGCAACATCTATAATACATCGAGAACTTCCGGACAACGGGAAGTGTTTAATCAAAGTTATACTTTGAACAACAAGATCAATCCTGGCGAAAAGGAACTATTTTCTTTCTTTACACTCACTTCAAAACTTAGTTATTCTATTTATCGAATTCAGTTTGTGAGATGACAGTCTTTCGAGTCATTTAATTAAAATATTAATTTAATTAATTCAATATTAAATTCCATAGTCCCTCCCAGTCGAATATTAAAAAAGATTCATATTAATAAGAGGTGAAAAATAAAATATGGACAGTTCAAATTACAAGATAGAAGACTGAGATCAATTGGAAATAGGGTTGACAATCTCCGAAAGCATTTAAGTAAAATTATTCACCAGAGAACAAAATTATTCCGAAGAAAAATTCTATGCTTCCACAATTTTGTCTCAGCTAAATATTAAAAACTATTTATGTGGTCCAGAAATAATGAGACACATAGTTCAATGGAAAATAACATAGATATATTTAAATAAACAATATAATATATGATAATATAACTTATGACAGCAGGCGTAATCGATCGGCGAGGTTATGTACGCTCCATCGTATCGATCGACAATCGATTCCGTCATCGTGCGGACACAGCATACGCGCCACAATTTACAAAGTTTAAAAGTGAAATATAAATTATTTGTTGGATCAATCTACAAAATAGGAAATGTAAGATTAATTGAAAATGGAGTCGGCAATCTTGCAGAACATTTGATTAAAATTACTCTTCAGAGAACAATGAAATTGTTGAAACCGTTGAATCGTCTGAATTGTTGTCTGAATAATTTCCCTATTTACTTCGCTAATTTTGGTTCGGTAAAATATCAAAATAGATGTGCGTTGAAGTGTGATAAAAACTGAAATTCAGTTTAATTTGCAGTACAGAAGGCCGAGATTAATCGAGAATGGGTTGAACAAATTTTCTCGCAGTTTCGCGTGTGCAGTTTTTCCGAGATCGCCGTTGTTCGGCGCAAAAAGAACAACGCGAGCTGTTGCCGCGAACAAAAAACAGCGTTGTAACGTTAGCGCACGTGGCACCGTTGCACAGGGTGGCGAATTCAATAGGATCGGTGTAATTAAGAGCCATTTCTACACGATTTTCCCCCGATGGGGTCGAGGGAAATAGTAAATAGGGGCGAGCGGTGCGGAGCATCCCCGTCGCTCGACCATAGGGCGAAACCCTCCGCGAACTTTCGACACAAAAACCATCGAGTTCACCCACCGGAGGAATTTAAATTGGTATCGATAGCTGGCCGTGGAATGCAGAAATCGTTTCGTCACGGAATGTGCAGGCTGTTACGTCACGCGATCGGTATTCGAACGGTAACGCCGATGAAAACGACCGGAATCCAATCGCTAGAAATCACTGTCTCGATAGCTCCCAGCCAATAGAAACCGTTTAAAAAATTACCTGTCACTGACAAAGTCATTATCCACGATCAAATAATAAAATAATGGTTCGACAAAGTTTGATTATTAGACCGCGAATCTTTATGGAAAATTATAATTGTTTGCATTAAATGCAGGACACAGGAACCAATTTGGAATTTTTTCTCTATTTTGTAGTTTTATCGAGTTGTAAAAAATGTGTTGATATTCAGAAATACTTTCAATCTTTTTACTGTTTCAAATTACACTCTTCTATTTTAGTCATAAATGAATATTATCATAATTATGCATAAATGCGTGACAACTATATCATATTGCTACATTCGACTTCTGCTTTGAATCTCTGAACTCTTTTAGACGATGATTAATTAATTGAACCCCGTGCTTTATGATTCCCCTTACAGCTGTGTTCATTGCAATTATTTTATAATAATTCGCTTGAAGAAAGGTCAAAAGAATATTAATAATAACAATCGTAAGCTAGAAAATTTGAGTGACGGCACAACATTGGATGAAATGTACAACAAAGAAAATTGTATTCAGCGAACGCTGTGAAAATCGAAGCGTGGTGGATCGAAAATTAATTTATGGGGTTTCTTGAGTTACAATTTATATCTAATAAATACATGTATATACAGAGTGTTCGGTAACTGGCGGTACAAGCGAATAAAAGCGGTGATTCTACATAAAAAAAATAAGTCAAAAATATATAGTAAAATTTTTCATGCGAGGCTTTGTACGCGATCGGTATTCAAATGGTAACGCCGATGGAAACGACCGGAATCCAATCGCTAGAAATCACTGTCTCGATAGCTCCCAGCCAATAGAAACCGTTTAAACAATTACCTGTCACTGACAAAGACATTATCCAAAATCAACAACTTTTTAATGTCCAAATGCATCGGTGCTTATCAATTTTTTAAAACCTCTGTCAGTGCCAAAATACTTTGAAACATATTCAAATTTTTGAACTTGACAGATCTCGTGCGAAAATCTTAAAATTATTCAAGTATTAACCCTTTGCGAGCGAATATTTTTTAAAATGCTTGGAGCATTTCCCTTGGAAGATGAACATTCTGTACTGGTCTTTTGTTACGTATATAATTCAATTATACAGGGTTATCCAAAAGTACCTTCAGGATGTTGAATGAGAATATCTGTCAAACGCCATGTTTGTTTCTTGTCATTTTCTTGTATTTCTAATTTACAACGATAGACAATTTTAACAATGAAGTCGTATACGATTGAATAGCGTGCTAAAGTTATTAAAATATATTTTACAAATCAGTGTTCGATAAAAAATACCCATCGTAAATTACATCATTTTTTCGGCATACATAATCATCCATCTTAGCAAGCAATTCGAAATTTGGTTAAGAAATTTGATGAAACTGGATCTGTTCATGATAAACCAAAGTCTGGCAGACCAAAAACAGCTCGTTCGAATAAAAACATTGCTGTTGTTCGTGAAAGTGCTGCTAATGATCCATCAACATTAATTCCACGTCGTTCTCAAGAATTGAGCATTTCTTATTGCAGTTTCTGGCGAATTTTGCATAAATTTTGATTATTTATGGCTGAAATTAAATGGAATCGAAATTAGTAATGTTTATTTTCAACAAGACGGAGCTACGCCACACACAACGCGTGAAAACATCACTTTATTGCGATCAAAATTCAATGGTCGATTAATTTCAAGGAATGGTGATGTGAATTGGCCACCTCATTCGTGTGATTTGACCCCATTGGACTTTTTTCTTTGGGCTTAATTGAAAAGCAAAGTTTATGCCAACAAACAAGCAACAATTCATGACCTGAAAAACAACATTAGAAATGAAATTGATGACTTAAACGAGCAAATATGCCAAAATGTCATCGAAAATTTTGATGTTCAAATTGATGTTTGTAAACGCGGTAGTCGTGGTGGTCATTTGACAGATATCGTCTTTCACACATAATTGTCATAGGTGATACCTGATCATTGAATAAAAAGAACCAATAAAATTAAAAATGGTATTTTTTTTATTTAAAAAAATCTTCCTACAGTTTATTTTGGATAACCCCTTATGTTTGCAACTTTAACAAGTTTAAATATCAACTGGCATTTTATATTTGCTTTCTGAGAACGAAATACAGCTGTTCTGGTTTTTATAAAGCAATCAAGCAAAATGAAAATTTGCGATCTCCGATAGATAATAAAATGAAACTTCAAGATTGAATTGCAATTACATGAAAATTCAGGATGGTCTATCCGAGCATCGTTCTAACGTATGATTCCGTTCTTTCGGAAGACGTAACAAGATGAATGATCGAAGATCGCGTTCTCTAATAACGCTTAAGTCTCGATCCAAGGCTACCGCTGCTACATGCTGAATGTTTTTCTTACTCGCGAGCGATATGATTGATTGCGCGGCATTAGCGTTAAGCCAGGGTTACACACTTCTCTTCATACAAATCCCGAGCACCGTAATATATTATCGTGGCCTGTGCCGAGCAGGTTTCTCGGCCCCTTTCTCTTTTCCACTCGGGGAAAACGGCAAATTAGTCGGAAAATGATACCCTCCGACGTTGTAATCGCTCGCGAGGGCAGCCCAGTGAGAGAAACAAATCGTGAAATCTATTGTTGCGGACTCTGCTTGCGGTTCTACTGAAATTAATACACGTTAATTACAGAAAAAGAATTATTGCACGAGCTTCACTGGAATGCTCTTTAAATTTAACCATTTGTAGCTTGAATTTTCCTTGGAACAAATCGTGATATCCATTTTAGTGAACATAACCTCTATCTGCGGTTCCACTTTAATTAATACTCGTTAATAACAAGGCAAAATTATTTTGCATGATTGACCATTGAAAAACTCTTTATGTTTACCCCTTTATAGTTCGAATATTTTTCATGGCTATGCAAAAATTCTTGTGCCTCGAAATCAACGAATGCCAAGTTCTAAATTCAAAATAATAATGAATCCATATTGCTTTTAAAAAGAATTAAATTTCCTCTGGTATGTGGAGCAAGAGTTGAATAACTTTCGATAATCTTTTTGAAAATACTGCGGAAATTAGCAACATTTTCCTCATATCTTAATGTTAAATGATTGATGAGTTAGTAGAAGAAGGTGAAGAAAAAGGGATTAGAGTTTCGATCAGGGCACGATGCATTTGATTGATAAAATGCTGAGTGATTATAAAAAGTAGAGTTTTCAACTTTTGTTGAAAACGATTTTTGGATAATCTAGGTTCAAACAGACCCACCGTCCGTTGCGAAAAGTTTGAGAGCTGGCTGAACGTGTGCAGAAGTGAAATAAAGGGCAAGGGAATTTTACGAGGAACCGTGATACACAAAGGTTTAAAAAGTTTGATTAAACTTTCGGAGGCGTGGTGGGAGGATCAATTATCCTCGTGCACAGTATAATGCTTTAAGAGCTTTTGTGGCCGGATGAAAGATGGGTTACGACAATGGTCGGCCGTTTTCGAGGCAGATAGGAAAAACAAACACGAGTGCAGCGCTCGGATCGAGATAAGCCGGACTGGTTGGCGAATTATGCAGATTTAAGGGTATGTTAATTCTGCGCGGAGCTGCGGGGATTTTCCAGCTGGATCCCCTTAGATTCTTCCCCATTACCGCGGAGCAATGACAAAATAGAGTTTCGGTTGTTAAATCCGATGGATCGCGCAGGATTTCGTTTCCACGGACGATCTACTTCGCTCAAACTGTTTTCAACGACGATAGACATTCTATCAATCCTCATAAGTTCCTCAGAGCGAAAATTTATTCATTTACTATTTCGACATACTGTAAAATGATTAATCCCTTTTCATCTGTGTTGTGGGACATATTTTGTTGATTTAAAGTATAAAGCAAAAATGGGTGAAATATTATCCCAAGCCCTCTCATGCAACTATTTCTGAGCAGCGTATGGCGGTTAAGTGTGTACAAAAGTTATCGTCTCTTTCAATCGTTCATTAATAACGACCGGTATAATAAATCCTCGATTATCTGTGCTGATCAGTAGAACACGATTGTTCGGATAATATTAGGTACTGGAAAAAATTCGCGCGGTTTCTTAGGCCAACATTTTTTCTAAAATGTAGTTTTATTTAAATGTGTATATTCCTTTATTCTAATGACAGGATTGAATTTGTTCAGACGCCATAGAATTTTAATGATAACATACACTTGAATAAAGAAGTATACTAAAAAATGTTTCAAGAAAATATTCCCAATTCTACGAATAGTAAAAAGAAAAAATCTGAAATTCGTCATTTTTAGGGTGTGAGCCATATATATTTGTTGTGCATACAAATTAGCAGCCATTCTGTAATTTTTCCTGAATTCTTCTAATACCACAAAAATATTAAAACAATTTTGATACATTTCCATTTTCACCACTTGTTTAAGTACTATCGTTCAGCGAAGGATACATTAGCACGAATAGTAATGAAAGTAAACTGACTATCTTGCAGAAGAGCATTCATTGATAATGACTTTGATGTTGTCCTGAGTAATGCTGATATTCAACACATGTTATTGTTTTGGTGTGAAAGTTGGAAGGCACGAACTAAAGTATAAATAAAACACCTTTTCTGCATTTCCCTGCAAGTTTAACCTTGAGTGACCTTGAGTCACAGATAATTGAACTCATCTTAAAACGCACTATTTGATGGTGGATAAAAAAACATATCATTCCATTTACGAAAATAAAGTTGACCTTCACCTCACCTTGGAGTGTCCACCGGAAAAAATAAAACTTCCACCGCTGATGTCTCCCTCGGTGCTGAATAACTTTCATCTGAAGCATTTTTGCGTATAATCAATATTCGTCTGTCGCAGCTTTATAATTTCTACCCTGTATGTATAATATTATTTCCTCTGTATGTAATGTGACATATAGACTGTAGATTTCATGCATTTATTACCAAAATGAATAAATGAAGTAGAAAACCGTGAAGGCAGTGATACAATTTACGAACGCGATGGTACTATTCTTAACTTATTAAAATTATTAAAACAGAAAATCCATTTTTATTTGATTTCTGTTTCTTACGATTGACGTAGACAATTTTTATTTTGCATAAAAATCCGCAGTCTACTCCGCAATCCGCTTGCTTCTACTTTTACGATTCCAAAAAAAGGATTGTCGATGAAGAGGTTATGTTTGAAGAATTTTTGGGGTCGACTACGTTCGTCAGGTATTTTTTCGCGCAAAGTAGATAGGCTTAGCTCGCGCTGGTTGCTCGGAACAGTTTGTTTTCTCTGGTCCCTTGGTTTGAGAGCCTCTGCAAACAATCTAGTCGCGCAGCGACGCGTGTGACGCGCAAAATGCGGGCGCTTCGGACCATCGACCCTCCTCTACCCTTGGCTGAACCACGACCCCGACGAAAGGAACAGAAACGAGAAAGAAAGACAGAGTGGGTGGGGATGTCTTGTTGCGCACCCCGGACCGGACGCGTGCCACGATCCACAGACCAAAATAATTGCGAATAACACTGCGACAAACGGCTCCGATACCGTTGCCCGATATCGCGTTTAGGGGTGGACTTTTATGTCGATCCTTGGAGCTAACTACATCCAGCACAGACAGCTAAAGATGACGTAGCAAGGTGTCTGAAACGATCCAAGGAACTTTTGAAAGTTTTCTTTCAATACGAACAATTTATGTAGACTGCGGGTTTCATGCACTTATAATAAAAATTGATCGTTAATACATGAAACAGTGAAAGCATTGTATAATAACCGGTTTATTAAAATGATTAGGACTCGAATTCAATTTTCATTTGACTCCTGCATCTTGCAATCGAGGTACAAGATTTTTATTTTGCATAAAAATCCGCAGTCTATAAAGAAAATCGCCAGGAAAATGATTGCTGATTAACCCTTCGCAATCGAAGCAATTTTAATTCCGTAATCAAGATACTTCTTTCAACCAAGAACAGTTTTATTCTATTTATCGTTTTTACATTGTGCAGCTGAAATTAATATTTAGCAATTTACAGAATAGAAACGAATTTAAGAATATGAAAACTGTTTTGAATAATGGTATGGCAATTTTTAATGGTGACTCGGAGTCATCCATCGAGTACAAAGGGTTAATTCAGACTGCAGGATTGGAGCCTAACACCTTAAAAATTTTCTTTTTATAAGTATATTCCATACATGAGAGTTTGCAATTCACAAGAGAAAGAGGAAAACTTGTACACCATTGTATCAGTCCAGAAGTCTCGAACCTTTGTCTTTCGTTTAGGAAAATCGTGCCTCAATCCGTTTTTCATGTGCAAACGTTTGCTCGAACAAGTAGATGATTTTCTTGCAAGATAGTTATCTTTTGAGGTCTGGAGCCGGCTTCCTCAATCGGAAAATTCTCGGGTTCTAAGTCCAGATGGACCAAGGGGAGCATTTAGCCCTCGAAAGACCGGCGTCATACGTCAATCACTATGTAATACCGTGAGATTAAACCGTCCAGGCACACCACCCCCGACAACACTCGTTTGCGTCACCCACCCTGCGAAAAGCTACATATTAAGAGAATAGTGACGGTGGTAGGTAGCAGTAGATGGCAGCAGAGTTTTCAAGGATCCGATGTGGTTATCAAAGGTTGCGTGGTTATCGAGCACCCGGGGGAAAAAGGTCCTTCGCGGCCGGATATTCAATGGAGTGAATCCATCAATTCTCGGGATCAAGGGATCTACGTTATTTTAGAGAACGATAGGACAGTGGCTCGAAGGGTGCGATGAATGGAATCTTTCGGAAATCCTATACCATCGTAAACATAAATTTTCTATCTATATGAGATCAAAATCCTTCTAACATTCTTTGAAGATTGTGTCAAGTTTGCGAATGTTTGCAGGAAAAAATTCGATCTCAAAATGTTAGTACACCAAGAAAAGATTAGAAATAAGTTGGTCTAATATACTTTATATTACAAATTATTGAAAGAAGGAGGATTTTTGGGAATTTTAAAGCCAGAATCTCGTTTTAGAATTTAAAGGTACGTATCATACTAACCATACCGAGTACAACATATAACTGGTACACGTTGTTTTATAAAAATTGCAAGACTGTATTTACTTAGAGTTCTCGCAATTTTTAGAACGTGTGCTTAAACGAAGAAATATTTTTTAATAGTTTCTAATGGAAGCATCTTTGTAATTTCAATAATTATAAAATGAAAAATATTTAATTGGCTATTTGACCAGTCGTGGTACGGTATAAGTGACGTGCCAAATTTATTCAAGTTCTTGAAGAATGATTAAATCAAAGAAGCAATTTCTCTAGAGTACGTCTATCTCGAAAAGTACCATACAATATTTATAGTCACGAAGAAGAAGGCTGCAGAAACTGTCATTTCCGAACGCAACGCTTTAGTTGGCATAAATGCTTGAGGAAGGATTGTTTGAAACTTGGAAAAACAAACTATGAAGGATGTTTATTCAAGTTCTAGTACTAATAATTAACGAAGCAATTTTTCTAATGAATTTCTATCTTAAATACATTCCAAAAAATATTAATAGTGACAAAGAAGATATGTGAAGAAGCTGTCACTTAAGAATTGACCGTTTTAGTTTAAATAAATGATTAGTGAAGTATTGTTTGAGACTTGGAACGACAAAGTATCAAGTCTGCTTAATCAAGTTCTGACCTTAATAATGAAGAAAGTAATTTTCATAGTGTACTCTTACCTTGAAGACCTTCGAAAAAAATATGAATAGCGATGAAGGAGAGGGTTGCGGAAGCTGTCATTTCCGAACGCAACGCTTTAGTTGTCATAAATGCTTGAAGAAGGGTTGTTTGAAACTTGAAAAAACAAACTATGAGGGATGATTATTCAAGTTCTAGTATTAATAATTCACGAGGCAATTTTTCCAATGAATTTCTATCTTAAATACATTCCAAAAAATATTAATAGTGACGAAGAAGATATGTGATGAAGCTGTCACTTAAGAATTGGCCGTTTTAGTTTAAATAAATGAATAGTGAAGGATTGTTTGAGACTTGGAAGGACAAAGTATCAAGTTTGTTTAATCAAGTTCTAGCCTTAATAATTAAGGAAGTAATTTCCATAGTGAACTTTTACCTTGAAGACCTTCCAAAAAATATTAATAGCGATGAAGGAGAGCGTTGCGGAAGCTGTCGTTTCCGAACGCAACGCTTTAGTTTTCATAAATGCTTGAGAAAGGATTGTTTGAAACTTGGACAAACAAACTATGAAGGATGTTTATTCAAGTTCTAGTACTAATAATTAACGAAGCAATTTTTCCAATGAACTTCCATCTTAAAGACATTCCAAAAAATATTAATGGTGACGAAGGAGAGGGTTGCGGAAACTGTCACTTCCGAACTGAACGTTTTAGTTGAAATAAATGCTTGAAAAGGGATTGTTTGAGACTTGGGAAGGCAAACTGCGAAGGCTGTTGAAAATAGCGACGTACACAGGGTCGAGAAAGAGCAGAATCCCGTTCGCTGGTCCCCCCAGTTGCATCAGAAGGCAAGCTCCCATCGAACAGAAGCATTAACCCTGATCCTAGCGCGATGTTCAGCAGAGCGGATGACAACGTACTCAGCGAGCGGCTTAAAGCTCTCTTCCCGCTGCTTTCAGTCTGCGTGCCTTTAACGTCCATCTTCGGTGTCGGGACCACGAGCACGGTCTATAATTTTTGGACACGTGCCACGTCAGCATTATTAATTACCCTGGGCCGCTGGCAACAGGCCTCGAACAATCACTGTCGCGATACAATTAACACGGTCTCTCGCGATTTATATACGGAATAATTCATTCGCGCTAACAATGAACTTCCCATCTGGTTTCGTAATCGAGGTGGATTGAAGTTTTTTTACATCGTGTTCATGGTTCTTTTTGTTTAGGGGTTTGTTGATTTTTTGATGATTCCAGGCCACCCGCATTTCTTTAACCAACTGTCCTGCGGTCTCGATCTCGTTTCGATGGCTGGCGAATGGTTGACTGCGACGGCGAACACGAACATGTTCACTTACGAGATAGCGCCTGTGTTCATTCTGATGGAGCACGTTGTATTGCAGAAGATGAGAGAGTTGATTGGCTGGGGCGGCGGCGATTCTATTCTAGCTCCTGGAGGTTCCATCAGCAATCTATACGCCTTCCTCGCTGCCAGACACAAGATGTTCCCTACTTACAAGGAACGGGGACTCTCAGCCATCGGCGGTCAGCTTGTCATGTTCACGTCTGACCAGGTACGGGTGAATCTACTTGAGGAGGTACTTTAGTGTACGCAGCTTAATCCCATGATACATACGGGATTTTTTTGCAAGAAAAGTACGAAACCTTTATCAGCCAAACTTTCAGGATACATTTATGCATGTTTCAATAAAGATCGTGATTTTTTTCATCGGAGAGAAATAAAATGCGACGGCACTACAGGCGCCTGTATTCGATCACTTGTATTGTAAATAGGGTCGTCTATGATTTTGGCCATTTTGCTTATGTACAATAAAGATGCACAAAATGATTCTTCATTAGGGTACATTTAACTATAGGTAACGGAAACTAGAATCAGCGAATAAAAATTTTTGATTGAAACAATGGCACTTAGAAATTTCCTACGAGGAACAAGATTTAGTTAAAGTGTCAATCAGCCATTACCGTTTCTAGTTACTGTTACTTTTGTATGCACTGGTCTAGTTACTGTTACATTTCTATTGCACATACATTTACGCGAATAATTCTCTTCTTTCTGGCTGTATATCTTTAAAAACAACCTGTAGGTACGAAAATTGACAGGAAGATAATTGGTTTGATTATAGAATTTGTTCCCGTTTTTAGAAAAATTGTAAGGGGTTTAAGAGTGATTGTTTCACTTTGTCCAATAGTGCCATTATTCCGTGAAATCGTGCGCCGCCGTTTGTGGGCTGGGAACGGACAACTGCGTGATGGTTCCAAGCGACGAACGAGGTCGTATGATCCCATCGAAGCTGGAAGAGCTGATTATGGAGCGGAAGGCGAGAGGACACATCCCCTTCTTCGTAACCGCCACTGCAGGGACAACTGTAATCGGTGCTTTCGATCCTATCATGGAAATAGCTGACATCTGCGACAGGCATAAGCTCTGGCTTCATATCGACGTAAGAAAAATAGCATAACCCTTAACCAATCCTGTTTCAATTATTCCGCTCAAGCGTTGGATATTTATTCCACCTAGAAACGCTTCTACATCTTAAAGTACCATTCTTCGGGTCAAAGTGCCATACTCTAACAATGAGAACGTATTTATTATAATGAATGAAAATGAATTCTAGTGTCATTCTTCTCTCAAAGTTATTCCACTTATTTCTGGAAGCTTTTCTGTGCGTTAAAGTACCATTTTCTCTAGAAAAGTGTGCTCATTATCTACTTACAAAGAGAATGTATTTATTGTAATGAATTCAAAAGCGTTCTAGTGTCATTCTTCTCTCAAAGTTATTCCACTTATTTCTGGAAGCTTTTCTGCACGGTAAAGTACCATTTTCTCTAGAAGAGTGTACTCATTGACTACTAACAAAGAAAACGTATTTAATGTAAAGAATTAAATAGAGTTCTAGTGTTATTCTTCTCTCCAACTTATTCCACTTACCTCTGGAAGCTTTTCTGTGCGGTAAGGTACCATTTTCTCTAAAAGAGTGTACTCTTTGACTACTAACAAAGAGAATGTATTTATTGTAATGAATTTAAGAAAGTGCTAGTGTTATTTTCCTCTTAAAGTTATTCCACTAAGTTCTGGAAGCTTTTCTGTGCGTTAAAGTACCATTTTCTCTGGAAGAGTATACTCATTGACTACTAACAAAGAGAACGTAATTATTGTAATGAATTAAAAAGAGTTCTAGTATTATTTTCCTCTTAAAGTTACTCCACTTATTTCTGGAAGCTTTTCTGTGCGTTAAAGTACCATTTTCTCTAGAAGAGTGTACTCATTGACTACTAACAAAGAGAACGTATTTATTATAATGAATTCAAAAGTGTTCTAGTTTTATTCTCCTCTCAAAGTTACTCTACTTATTTCTGGAAGCTTTTCTGTGCGTTAAAGTACCATCTTCTCTAGAAGCGTGTGCTCATTGTCCACTCTAATGGATTGACCTCTTAAGGCTCGCGTAACGCGTGCAGGAAAATTTTTAGTACCTAGAAATGTGCACCCCATTTTTTACTTATTTTCTTACTTTTTTATAGCGAAAAGTATTGATATTATTGGTACATACTAGACTTTTTGGACCAATTTTTTGATTTTTTCGAATCACTTGGCGGGTTGAAAAGAACTTTGGAGATCTGATTGATTGTCATACGAGTACTTATAAGTGCAAAGTAGCTATTACGGGCAAGACGGGGGTGGGTAACATGTGTCGAAGCTACGAAGGGACAACAGAGATTTCCACTTAGCCAGACAGCTTATTCAAATCGGTTCGTCGTTCGAACGATAAATGCCAAACGCGTAAGAGCCTTAACGTTAATAATAAACGTGAGAAACGTCGCGCGCTCGGCCAGAAGCAATTCCATGGGGTGAACGGGGTGGTGGGGGTAATATACACTGTATCCGGGCTTTACAAGTCAACGCTTAACCAGGTTCTCTCTTTTTCAACGTTTACAGGCGGCTTGGGGTGGTGGACTGCTTCTCTCGAGAAAATACAGGCATCCTAGACTGACTGGCATCGAACGGTGAGTTTCGATTGTTTATAAATTTGACGGGAGACGCGTCACCCTCTTCTCGTTTCACTGGAGATACTTACACATGTGTTCTACGCAGGGGTGCCCTAATCCTCGCGCTTTATAGTTTATTGAGGCTTAGTTTGATGGAGTCACTCAGGGAAAAAGGTTCGTTCGCGAACGGAAGCCTTAACGCGGTAAAATCGATAAGTCGTTCCAATGGAGCTTGGAAAAATTACTTTGCATCAGAATGAGTCGATGCCCTCGATCCGAGCATCATTCGCGAGCATAGTGCCATCAGAAAGAGCTTCGTATCAATTTCTGTCTCGTAAAGACCAAGGGCACTTTCATTTCTCATCCCTTACAGCTTTCTTCAATTTTCCAGAATAAAGTTAAATCGTTAAAAATTATATTCTCTTCATTTCCACAAGTATACTCTATCCTTTGTTTGGTGGGTATTAAATCTTACGCAAAAACTGCACAAAACACTTTAAAATTATTCAACTCATGGCCGCGTGCTACACTGGCTATATAAAAATTGAGAACCATTCAAATATCATTTCCAGAATACGGACAAATTAGTTTGCATATAATTCTGTACCTTGTTAGCAATATAAAAATTAGGTAACACAAGAATCACTTTCAGGATAATAAAATTTATTTAATTGACTTCTCTACGATAGGATGCGGCCTCCAATGAGTATAACAAATAGACTGCGGATTGTTATGCAAAAGAAAAATTGTTCAAGTTATTTGTAGGAAACAGAAGTTAGAAACGTATTTCCTCTTCTAAGATCTTCAATTCTTTTAACCCTTTGTACTCGGAGCTATTTCAACTAAAAAATCAAACATTTCTTCTAACCTAAAATATTTCCATTGTACATAATTTTTTTCATTATATGCGTACGAAACTGATATAGTACCTCATACAATATTTAAATCTTTAGTAATTTATTACATATAAACAAATTTAATCATGTAAACAATATTCTGAATATTGGTGTAACAATTTGTAGCGGCGCCTCAGAGTCGCCATTCGAGTGCTAAGGGTTAATATCTTCAATTCTTTTAGTATCTTCAATTCTTTCAATATCTTCAATTCTTTTATTATCTACAATTCTTTTACTATCTTCAACTCTTTTAATATCTTCACAATATTTTATTTGAACTAATCCACAGTCTAGTAATAAAGCATCTTTCCTTCGATTCTAGTTTCTATTCAATTTTTAGCTTCTCTACGATACGATGCATCCCCTAATGCATATAACGAAGAATCATTTCTTCGATTCGACTTTCTATTCCAAAACGAAGCACATTCTGTATGAAATGAGGTCCGAATGTTAATAAAAATCGATGTGGATGGACCGTAGCTAAATGTAAATGCAAAATCTGATGCGCGCATCATTAAATGTTCATTGGCAGTTACATAATCAGAAGAGATGAAACGGAATCGCGATACCTGCAGGCGATTCGCGAACGGTGTCGTAATCCGTGGAATCGAGGGGCTGCGAAAGGAGTGACTCCTGTACCAGACACATGCGAGCTTTCGCATACACGCCCTGACGTCTCCTCACCCTCTGGATTTGCAATGGGGGTCAGGGGTAGCCCCGATCAGCCCGTAGCTCAGATGGGGTTGGCGAGATTAATCCACGATTTGCATCCGGGCGCATCTGCTACCCCCATTCAGAGCCGCGGACAGTCCCTGACCCGCAAAAACTGGCACGAGGTCTACCAAGAAAATCATTTCCTTTTCAAAAGCGACCAACCAGACACGGCCAGCTATCAATGTGTCAACTTGCTCTCTGCTTGGTAGAATTTATTCGTGCCCTCGCGGCGTGATTAATAATCGTTGGAACATCGTCGGATCAGAAAATACAGATTGGAGTGGATAAACGTGGAGGACTTTTGTCTCCGAGGCCTGCATTCAACGGAACTGTCTTTGTTTACCTTCTCTATTCGGCTCTGGTGAACCGCGAAGCGTTTGAATATTTTTTATGAGTGCCGAGAAAACTCGGGGATTGCTGAGAAATTGCCAAGATTTCTCACATTATCTTTTCTTATTTTTAAATAGTTTGTTTGTCTTTTGCATAGTGAAACTGTTCGGCTCTGGTGAACCGCGAAGCGTTTGGATATTTTTTATGAGTGCCGAGAAAACTCGGGGATTGCTGAGATATTGCCAAGATTTATCACATTATCTTTTCTTATTTTTAATTAGTTTGTTTGTCTTTTGCATAGTGAAACTGTTCGGCTCTGGTGAACCGTGAAGTTTTTGAATATTTTTTATGAGTGCCGAGAAAACTCGGGGATTGCTGAGAAATTGCCAAGATTTCTCACATTATCTTTTCTTATTTTTAAATAGTTTGTTTGTCTTTTGCCTAGTGAAACTGTTCGGCTCTGGTGAACCG
Organism: Sphecodes monilicornis; assembly: GCA_913789915.3. Lineage (NCBI taxonomy): Eukaryota > Metazoa > Arthropoda > Insecta > Hymenoptera > Halictidae > Sphecodes > Sphecodes monilicornis. The sequence goes on along the minus strand of OU565297.1, from coordinate 10,139,324 downwards.
CGAAGCGTTTGGATATTTTTTATGAGTGCCGAGAAAACTCGGGGATTGCTGAGATATTGCCAAGATTTATCACATTATCTTTTCTTATTTTTAATTAGTTTGTTTGTCTTTTGCCTAGTGAAACTGTTCGGCTCTGGTGAACCGCGAAGTTTCTGAATATTTTTGATGAGTGCCGAGAGAGCTCCGGGATTGCTGAGAAATTACCAAGATTTCTTACATTATCTTTTTTTATTTTTAATTAAAGTTTTATGCCGCAGCTACGGATAGGTTATTAGCGCTCAAGTTGATATACGACAAATGTCTTGCCTAGTGAAACTGTTAAAATCACTGAATACCCACAATATTCACTGAAACATCACTTTTTATTATCATCTGCTTTATCATGAATAGGATACTGATTTCTATGATCTTCTTCTTCAATTTTTATTTGCATTTGGTTTTTTTAATGAGTACATGGTGGGCACGGGTGGAGCCCCTCACGCGCCTGCTTCTCCCACCATTGTACCGCGCTTGCTGGAAGGGGACAGAGGGAGCTACGGTGTGGTCGGTTTTGCCTCATTCGAGGCAAAATTGCGCATCCCTGACATAGGGGAAGTATATTTTTATTTTGCCTACTGAAAGATTACTTCAGGCCAAGAAAAGAGAAGGCAGAATATCTACAAGCGCAGTTAGTGCTTGACTATTTAATATTAAAGCGAAGAATACTTGAAGATTTCTGACAGATTTACAGATACTGTAAAAATTAACAAGTTTCCTCCCATCGCTGAATTTTGGAAAAAAGTGGTACATATGATTTGTAAAAGGCTGATTGATTTTAAGAAGCAAAGAATCAAGGGAAACTTGATGTGCCTGTTGAAATTCGAATTCTCAATTGAGCAATATTGAGACATACAATACTCCTGGGAACAATAAAATTATGGAAATAAATGAATGAAATATGTTTCACACAAGAAATGATGAAAGCTACAGATTCTTTAATAATGTTTTAATAAAAAGAAAAAGAAATCCTGTCAAAAACACTGGATCACTAGACTGGATAACAGAAGGACAGTATAAAAGCTAATGATTCTCTAATGATATTTTGATAAAAAGAGAAACAGATCCTGCCAAAAACAATGGAGTATTATAGTATATAAATGGAAGAAAGGGTAAAACCTAATGATTAATTAATAATGTTTTGAAAAAAATAGCTGAAAATCTGAATGAAAGGCAAAGTTTCGTGTAAGAAAAATTCTGGAACTCTCGCGGGAGCATTTGAGGGCTCAAAAACCTTCGGTCTGGCCCCTTCACCTCTTCGCCATTCATCCACTATCGACCATACACACTCGTCGATTGTCGTTCCCTGCTGGCGCGGACTGTACCCGCGCCAGGACTTCCTTCCTGAAGGTCTTGATTAAAATGGCAAACGAAAAGTCCGAAGGACGAGCAACAGCTGGATCAGTTCCCTGGAGCGCATTTGCAGAACAGAACTCTCCTCTCTTCTATATCGACGCCGCCGCCGCATCGTGCCGTGCCTTCCGCGGGCCTGAAATAAAAGACCGTGCCTCGACAATGCCGGATTAAACTCGTACAAAGAGAACTGCTTCCCTCATTCTCTCGTTGTCTGTCTTCTCTGCTGTCTGCCATCTCCTCCTCCTCCTGCTCCCTCAGACAACGAACTGAGAGAGAAAGAGAGAGAGAGAGAGAGAGAGAGAGAGAGAGAGAGAGAGAGAGAAGGAACCGTGATTCTGTCGTCGCGACGAAGTCAGAAATGATTACGCATAAAAGGTCCACCCCCCACCCCGGCCCGGAAAAAAGCAAGGTCTGCAGTCGGAAGTGAAGTTGAATGTGTCCTTGTCTTCAGCATTGTACTCAAAATGTTTGGATGCTCTTCCTTTGAAGATGCATCCTCTTCGTCTAGTCCTCTGCGCGGTGTGGATTCTTCAGCGTATCCCCTCTTTGCACTTGTCAGGGTTAGTTCCGAGAGGAAATGAGTTTAACGACAATGTAGTGGATTGACATTCGCACCTGACAGGCTCTTGGACCATCGAAACTGTTTTGCTGCTCGCAGGAGAAGATTGATCGACTTTAACCCACTCCGGGTCAAAAATATTATAGGTCAAGTTAAAAATCTGAAAATTTGTAATTTGCACTTCAACTTATAAATAACTGACTGAAACAGTCAACCGATCACTGCCGTAACAATTATGAAGTGCAGAGATCTCCTTCTGAACAATGAAAGTGGGAGTCGTAAACAGAATTCAACTTTACCGTGAACTATTGACCTTCAAAAACTGTATGCATGTAATGTCGAATATATTTAACAAAAGCACGGAGAGGGTTAAGGGTTGATATTCCTGCACTGCGCTGAAATTTCGATTTTTGTTCTATTCAAACACTCTCTGAATCTCTTCTTGCTAATGTTTGTCCTAGTATCATTATTAGGTTATGATTAATTGCCAACTAACACCCACTTGTAATTTAACCTTATAATATCCAGTCTTAAAATTGCAATTTTCATGTTCATTGTGCTCAGCATCGTTGAAAAAAATATATAACCACTAGACTAGGATTAATTAATTCTGTTGTTTTATAATAGTAAATTATTTAGTGTTAAGGGTAGTTAATTTTAATGTTTTGATATCTAAATCTTAAGATTGTTTTTATTGTGTATTTTCTGAATCTTTCTATTGGTAAAAGGATATTAGTTTGCCCACCGCGAATTAATTCTGCAATTTTGCGAACTATTAAATTTTGTGGAGTTAGGGGTAGACTTTTTTAAACTGTCGACGTGTCTGTATATTTGAATTTTAATGTCGAGTATAGTAAAGGCAGGAAGTTTTTAAAGTCAGCTCTTTTTCTGTCCATGGACGTCCAGTCTTCTGAGGAGGGGGTGAGGATAATTAGCAACCCCTGTAATATATATTGTGCGGCTTTTGGGGTTGGCACCTAGGACGAATTTAAGAGTGAACGCAGGGGTGCTGCACGCGCCAGCCCCAGCTGCGAATCGCATTAATCACTCGAGCTTTCTCTACAAACATTATGCATACTCTTAACGCCGCGCTGGCTTCTTTAACTAATAGAAAATCAGTACACCCTCTTTCAATCTACCGACACAGCCTCACGATAAAACATTGCTTCGAATTCTATTAAACTATGTACAATGGGTCAAAATCCATATCTTCATCCTCGAATCAATATCCAAGATGCAATTGCTCTCAACAAATTAATACGAGCATATCACTGCACAATGCAACCAATCCCAGCTGATGAAATTAATTTCGACTTGTTCCGCGGATCTTTATGCAAAATAAAAATTGTCCATATCAATTGCCAGAAATTGGAACCCAGGAGCAATTTCTTTATTTCTTTAATAACTTCAAAAAGCTGAAAATAGGACATGTATACTCTTAAAGTAAAAACTACTCTTAAAGTAAAATATATAAAATCTGCAAAATTTACTTATAATACATTCTTGTTGATTTTCTCACATCCTCCAGCTTTTGGAATTTCAATATTGAAGCAAGTTTTTAATAATTTTATAACTAAATAGCTGCTGGGATAGAATATCTCAGGAAATTCGTACAAAATGGAGAAAAATGGCGGATTCTATAGACACACTAGGATACTAATGAAAATTCTGAACAGAATACGTTTAATTTTTTAAATAACACATTTTTATCCAAACGTTGATGTTCCTGGACACCGCGTATTTCAATATTGAAATAAGCTTTTAATTATTTTTTATCTAAATAGCTGCTGGGATAGAATATCTCAGGAAATTCGTACAAAATGGAGAAAAGTGGCGGATTCTATAGACACTATATGATACTAATCAAATTCTAAACAGAATACGTTTAATTTTTTAAATAATATATTTTTATTCAATCGCTAATGTTCCTTGGCACCTCGAATTACAGTATTGAAACAAGCTTTTAATGATTTCGTTAAGTAAATAGCTGCTGGATTAGAAAATCTCAGGAAATTCGTGAAAATCTACAAAAATGGCGAATCCTATAGACAATATAGTACTAATGTTCCGAACAGAATGACTTCTGGAATAGGTAATCAGAAAATTTGTAAAAAGTGTGGAAAACTGTCGAATGCGTTGGAGAATCTCACGGTTTAGCAGATGTGTAGCAGCGGGAACTTGGCGAAATGCTTGAATCGTGTTCAACAGTATAAGCTCTCGAAAGTAAATACTATGGAACACGGTGAACTGGATCGCTGAAGAGGATGCAGAGAAGTGACTAATGGCAAACGCCTGTAGCCGACACGAATCTCTTTTCCAGGGCCGCCTCGAGTGCCCTCCGCATCATCCGCAGTCAACAGACTGAAGAGACAGTGTCGCGATATATGTGTCAGTTGCCGAGTGTCGATAACGTTTGTCATAAAGCGGACAGCTGGTTGTCTGCTCTCTAGAAAACTGGCAAATGACGTGTTCGCAATGATACGCACGCCTGGGTGTCATTCGCGTTTCCCCTGCAAGCTTGCGAGCATCATCTGATGTTTGCGTGCAACCAAAAGCTCAGGCTCTGAGACACGTGATCAAACAGCAATCATTATTAGACCACGGATCTTCATGCAAAATAAAAATCGTTTAGATTAATTGCTAGACATAAGAATATGGAATTTATTTTTCTCTTTAGTCGTTATATTAAATTATAAGAAATGTAGTGATACTATTAAATTCTTGTAGTATTTTTATTACTTAAAATTATAAAGTTTATAAATAGACAGTGGCTCTTTATGCGAAATATTAATTGTTTACATCGATTATAAGCAAGAGGAGACAAGTAGATATTCTTTTGTTCAGTTTAAAAATCTTAATAAGTTAAGAACAATATATTCTTAAAGTCTTTGAATGTTTCAACTGCTTTCAATTTTACCAACCAATGTTTGTGATGTGTGCATAAAATCCACAGTCTAATAATTATATTTTAAGGAATCTCACATTGACTGTGAGCATTGTATCAATTTCATCGATACAAACAGAGAAAATGAGAGATGAACAAGGGCTGACTTATTATAAAGAGGTTTGAAGTGATAAGGGTTGAATTAATTGAGACATGGAGAGAAATAAAATTGAAACAATTTGGATACATTGGGGCTGCTGCTTGAGGCACATGTAGGATGTTGGGTTAATGATATGCAGCACTTGTTGATCGGTTCAAGTGAATCGCAAATTGGTGTCAAGTAGTGCACAGCTTCTCTGTGAAGAAGGATTAAGAAGGGTTAAGAGTTTTTACCGCAAGGGTGTGTCCAAGGGCGGAGGGTTAAATCCAATCCCGTGGCTATATTAATAGCTGTTCTCTCGAGTAGATGGACCCCCATGGTTCGAAGGGAAGATAACTCATATTTTATCCCCTATTGGTCCCCGTGGGAGTGGATAAACGTTTGACGACCAGCTGGGCTCGATTGGCTTTTTCCAGCCACCTTCAGTCGCTTTTCGACAGGTTACTGATAAAATCGGTGAACAGGGAATCTATGGTCTAACAATAGCGACTTGAAACCAATCACTGTAGCACATTTACTAACAACGTATCAGCCTGACTAAAGAATATGATTCTTTGAAACTCGATTGGAAAATAAATCCATTAACCCGTGCACTTGAACAGTGACTCTGAGTCACCAGTAAAAATTGCCATACTATTATCCAAAACAGGATAATTTTCATATTATTAAATTCGTCTCTTTTCTATAACTTGCAAAAATTCAACTATGTTATGAGAAAACAAGTTTAATTTCAGGTGTACAATGTAAAAAAAGATAGGTAGAATAAAAATGTTCTAGGTTGAAAGAAATATCTGGATTTTGCAATTAAAATTACTTCGAGTGATATCGTTGATAGATTGCTGAGAACTTTTAAGCATATTTGATGGTGTTTCAATGTTTACAGGGCTGACTCCGTGACCTGGAACCCTCACAAACTCATGGGAGCCCTGTTGCAGTGTTCGACGATCCACTTCAAGGAGGATGTAAGTCTTTAATTGTTCTTCCTTCAATTTTGGTTGTGACACTCTATCCCGACATTTCTACCCCGGTTTTATATATGTATACCTACGTTGACTTATTTTTTGTGTAGAATAAAAAAATATTTCTTTCCGATTGTACCACCAGATTACCCTGTATATTCATAGATACAGATTTATTGAATAATTTCTTTTCGATGCCATTCGATCAATTTTTATTTAAAACTACATAAGGTGTCTTTTGACACAATTGTCAGAAATTAATTATCCTACACCAAGGGTTCCAAGAATCTATGAATTATGAAGCAAAATTATTGAAATCGACGCGACAGGGTGTAGAAATCTTGAGTGATTTTATATCTTCACGAAAAACGCGGATTATTTAGAAAATTATAGAACCGGATATTTGAATATAGTTAGAATATTTGCAAGGGTTCCAAGAATGCATGAAATGTGTGACATAGTTGTTAAAGGGGTGAATAGTTGTTGACTAAACAGTACTCAACGCGTTTCACCTGTTCCACGCGTGTTATGCATTCGCAAGGATCGCGGGGATCGACAACGAAACGATCCTGCAGCGAAATTCCAGCGTCCCCGTAAGGGTGATGACACAACAGTGGCTGCATTCCGAGGGGTAGACGTACACGTCGGAACGCAGCACTGCAGGAATTTAATTAAACTAAGAGATAACATATGTTGCCGAGCGTACGACGGCTTGCCAGAGGGGCAGTCCCTCCCGACGACGCTTGCGTGGTTATTGCTGGCGCAGGACTTCCCCTCGGATATTAAAATTCCGTGCACCGGCTGCCGCGAAACGTTTCGGGGGAGATCCTATTCTTTCGTCGTTCTTGATATCGTTATCCTCACACCCTTGGAAAAATCGTTTACGCACGCTCCTGGCCGCCTTGCCACTCTAAACCCCTTCAGTGAACTAAAGACAAACCATTTCGCAGAATACTCCATCGAAAATCATCCTGATTCTGTAACAGCTCTGAAAATGATTTTTATGAATATTTTCTTAGATAACTATTCATAATAAGAAGATAAATTTTCTTGATATGTGTAAATGAGTTCTTAAACTACAAGAAAAAATTTATTTATCAGTTATTCTCATTGAAAGTGATTTCCGTGAATTCTTCCTAAAAATCGTTCTACTTCTCTAACAGCTCTATAAGCGATTTTTATGAAGTTTCTTCTAGAAAACTATTGATGACATGGGAATAAATTTTCTTGGTATGCGTAGATACATCTTTACACTGCGAGGAAACAATTTTTGTTAGTTGCAGTCGTTTGTTTATTTATTGGGCAGCAATGATTTTTTTAAATAAATGTCCAGCTCGTAGACAATTTTTCGCAGATACAGAAATCGGTCGTTGCCGGATGACGGCTGCCAGGACAATGTCTTCGAACAATCACGGCACCGTGAGTGAACAATGGCGTCCAGGTTGACGTACTCCCTTCCGCCATTTTGTAAATTCAATATCCCTCGGTTTCCCTCCTCCTGCGCATGAGTTGGGTACCATATCGACCCAGCCGGGTTCCGTTTGTTCGTGTTCGCGGCTGTCAATCAGAAAGTTTCCCGAACGTGCCTCGAAACGCGCATTGTTCCGCAGAAATTGAAAAACGCGTACCCCAGACATGGTGGTTCGTTTCCCTTTCTCTCGTTTTCTTCTCTCGTTCGCGGCCCATCGTACCGCTTTATGTTCCCAGGGCCTCCTGATTAGCTGCAACCAAATGTCCGCCGAGTATTTGTTCATGACGGACAAGCTCTATGACGTCAAGTACGACACCGGCGATAAGGTGATTCAATGCGGACGTCACAATGACATCTTCAAGCTGTGGCTGCAATGGCGCGCTAAGGTAAACGCCCTGGGTGATCCAACGAAACGGATAATGAACTTCGAGAGACGTTTTCATATCTGTGGATTCCTGTCGGCTCAAATGACGGACACTTTTCGTTGCATTCCGTGTCACTCGATTCATAGAAATTTTAACTTACGATATTAAATTATTTATTTAGATTTCATTTTATGTTATTAGATTATTAAAGATACGATTATTGAAAAGATACTGGTTAATCAGCTACTGCTATTTATGTTGAATGCTTTGATATTCGTTGATGAACGATAAGATTAACTCTTCAGAGATAATGTCTGTACATCGTACTAACTCTGTGAGACATTTCAAAATTGATTGCTTGACTGCGGATTTTTATTCAAAATATAAATTGTCTGCATTCGTTACAAAATACTGGATCTACATCTACATTCACTTCTTTTCTTAACCATTTTAATCAGTCAAAAATAATGAACAATATTGTTCAATTCTTGGAATATTATCACTGTTTTGAATTTGATCTACTCATTTTTGTTATAAATATATAAAATCCGCAGTTTATTTATTACACAAAAACAGATTATTAGGTACGATGCGGTTTCCTCCAGTACTGTATTTATTAACCCTTCAGGGGTGACGTTTATGCATCCTACTCACTTAGAAATATTTCAAAATTGATTGCACAGGGACAGATTATATTTGCGATACGCTCACATTTATTGTTGCGTGCTTCTTAAAAATTGAAGATAGCTATGAAACATATCAAAAAGTCGAAATCAACAGGAGACTGTGGTAACACTTGTAATATCATATAATTTTGATCATGCAGAAACAAACTGCTAATAGGTTGAAGCCCCTGAAGAGTTACAATAGAAGAAGCTGCATTCTATGGGTCGTTTCTGATCCACTCACTTTATCCTTTCTTTAATAGTATAGTGATTGCATAATTAGGTCATGTATATTCGATTATTGGAAATAATCCCAATCACATTTCGTGCATTTACTCCATCTTTAGAAATAATCAACGAGCCTATAATTTGAAGGCTGAAGGGTTTCGATTTAAAATAAAATTGCAACTAATCGATTGTGAGGACCACGAATTAATATGTATACTTAATATGATCGACGAGATCATAGATACGGAATGGTTTTAATATGAAGTGTGAAATTAAGTAATTATGTGACATCGTTACAGGGTACAGAAGGTTTCGAGAAACACATGGACCGACTGATGGAGCTCACGGAATACATGGTCAGGCGAATCAAGCAAATGCCGGACAGATATTACCTGATACTCGAACCGGAAATGGTGAATTGCTGTTTCTGGTACCTGCCAACGCGTGTGAGGAATATGCCTCATGGTCCTGAGAGGATCAAGATCATAGCCGATGTGAGACTTATCATATTTTATCAACAAACTATTCCCAAACGTTCACAGTGTCCTATAATTAATTATTTCAGTGTTCAACTCATTCTAAAAATTTAGTAATTACTGGAGAACGATCTTCCAAGGATCTAGACCCTAGCTAACGTGAAACTTTTTTTTATTTTATCAAGTAACGCTTTCTATATTCTATAATTAATTCTTCGAAGAATTTGAATGTCTTTTAATTCCATGTAAAAATTGATATTGGTCTTCAAGAATATTTTAGACTGTGATAACGGTGGACCTATATGAAAATGAATATTTTTCGGCAGATCTGCCCGATCCTGAAGGGCCGCATGATGGAAGCCGGTACCCTAATGGTCGGCTACCAACCGGACGATCGTCGACCTAACTTCTTCAGGAACATCATCTCGAGCGCCGCGGTAACGGAAGCTGACGTCGACTTCCTGCTGTCCGAGATGGACCGGTTAGGCCACGACTTGTAAGAAACCTGCCTGCTCTAATTAGTAGCATAATCAGACGCGGTGTCGCGACGCCAAGTCAATCCTCCTGGTATTATACATAATAGAAGAAGTCTCATCGGTAAACAGGAGAACCGCGTCGCGTTCCATTACGTGTGTACAAAAATTCCGGAGGCCAAAACACAAGATTCGCGATCATGGTTAGCTAATTTAAGTGGCAGTCGCGCTGGCTCTCTCCGACACACCTCGAACCGTTAATTAATTTTACCGGTTTCTGGGCGAATACATCGAATATATTGGCACTAACTATTGAATTTTTTGAAAGATATTTGAACAGTCTCGAAATAGGAAGATTTCTGACGTTTTTGAGGAGAATATATTTTCGACTAATAACCACAGTTCAACGACTACACTACCGTTTTGAGGCAAACAGAGACGCGGTGTGTTTTTTCGAAAGTTTCGATCATTTGGGAATCTTTAACCCATTGCGGTAAATTACGGCTATAGACTTACAGCATACTTTCATTAATAAAAAAAGAAACATTATTAGCACGGACTGTACTAATGCATTTATTCGTGAATTCTTCAGTAATACATTGAACAAAAAATTACTTAACAGTCTAGATAATGTGTAAAAAATAAATGGCGCTAACAGACAAGTAAAACAAAAAAGTGCGTTTCTGAGAACGATTTTAAAATAAAAAAGGTGTGCGGCAATGGGTTAAATGGTGTAAATCAAAGGTGACGTTTTGGGGAGGCGTTAAGGGGAGAGAGTCGGTCAGCAAATCATCGTTCGTAGTACGAATAAACGCTTCTTCAACGTATTCAAAGTAAAAGCTACTGATCGAAGGATACTCATAGCGTGTAAGTTCTCTAGGTTTGTAAGCGCACAGCATATCCATGAAACGAAGGAGTCGGGTTTACAGAACTCTAGCTACGCTTCCGGCCGTAAATGTTACTAGCCTTCTATTCCTCACAGCTGTACTGTTATCACTAGAAAAAAATGAAAGAGAGGTGGGACGTAGAATACGACGGGTATTGTCGTGAACCGAAGCAATAGCAAAATAGTCAAGCTTCGATAGGTCGTGTTCAGTTTCTGGTTGATCTTCGTTTAATGATCGAAACACAGAAGGCGAATGATAACAGATAGAGAGAGAGAGAGAGAGAGAGAGAGAGAGAGAGAGAGAGAGAGAGAGAATCGACAAGCAAGGACGAGCAGCATACAATTTCCTTACAAAATCATGTAACACATTGGACATCAGATTATCTATCTGTTCGTTTTCAAACGAAAATTCTGCTCGTTTCAGTATGCAAAAGCCCACTTGACACTTGACCAACTCCAAAAAAGAAATCATGAATGTTCTAAAGAAAATGATTCATCTCGATTCATCTTGATTTGTCGCGTTTCAATGAAATCGCGAGATAAATATTTGCAGAGAAATAATTGGAATAGCAAGTGTCGAAGGATGGTAATTGCCGGAGCAGCAGCGAATCACAAACGAGATAGAGGTACAAAATATTTTTACTTGAAACGGTACGCTACGGGGATAGTTACGATAGGGATAGTGATTAATTTGTTTTCGCATAGAAACTTTAAAATCAGCCGATGCTGCAAGTTATTTTGTTGAAGAGACTAAACGGATTTGTTACTTATTGATCGTTTGCGACGGTACAAGAAAAATGGCCCGCATCCATGACTATACAAAAAAAGTATAAATGTATTTAATAACAAAAAAAATAAGTATAAATATATATATATAAAGAACAAAGCGTATATTATATATATATAAATATATATATATATATATATTTAGTGTTGAGATTTTAAAGATACAAAACACAAACCCATGAAAGTACATACATGCTTTTTCAAGTATTCGCGCGAATGGTTGTCATTTAGTTTGTCGATTATCTTCGTACTCATTGCAAAACCGGTCCTAAAAAACTTCAGTCTCTCGTTCTCTTCTAACGACTTGTTAGTGTTACTTTTCATGTAGCAGAGTCACCGCGTTTTTCGTATTGTACGACACTGTTAGGACAACTTCGTCACCGCGTAGGCCTCCATTCACTCACGAGCAGACGACTCGTTTCGATCGGAAACGGAATCGCGAAGAATATCGTTTCCTCCTTATTCTAGCGGAATGTTTACAATGTTTTCGCCCGTAAACGACGAAGAAATTTCAATCTGTTCGAAGAAGAAATGAATGAAATGAAAACACTCGTGTACCGACCGACTCTACAGGGTGTCCCAAAAATGTTGACAATTCTTAAAATGAGAGGTCCCTGAGGTTATTTAAAGTAACTTTTTCCTTTGCAGAAATGACCGTCTCGACTTTGTTAAGAAGTTATTAACGAAAAACACGGACCAATCAAAGCACGGCTATAGCGAACGGATTCCGGCTCGGCGACAGGTTCCGCTGAGCCAGGATCCGTCTGCTGTAGCCGCGCTCTGAATGGTCCGTGTTTTTCGTTAATAACTCCTTAACTAACCCGAGACGGCCATTTTTGCAAAGGAAAAAGTTACTTTAAATAACCTCAGGAACCACCCATTTCTTCAACATTTTTAGGACACCCTGTACACATAGCTTTCGAATCACTGTATCACTAGCCATCGAGTAAACGAATGACAAAAGGGAGACGAGTCGTGAATTACGAGAAACTGTCTAGGTGTAAAGCGTATGGAGGTGCGTAAATGTATCTATTCTACTAAAAATCTACGAATTTACCGTTTCCTTCTCCTGTCGACTGTCGACAACTCGAAAGAACCGAAGCCAGAAACAAGAAACGGAGAGAGTGAGACGAAAACCGATAAAAATTATCACAAAAATTCAAACGAAAAGTTACAAACTGCGAATGCTTATCGAATATCCTGGGAAGTGCAAAACATGGTCAAATAAAATTGTTGAGTGAACAAAATATAAATCGGGGTGGATGTTCTGTTGGATGAAAGATGTTTAAAATTGCGAAAATAAATAAACACTCGCAGTTTGTCCGTATACGTTAGCAGATTATTGCGTGTTAACGATTCATGGGGTGACGGCAAGGGAACGAGATGAGCTCGAAAAAGAGAAAGAGATTCCTTAGACAATAAAGAACGGGATGGGGGGTATGAAAGATATTTTTGAAACGAAGCAGAAATCAAGAGAGATCCATCTGACCATAATACCGATACCTGCAAGAGACACTCTATCGAACCGTTGTTGTTGATTGTCCACAATTTTATCGGCGTTACGAGTTTCTTTGTCTACAGTCGTGCGGCCGACAAGATGGCCGACAAATTTCGATATCCTACCGATGTCAAAGCAAGAGCGTGTCGAAAGAACGATATAGCGTGACCTGTCCAATGAATGAACACTTAAGTAGCAGGTCTGTGGAAATTAATATTCAGAAATTGTTACTTCATTTCCTGAGTGCTATTTCTATAAGAAGATTGTGTCATTGTTAAGTTCTTACATTCCAGAACACAATTCTTACAATATTTGATGGTTGTAGCTTGTCTTCAAAACGAATGATAATTATCCAAACAAGCCTATCACCTCAAAATGAAGATTGCTAATCGATTACAATCAGATGATAGATTTTGTTAGATTACGATAACACTTATCTTGAATACGTGGGATGTCGTTCGACACACTGCTAAATAAATTAATGTACTGGCGAATAGGTTATATAAAAATTAGATCTCTTTAGCGAGACATCTGTGAATTTACATATAGAATTACAGTATAAATTTCAACGTGAAGAGGACATCATAAATGTTAATACGAATAATGTTCACTCATTGGACAGGTCACCCTAATTGTACGCGGTGATGGGAATGAACGACGAGCCAATCTCCAGTAGAGATCTACGAGCCCTACGTTATTTAGGGATCCGACGTCGTTCGTAAATACATGTGCGTGATATATGTATGCACGGCCGCCATGACAGTGCCGATGCTCAAGACGGTTTTGTACATTGTTCTTGTGCCCATTTCCTCCGAGACCCGGCTCGAACGTTTGTAAACACGTTTTACCTATTTGTTGTCGCTGGCCTGCGAATTTTATGCAATTGTCACTGGCTTGAAATACTCACTAAAGATTTCATTAAATTTATTTTTAATACAGTGTCATTCGAATCGAGTGTCAACGAATTATTTGAGACTTGTCTGATTTCTTTATTTGTATACGAAGTCTACTTCGCGATATTAAAACATTACCTACTGGCACATATCTTATAAATTTTAAGAGTCTATGTTAGACACTTTTGAATGGATCCTGCGAAAGGCAGCAACAATTTCAATTGTGAACAAACGAGTCACCCACAGTAACGTCACCTGATCATTTCATTTGGGATTATAATGTAAAAGAAGATTTTTAAACTTCCTTTTGGTATAGTACAATTATTGAATATTCGATTAATAGGAATACGGCAAGTGAACTGTTAATTATTGATGGAACATTGACACAAGAATTTAATGGAGTCTTCATTTTGCTTCAGTATCGTTAAATATTTGTTCATAGGAATGATTGGAAAATAAAGTTTATGCCAATAATCTAGAGACGATTAACGAGCTGAAAATCCCATAACACAGCCGCCATTATTGACATAAAGTGTTCGTTAAGTGAAAATTGGAGAATGATTTGGAAATGAGGAAAAACAGAGTTTACGTTAAAATAGAGAAACTAGCCTCTTAAATAATTTATGTTTTGCTTCAATCGAAAGATGTGACACTGAATTTGGGTGATCTAATGTAAAATAGGATAAGAAGATCATTTTTCCTTGGATTCTTATTAAATTGACAAACTATAAGGAGTGAAATTGCATAAACATTTACAGTCGTCGTACTTGTCAGAATCGAATATGTTGCTTATGCATATTCGATTCTTGTGACATTGTTGTTGTGTACTATTTTTGTTCACTTCGCAGTTTAATCTATCGTTATGCAATCTGTTATTTAGTTTGCACGTTCACCGTTAGTTGCACCTCGTACCTTTATTATGCTGTTAATATATCGCACACTGCACTGTAAGCGCACATGCACCGTTTGTTAGAAATGATTTATAAATGATGCCAGAACATCGACGAAATCGGCACAAGCGTAATCCACATTAGTCAATTCCTTTCCTTGTGATTTATCGAGAACAGCCCGGGGTGAGCGACCCTGACCTCATTATCGTTAATTAATAGTCTAACTTGATAAAGGAGCTAGGAGAACAACAACAAAGTCCCAAAAGTCTTCCAGAACGATGAGAGTTGTTTAAAAAAAAAAAAACAATTATAGTGAGCCCCGCGATCGTCGAGGGCCAGTTATCGTTATACATTGTACGTAACCGAAAGAAAAATCCGGAGAAAAAAGACAGAAAAAAGTACATTTATATATATACATAGGTGAGAGAATTAATTATATATATATATAAAAATCTGGATGTGTATGTACCACGTGTGCGTAACGATATAGACCGGCGACGAGAAGCGAGAAAGAGAGAGAGAGAGAGAGAGAGAGAGAGAATTGGAGTATGTGACTAAATAATAGTAGCGATGTTTGCTGGCACGTCGTGATCTTGTTGTACGACGAGTACCACCACCTATCAACCTAATTGACTTTATTATCCACTGTATATCAATGTCTAATAAACTGCTGTTATCCCGAATTGTCAACACATGTTATGTGAAATTGCATCGAGAAATTCAATGTACCCAAGCGATTCCTCCACGAGGAGGATCCTCCTAATTTGCATATTTATCCTGTGAATTAATCGTGTTTGAAATTAAAGTATCAATGATCGGAGCACAAACGACTATTGTAAAAGCTACAGCAGATTAAGAAAGTTAAATAAATAGTGTTACAATTTTTGGAGATAGCTAATAGAAGTAGCACGTTAATGTGGCGAAATTTTTGCTAGTCCATCCTGCAAAGAAACTAATAATTTATCGTTCGAAAATAAAATTTAAAAACATGCGGTATCTGTTGAACTTCTCTTTCTTTCGAGAATAATATAAACAAAAACACTATGCCTGTTGAACCTTTCTCTCATTCGATAATAATATTTAAAAAAACGCAGTAACTATTGAACCCTACTTTCGTTCCAAAATAATATTTAACAAACACGGATATCCATGGAACCTTTTCGACAATCGAAAATAATGTTTAAAAAAACGTGATAAGTCTACAGTAAAACATACCAGAAGAGATTAATATTATTGTTAGTTTGAGCACAAAGTTTGTTAACTATGAAATATTTGTTTCCTCCTTGATATGAGTAAGCATATTGTTGCTGTACATTAAAATGAAGCACTAAAAGTGAAAGAGTGCAAAAACTAGTTGTGCAAATAATTTTTTGGCCCACCGTATACAATTTAATGAAATCGAAGATGAACTTTGGAACCTCAAAGTAGAAAATTTTGTTGTATAAAAAGATGAATGACTGGAGGTTGAATAGACTAATTGAAGCAGAGAGATTCAAGTTAAAATTTGTTAACTTTGGGTAAAGAATTAGCAATGTTCAATGTAATAACATGATCATCCAGATCTAGATTCTGGGCGAGTGCGCCACTGTCTCGCCTTCGTTGTTATCTATAAAAATTCTCGAAGCCGTTCTCCAATCACGAGCCAATACAATTAATTAGCAATACCCGGCGCTCCTAGTAACCGGTGGAAAAAAACGTGGGACTTATTCAGAACAAGTTAGACTGGGGGCTCGATCGTAAACAGGTGTATAAATTATCTCATAGAGGCCAGTCGGCCTTGACAAGCCTCCGTGGAATTATCACGCGTGCTAACAAAATCCATTTTCGTCGGCGACTTGGCTCAGTCGTTCGAAACAACTGTTATCATGAAGTCATTCGTCGAGTATTCTCCAGATTGCGATTTCCCCATCGAGAATTTGCCGTATGGTGTCTTTTCTACGGCGAACAACGTGAGTAAGCACTATCGTAGACACTGATGATCAGTGATCGTAGATACCATAAACATGTACATAAATAATAGTATAGTTGTCATCTGCATCGAGATCTATGGATCTCCCAAATATTACCGAAAAGACGCATGCGCCATTAAAGGGTTATTTTAATATTTGAAATGAGGAAAAAGATTAACGATATGGAATAAACGGTAAAAATAATTGGAGCTCGTGGAATTTTACAAAACAAATCGCCATCTGTTAGCAGTGGCCAGAAAACAAATGGCGCGTATTATAAATCTGCACAGCGTTTATTAACTCAATTTGAATAATCACTAAATGAAATTTCACGATTTAGAGTCTAACTTTTGCTAAATCTCTAATGTTTTGATAAGTACTATTAACCAAGCCTCTAATGCAATTAATTCTCCATGATATGCGAGTCTCCTAGAGAACTAGTCAATGGTTGCCATGTTCTAAACTGCACTACCAACTGACGGTAACGCAGAGATCTTCTTCCAGCCGCAAAAGAGAATAGGCGTGGCAATTGGCAACCAAATATTGGACTTATCCGTTATCTCTGACCTTTTCGACGGACCACTGCTGAAAACCAAGCAGGATGTCTTTCGCCGTGATTGTCTCAACGACTTCATGGCTCTGGGAAGACCCAGCTGGTTAGAAGCCAGAGCTAAACTCCAAAACTTATTATCAGCCAGTAATGAAACCTTGCAGGAACCGAACATTCGTTCAAAGTAAAACATAAATCGTCTAACAATCTCTTCAAAAAAAGCCCCGATGAATAATTAATCGATTTCCTACAAACACTACCCTCATTTGGCAGAGCGTTCGTCCTTCAAAGAGAAGCAACGATGCACCTGCCAGCAAAAATCGGCGACTACACAGACTTCTACTCTTCCATCCATCATGCTACCAACGTGGGACTCATGTTTCGTGGGAAAGAAAACGCTCTGTTACCGAATTGGTAAATTTTTTTCAACCAGGAACGCGATTGTTCGCGAGGCTAAATGGGATTGAAATTGTAGGAAGCATCTACCTATCGCTTACCATGGGAGGGCAAGTTCTGTTGTTGTCTCTGGAACACCCATAAAACGACCTCGTGGGCAGACACTTCCGGTGGAAGGTGCAGACCCAGTTTTCGGGCCCTCCAGGTTGATGGACTTTGAACTAGAGGTCGCTTTCTTCGTTGGGGGACCGCCTACCAACTTAGGGGACAATGTTCCAGTGTCTGAAGCCTACGATCATATTTTCGGAATGGTCACCATGAACGATTGGAGCGGTAACGAACGAAAACGATGATATTAAAGGGGAAAGGCATGGTTGTTGAAAAAAAGATCACTATCTTTGTGGTATTATTTTAAAGTGTTGTGGAACTTTTTCGAAAATGTTTACATAACCACTTTTTAGTATGCATCTTAAAGTAATTGTCCTTATCGTTTCGTTAAAAAATATTAATATTTATAAATCACACTGGACGATGAAGTCCAAGGTCGCCCAACACAATGTACAACAACAAAATAGGCGGATTTATCACTCGTCAGTGAAAAATAATAAAGGCTTCTTAATTTTACAAAAGCATAATTCTTTACAAAATGGTGGGGTCTTGGGGAAAACGATGATGAAAATCAGAAAAAATGTAAAAAGTTGCATCAGAAGAAGAGAGATCTATGAGCTGCTATCTTTGGAAATGCGACAATTAGAACATTCCTAATTATAAATTCTGTTCCCATGTTCAAAAAATAATAAAAATATTTTGCTAACTATGAAGAAAACTGTCAAGATGTTAACAAAACTTTGATGCACTGAATGATCCCATTATTATTAAAATTTTCTAGCAAGGGACATACAGAAGTGGGAATACGCTCCCTTGGGTCCCTTCGGATCCAAGAATTTGGGGACCACCGTATCTCCGTGGGTAGTCACCATGGAAGCTCTGGAGGCCTTCAAAGTGCCCAACGTTCCTCAAGATCCAAAACCCTTCCCATATTTACAGCAACGTGAATCCTGTAACTTTGACATTAAATTGGAGGTTGCTATCAAAGGTGAGATCAATTTCTGTTCATATAAAATTCGTGGAACTACTTTGACGGATAAAACGACTATGTTTTTTTTCTGATACAGTGCCAAGTGGTTTAGTTACCACAATCTGTCGCAGCAACTACAAATACCAATACTGGACACCCCAGCAGCAATTAGCTCACCATACCGTAACCGGATGCAATATCAATCCGGGTGACTTAATGGCATCCGGTACGATAAGTGGCGAGGTGCGTCCGAAATATTTATCCATTGACAGACCGACATTAATTTCGCTAACAATGTCGCGCTAATTTGTAATGTCTTTTGTTGCGCCTCTAGTTTCCGGAATCTTATGGTTCCATGCTCGAGCTAAGTTGGAAAAATAAAAACATCCCGTTGAAAGACGGTACAACCCGGAAGTTCCTACAAGATGGCGACCAGGTGATCATTCGAGGTGCGTTCACTAGTTCCGTTTCACTATTCTAGTCCACGGACTATGATTTCATCGATAGTTCTTGAAACGGTTATCGTTTTCCAGGTTACTGTGTCGGTGATGGATATAGAATCGGATTCGGGCCGTGTTCGGGGAAATTGTTGCCAGCCAACAGTGAATAATTTTTCCGTCTTACATTTTATAAACAATCGAAATGCTCTAATACGTTTTATATTAATGAATTTTATATTAGAAATGTATTAAGTTTAATAAAGTGGAAAAAAGAAAATTTGGTGTACGATGTTCGATTTGTGAAACTGTATTTGCAGGAAAATGCGATATATAATGTTGTTGCTTAATAATTCGGGTCGTACCGGGGCGTCAGGTGGTTAGGCTATCGATTCGAATAATTTCCCTGGTGAATTCGATCAATAAGCAAGCCAGTTCAGGTGCAGGTGAAACGAGTAGCAAGGTAACATGGCTGCTATTCTGTTGAGGTGAGTCGAACGGAGTAAACAAAATTTAATTAGAACATTTCGTATAAATTGTGAAGAATTATATTCTGTATGTGGTGATTTGTTCGTTGTTATTCTTGCTTTACGAATATTGTAATTGTAAGTGGAGCAACGTAGCGTGCACAGGAAACAATTAAACGTTTCATCAATAATAGGAATTATTAATGCACTGTCCTGTATTTCAAACCTATGATTCATGAATGAAATCAATGACCAATGTGAATACACAAGCACAGTGTCCTTATTATTCCAATATTTGTTAGCTGGAAAGTCGCAATTCTGCATTGCCTTTACAATATCTTCGATTGCATAGACATCATTTTTAACATTCAAGATACTCGGATGCTTTGAATTACTTATATTGCTGCTTTACTAAAAATTTACTTGCCTCCCGATTATTTTTCGTAACTAAAATGAGATCTAACAAAGTCTTCAATATTCTGTGTAAATCAGAGACCGAAAAAGTTATTGCACTTTAAAATCGTTTAATCGTTTTAATCGTTTAAAATGTGAACCGAGGAACATTTTTAAAGAATGTCCAACGGGAACAATTGAAGAACAGTTCTTGAAAGTAGAAGTTTTAATTTGAAAGAAGTTATAAGACATAGAAATACAAATTTTTCTGCAATAGAGCCAGATAGTTTGATCATCGATATTAAAATCGTTCTTAATTATTGTAACAAATACTGAATGCTATTCGATGGATAGTACCGTTACTAAATTAAACAATCATTTAATTAAATTGGAATTCCCTATATGTTACTTGTATTTAATATTTGCGTATATAATCTACAGTTTGAAGTTTACGAATTATTTGATCAAAACGTTCTAAAATAATTAGGTTTTGTGAAACGTTTATTATACAAATTAAAATAACTGTCCCTCGAGAACACTTTTTAAGGAAGTTTCTAAGAGTGAGAATATTTTTTAAAAAAATCGACGATCGATGATCCAGGAGTCTGCACAATTTGGAGACAGTGGACGACCAGCCAACAGCCAAGTGGAACGTTCCCTTAAGCGACGGCAATCATGTGATAGAATTCGAGCATGGCACAGCGACAGGTCGCCGAGTGATTCGAGTGGACGGCAAAGAGTTGCTTAACAGAGACTGGATGTTTCATCTCGTCGGCGATGAAGTTTTCATGTTCAACGACAACAAATTCGTGATCAGAGTCGACCCGATTCCAGGTAAGACTATTCAATGTCCCCTAAAAGCCTACACTACTTTAAACGAATTATAAAAATTTGTTGAAAACAGGCTTAAGATATTCCTACACCCTGTGGGTGAATGGGAAGAGCTACAGAAACTTTGTTCAATCACAGTCGAAGATTTTGGAGACCTGGCTGACCAATGTTGGGAACGAAGAATACAGAATTGTCTTAGGTAATTATTAATTATGAGTTTTCCTTTATACAGAAAATAATTTCTCTGTTCACGCTGACTATTTATTACGGGATCGTCTCTCTTCCGCTTAATAAAGTTCATTTTGTTTCTCCGACTTTTCACGAACATTTTTATGTGAAGCTGTCTGTGATCAATATTTCCATAACATATAACTGCTTTTTTCTTTATTATATTTCTCATATTGCTAAATTCTATTTACGGGAATTATTAAAAAATTAAATGGCTTGTAATATGATTTAGCAGACTGAATGAATTGATATTAACCGTTTGAGTCCCAAGCAGTGCGATCGCGCTGTTGAGATTTTATGTCGAGAAAACCTAGCACATTTCGAGCATTGTGGACAACTGACGGTGCGTTACCGATTGTCGAAGTCGCGCGCTCAGATTTACTGACGCAAGTACATTACACAGCTCCTTTTAATGTAAACAGTACATTTTACAATAGGTAGAATAATACTATAATAATGCAATAACACATTACGAAATAAAATAAAACAAGCGCTATCGCGCTGCTTGGGTCTTTTCGTAGTCATTTAGAGAAAGCGCGGTTGCGCTGTTTGATTCAATACCCCCTGGGTCTCAAACGGTTAACAGTATCGCAATTTTTAATAGACAACAATTGAATCGTTGAAAGTTGAGAAAGGTTTTGTTATGATTTTGCACAATGAATGTATTGATATTAACTACACGGTATTTTTTAACAGACAAACAGACGCAGAATGTCTGGGTAAACGGCGAACAGATCGAGACCGAGGTAAGACACCGTCTCCCCTCGCAATTACCCTAAATGCTAATTCGAGTTGCCATCTTCTAGAACGATTTCACTGACGATGGCGCGGAAATTCTTTTCGCGATAGGAGAAATTCCAGCCTCGATTCGATCGCAGAGTTCAGGGAAAAAAGAGATTGGACTAACGTATACTTTGTACGTAAACGACGTGGAAATCGAGCGAGAATCTCTATTGAACGGACCCGAGGAATTGTAAACTGGTGTTTGGTCGCACGATTGCAAAATGCTACCGTCTTCACGTGCCACGAATATTTGTTACACTTTGTACATAATCGAATAAATCACGAGACAGTCAAATAACTCGCTAGTTATTGATTGCTCAGTCGTCTGAATTTAGTGGAACATATTTCATGAACATAACCTGGTTCTGCTGTTCATCTTTTTACTATCACCATTGCAATTTTTGTGGATTTTTAACTAAAACATTGTAAATTGATATGAAATAAAGCCAATATTGAAGTGAAAATTGAAATCACACAGGTTTCCCAACTCTTTCTTCTATTTTTCGGTTTGATAGAAAAAGTATGTTATTTTCTGATATTGTTTATTGAGAACCGTGTATTTAGGTTTAAAATTTAATTAGTTGTTGTATTTCTCTAGTCCGACTAGCGAAAAATGGCTTCCATATCGATGCGGGGGAGCATCTTCAGCATGGCGTCACGAATAACCCAAAAACAGGAAGAGGATATAGAATACGATGGTCTATATCGATCACACTGTATTTTAGGTTTCAAAGTGGCTCAAAGTTTCTTCGATTTCAGCAATGTCGATGGAAGAATTGCTGCAGATGCAGGAGGATGTTCTGCAGCAGATTTGGTTGCTAACTTTGGAGAACGACATTTACGAACGGTTTCTCACGCGAACTGATCCCGAGATAATGAAGGGTAATCATATCACTTGAACTTTACTAACATCAATTTCAGAATAAAATAATATTCAAATTTTTCTACTAAAAATCCGAATGTTTCAAGCTTCAATAGCCACTCCAAAACAGATCAAAGTATTTTTAGTTTAAATGTAATTTCTTTCGATCGAAATGAATTATATTGATGAAACTGATTTCGGCGCAAAGGTTCGATCTTATTTCATTTTCTATTCCATTTGCATGGTTTTCTACACGACTGTGACTGAATGTTAAATTCCGGACTATTTACATTATAATTATATAATTGTTCAGACGTATAAAATCTCTTGAGAATGATCCGCACACGGATTGAAACGTTGGGATAATAATAAAATTGGAAAATTGCTGACTTTCAATAAGATCAAACCTTTGCGCAGAAATCAGTTTCATCAATATTTTTAGTCTGATGCAGAAATAATGGCGAAATTCTTTCGCGTCAGTTTTCATACATCATTTTAAAGCTTATTTATTTGCTTCGTCTATCTGCCTTAAAATAATTCTTCTGGCGTTCAATAACGTTAAGTTCGATCCGATTGATAGCATTTCAAAGTTACCATTTCAAGTTGACCATTACTTTTTAGCGACCTTAATACATTTCTTTGTAAAATGTTCCGAAAGTTTGTACGTAATTTTTGACAAAAAATATTGTTCTCATGCTAGACTAAATTATTTATTACTTGTATCTTTATGCAAAATAAAATATTTAAGCATCGCTTGCAAGCTAAATTTACTTTCCTGATTAATTCTAAGTTGTTAAAAATAGTACATTGAGATTCTCGAATTCTTTCAATCTTTTTACTGTTTTAAATTGCACCTTTTACATTTTTGTCATCAATGCATAAAATCCGCAATTATTAGAACTTAGAATATGCTTGCATAATTATAAAACTAAAATGGGACGATATTTCGTAAAGCCATAACGCAGCTCCTGGACAGGACGAGGCATACAAGAAGAATAACACGCCTAATGTCAATGCGAGTATCCCGCATGAGCTTCCGGGATAGTGTGATGACTATACCGGACATACTAAGGCGCAAGACAATTAGCAGTCGTGCGAGCACTCCCAGCATGATTAGCGCAGTATCCGACGTTAGAACAGCGATTCCGAGTGTGTTCCCTACATGGAAACCCACTGAAAGTTCAAAGTTAGCAAACTGCTACCAATTAATTGTAACCACATTCTGAAACTGAAATTAAAAATGTACATGGTCAATGAGAGTCTCAAACGATGGAAAATAATAAATTTCAACTTCTGAGCTAAAAACAACAATTATCATAGGATTTGGTTTAACAAAGTTCACCTTCGAGATTATTAGCTTACAACCTAAACAGTTTTAAACCATCGATAAAGATTTTCAACGACTCCATTGTCTGAAACTTACAATTAGAAAATACACCCAACTCTTTCTTTACACGGTAGATATGTTACTCAAACAACTGTGCAAAATAAGTAATGAAACTTTTCGTTATGGGCACAGAAAAGAAAAGTTAAATATAGTGATCTTCACGTTTTTCGTCCAAATTCCTCGGAACTGCAATTCCAAAAATTTATTTTGCAAATTATTAATTAATCAAGTACATGCATATAACACCCTACATTTGCGAAACGCATGTTTAAAACTTTCGTTATGAGCACAGAAAAGAAAACTTGAAAATAGTGATCTTCACGTTTTTCTTCCAGATTCCGTGCAATTGCAATTCCAAAAACTTTTTTTTACAAATTATTAATTAATCAAGTGCATGCATATAACACACCTACATTGGCGAAACGCATGTTTAAAACTTTCGTTATGAGCACAGAAAAGAAAACTTGAAAATAGTGATCTTCGCGTTTTTCTTCCAAATTCCTTGCAATTGCAATTTCAAAACATTTTTTTTTTAAATTATTAATTAATTAAGTGCATGCATATAACACACCTACATTTGCGAAACGCATGTCTCAAACTTTCGTTATGAACACAGAAAAGAAAACTTGAAAATAGTGATCTTCACGTTTTTCTTCCAGATTCCGTGCAATTGCAATTCCAAAAACTTTTTTTTACAAATTATTAATTAATCAAGTGCATGCATATAACACGCCTACATTTGCGAAACGCATGTCTCAAACTTTCATTATGAGCACAGAAAAGAAAAATAAAACATAGTGATTTTCACGTTTCTCTTCCAAACTCCTCGCAATTGCAATTAGAAAAAAGTTCTTTTTACACATTACCTAAATCATGTGAAAAAAAAGAGTTGGATATACTAAAGCAATTTTTTTACAACAAATAGACTGCATTACTAACTGAACGAGCTGACAAATTGCTTTATAACTATGTGTCTATCGAAACCGATCAGAATCACAATAGCACACCGCATGGTGATGGCAAAGAAAGAGGTAGAGCATATGATGAAAAGCCTAAATGAGCTTAGGATTACGGTGCAGAAGAGAACAATAAGGATGAGGGCGGAGATCGAGGAGCTGGAGATTCGCATAAGCGAGGTGGAGGAGGCGAAGGAGGAGTTCGAGGAGGACGTGGTGGTCAGAGGCGTGGATCCCATCACCGGGAAAATCCCGGCCGAGAGGGTTACCAGGTGATTGCACTTGCACTAGGGTGCAGCGTCGCATCTACGAACTTGCTGTTCACCTGTCCGGTTCTGTCACGAAGATTCATCGTCAACTGGCTGAAATCGGCGAACACGATAATAGGGAGGCTGAGGCTGAAGACTGCGACTCATAGGATGCTGATTACGAAGACTAGACACCAGCTGGTCCAGAGGGAGGAGCTCGGGGAGGCGCTCCGCGTCGTTGATTTCGAACAATTGAACATCCAGAACAAGGATTACGTAAAGATGATCGAGGAAAAGACGATTTACGTGCTCGACATGAAGAAGATCGCAGGTGCAGAGCCATTAACGCAATAACCGCAATAACCGATCTTAAAAAATTGACAAAAAGAAACTATAATTGATTTTTGGGGAACAGAAATTGAGAAATTGATGTTCATGACCAGACTGCGGATTTTATGTATTTATGACAAAAATGTGTTGATGAAATTTAAAATAGTAGAAACATTCAAAGGATTTAAGAATGTCAATATATTGTCCTCAACTTATTAAGATTGTTAAAAAAGAAAAGAAAGCTCCATGTGGTCACTATTTCTTACAATTGATTCTAACAATTTTTACTTTGAATAAAAATCCGCAGTCGAGGGATTCTATTTTTTCAAATTGATTTACATTTTGTTCACCCCTGCAATGGTATCCTAGAGTCTCTCATGATCCTAACAAATTTTCTGTACACTAATCCACTATGTTTCTCGATAATTCCAACTAACTTCCTTTTATTTCTTTAGAACATTTGATTTATTATTTAATCTTTAGATTCTTAAAAGTATTTTAAGAAATATTTACAGAATTGTAGAAACATCCCTGTATGGTACTTCGTAGTCTTAACATATATTGGACCAGTTAAGGGTTAATTAATGATAGCACACACAGAGATTATATTACTGGATATTCATGAAACAGTAGTTGATGAAATACTGCTTTTTACAACTTTATCGCAGCTGGTTGACAATATTAAGAGAAAAATATTTGAACTGTTATGGAATTGCCTTTTTATTGATTGACCGACAGGCAATGGGATAAAATTTATAAAGATTGTTCAGTTTGATGCAATTGTTGTGCAGGACACTATCACCTGAAACTAACTCAACATAAGCAGAAGTTGAGCGACCTGCTGCGAACTTTGAATGGGTTGAAGAAGGAAATTTCACAGAGGGATAAACAAATTCACGAGCTGCACGCAGAGTCGAAACATGTGGAGAACGACGTGACAAAAGTGAACAACGAACTGAACCAGCTGGTGAATTATGCAGATAACCATTCCGTGAGATATCACAGTTTCTATCTCTTCGTTAATAGCCAAGGGTTTTTTGATAAACTTTCCAATAGTGGCACGAATTTAATTCGTGAACCAAGGGAGTAGGGCACAAATCAATTAATAATTAAAAATGACTAATTGTTTCATTGATTGTTAGTCCTAGCAAAGTAGTCATTAGTCAAAACTAAGTATGAAATTTATTATTTTAAGGAAGATTACGGAAACAGACCACGTGATAAGAAGTCTAATTCATCCGATAGTAGTTCACTGTATCCGTTTCCGTAATACGAGTTTTGAAATTTTGCATACATGTAAAGTACTGCATATTTAGTTTTGACTACTTTGCTATGACTAACAATCAATGAGACAATTAGTCATTTTTAATTATTACTTGATTTGTGCCCTACTCTGGTCTCGAGAAATGTAATCTAGGAGTTTATTTTGTAATTAGATAGACTGGGGATTGTATGCATTGATGCCAAAAGTTGGTATATCAAATGTAAAATAGGAAAACATTTGAAGAATTTAGAAAAATATTTTAATATTTTTAACTCGTTACAATTATTCAACGGAGAAATACATGCCTATAGAACTCCCATATCTTGCAATTAATGCAACTAATTTTCATTTTGCATAAAAGTCCGCAGTCTAGTAACGAATATTTAACAAAAAATTTCTAGTAATAGGTTTCTGATAACTAAAGCATAAATTAAAAACCCTTGATATTGTAATTCAATTATTTCACTTAAGATTATTATTTATAAGGAGATTTTTAAGCTCCTTTTTAATATAATTAGATCATTGGAAATTCTATCGCTAGTTTCTTAATAAGTAATTTACTAAGTTGCATACATCTTTGAATTATTCGAAGAGGAAAATATTGTGAGCTTGCAATTTGCAGGTACCAGACATTTTAGAGTTCGTGAAGCTGCAAGAAGAAGTGCAGAACTTGCAAAAGAAGTTCAAGCTTCTAGAAAGACGCAAATACGTCGAGCGAATAATATTCCAGGCATCTATGAAACATGTTTATAGCAAATTCAGCAGTTCCCAACACATACTAAGGTAACTTCAAACAACGATGGTGGTTGTTTGTTTCACCAGTTTTTTACGTGATTTTTGTTTCAGGCAAAGAAGGATGTCGGATACGGTGTACCCAGTCGCTCCGTTCTTAGCATGAGCTGATGGTTTTGATATGATCCGACTGATGGTATCCGAAATCGTTTCCAGCCGTCGCACAAGTCTTCGCGAGGACGCAATTATATCTGTAAAAGAAAATTACGCGGCTTGGTACCGGCACTGGTTACGCCACCGAGTAATTGGAGTTACGGTGCTTGTCTTGAAGACGAACGAAACAATCGTACACTTTCCATGGTAGTCGTACTTTCCGTGTGCTACAGATTATGTAAAAACCAATGTCGAAAAATATAGTTACCCGAGAAATGATGTAGCGTCCATTCGTTTACGAATCCATCCAACAATTAAACGCGGTAAACATTCCTCTTCATATAGACTAAAGTAAACTTTTACAGAAGTTTGCAACGCCATTTTAAAGAAAATAATTAAATCCTGCATTTTTTAAACATTACAAAATTTTATCCAAGAGAAAGAGAAAGAATTTCGGATCTAGTCATTTATAAATTTATCGAGAATAGGACCTAACGATTCACAGTAAACATTCCTCTTCATATAGACTGAAGTGTCTTCTTTTACAGAAGTTTGCAACGCCATTTTAAAGAAAATAATTAAATCCTGCATGTTTCAAACATTGCAAAATTTTATCCAATAGAAAGAGAAAGAAATTCGGATGTAGTCATTTATAAATTTATCGAGAACAGGACCTAACAATTCACAGTAAACATTCCTCATCATATAGAATGAAGTATCTTCTTTTACAGAAGTTTGCAATGCTATTTTAAAGAAAATAATTAAATCCTGCGTGTTTTAAACATTACAAAATTTTATCCAATAGAAAGAGAAAGAAATTCGGATGTAGTCATTTATAAATTTATCGAGAAGAGGACCTAACAATTCACAGTAAACATTCCTCATCATATAGACTGAAGTGTCTTCTTTTACAGAAGTTTGCAATGCTATTTTTAAGAAAATAATTAAATCCTGCGTGTTTTAAACATTACAAAATTTTATCCAATAGAAAGAGTAAGAATTTCGGATCTAGTCAATTATAAATTTATCGAGAACAGGACCTAACGATTCACAGTAAACATTCCCCTTCGTGTATACAATAAAATGCCTTCTTCTAAAGAAGTTTGCAATGCCGTTTTAAAGAAAATAATTAAATCCTGCATGTTTTAAAAATTGCAAAATTGAATCCAACAAAAAAAGAAAGAATTACAGATCTGGTCATTTCTAAAATCGACAGCAGGATTTAATAATTCATTTTACACATTCTTCTGCATGTATAGAATAAAATATCTTGTGGTAAGGAATACGGTAAGGGTATTTTAAAAAGTTGTACAAATTATCGAAGGTTAGTTGATATTTTCGACAGGATGAACAATGGGAAATTCTATATAGTAAAATAAGAAACAATATAGAATATATCCATTTACGAATTCGAGAAAAATAAATCAAAACATATTTATAATAAAAATTAAAATAATTAAGATCGTTCTATGTAGAAAAGCATGCTTGAATATTTAAGAATCGAAGATCAAGAATAAAAATAGAATAAACTAGAATAAACTGGAAAACCTAAATGCAGTTAATAACCACGTCACCAAAAAATAAGTCGGTACTTTGTTAGAATAAAAATTGAAGCGCCCAAATTGATTCTATGCTCACAAACATACTACAATGTTTAAAAACGGAGTACTAAGAACGAAAATAAAATGTAAAACCTAACATTCAGCCACTTCCCCCAAAAGTAAGTCAACATTTTTTTATAATAAATATTAAAGCGATCAAGATGACCCTATGTGCACAAATATGCTAAAATGTTCAAAAACTTAGTATTTAAAACAAAACTAAAATAAAAAACCTACACATAGCATTAACCACGGCCCAGAAAAATTCAATGAAATAAGATTGTTCCTGATGAACGTGATAAACCAGATAAAATAAACAAGAAGAAGAATAGCAAAATTGCACCTTGCGATGGGCAACCTGTTTCGTCCAGTGACTCGATCCGCCATTTTGCCGGTTTCCGCAACCCCAACCTGACCCAGTTACCATCCTCTCGTCCAGCGCACATGATATTTGCTTTCGTAAACAGGATTCCTTTCCTCTGATGAACTATATTCACAGTGGAGGCAATGAGCGCGTTAAGAAATACCAACGAAGTCGAAGATGGGAGGATTTTGGCGTGTGCCGCGGTGTGTGTTGGGTGGTCACGCTTCACGCACCGGCGATGCCGGTCCCTTCCTCTTTTCGCCCGTGGAATATCCGTCCCGGAAGACCATGTTTCTCTTTTCTGCGGCGATTCAGTTTTGCCGCGACGACAACATCGACGCGGCGGATGTTCGATCGGCTACCGAATCCCCAGTGACAGTCGAAAATTCGATCGGGACACTCCCTCTCATCCAGTGATCCTTCATTTGTGACCCTGTCGTCTCTGACAATCGAACCGTGCTCTTAGTATAATATGTGGAACGACAGGTTGAAATCTACTCGATACAAAATTTGCCACAACAAGTTCGCGAATAACAATTTTATTCTTTAAGATTTAACACTCTAGCAGGTTCTCGGATTTGTGACCATCGCGATTTCGTATTTCACGTGCAGAACATTAAATTAATATTACGCACGTCGTTGCTTGGATTTTATAGTGCATAGCACCATTAGACTGCGGATTTTAGGCATTTGTTACAAAAATGATTAGATCAAATGCAGAACAGTAAGAACATTTAGAGAAATTAAAAATTCTGTTGCACTATTCTCAACTGACTAGAATCGCTTAAAAATAAAATAGA
This sequence comes from Sphecodes monilicornis, assembly GCA_913789915.3. Classification (NCBI taxonomy): domain Eukaryota; kingdom Metazoa; phylum Arthropoda; class Insecta; order Hymenoptera; family Halictidae; genus Sphecodes; species Sphecodes monilicornis. The sequence goes on along the minus strand of OU565297.1, from coordinate 10,108,930 downwards.
TAGACGTAGCCCAGACAATTTTCATTTTCTATAAAGATCCGCTGTTTAATTATTGTATTCGACGAGTTTGTATCTATTGTGAACCAGAATATTATTAGTATGATTTTCTATAATTGTGCTGCGCCAAATGAAGCTTGAAAATCTTATAGAAGTGAGAGTGTTTGAGATGTTCCTTTCGATATGAGATAGTGAGAGTGTTAAATATTAATAGGATTTCTTATAATATTATTAATCTTGGTACAATATTGTTAATGTTAGGGTATTTTGTGATAATATTTGGGATAATTGCGTTTGGTATTATCACCTAAAAGATTTTTAGATTACGTTAGGAGAAGTGACCTGTTGAGTTACGATTGAGGTTGCTATAGCTGTTGAAGGATCTACTGAAAAGTTCCGAGCCATGGACCGCCGACTTTCGAAAACGATGGAATAATCACCGGTCTGTTAAAATGATTCAAATACAATCGTCGATAGTACACGTAGAGATTAGCCAATGCCCCGTTGCGTGAACATCCTGCAGTCCAGTTTCAATGACAAATAAAGCCGATCTCGGGAAAGTTCGTCGGCTTTCTCGTTGCGTTTGACCGATTTCCGAGTCCTCTTCGAAAGCAGTCGACATGACGACCGCAGGGAAATTAGTCCTAGCGTTAGCGATTTGTTCCTTTGTGCAAGCAACCTTTCAGAAGTATTTGGAGGTAAGGAACTGTTGAACGATTATTGTCGGCTCGACCGGCGTTAACGGTATTCGGTAGATGATACGCTTTGATACGATCCTACGTGTCCGACACGCTCGAAGAAACGCTTAGTCTTCGATAGATGTTAGCTCGAAGTTGAATTTGAAATTCTAATTAGAATCCCACGTGCGTGGTATCTGGGCTAGTAGGAGCAATGCTTTTTAATGACTTTTAAGGGAATGAACGTGAACCTGGGAGATGCGCTTCAGTTTTTGAGGGAGTATGATAGCGAGGCTTCTGCCATGTGCACGAGAGTGATGACTGCGCAGTGGAACTTCGCTACCAATGTCACTGAAATGAACCGGAAGAGGATGGTAATGTTAGATTTAGTGGCTCCAAGAAGTACTGGCACAGTAACGATTTTTAAAAAATTGTTGATATTTAAACTGTCATAATTTCGTAAAAACTTATCATAGAACAGTAAACCTAGGCTGAGCTCAAAGCTTGAAGCAACGAATTGAAACACCTGCAGAAAGATTGTCAAATTTTTCTCGAGACTGAATCTACCATAGATTTAAAGATTAAAGCTTCCTCTTTACAACGAACCCCCAAAATTTGTCTATAAATTTTTTCAATTTCTAGTTCATAAAACAACTTCATTCGTGTGACGACTTCCTTACTGTAAAGTTGGTAGTACCCCTTCATACAAAGCTCAGTAGAACGACCAAAAACTGTCGTATCTCAAGTTGTAAGGGTTTGTTCTAAAGGGGAAGCTTCAATCTTTAAATCCATGGCAGATTCAGTCACGAAAAAATGTTTCAACATTTTTAGAGGCGTTTCAATCCATAGCACTTTCGAGATAGAACTTCAGTTTCCCACCCACTATATATCTTGCAAAAATATTTTTAAACAAAATGAACAACAGGTTGCGAAAGTGAAGGTATAATGCTTAAAACTTAAAACTTCAATCTTCAAAATGAGCGAACGTTTATTGTTGTATGACTTCTTTACGAAATTATAACATTTTAAACATCGCCAATTTTTCGAAACGTGGAAAAGGGTGACAATACTTTGTGGAACCATTGTATAACCTATTCATAGATACTCTAATGAATAAACCGTCTACCCTTTAACTGTTTTAGTTGGAGGAGCAGGCGTTGAAATTAAAATTCGACAGGATATCCTGGAAGAAGGCTGTCGGCTTCGCTTGGAGTCGCATTCCTGATCCTTTGGCGAGAAGGGAGCTTAAGATGATCGCCATCAAAGGACGGAACTCTTTAACTGACGACAAATTTAACGAGGTGAATGTATGGTAGATTAAATCGTGTAAACAAGTAGTAATAATAGAGAAAATAAATTGCAGATACACAGCCTAATTGCGGAGATGAAGGATATATACACAAGGACGAGAATGTGCCCCTACAGGACTGTCGGGGCAAATTGTGACTTGACTCTGGATCACGGTTTGCTCGCCATTACCTAAAAAATGAAATCTCTTGTCACAAGATATACCTTTAAATGATTTACAAGTGTTAATTTTGTATACCTATCATTTACTTTTATATTTTTCAGATGTCAATACAATAATGGCTCGGTCAAAGGACTATGATGAGTTGTTGTATTATTGGCATGCTTGGCACGAAGCAACTGGACCACAACTGAAGAACAAATACATGAGATACATTCAGCTTGCCAATCAAGCAGCTAGATTAAACGGTAGACAACAATTTGTTAGTTTATCCTGCAAATTATTGCGAATTTTGTTTCACATTTTTGAAAAGTCAAAAGTGCAAGCTTTAGCGTGATATATAAGTTTGACTCTACAGAAGCAGTTGCTTTTGTCGATTATACAGGGTGTCCCGTTTATGTTGAGATTGTAAAAAATCTCGAAGACATGTGATTTAAAACAAATAAACTGACACACGTCCTTTAGTGTTTCGAGTGGGGTGTCAAATTGAACAACTAGTTTTCTAATGCGTGGGCGTTTTCAAGGTTATTTCAAGGTCATTTCAAGGTTATTTCGTCTTTTTTTTATTATAAACCCACATTTTTTATTTCGGAATCATATTCTACGTAAAAAAATGCACAACTTTTGTTTGAAACATCTTTTTGTAAGTCCAATATTTCTTAAGATATTTAGCTGATTTTTCATGTTTATGTCAAGGATAATTTTGTTTTTCTATTAAAATGACAACGTTACTTTTTTCTGGAAGATTTTTTATTTCATTTAAGAACATCATAATAAATGCTCGAAATTTTTACCCTCAACTTCTAGACACTTGGTAATTCGTTTAATAAAAGACTCATGAACATATAATAAAGTTCTTACAAACTTACAAAAAAATGTTTCAAACAAAAGTTGTGCATTTTTTAACGTATAATAAGATTCCGAAATAAAAAATATGGGTTTATGATAAAAAAGACAAAATGACCTTCAAATAACCTTGAAAACGCCCACGAATTAGAAAACTAGTAGTGCCATTTGACTCCCCACTCGAAACACTAAAGGACATGTGTCAGCTTGTTATTTTTAAATCATATGTCTTCGAGATTATTTGCAATCTCAACTTAAATGGGACACCCTGTATAAATGGCAAGATATAGGTCCATGTATTCTTTAATCATACTTCATTATTGCCAATTATTATAACTCTCTTTCATCTTCAGCGTAACAAGACCACAATGTAAGTAGCAAGACCATCCCTTTAAAAAGTTGAATCAAAACGAACCCAAATGACTTTGCAAGGGTTGAATGATTGTGACTACGTTCTCGTCATACAGCGTTTAAAAATATGAAAGAAAATTGGAATAACTCCTAGGGTGCTTACTAGACTGCGAATTATATGCATTTCTGACAAAATGTCAATTTATGTATATATTTATATAAATGTGGGATTAAAAATGGTAAACATATTAAGAAAATTCAGCATATTAATTAAGCTTTGTTTTGCACAACGGTCCGTAGTCTAGTGATTGCTAATATAATTATGATCAGATTGCGGATCGTTATGCAAAATAAAAATCGTTTCTGTGTAATAAAAAGCTTTGTATTGTTTGAAGTTACATCCATCCATTTTTTTCATAAATACATCAAATCCGCAGTCTTATTATGGTGCTCGATCAGAACAATCAGTAATTTATATTGTCACCAGGATTCGCGAATGCTGGGGACCAAATGAAAGAGCTCTTCGAGGACGAGCATTTCCAGCAGAACACAGCAGACATCATGTCAGCCATAATGCATCTCTACAAGAACCTCTTCACGTACGTAAGGACAAAATTGTACGAAAGATATGGTGACAAAATAAGAAGAGATGGTCCACTTCCGGCACACGTTTTGGGGAACATGTGGGCACAGAATTGGGAGGACATCTTCGACGTCGTTCAGCCATTTCCTGCAAGCCGGAAGCTCGATGTTTCTCTGGACATGATGATTCAAGGATTCACACCTTTAAGGTAATGTCGTGTGTGCAGATACTAACGCTCGTTTTGAATCGATTTTGTAAAATAAAACTGTTTAAGGATGTTCCAAATAGCAGAAGAGTTTTTCACTTCTTTGGGGATGAAACCCATGCCACCTGAATTCTGGAGATTCTCCATGTTCGAGAAACCCATAGACAGGGAGGTCAAATGCACCTCGAGTGCATGGGACTTTTGCAATAGGATAGATTACAGGTACTAATGTTCTTTGTTTAATGATTTGAGAAAATGTATATCGAGGATATTTTCAGGATAAAACAATGCACGAGGGTTACCATGGATGATCTTTTATCGACTCACCATGAGATTGCTCGTTTACAGTATTATTTGCAGTACAGGGACCAGCCATTGTTATTCCGGAACGAAGCTATTCCAGGTAATCAATTTCAAATGCGATAGACGGATCGAAATGGAAATCAATAAATGTAAATCTAAAATATACGGTCACTCTCATTAAAATTTGGTCACTCCTAAAAAGACGACAACTTTTTTCATATTGGGCCATATGACTTTTTTCTTTTGAGAAGTTAGAACAATTAGTTTACTATAGGATACAAGAAAAGGAATTTAGAAAAAATTGTAATTGCTCGGAATTGCAAAGAAACTACTAACAGTTGTTTTTTACAACTGTTTTATGTGGGTCTACATTTAAAGTTTAACAAATACATTTTGTAGATTTGTGTGAACTGTAGACACTCTGAAAATTTCCCCAAAATCGGAATATGTATAATTGACACAGATCTACAAAACGTATTTTTTAAATTTTCAATACATTCTCACATGAAAGATAGGAAAAAAATACTTTTAGTATTTTCTCTGTAATACCGACCAATTGCAATTGTTTCAATTTTTTCTTCTTCAAACCATGTAGTAATCTAATTGTTCTAACGTCATAAAAAAATCCAAGTCGTGTGGTTCACTATTAAAAAATTTATCGTCTTTTTAAGAGTGTTCGAATGTTAATAGGAGTGACTGTAAATGTAAGATGTAAATCTGACACAGTAGAAAATTGTTTCAATGGGAGTGTGTCAACGTATGAATTAATATGGAACCATAATTTGTCAATTTAGGGTTCTTCGAGGCAGTTAGCGACGCCATCGGTCTCTCCATTTTCACTCCCCAACATTTAAGTAGACTTGGACTTCACAACAACTCTAGCGACGATTATGGCAGCAATATCAACTTCCTGATGCTAATGGCCCTTCGAAAAGTTGCCTACATGCCGTTCGCGTACATCGTTGACGAGGTTTTACCTATTTTAATCAGATTTTTCATTCGCTGTTCTCATCGACGTATTAATTAATTAAACGTTTAATTTTAATATTTAAAGTGGAGATGGCGTGTGTTTAGCGACGGTGTTGCCGATATGACGAACAATTGGTGGGAATTGAGATTACAATACCAAGGAATTGTGCCACCGATACCCAGATCAGAAAGAGACTTTGATCCAGGATCAAAATATCATGTTCCTGCAGATGCACTTTACGCTAAGTATGACAATACCTTTTTTTATGCTTTACCTGCTGGAAAACCGTCGATAAAATCCTCGAAGACTACGCTATATATCAGGCAGTAGCACCGGAGCTATTCGAGGCACCTTCCTCGCTTATGTTCTTCCCCCACTCTTAAACTTCATCGCTATAATGTATAGTAGTGGGAAGGTCCCACCACAAGAGCCGCGCGGCACTCACTAACTCTACGGCTGTAAGTAGTAGTGGGAAGAGGTTCGATGGTGGGGACCTTGCAGTTCTCTGAGGGGAATAGGTTGGAACTCCCTACTATACAGGGTGTCCCAAAAATGTCTCCCTTCCTTCAAAGGGGAGGTTCCTGAGGCCATTTGAAGCGACATTTTCCTTTGCAAAAATGGCCGTTTCGGCTTTGTTAAGGAGTTATTAACGAAAAAAACGGACCAATCAGAGCGCGACCTAGAGGCGTATTGGCAGAGACGGCCGCGCGCGACAGAATTCGAGCGATGGTGATACACCCCGGTCGAAAGCAAGGAACAAACAAGAGAAGAAAATTTTTCGAGTCCTATGTCGGATAGTTAAAATTTGAATATGTTGTAGTCTTTAGTAACCTATGATGGAATCTCGAAGGATTTTTCGAAATCTTAAAAAATGTTGGTTTTACAGACGTGTTAAGAACTTTTCTTCATTAAATTATAACACTAGAACTAACGTACTGAGGAAAATGAGTTTTAGCAGCTTATAGTGAACACAGAAGAGTATCTATTGAAAATATTTCGATTTGGAAAAAATGGTTTTTTCACCACTTATTTTGAAAATGTTTTAAACAAATGCAATTTTCCTACAGCCGGGACTTTTTTAAAAATTAGAAAAAAACGAGGTAACAGCTCCATTTTTGGGACACCCTGTATATCAACAAGAAGCTCATAAATTTCCTTTTCTTTTGAGATCATTATTGTATTACTAATTTTGATTCGAGTCTCAACAAAATGCTTATAAGGTGAAACAGGTTTGAAAAATACATATAATATGTAGTTGAAAACCAGCAAAATCGCAGTAAAGAAATTCTTTGATTACAAAAAGGTGATGGTCAAGAATAAAATGATACAAAACTGTCAAACTACGAGTAACAAATGTGTTCGAAGTTGCACAGAGTTAGGAACAAGGGTTAACATACATTATTGAGGATGACTCGTTAGCTCAAGACTAAAATTGCCATTGCTATTTTTGCCATTAACATTGCTTTAATACCTCTAGAATTTATTAACACTAAACCTACCAAGCATTAAAAGTATCGGAAAATGGTAACATTTTAAAATAGGAAAACTTTTATTGAGATTGTCCGTAATTTTCAATATGATGGATGCTTAAATCAAGAAATTTATTCCAGTATTTTTATAAATGAATTTATATAATTTCAATAATTGCAAAATATATTACCGGTCATTCGGCCGTGGTACAATTAGTGTTAATGACGCTGTGTTTCTTTCAGATACTTCGTTGGTATAGTTCTGCAATTCCAATTGTACGAATCGTTATGCGAAATAGCAGGTCACACCGGCGATTTGTACACCTGCGACTTTTATAGGTCTCGAGAGGCAGGCAGACTGCTATCGTGGGTACAAAAATTGTAATAGTTAATGATTATGTAGATTACAAAGTTTCGTAACATGTTCTTGTAATTGTTTTAGCGACGTGTTGTCAATGGGTTACTCCAGATCATGGAAAGACGTCGTAAGACAAATGACAAGAGGCAGAACGAATAGAATGGACGCTGGAGCTATATTAAGGTACTTTGAACCCTTGAATCAATGGCTGAAAAGACAAAACGAAATGGAACCTGTTGTCGGATGGATCACAAATCGCGAAGACACAGGTGAGTTTATGAACACTATTTCCGACAAAGCATAACTCGCGAAATGCACTGATAATATTTTGCGATTAAAGGGTTCTTCCGATCTTTTCCAGCACTGTTTTTTCACTGGTACCAAAATGGATCCCGGAGAATCACCTCGAGCTTATTTGTTCCACTGGTTTTAATCGTCACACAGCTTTCAATGCGATAATAAACGGAAGCGAAACCCACAATAATAAAAATGCAAGAATTTTGTATATAAGACGGAACTATGTAAATACATGAAATGATTGATTAAATATCGCAAATTGGGTAAAACAATAGAAATAATACAAGACTGTCTTTCTTTGACTTATACGCCACAGAGACTAATAGGGTTCAAAAGAATTTCGAATGATCTCAGTGTAGATAAAACATATAGAATTATTTTCTATAACTTGACAAATTATCTATTAACATGTCATGAATTGTTTGTTGCAAAAATCTATAAAATGTATTTGTATGTATTTATTGAAAAGATGATCTTAGGCACAGTTTGCCCATAGATCCAGGTACAAAAATTAATGTCTATACATAGTTAACGCTTATACTAAGCTAAAATATTGTTCGCGAAGTTTGGTATTGGATACGGATAATTACAAAGTAAATAATAATTACCTAAATACACTACTTAAAAACTAGCTAGTCTTTGGAGGTTTCATATGGTAACGTTAGACTGATGGAGAAAATTTCTGATTAGGATCAGTTCTTTTATATGTGGTTTAAAATCTATAACACATGCCCGTGTACACTGCAACAATTATCATGCCGCGAAAGTTTATACATTTCTTAACATTTTCATATCGGAAAACAATACATTTCGTATTAAAATTCAAATTAGTCATGTTGATAAGTTAACATTTGTTAATAATATAAAAATGATGAAAATAATATTAAAACTACACGTGTGTTCTGCAAATTGCTTTGGTGTACATGGTTTTTATCCATATAATCAGGTGTACATACATGTAATAAAAAAACCACGAATTGAAAATTGCAAAATTTTTAACAATTTTATATTCGCATAAAAAATTATAAATAATGGTAATGATTTTGAAGAAGTCATCGAATATTCAAACGATCGTTCAATAAAATTGTGGTTTAGATTAAAAAGCAACGTGCCTCTGAAGTTCGAACGATTTCGATGCGAGCATCGATAGCTTCTTATACGAACGTAATGCGGCAACATGGAACAGATCCTGCCTCATCTTTTTACCCCCTCTAACACATGAATCAGAACTAACTTTTAGTCCGGATAAGAACTAGTTTCTACCAATTATTTAATTTGAATATAAAATAATGTTTCAATGTCGAAATAATATGCGATATGTAACGTACATCTCAGTACGTACATCATATTTAGACTACATCAGAACCTACAATCTACTGCAGGAATGTAAATCTATTTAACACTCGCTCACTAGAGCAAGAGTTACATGTATTCTAAAACGAAAACTTTGTATTTGGATTATTAATTGAAAATAATTGTTGAAGCTGGCACATCGGAAAAGGAAGAAAGTATTAAAAGTCTTACATTCAACTATGAAATACATATTTAGACAAATTCTAAATGTGCAGCTATTAGCTCGATATTATCCACTACATGCGAGATACTATAATTTATAAATTATAGCATTTTGCGAACTGTGGATAATATCGATTGCCCAGGTCTCACCACGAGGAGGTTGCTGCACAAGAGACCCGAAAGGGAGTCAGAACGAAGTCTCTCTTCGTTCTGCCACCCTTTCTTACAACGAAGATTCTTAGAAACTAAGTTACGCAGGTCGCTAAATGGAGAAGTAGGCTTTTTCATGGAAAAGACTTCTTTTCCATTTAGCGTATGTCGAGTAATTATTGCGGGGCAAAGTGTAAATCGGAGAAGAAGTCTCCGATCCACGAGGGATCAAGGACGAATCAGGCGGAAGGCTCTGATTCTTTCAAAGAAACAAACAAGATCGAACCAGAGCAGAAGGCTCTGGTTCAAGGGAGACGCGACGCGTTCAGTGCTTACAAGTCCTGAGCCGACCAGCCCGATACCCGCCACTCCATCACCAAGAAAGATGGCAAAGAGATGCGCTCAAACGGTTTCTGGCGCTACTGGGTGACATGAGAACATGGCGTGCCCAGGATTACGTTAACACAGAGGATCGTCAGAAGACGAGTGAACGAGTCTCTTAGACATCCCTCTCAATGACTTCACGCCGGATACCGAAACTGGACCAGCTCAGAACCTGCAAGCAAGGCCGACACAGCAGAAGGCTGTGTCGGAGTCAGAAAACGAGGCGAGCAAAGTCAAGTTACGGCAATAATTACTCGACATAATTACAACGACGATTGACAATTTTAATAACTAACGCACGCACTAAAACTAACTTAAGAATAATCTGGAGTCTTCGTTCGACGAATCCTCTTCTCTCGATGAAATTTTTTCGTTCGATGAATTTTCTTCGTACGATGAATTTTCTTCGTACGATGAATTTTCTTCGCACGATGAATTTTCTTCGCAAGATGAATTTTCTTCGCAAGATGAATTTTCTTGAACAGAATCGATAACCAGCTGAAACAAAATTGACTCCAAATGGAAAAGCAGTTGAAAAAAAATCGAAACAGAATCGAAAACCGGTTGATACGAAATCGACACCAAATGAAAAACCAGTCGAAACAGAATCGAAACCATGTCGAGCCAAAATCTAATGATTTGTGGACGCAACGATCTATAGGCGATTCGGGTGGCCCCGGGGACGCGAGTCCCCGTACCCACTCACGGGCCCCATCCCGTGAGTGAGCCCCTGAGGGAACTCCGATCGGAGGAATATCAATTTCAAGACAAAAATATCAATTTGAGAAAGTTGGACTTTGAAAGTTCAGGAGCACATTCCAATTACGAATCCAAAAATTAATAATGGAGGTGTTTGTTGAAGGTACATGTATTCTGAAATTGAAATTCCGTATTTCTATTATTAATTGAAAAAAAATGCTGAAGCTGGAATACTTGAACAAAGGAAAACGAAGAAATTGTTAAGCCTTACACTCTAGTATAAAATACATATTTACGCAAACTCTAAATGTGCAGCTATTAGCTCGATATTATCCACTACATGCAAGATACTACAATTTATAAGTTATAATATCTTGCGAATTGTGGATAATATCGATTGCCCAGGTCTCACCACGAGGAGGTTGCTACACAAGAGACCCGAAAGGGAGTCAGAACGAAGTCTCTCTTCGTTCTGTCTCCTTTTCTTACAACGAAGATTCTTAGAAACTATGTTTCGCAGGTCGCTAAATGAAAAAGTAGTCTTTTTCATGGAAAGGACTTCTTTTCCATTTAGCGTATGTCGAGTAATTATTGCGGGGCAAAGTGTAAATCGGAGAAGAAGTCTCCGATCCACGAGGGATCAAGGACGAATCAGGCGGAAGGCTCTGATTCTTTCAAAGAAACAAACAAGATCGAACCAGAGCAGAAGGCTCTGGTTCAAGGGTGACGCGACGCGTTCAGTGCTTACAAGTCCTGAGCCGACCAGCCCGATACCCGTCACTCCATCACCAAGAAAGATGGCAAAGAGATGCGCTCAAACGGTTTCTGGCGCTACTGGGTGACATGAGAACATGGCGTGCCCAGAATTACGTTAACACAGAGGATCGTCAGAAGACGAGTGAACGAGTCTCTTAGACATCCCTCTCAATGACTTCACGCCGGATACCGAAACTGGACTGGCTCAGAACCTGCAAGCAAGGCCGACACAGCAGAAGGCTGTGTTGGAGTCGGAAAACGGAGCGAGCAAAGTTAAGTTACGGCAATAATTACTCGACATAATTACAACGACGTCTCACAATCTTAATAACTAACGCACGCAATAAAAGTAACTTATAAATAATCCGGAGTCATCGTTCGACGAGTCCTCTTCGTTCGAAGATTTTTCTTCGTTGGATGAATTTTCTTCGTTCGATGAATCCTCTTCGTTCGATGAATCCTCTTCGTTCGATGAATCCTCTTCGTCCGACGACGAAGATGATCAGTTGCTGTAATTTAAGTGAAGATCACTAAGCATAGTTAGATACAATACAATATAAGAACCAAATTAGAACAAGACGATGAGAAGATGACTGTAAAGATGCCATAAATATATGATACTAAACCCCGTATACGAGTACGGCCTACCTATGCTCATGAGAGCCAAGCTAACCACGCACACGAGTGCGGCCTGACTAACAAGAGCAAGATGAACAACCTAAATTGAAACAGAATCGAAAACCAGTTGAAACAAAATTGACACCAAATCAAAAACCAGTCGAAACAGAATCGAAACCATGTCGAGCCCAAATCTAATGATTTGTGGACGCAACGATCTATAGGCGATTCGGGTGGCCCCGGGGACGCGAGTCCCCGTACCCACTCACGGGCCCCGTCCCGTGAGTGAGCCCCTGAGGGAACTCCGATCCGAGCAATATTGATTTCAAGATAAAAATATCAATTTCCAGAAATAAATATCCATTTCCAGAAATAAATATCAATTTCCTGAAATAAATATCAATTTCCTGAAATAAATATCAATTTTCTGAAATAAATATCAATTTTCTGAAATAAATATCAATTTTCTGAAATAAATAGCAATTTCCTGAAATAAGTATCAATTTCCTAAAATAAGTATCAATTTCCTGAAATAAATATCAATTTCCTGAAATAAATGTGAATTTTCTGAAATAAATATCAATTTCCTGAAATAAGTATCAATTTCCTGAAATAAGTATCAATTTCCTAAAATTAGTATCAATTTCCTGAAATAAATACGAATTTTCTGAAATAAATATCAATTTCCTGAAATAAATATCAATTTCCTGAAATAAATATCAATTTCCTGAAATAAATATCAATTTCCTGAAATAAATATCAATTTCCTGAAATAAATATCAATTTTAAGACAAATATATCAATTTCCTGAAAAATATCAATTTCTAGACAAAAATATTATATCAATTTGGTAAAATTGAACTTTGAAAGTCTTACAAAATTAAGTATTACCATTCGTACAAATTACATAAGAAATTTAAAACTCTAAGGTCTAAAATTCTAGATCGGTACTTCTAAAACTGCTTTAAATCGCGGCTATTTATTCGCAACATTAACTAGACATTAAGTCAACTTTGAAAAGTGATACTATTACAACGCGTGTTACAATTTGTTTCGCAACGCTACTTAAAGTCGCGAATTTTCTTATCTCACATTTGTCGTTGCAACTGGAGCATGGGCGCCTGAAATATCGAATCATTCTAATGCAAACGCGATCCTTTTGATGCGCAACGCTAAAATCGAAATTCAAAATACTATTTAAATAAGAAAAGAACTCTGACGTCTAAAATTCTATGTCGATGTCTCTAGAATTACTTTAAATCGCGACTATTTATTCGCAACATTAACTAGTACAACGCGTGTGACAAGTTGTTTCGCAACGCTACTCGAAATCGCGGATGAGCCCATCTCACAGTTGATCGCTGCAGCTCGAGCATGGGCGCCTGAAATGTCGAAAGACTCGAAAGCAAACGCGAACTTTTCGTGCGCAACGCTAATTCAACGAACAGAGATCCAAAAAAGATTACTCTAATTCAACAAATCGAAATTCAAATTGCTATTTAAATAAGAAATTTAAAATTCCAACGTTTAAAATTGTACAACTGTATGTCTAGATTTACTTTAAATCGCAACTATTTATTCGCAACATTTACTACACATTTAATCAAGTTTTAAAATTGATAGTAGTACAACGCGTGTGACAATTTGTTTCGCAACACTACTCGAAATCGCGGATGTGCCCATCTCACAGCTGATCGTTGCAGCTCGAGCATGGGAGCCTGAAAAGTCGAAAGACTCGAAAGCATACGCGAACTTTTGGTACGCAACGCTAATTCAGTGAACAGAGATCCAAAAAAGATTACTCTACAGTTTCTGCAATACGAATCGCGACTATTTGTTTCGCAACGCTATAGTTTAAACAAGCTATATCGCTGATAGAGACTACTATTATATTTAGAAGAAAGGCTAACTTTGATCTCTGTTCAAAATCGACTACCGCAACGCGTACTTTTTTCGCAACGCTAGTGCAAATCGCGGACGTTCCCATCTCGGCTGATCGTTGGGGCGGCGAGGCCTGCCCATGCATGCAACTAACTACTTTTACATTCTACTACAACTCTATTTCTACAGACGAGTATAACGACAAGGTAGTGACAAAATGACTCACTCGAAGATGCGAAGACGTTGCAATGATTGTCCTTTTGAATGACAGTTTGTCCGGCATCTTTGGCATAAAACCTCGTCTGCTCCTTCGGCCCCATCCCGACAATTTGTTTCCCACCGCTACTCGATATCGCGGAAGTACCCATCTCACAGTTGATCGTTGCAACTGGAGCATGGGCGCCTGAAATATCGAAAGATTCTATTGCAAACGCGATTCTTTTGATGCGCAACGCTAATTCAACAAATCGAATTTAAAATGCTATTTAAATAAGAAATTTAAAACTCTAACGTCTAAAATTCTAAACAGGTATCTTTAGAACTACTTTAAATTACGACTATTTATTTGCAACATTAACTAGGCATTTGATCAACTTTAAAAATTGATACTAGTACAACGCGTGTAACAATTTGTTTCGCAACACTACTTGAAATCGCGGATGTGCCCATCTCACAGTTGATCGTTGCAGCTCGAGCATGGGAGCCTGAAAAGTCGAAAGACTCGAAAGCAAACGCGAACTTTTTGTGCGCAACGCTAATTCAACGAACAGAGATCCAAAAAACGTTTACTTTAGATTATATGTAAAACAACAACAATATGAACTTTAAAAGCGCAGTTATCAAATTGAAATGTAATTTTGAACCGCGACTATTTGTGATTCGCAACGCTACGCTCTAAACAATCTATACCGTAATGTTAGCATTAATCTCTGTTCAAAATCGACTAAATTCAACGCGTGGTTTTCTCGCAACGCTAGTGCAAATCGCGGACGTTCCCATCTCGGCTGATCGTTGGGGCGGCGAGGCCTGCCCATGCATGCAACTAACTACTTTTACACTTTACTACTACTCTATACTACTACTTCTACAGACGAATATAGTGATAAGGTAGTGACGAAATGACTCACTCAAAGATGCGAAGCCACTGCAATGATTGCCCTCGCTGAACTGATCAGCACGGTACTGACATCATGCCGGATACTGAAACTGGACCGGCTCAGAACCCAAGGTAAACGAAGACAGCATTGAAGAGACCATGGCCCCCCCCGAGCTAGCTTAAAGTAGGCCAAGGAAGTTTTAAATAACCCTTGGACTACCCTAAGCTAGCTAAAGGTAGGCCATGATAAACAATGGCAGGCCATTGGTGGAGGACCCTTGGTTAACCCTAAGCCAACTGAAGGTAGGCAAGGTAGACTAGAGTATTCCTGGAGGACCACTGATCAGCCTCAGGATAAGCAAGGGAAGGCCTGAGTAGCTCTGGATGAACACTGGTCAACCTCTGCGTAGGCAAGGGTAAACCAAGGTAGGCCACTGGTGAAGGATCCATGGTCAACCCTAAGCCAGCTGAAGGTAAGCAGGAGTAGGCTAGGGAGCTCTAGATGACCACTGTCAATGTCAGGGTAGACCAAGGTAGGCCACTGGTGACGGACCCTTGGTCGACCCTAAGCCAGCTGAAGGTAAGCAGGGATAGGCTAGGTTAGCTGTGGATGACCACTGGTCAAGCCTAGGTGAGGCCACTGGAGGAGGACCCTTGGCCAACCCTACGCCAGCTGAAGGTAAGCAGGGATAGGCTAGGGTAGCTCTAGATGACCACTGGATGACCACTGGTCAACCTCGGGGTAGGCAAGGGTAGACCACTGCTGGAGGACCCATGGTCAACCCGAAGCCCGCTGAAGATAAGCAGGGCTCGGCCAGAGTAACTGTGGATGACCACTGGTCAACTCCAGAGTGGTTCACTGATGGAGGACTCTTGGTCAACCCTAAGCCGCTAAAGGTAGGTAAGGGTAGGCCTGCGTGGCTCTGGAGGACCACTGGTCATCCCCAAGGTAGGCAGGAGAGGACAGAGTACTTCTGGAGGACCCCTGGTCAGCCCCAAGATAGCCGAAGACTCGCCTGGTCCCGGAGCTCGTCCGCTCCTGCCGGAGGCCCCGGCCCGACTGGCTGACTGAGCGCGCTCCGCGGGTTTAAATAAGCAGTGATGCGTAGCGCGCAGCGATGCGCAACGCTCCCCACCCCAACTAATTTTAGTAGATCTCGATCGCCGTGATAATAATTATTGATAAATGTATTATTTCTGGCTGTATAATGTTTATAACAATTCTTTTTAAGTAATTTTTAAGTAAAAATTGCTAATAGTACTTGAGATACAGAGTAACATTTAACACATGAATATTACCACACAATATTATATCAAGCAAATGTAATTAATAAAGTTACTATCTCTGGCTGTTTAATGTTTATAACAATTCCTTTTGCTAATTATGTCGATAGACACTCCCTCGACTATCTGACTATCTAATTTTTCAGTAAAAATATGTAATGGAAGTCGAGATATTGAATATCTTCTGATACATGAATATTCGCGTGCATTAATTTATCGAACACAATTCACTGATATATTTATTATGTCTAGCTGGTTAATATTTGTAACAATTCCTTTTGTCGATGATGTCGACGAGCACTCCGTTGGCCATCTTGCCATCTAATTTTTTAGTAGAAGTAAGTAATAAAACTCGAGATCCAGCATAATTTATGATACATGAATATTACTAAGCATAATTATATTGAAAAAATGTAATTAATGAATTTGTTATCTCTGTTTGTTTAACGATTACAACGATTATATGTTTGGTTACCTCACCACCCAATTTTTTAGTAAAAATAGCTAATAGTACTCGAGATACAGATTAACTTTTATGCATGAGCATTTGGAGTATACAAGATATTCAATTCTCACTAGTATGCACAGTTTCATTAGAACAAGAGTAACAAAAATTATTTATAACTAATTAACCTCTTCTAGAATCGAATTGAAAACTATACATGAATGTTGCCGAAGGTTCATTTTATATTCTTCGAGAGCTAATATTTATAAAAATTATCTGAAGTAATTTATCAACAATTTTTGTGGAGGTAACTTCTATCTTCTATGCTCGCAATGAGTAAGACAAGGAGAGTCCGAGTATTTGTCAAAGGTAAACACACAAATCGTTGTGTCACCTCTCTGGAAATCGTAAATAACTAATTAACTAGGCGTCGAATCTACATAAAACTGCAACAGAAATGTAGCTGAGACATCATTCTAGATCCTCCGATCACAAGGAAGATTATTTTTTACCAGAAATCTGTTAAATTATTTGAGTTTATTTTAGAACGAGACTTAGAATAATTGTTTATAACTATTTAGTCAGAAATAAAATGTGACGATGAACTATATGTGAAAGTAGCTGAAGGTCTATTCTATATTTCCTAACTGCAAATATTTGTAAACAATTCCTCACAAGTGTGTTACTAATAAATTTTCTGTTGAGTGTGCACAGTATTCAGCAGCTCTGTGTCTGTCTTTCTTTCTCTTCTTAAATCTGCATAAGTTCGTCCTTGTCGGATACAAACTTCTTTATCATGTTCGCCAAATTTTTACCAGGGGGTTCGAAGTCCTGTAAAAAAATAGGCGGCACAAGTGAATAATACGTGGGGTATTTGTGTACGAATACAATTGCGTTTTAAAGCTGACACGCTGTAAAATCGAGCCTCCTCAGACACACACTTTATGTGTTGCAACCTCATGTAGTTCACCACCTGACCGTTCCATTTCGATAGAGTCCGCTATCGTACTAGGACATTTTCTACAGAGTCGGTAATTCAGAACCGTAGACAGAAAAATGCATTGCAAGCAATGTCTGTAGCTATCTTAAGTCTGTGTAACTGAGAAGTTATGTGTGTTCTCACTGATCTTCAATATATGTGTAGATGCGATGCGATGCAACTAGTGTCTAGACGCGCGAGCCATTTGCAATTGTATCGATATTAGTTCTGTATTGATTAGCAACGCTAAGTTGACCCGTTGTGAATTTCTCGCAAATCTAATAAAAATCGTTAATGCCTACGCCGCACCGGACAGCCGTTGCAACTGGAGCATGTGCGCCTGAAACGTCGAAACATTCTAATTTCTAATGCAAACGCGATCCTTTTGATGCGCAACGCTAATTCAACAAATTGAAATTCAAATTGCTATTTAAATAAGAAATTTAAAACTCTAACGTCTAAAATTCTAGGTCGATATCTCTAGAACTAATTTAAATCGCGACTATGTATTAGCAACATTAACTAGACGTTTAATCAATTTTAAAAATTGATACTAGTACAACGCGTGTGATAAATTGTTTCGCAACGCTACTTGAAATTATGTTAAAGAAAATGCTATCGACGCAAAGGTTCGATCATCTTGAAATTTTACTTCAAGACTTTCGACAATGGCACTGTTCAAAATCGACCGTAGCGTAGACCCAAACCGAAATACGAGCCGGCCATACAATAATCACGTCTCAACAAAATGAACGCGTGAGAATATTTCATAGTTTAAAAGTTATTCTTTATAGTTATTCTGTAGTCGCAATTTTCCAATATGTATATCCAAAATTAACGGTAGTAAATTAAATGTGTTTATAGATCGAAATTTTTGATTAATTGTGTTTCGGATTTCGACGCACAGCATGATCGAACCTGTGCGCCAAAATCCGAAACACAATTAATTAACGGTAGTAGTCGTGATACATATTAAATTGTCTACAATGTTAATACAGGCCCCTGTTACTTACCACCCCAATGTGCCCCACATAATAATGATTAAAATACCTGTTAATAGGTTTGCAATACATTAAGGGATGAAACAATATCTGAAGCGGAATCGGTTCGAAGAGGATTAAAGAATGAAAAAACACGGAATAATTTTTCGATAATTTAATTCGTGAAGGCATAATAAATATTTTATCAAGGAATAACAATATCTGTACAAGAACAGCGTGTAACATTACATAATGTTCCACCCGTAACGAATATAAAATTACAACAATGTACAATTCGAGAATAAATAGTTTCACGATATATACATACATAACTGTATAGATATATACTCTGTTATAATAGTGATATCGAGTAAAGCTACTAGGAAAGATTATACTGTCCCTGACGGCACAGCGTATTTATTTTAAAAAAATACAGGAGAGAAGAGAAGTTGTCCTCGGACAGACTCTCGATCGTTCTTAATTATCTAACTACATCCGATGTAGAAAAGGAAGGAGCTAAATACTACTATAAGCGTGTCGACGATCGATATGATGCAATACGCGAAACTCTGGGTTTCTTTACATTACAAAAATAGTCGCGCTCTTTAAACGATCCTCCATTATTCGCACCTTGCACTACCGATCACGTGTATGGGACTTATTTATTTATTACGAGTCATGAATTTAGCGAACGCTGTATTGAAACATTGATTGCAGCTTAATAGAAAAATAGTATTTCACATCAAGTTTTTTTTATTATTATTCTACTACCTACAGTAGAGTAATTACGAATTTTGTATCGACTATTTGTCACGAATTACCAGCGACATTAATTTCCAAAGAATTAACTCTTTTGTTAGAAATAGATACACAAAAGATCTATATGTTGGAATAACTGAAAAATGCATTCAACATGATACTGATTGTTTTGACAAGAAGGCTTCGAAACATTTAATACAAAAAGACTATGAAAAATTTCATTGTTAATTAGAGATTTTACTATGTAGAAAAGAGTAAATCCGATGGTCCCATACCTTCGACCAGCACTGTAACAGAACTTGGCGGAATTGGAATTCCAATGAAAATCAAAAATACTTTCTGTCGGCCATCGCGGATAATCGTTTCTTTCAGTCATCTCGCGTAACAAATAGAGTCGCATGATAACGATACTAAATTAACACTAGAACTATTGGGCCAGTCAAACTGATAGGTTTCTAATTTTTTTCTTTTATAAATATTGTAATTATGAATATGTTTTCCAGAGTAAGTTTTTAGTAAATTTCTCCATTGAAGTATATATTTAAACAAAAATTGTACGAAATCTAAATTAATGCAATCTTGTCGTTATTATAAGGCAATATACGACAGTCGCGTTTAGTGCTCGGTAGTTCTAGGAACACACCTCTTAGGAACACACACTGTTAACCCTTCGCACTCGGAACTATTTCAACTAAAAAATCAAACATTTCTTCTAACCTAAAATATTTCCATTGTAATAATTTTTTTTCATTATATGCGTACGAAACTGATATAGTACATCATATAATATTTAAACGTTTAGTAATTTATTACATATAAACAAATTTAATCATGTAAACAATATTCTGAATAATGGTGTCGCCATTCGAGTGCTAAAGGTTAACAAAGGGAAAGATGCATTCATTTAACGCTAAACCCGCTGACAATTAAAAGTGACTACAATATGCTCCCTTAGAAAAATGGCACAATTGAATTTATTTAGATTTTGTGCCATTTTTATAATAATGTATACTTGAATAAAAAAGTGTGCGTAATCATTTCCAGTGGGAGCATAGTTATAACTTCAATAATTAAGCGGTCATTTGACCGGCGCTGTTAGGTCTAATGTTAAATTCGAACATGTAATGATAATTAACAAGAATTGTTGAGTATTCAATCCTCAACACTACAGTTTTATATCAGAAATTCTAGCTAATTTTTATAGTGAAACTTTGGAAAACTACAATTGTAAGCAAACGGAAATGCTTGAGGATTTATTCGTCTTCTCTATTTTCTAATCAGTAACGTCGGCAAATTTGCATAGTGAAACTTTTGAAAATCGGCATTCTAAGCAAACTGAAATGTTTGAGGAATTGCCAATTTCTATTTTCTGTCGAATTGTCTTAGCACTCCATTTTCTAATTAGCAGATTCAACAAATTTTTACATTGCAACTTTCGAAAACTAAGATTTTAAGTATACCAAAATGTTTGAGGATTTGCCTATTTCTATATTTTGTCGATTTGTCTTAGCACTCCATTTTCTAATAAGCAAATTCAACAAATTTTTACATTGAAACTTTCGAAAACTAAGATTTTAAGTATACCAAAATGTTTGAGGATTTGCCTATTTTTGTATTCTGTCGATTTGTCTTAGCACTTCATTTTTTAATTAGCTGATTCAACAAATTTTTACATTGAAACTTTCGAAAGCTAAGATTTTAAGTTTACCAAAATGTTTGAGGATTTGCCTATTTCTATATTTTGTCGATTTGTCTTAGCACTCCATTTTCTAATTAACAAATTCAACAAATTTTTACATTGCAACTTTCGAAAACTAAGATTTTGAGTATACCAAAATGCTTGAGGATTTGCCTATTTCTATATTCTTTAGATTTGTCTTAGCACTTCATTTTGTAATTAGCTGATTCAACAAATTTTTACATTGCAACTTTCGAAAACTAAGATTTTAAGTATACCAAAATGCTTGAGGATTTGCCTATTTCTATATTCTGTCGATTTATTTTATTACAAATGAAAATAGTAATAAACTAATGAGACCAAAAATGTGAAAAGGGTTAAAAAAGTATGCCTAAAAGGAACAGGAAAAAATAAAGTAGTCTTACGGCCATTTTTAGGACAGTTCAGGCAACCTGCACCCACAAAAACATATTGGGTCCAACCTTAATAGACTATGAAGGTATTATCAAATTTTCACAGAGCTCTGATATGATTCTCGTATTAGTTAGCACTACGAAAGACACTGATTCAAACGGTTAGCTGAACCATAACCGGATGAAAATCTAATTAAGTAAATTGGCCAGCCGAATACGTCAAGATTCTATACTTTCATCGTTTCGTTTAAACAGGGCGTAGAATGTTATTGCACTAGACACTCTCGTGCCACGGGTTAGAGTTGATAAATAAAAATAAATTGCTTCTGGATTGAACCACGCGGCGACGGAGACTCTGTGTATTTCTATTCACATATAAATATCCTTATGAATTAACGCATCGACTTAAATAAATTAATGAATGGGTGCGATCACTGCGACGGCAACCATTTTCGTTGCGTTGTTAATTATACTGTGGATTTTATGCATTTATGCCAGAAATTAATGGATCAAGAAACGAAAATGATCCGAATAAATTTTTTTTTCACTTATCTCGTTTTTGATTGCTTCTTGTAATTCTTTGCTGCGATTTTCATGCGAAAATGTTTGTTTCGCACACAGATCCGCAGTCTACTAATGATTCTGGCGAGGATCGTGTCTTACACTGGCGTGCAAATTTTTCTAATCAAGTAGACACTTTATTTTATATTGTGGAAACTGTGGGAAAAAAGGATATCAAATCGAAAATCCAATAAACAATAAACAGTGTTTCCTTTTCACAACTGATTCCTCTTACTTGCTGTAATTAATTTAAATTAAAATTTTATTACAAGGAAACCTGAAATTTCACACTTTATTTCTAATCCAAACGTGTTTCTCTATCTGTCATAATTTTCGATGCATAATATCACAACATTGTCTTCATGAAATAATTATGCAGATAAATAAGATTCCACGGTGCGAGACCTTTACTATAAAACAATAAGGTGTGTTTTGTGCTATGTTTCTTTCCTGACAATTGTAAAATATGATAATAACCCAAACAAGAGAAATCTTCGTTTTTTTTCAAATATTATTTTACAATACTAAAAAACTTCCCCATTGCCAATAAAATATTCATAAAATATTCGTGCCAGGTACGATTTTGATATGGCAAGTTTTTAGAAGCAATTTTAACAGGCATTCGTTTTTTAACTATGAATTTGGAAACTGAAGAATCTATTTGATACAGAACATTTGCATGCCATTGTAATTTTTAGAGCGACCCAGTCACCCTGTCAAGTCGCTGAATAGTTAGCGTAAATAGGTCAAAAAATATACTTGGAACTCCCGAGGATCGAGTCAGTCCCTCTTCAACTTTGTCTTCAGGAAGTTTAGTCCCTCTGGTGGGACCTAAGTGCTCGCGTAAAATATAATTCTAATAAATGTCATGGTCACGGGAACTCCGGTGCTCGATTATTCCCTATGCTTTGTAAACTATTGCTCTCCTTTCTCGGTTTACAATCATAGAACTCCGATATCTCTCTCGAAATTGCTTGTATAATCTTGGTCACGTGATTCGGGGGCCTCGAAAATCGGTTCCGACGCCATTTTGGTTCGAGATTGAACGAAATCGCATTCTTCTATGTTTAAATGCGGGACATTCAACTGAAGCGGCCATTTTCACGGCAGCACGGTGGTAACGGAAGCTTTTGTACTTGAGAAATATAATGCAACGTTGTTTTAGCTTTCTTAATTACTCTTAATTATTCTAGAATTCGATATGGTAGGAATATTTAAAATTCATCATAGAATAATCTAGAAGAGCTGAAGAGTAAGTTGTTATGAATAAAAATCATTTAACACTGAAACTACCGGACTTTGATTATGTCATATACAATTATAGAAATAATTAACTATTTAAAACACCTGATAAGACGCAATACAAAATAAATAAATTTGATGTAACAAAAATTGTGTCGCAATTAATTCAACCAATATAGTTTGTAACAATATCGGTACAACAAAATGAGGTGAATTATTGAATAACTTTGATTGATTCATTCAAACACACGTCACAATGCAATTTAAATTCTGAATAAACTGAACCTTGCTATTATATTAAATCTAGTGCTCGGTAGTTGTAGTGTTTATTTACTTAGGCATTACTAGAAATGGAAAAATATTTTCCAGATAGTCCCTCCATCACCATCGGGCCATCAATCATCCAAACCATACGTTCCCTACATGTATCAGTCTCAAAAATGGATTGAGCGAAAATGTACGAAATCAGTTTCACCATTTTCTGCTTCCTTAAGGAAAGTCGCACCGGTTATTGCAGTATGGGTACATTTTCCTCACTGGTTTCCACGACCTCTTCACAAATTGACAATGTATATATTAATCTCGCGAACCAGCGCAAAATTCTGAAGCTATCTCCACTCTGTACCCTCTATCTTTTCATTCTGCCCCGGTGTGCTACCTTATCTACAACGTAGATAATATCTTCTGTAGAAAGGAATCCAACGGCGGGCTCATTAGTGAGCAGCTCTATGGCGAACAGAAGATCTGCATGGCTGGAGCATTCAAAAATATTTATCGAGATTTTCAGAATCGAATAAAATAATCAGCAACAACAAAAATGTTTTTTTGTAGTTTAGAAACGTATCTACACATCTCGAAAAAATTTACTCCCATATTGTTAATAGTTTTCTAGAAAAAAATTCGACAGTGACTTTCATATCTGTTATTCACAACTCCCTCTTTAACACTAGGTTTACGGAGCACTAAAATAGATCATTTTACATTGCTTTATAAAAATAATAATATTGTATTTACTTAGATCTTCGGCGATTTTTATTGTAATATGTACACAAAAAAATAAATCTATTTAATAATTCAACACGAATGCCTCCTTACACTCTTAATAATCGTAAGTTGAAAATTTTTGTATCCGTCATTTTGACGGGCCCCGTAAATCTAGTGTTAAGGACTAAATCCTTCGGATAACGTGACGCAGACGAGGAAAACCCAAACTACTAGAACGAAATTTGAAACAATTCCGTATCTCTCAGCCACTCAAAAACTTTCTAAAAATTAGGTTTTTTATTAACTTTCGGCAGTAAACTTTACTCTAATACTCTTTGAACAGCCTCTGTCAGTCTCCCAGCTCTAATAATCATGATAAATATTTCCCATGAGCTCCGAGCTCCTTGATTTCTTTTTCCGTGCATGGAAGTGTAGGAGTACAATAATGTCTCGATATATGTAAAAACGTGTATCGTGAATTAAACAAGGAAATTTGATCCAGATTGTGTAGTGTTTGTTCTCATCTTAATCAGAAAAATGTCACAATCGTCACGCATCCCTTTCGCATGTATCGAGACATTGCCGTACTTTCCGGAAGCGATTTCCCGCGGCCGCCGGGAACCAGCCGGCATACTAAACGCTACTCTTCCTGTGTGGCCGATTCGCATATTTTCCAAATATGCCTTCAGCGCGTCTACGGAGGTACACCATTGATTTCTGCCTCGAAATCGTCCGTGGCCGGTGCTGTCAAAGAATCGACACGTCCTCCGAGTTTCTGTTCTCCGTCGATTTGTTGTTCCTCTCCCCCATCGGAATGGTACCAGCGCTATGACTCGTAGTAGCCTTATCGAGTGACATTCCTGGCTGAATGTTCACGTACCTAGGACTTTCGTCTTCGTTGCGGTTGAAATTCTGAAGGCAGATTGCTGGTCCCGATTGGTTCGGGTTCGGTAACAGCGGCTTCGAGCTTTCTATGTCGCAAACTACGTCGCCTAACAGACACTCCTGGTTCTTGTCGTCGTGACAGGTTATGTCTAGTAGAGGAGGGTTTGGAATCTCCATGGGACTGGACCCTGAGGTGGACGAACGACTGTTCTGCCGAGGTGGCCAGGATAACGAGAACTTCCGGATATTCTCCGTTAATTGTATCTCGAACTGGCCAGCGTGCTCGATCTGCACGCTCGCTATAGGAACGTCCAAACAGGGCGATATAATCCGAGGATTCGTCGCCAGAAAGTCCACGATCTCAGGAGCTGTTGGCCTCTTAAGGTGATCTTTCCTCCAGCAGGAGTATATCAAGTTCTCCCTAAAATCATTCACATTTTCGTCACGATTTTTCTGAATTTTATAGATTAAATTAATTAAATTCACTCGTATACGATACAATGACCTTCAAGGTCATACAAGGTCAGAAAAGGAAGAAACATTATTATTTGCGAGAAAAACGCGGGCTAGTAATAGCCTGAACACGCTATACAGGATGGGGCACTATAAACAGGTCACCTGAATAACTCGCTTGCTTTTGAAGATAGATGAAAATGCATCAGACCAAACTTACTTGATATCGAGGCGCTCGTAATCTGATGTCATTAATTTTTTCGTAGGTGGAGACGTCAAGGAGATATGAAGGTGAACTCTGTTTTTTTGTAAATGGAACGGTATGGTTTTTTGTTTACATTCTTGTAATGTGTTTCAAGACGAATACAATGACCTATTATGAAGGTCATTCAAGGTCACGCAAGGTCAACTGCAATAGAAAATAAAGTGTCTCAAAGCACTCTTCGAACACCACGACGATTTACATGTAACATGTTATTTATATATTCACTGCTACTTCAAGTGTTCAAATTGACGACATTGAACTTGAAATTGGTCCATATTTCATTGATGGCACGCTAAATAGTCATAAATACGAGAGAATCTTAAAAGACGTTTTGCCAGAATTGTTATAGGACATTTCATTGGAGATGCGTCAGTCCATGTGGTTCCAACAAGAGGCATGTCCTAGTCATTCAGCACGAAATGTTACAGAATTACTGAACAGGACATTTGAAGGTCGTTGGATTGGTCGATCAGGAAGTAATAAATGGCCTGCACGTTCCCCAGACCTGACACCACTAGATTTTTATTTGTGGGGAAAATTGAAGGAACAAGTGTACCGCGAAAAACCAACAACCACAGCTGATATGCAAGAATGTATAAAAAGAGCTTGCTCTGTAATAGATACAACTGAAATTTGTCAGGCAGTATCATCAATATTGAAACGTTTTAGATTATGTCTCCGTGTTCAAGGTCGTAATTTTGAACACTTGAAGTAGCAGTGAATACGTAAATAACATGTTTCATGTAAATCGTCGTAGTGTTAGAAGAGTGCTTTGAGACACTTTATTTTCTATTGCAGTTGACCTTGCGTGACCTTGAATGACCTTCATAATAGGTCATTGTATTCGTCTTGAAACACACTATCAGAATGTAAATAATAAACCATACAGTTCCATTTTTTAAACAAACAGAGATGACCTTCATATCTCCTTGACGTCTCCACCTATAAAAAAATTAATGACATCAGATTACGAGCGCCTCGATATCAAGTAAGTTTGGTCTGATGCATTTTCTTCTATTTTCAAAAGCAAGTGAGTTATTCAGGTGACCTGTTTATAGTGCCCCACCCTGTATACTATATTAGCTGTTAGGTAGCTCAGTTTCGAATGAATGATTGAAAGTCGCGGATGCTTACAGCTGTATTTTGATTCCCTTAGGAATGGTTAACGAGTTTCCAGACTTCACGTGAATCAACACTTCGTTGTTACTCATTCCCTGGAACGGGAAACTACCGAATGTGATAATCTCGTACAGTAGGACACCGTATGACCAAACATCCGAGGCTGGTGTGAAAACTCCGAGGCCTAACGACTCTGGTGCCATCCATCTTACTGGCAGCATTCCTGAAATCGAAGGTGTCAGTCGGCTTTGCGATTATCGCTGCATTACCAAGACCTTTCTTGATCAATCTAGATCAGTGACTTCATCTTATACCTTTGCGATTAAACTTGTAATAATCATGCTCGTACATGGGCCTCGTCATACCGAAGTCCCCGAGTTTCACCATACGTTGTGCGTTTACCAAACAATTACGAGACGCAACGTCCCTGAAACGAAAGACAAGATGAGACTCTGCATTCTTGGAGCCCATGTTGAATTTTTTCTAACTAATTTAACACTAGATTTACGGGGCTCGTCAAAATGACGGATTCAAACATTTTTAATTTACGATTATTAAGAGTGTAAGGAGGCATTCGTGAGGAATTATTAAATAGATTTATTTTTTTGTGTACATATTTCAATAAAAATCGCTGAAGATCTAAGTTAATACAATTTTATTATTTTTATAGAGCAATGTAAAATAATCAATTTTAGTGCTCCGTAAACCTAGTGTTAATTGAAGGCTTACCTATGAACGAACTTCATCTGTGCCAAGTAGCTAAGCGCCCTAGCCACGTCCAAAGCCATGGCAGTCAGCTTTTTACTCGAGATCTCATCCGAGTCCTCGTAACTATGATCGTTCACGAGGTGTCTCCGAGCTAGCAAGTAGGTCTTCAAGTCTCCATAAAGCATGAACTCCATCACAGTCAGCACTGGTTCACCCTTTATGCAGACACCGAGGAGCTTGATGATGTTCTTGTGATCAAACCTCTTCATCACCTCCACCTCGCTGAGAAAGTCCAACTTTTCATCGGTGGAACTTCCAACTTTCAAAGTCTTCACCGCCACAGCCAACCAACCCTTTTCAGGGAAGAAAGCTTCACCACCGTACACTGTGCCGAAAGCACCCTCTCCTAACTTCCTGTTGATCAACACTCTGTCTCGAGGGATCTCCCATTTGTCCAAATCCGAACCATCCCCGTGCGTGAAGTCCAGGCCGAGAGATTTCATGTACATCTCGTGGTACTTCACCTTCTCCTCGTACCTGGTCACAATTACAATTTTTATGATTTCAGTCACTAATTCGTAGAGGTGTGTGAGAACCAGGAAATGTCTGGAACCCAATAGTCGGGACGGGTCGAGAATCCTAATATGCTCAGCAATTCCAAATATTCTCGTGAACACAGAATAAATAATGTTATTGGCGCAAAGGTTCGATCTAAACAGAATATTAAAGTAATCTTGCTAGTTTATTAAAACTTTCTACGTTTCGATCCTAATGTGGATCTTTTTCAAGAAAGAATGAAAGCTGCGTCTGAAAGAATTTTATTTTTAAAATAGACCAGATTTTAATATTATAATATATGATCAGAAGTCAAAATACTGCATTAAATTGCTTACTTGCTTTATAAAGATTTGAAAAATGAAATTGAGAAATAGAAACACGTGTTGTTACTATGCCGGTACACTAGTTACTGTTGTGAGGACAAGAGGCGAACCTTTGCGCCAATAACATTATTTATTCTGTGTTTAACAAATTTACGATCGATAACCGCACTAACATTCTCGTGAACAATCTCGAAAATTGTCGAGTATCCCGATACATTTGAGAATCCCTAATATTTTAATAAACTTTATGCGCCGAAATCATAAAGTTTATTAATATACTTCATTTTCGATCGAGAGGAATTTCACCGGTATCCCTAATATTCTCGCGAATCCCCAAAATTCTCAAGAATCCCCTCAATTTTCGAGAACCCGTCCCGATCCCGAATAAAATTCTTGTCCCATCGTGACCCGACATTTTCTGGTTGTCTCCTACCTCTACTAATTCATAAAATTGATTAACGCAACAAAATAAAAAGTAGGACATTTCAAACAAGTGCTGACGGATACCTTCAAGATTTTGAGTATATTTATTTAACACTTTGATCGCCATGTCACCAGTATCTGGGTGACGGAATTATTTATACAGAATTGGAAATTAATTTTTACGTTGGCAGATTGTGTGTACCAAAATTGCTTACGATCTACGGGATGGAAGAGTTTTGAAACAATAATTAATATAAAAAAACTAGACTTCTCAGCTTTTGCTTTGGTAAAGAAAATACTTTGATTTTATGTAATTTTTGTGATTGTTGTGTGGGCGATGAACGTGTTAAAGAACATTTGTCAAACTTTATCAAAGGGTCTTACTTTCTCTTGATGATGAAAAAGCCGACGATTACTACCAGGGCCAGCACACCGATGCCGAGTATGTTCATGATCGCGAAGGCTACCTCGCAGGAAACGTTCAGGAAATCCGCGAAGCCTGCTATGATACACCTTCGGGGTGGTTCTGAACCATCGTCGGGTATTTCATTAGACAACCATACTATAGCAGAAAGATTTAGGTCCAGTCTGCCACCCACTATTTCCTGTTTTTCCTCGGAGACGTTCGGATAGAAGTTACCGACCATTCGGGTTTCGTTGTTGATGTATTGAACGACGTTGATCACCGAGTACCTCGACGGACCGCCTAGGAAATTGATCCTGCCTGACACCTGCAGCAGATAATCGAATGTCAGTTGTCATCGATAAACTGCGGATCATTATGCAAAATAAAAATTGTTCTCCCAATCAGGAATTTATTATTCTCTTTAACCCTTTGCACTCGCCGCTATTTCAACTCAAAAACCACACATTTCTTCTGATGTAGAATATTTCCATTGTACATAATGTTATTCATTTTATGCGTATGAAACGGATATAGAACCCCATACGATATTTAAATATATACTAATTTATTAAATATAAAATAATTCAATAATGTAAACAATATTTTAAATAATGGTATAGCAATTTATAGTGGTGCCTCAGAGTCGCCATTCGAATGCTAAGGGTTAATACAGTAATGCCGCGAAGAGTGCGACGACTTTGGATCCGAAACATTGCTTTCTACGTACGGGACACGATTCCTCGAGGTTCCTCTATCTTTTGTAGGAGATAAAATGACTTGAATCACTTCAACAGATTACTTTCAATCTATTAACATTATTGAAAATAGAAGGAACTCTCTATTTGGTTTCTATGTCTTTCAATTTATAAAGATAATTTCTATTCTGCATACAAATCCGCAGTCTAATTATAACACAAGGAGTTACAACATTTTTTATAAATTAACACTCTCATCATCACTTTTAGAAATTTATTACAGAGAAGTTGTCTCTCACTCACCCCATAGAAGTCCATCTCGCTAATGATAGCGGTTAGACGATTGATAGTCTCCTGACTGTGGAGATCGAAGATATAAGCTTCTTTCTCTTTCAGTAGCCGATCCATCGCATAAGCATAAGTCCACATAGCATCGTAAGCGTAACCAGCGTAATTCGAGGGTGTGTGACCGCGCCTTCTGCATTCTGCCTCATAATTATTACGCCACTCACGAACTGTCATATTCTCTTGCATGATAGCGTCATCGTCACCGAAATATGCGTGAGAAATTCCAAAGTAGCCGTTGATTGCTTTGCTCATCTCTAAGGTGGTGCACGGGACATTTTCGCCGGATTCGTTATAGCGATCTGTGTCGTACCATTCGGGACGTAACCATAACGGCAGAAACCACACGTAACCCTTGAATCATAAACAATTCATTTGAACATTTTCTTTGCGTGATAAAAATCGCACAAAATCTGGATAAAATTCGTCCAATTATTTTTATAAAATCAACATCAAGTGATCACTAGACTGCACAAATTTTGGTAATTCATAGAAAAAATGGTCAAATTTCAAATGGCGAAGAGACTACAAATATTTAAGAATGATGATGTGTTATTTTTAACTGTATACAATTTTTGAAGAATAAATATCGATTAACCCACATACGCTCCTCAGAAATATTAGGTCGTCCCATAAGTTCGTGCCGTTTACTGTTTTACTATTTAAATTAATATTTGAAACGTACTTTCAAAGTCAACGAAAAAATATAACCACCTTCTCTACAACCTCTTCCCACTTTTTTGGTAAAGATATTACACCGTCACTGTAAAATTTCTGTGGTTTTTCATTCAAATACTTTTCAATCCGCGGCACGAACTTATGGGACAACCTAATAGTTGCATAAAAGAGCCCAGTATGATATTTTACCCATTCTTGCTTCATACTTTCAACCGACAAATTTTGTTTCATTTATGACGATACATTTTAAAGAAATACATTTCACAACGTACACAGAAAAAGATCAATTATTTTACAGTATGTAGGAATGGTCAAATTCCAAACGGCGAAGAGACTACAAATATTTAACCCCTTGCCGTATTTTAACGAGTCAGACTCGTGATGAACATTTTAAACAAAGTCTAACAAATATGAATAGTATACCTTTGTAATTATTCGTATTCGTTTGTAATTAATATATTAAGCATTAAAGTAAATGTAGCCCTACAAAAAGTATAAATTTTCTTTCCTTTTCTGTGATATTTTTGGAAATAAATACCCTTTAATCACTGTTGCCGCAAAGAAAATGGTACGGCAAGGGATTAAGGATGTTGATGCGTTATTTTTCAACTGTATACAATTTTTGAAGAATAAATATCGATTAACCCTCATATTTTACCCATTCTTGCTTCACACTTGCAAGCGACAAATTTTGTTTCATTTATGACGATACATTTTAAAGAAATACATTTCACAGCGTACACAGAAAAAGATCGATTATTTTACAGTATGTAGAAAACATAAACGGGCGAATTTTCACCCTGACGAACGTATAAGGGTTAAGTAAATTTTAGTGTAGTGGTCACTGACAACGATTATTTGAAATAACAGCAGTTTGAAAGAACCTCTGCATGTCTCTAGGATTTCCAATGAAATCACTAAAATAGCAGAATTAAATCCAATGTTTCCGAAGGGAAAATACAAAAATTGATTGAATACCTGTGCAGCTGTCATCTCGAGCCTGGATGCTTCGCACATCACCTGTCTGGCTACTTGATCGTTCACGTCAGCGATGATGATCTTCGCCTTCTTGTCCTTCAGATCTTGCAGATACTGCAAACCGAATCATTCCAGCGTCAGATAGCTCGCATCACCGTGCTCCAAGGACTACTTTTACTTTAGCAGGGACATTATCATTCTCAATGGTGGAACAAGAAATTCATAAAACCTCCCTACCTTCGTCATCACTCCCGCTTCCCGTTCCCTCGGGAACTTGAAGTTCGAAACGAATGTGATGTCATTGGTCCTCAGAATATCCTCCATATACGAGATATACTCCGTATACTTCTGTCCATCTTCGGTCAGAGCAGCCAACCGTTTCCACCCGAATTTCTTAAACAACTGCAGATAAACATGCTTGTACTGTTTATTCTCTCCAATCGTCCTAAAAAAGTACGGATATCTGGATCTATCATTAAACGTAGACCCCTCGGCACTGTAACTGATCACAACAGTTCTGTAATGTTTGGACACCCCGATCAAAGGCTCTACGGTCTCCGAACAAGCTGGACCAAGTACTCCAACCATCCTCTGATAATGTTTGCTGATCATGAAATCAATGAAGGACTTGAGCACCATGTCCGACTTGCATTGACCATCGTTAGCTACCACAGATATGTTGTAATTATTAAGAACAGTGCTGTTCTTGTTGATTGCATCTTTGGCCATGCTTGCGGCGATGTAGATCGTGCGTCCAGAGTAGAACGTACCCTTCATCGGGAAAATCCCACCAACGTATATCATGTTCCGGTCTTTGTAAGGTAGCCAGTACTTGGTCGTATAGTCTATGTTGTCCTTGAGCCATTCGCAAGCGATTTCTTCCTCGCCCATGATCCCAGAGTATATGTTGTACCGATCGATCAGGTCCCCGTACATCTCAGCCGAGAACCAAGCTGCGTTGATCGCTTCGAAGGCCGATTTCGCAACGAACTCCAGCCTCGACCAGACCAGTTTCGTCAGCCGGTTAGGTTCATAGCCGCAGCTGATCTCCGAGGACATCGTGCCGCATCGCGGAAAAACTATCGTCGCGAAATTCGTTGCATTCGGAACGAGGCTGCTCGGACTCCAGTGCAGAAGCACCAAAGACCTGGAAAACATCGCGGTTGAAAACAGGATCCGAAATAAACGACGACCAGACACCCGCCACGATGTTTTCGAGAGAGAAAACCCGAAGCGATAATAAAAAACGCTGTAAACCGATGAAATATTTGGAGAATGTTTTCGCGAGCGGCTCTGTTTGCGCTTCGCGCGGACGCTTGTGGAAGGGTATAATTATCATCCAGACGAAAAATTATGCGTCGGACATTAAGAGAACAGGTTCGGGTTGGTCGGATTTGTTTTGACGACTTCTGGGCGTGGCGTGATCGGCGCTGGTCTGAGAAAGTTTGATTCTGTATGTATGATGATGGTTGAGACCTTTTTGTTTCGAAGACGTGTGTTATGTGGATTTGCAAATATTTTTAATAGTCAAAATACGGGGAGCTTTGAAAGCGATGATTTTATATTGCTGTCTAAAAATGGCGACGACTTTTCCAAAGGCTCTTTCTAAAATAAATAATTTACTGTACATAATATACAATAATTGTGGATCAGAAGTTGTCCTGTATTGTAATGTTCTAGTGTTAAATATCATGCGCTGCGTTGTTTGAACGTGTGTGTTAAGTTTGAATAGGTTTCTGGTTCCTTCAAATAATGCGATACATAGTATTAGAGATGTTTCTTTGAGATTCAATTGATGTATACATGATCAAATTGAACTGAGGTGTTCAAACAATTCAATACATACCGATACAAACGCTTTTGTGTATGTCCTTTAAACTGATTCCAAACTTAGTCAAACCGTTCAAACAATTGAGTACATAGTGGAACTGCTTTAACTTTAATGTCATTGAAACTAAATTTAAAACAAACGTAACTTGATTCAAACCATGAACCAATATGACTGGGTCATATTATCATAAAATATGACAAACATTCTAATATACATTCTTTAATGTAGATCTTTGTAATCAAACCTAACACAAACATAGTCAAACTTAGCTCAAACCATCAAATAGTATGACACATATTAGTAAAGATAATTTTGTAATAATATTGAAGTTGAAATTGATCAAGTGAATGATCTTTGTGAAACATTTCTGAATCGTTGGTTAAGAAGATCCGATTGTACGAATGGTTAAACAGATTTCAAGAAAGTGGTATCGTGATGTAAGAATGCACAAGGTTGCGTTTTTAATGGAAACGTCTTCCGGAGTTTGACATTGAACAGTTATCTAGTCGATTATCCAATGCAACCTTTCAACCTCGTGTCAAGTAGACCGCGCAAAAATTCATGGATTCCTGCATGATGTCTTGGTAACCACGTTTTCCGATACTCAGTCCCTTATCGGTCTTCTAAGCGTTATGCAACCGGTTTACCGATACTTCGCATTTCTACATAAGAATCACTGGCACGCTAGAGTCACGTGCAGCATTCGTGCATCAAGGAAAGTCGAAATCGAATCTGCTGCGACCGATCAAGGACGTTCGTCTGGAAAATCTACCATCGATTCACTTCGAAATGTCACTCTCTCAAAAAGTACAGCTCTCCGTTTCATACTTTTCATCTAAAATAACCCCTCAACCTATTCAAACTTTATCTCGTACGACTTATGTATATACAGGGTGTCCCACATAAATGGGAACACCTAAATATCTGTCAGATTTACAGTCCTATCAGAAAACTTCAGAGGACAAAGTGACACTATTGCAGGGGACAAATATAATGATAAAGAAAAAATTTTTTTATGTCGTGTTTTTAATGAAATTTCAAGGTCACCGATGTTTTTTAAATGGACTAGTATTTTTTTTTACGATAGCATGATAGACAATAAAAACTGAATTTAGTAGATACCGCCTTTTTGACCTTGAAATGACCTTGAGCAAGTATAATCATGTTGGAGCGGATAAAATGTGAAAGTTTAAAACTTACGTGTTTCAGCAAAGATTACGCGTTGTTTGCGTCGGCTTGACCTTTACAAACCACAATAAATGTTTGAAATATTTTTCATAGTA
The DNA here is from genome assembly GCA_913789915.3 of Sphecodes monilicornis. Taxonomy (NCBI): domain Eukaryota; kingdom Metazoa; phylum Arthropoda; class Insecta; order Hymenoptera; family Halictidae; genus Sphecodes; species Sphecodes monilicornis. The sequence goes on along the minus strand of OU565297.1, from coordinate 10,074,032 downwards.
AACAGCGTATGTTTATGTTAGAGTATGTATCATTGAGATCGTTAACAGAACGTTAATCGGTTAGAATAAGTACGTTGCTCCTTCTGCATTATTCGAATTCGAAACGTGAAAGTGATAACAATGCGTTATACTGTACAGGAACGAATCGATGTGGCTTTCACTTATGGCGAAAGCCACCAATCTTTGAGGCAAGCAGTACATTTGTATGCACGCATGAGGCAAGCAGTACATTGTATGTTACACGCATTTTCCGTTGTGGTAAAACAATTTAAAAATACCGGTGGTGTAAGTTCTAAAAATCGTAATAATTACTGCAGCATATCTTTTAGCGTAATCTTTGCTGAAACACGTAAGTTTTAAACTTCCACATTTTATCCACTCTAACATGATTATTCCTGCTCAAGGTCATTTCAAGGTCAAAAAGGTGGTATCCACTAAATTCAGTTTTTTATTGTCTATCATGCTATCGTAACAAAAATATACTATTCCATTTAAAAAAAACATCGGTGACCTTGAAATTTCATTAAAACACATGACATAAAAATTTTTTTCTTTACCGTTATATTTGCCCCCTGCAATAGTGTCACTTTGTCCTCTGAAGTTTTCTGATAGGACTGTAAATGCGACAGATATTTAGGTGTTAACATTTATGTGTCTTTTCGTCCGGAACAGATTGTTTCGAGACATTCCCGCGAATATAACTGTCTCAGGGCTCCACTGCCCCTGTCATCATGATATAGATACATTACTGTTTTGGCCGCGCATGCGCGTGAAATCTTGCACCATATCCTAACACTGCTGGTATAGACAACAATGCACAGGCCCCTATAGGCAACTGTTTGGGAAACGAAGCTGAAGGGGGTTAAATCATGTTTCGCCATACCTGCTGCCAGAGGGTGCCATCGATTTCTGCTCCCTCTGCAAATAGTCCCTGGTCAAAGTCTCGGTGAGATGCTTCAGGTTAGGTCCGACCCAGATGACTTTGACGTAAAGCTTCATCTCGTCGATGTCATTCTTGACGAAGCTGGTGACGTCCGGATGACTGGTGAGCAACAGAGCACAGGACTGGCGACCCTCGCACCGTTCAGGAATGTACATTCCTCCGCGACAGAAGGTTTCGTTGCAGAAATACTCCCCGGTGGATGAGTTCACCGCGTTGATCCTGATCATGGACAACGTATCATCGTCAACGTCGAACCGAGCTGCAGTTTCCCGCCTGGTGAACGTCGCCCAGGATTCTCCTGGTCTAGAAAATGGCTGTGGAACGAGCCAGCCGAAATATCCTGGGGAAGATATGGACCCCAAGTCCTTCACATCGGTGTACAGGTTGTACAAAGGTATTGGGTCTATCTGCGATGGGATCCATGCTTCCAGGTTCACCAGGGGCTGGATTGCTCTGTTCAATGAGAAACAACAAGTTAAAAATTGCCGGAAAAATCCTTTGATGACTCTTGTGTTGCGAGGAGAATTATTGGTATGCGAGTTATACAGAGTTTGCAGATTAACAACTAGGGCTGTTACTTTCCTTCGAAGGTCGAAGATTTCGAAGCTTCGATTTCAGAAACTTCGAAGGTGATGAAAATCGAAGTTTCGAAGCTTCGAAGATTCGAAGCTTCGAACCTTCGATTCGTTTCCAGTTAACGGATAAAAGAAATAAATTTTTATAATTTGTTTCTATATTCACTATTTGAATTATTTCAATAATTTATTGTTAAGATAATATATTTATAATTTGAATTATCCTTTCGATAGCACATTGTTAAAATAATTGTTAAATAAATAAATTTTATAATTCGTTTCTATATTCATTATTTGAATTATTTCAATAATTTATTGTTAAAATAATTTATTTATTATTTGAATTATCATTTCGATAGTTCATTGTTAAAATAATTATTTAAATAAACAAATTTTCACAATTTGTTTCTAAATTATTTATGTGAATTGTTATTTCAATTATTTGTTGTTAAAATAATTGTTTAAATACATAAATTTTCATATTTTGTTTCTATATAAATTATGTGAATTATTTCAATAATTCAGTGTTCAAATAATTATTTAAAGAATGTACAAATATTTACATAATGAATATATAAACACATTTCTATAGATTATAAAAATTTCTATAGATTATAAATTTTTATAATCTATAGAAATGTGTTCCTATATTAATTATGTAAATACATGTACATTGTCTAAACAAATATTTTAACAATAAATTATTGAAATAATTCAAATAATGAATATAGAAACAAATTATGAAAATTTATTTCTTTTATCCGTTATCTGGAAACGAATCGAAGGTTCGAAGTTTCGGAGGTTCGAAGTTTCGAAGATTCGAAGATTCGAAGGTGCGAAGGTTCCAAGGTTCAAAGGTGAAAAGGTTCCAAGCTTCGAAACTTCGATTCTCATCACCTTCGATGTTCCCTTCGTTCCTCCGAATCCATCTAAGCTTCGAAGAGTCGAAGGTTCGGAAAAGTAACAGCCTTATTAACACTAGGTTTACGGAGCACTAAAATTGATTATTTTACATTGCTTTATAAAAATAATAAAATTGTATATACTCAGATCTTCCGCGATCTTTATTGTAATATGTACACAAAAAAATAAATCTATTTAATAATTCTTCACGAATGCCTCCTTACACTCTTAATAATCGTGAATTAAAATTTTTGAATCTGTCATTTTGACGGGCCCCGTAAATCTAGTGTTAAGAACCCCCGCAGACTGCAGACTTTCTACGGTCGGGTTGGCTTGTTAGCGCGTACACTGGGTCAACTAAATATGTAGTCGGGTTGGTGGTGAGTGCACAGTCCAGCCTAAAGTCGGCCGATTGCTCTCGAACAATTTGCTAGTTGGCGCCTCTTGAAGAGAGCGGTCGCATAATGAAAGTTAATAGAATATTGTCCAGAAATGTTATTATTGCTTTTATTCAACGGAAGAGAAGGATCAAGAAGAGAAACCGAGAGTATTGGGTGCATCCCATCCACAGTGATAGATTATCGATATTATATTATAGAACTATCGGCCGAATCGGCAAAAAAATAACCGGCAAGTGTGCGCGCGCGGCTTGAGCGCCATACTGATTAGCAGTTGGCCGATAGTTCGCCGGTAGTTTAATTTGAATTTAATCGTATAGACCATCAAACTTATTTATCGGCCGATACCGAATTGTTGTAATATACGCACTTGCATACATCTTCATACTGATTAAGAACCTGACCAAACTATCGGCCGATAGAAAGTCTGCAGTCTGCGGGGGCTCTAAAACAATTGGGAATTTGAGGACACTGGATTGGAATAGATTTGTTTTGAAAACTAACATTGACTTCGATCGAATTCAGTGATCACTAGACACCGGATCTTTATGCAAAATAAAAAATGTTTGCATCAATTGCCAGACACAGGAGTCATATAGAAATTTCTTTCTTTTTTTAATTATCTTATTAAATTGAAACTAGTACACCGATGTCCTTAAATCTTTTTTATATGTTCACTGTTTTAAATTATATGCACCCACTTTTGCCATAAATGCATAAAATCTGCAATCTAGTGATCACATAATGGTCAAGCTGTCTCTTGATTTCATTATTTTGATAGTGGTCGATGTCAATTGTAGGAAATATTGAATTTTAAGAAAATAAGACAATACTAATTCTTCTTTTTCATTGCACCAATGATAATTGGTTGATACGGTGCATCAATGAATAATTGATTGTGGTCGACTATGATAAATATGCATCGATACAACGTTCTACTCCACGCACAAACCGATCGCGAGATGATTCAGTTACATAAATCTAATCGTTATGAAAGAACCCTGCGCTCCTTTAATTGACCACAATAGAGTTCGAGGTTTTTTTTGTTAAACCGTTGCGATATCGCGATTGTATAACTGTAATAAAATTGAAAAGGAAACGATCTTTTACAATACCGAAATCGCACCGAAAACATGCGGCAACGTTCTACGGGAAAATCGTATTTGGTTGGGCGTCTGTCTATTGCTTTCCGTTTCTACTTGTTGTTTTACTATCTATCGATATCATTATCTTCGAACCACCTATTTATATGAAGCAATCGTAACAGCTAGATAATTCCGCAACATTGTCGCTGTTCATAAACATTTACACAAGTGAGTATATAGTGTGTTGTTTACAGACGCGATTTACAGATGGAGCATAGAAATTTCAAATGCGTCTTTTTCCAGGGAAAACAACAAATTGAAAAAACAATACAACACAATACAACACAATAATAATTAATGACAATAATAGTAAGACAGATAAAGATAATAAAATGTTAGCGCATTACATTTCTTCGGCGCGAGGCTTGTCGTTCATAATGACGTAAGTTGCATTGGTCAGTCTGGCGTATGTGTTTTCTAAGCTGAACTTATCATCGCTCTCAACGACGTTGACATTTCTGTATCCTAGCACCTCTGTCAAGAAGATCTTCATGATCCTCGATGACAGTCTCTGGGTCACTCTCCGCGAGATTTCGAAGTTTATGTGCACCACCTGATTCTTCAAGTGTGCTGTTTTCTTGCGAGTGATCTCTGGAAAAGACAAATGATTATTTTAGTCGAGATATCAAGATTTTCCGTTGAATCGATCAACCAGGTCAGTATTATCAGCGATTAGACTCAGAGTCGCCAGATCCACCCAAAACTGAGTGGATTTCCCTCTCCTCCTTTTCCCCTTCCACTATCCCATTCAACTACCATGAGCACACTTCAACGTCCCCACTAACAAGAAGAAGACGCGGTCAGGGGGTCGCAGATTTTCTCCAAACTTTGCATATTGGTAGATTTCGTTCTCCTGTTTATGAAAATGTAGCGTCATAGGCGTCGATACTCAACAACTTTTGGGATATGTTAAGATTGACGAAGTTAATGTTTCTTTCATATTATGTTCCTTTTCAATAAAATTTTTATGTTTTGTTTCCTATAGATATTATGAGTGTATTTTTCATGTGCAAAATACAATTAATTCAAATAGATAAACTGAACAGAAAAAAAAGAAAAAATGGAAAAAGGGATTTGAACACTGGCTTTCCCAGTAATGAATCTAGTACGTTACCATCACACCGTTTGGCACCTGACAAAAACTTCAATCAAAACTGTACTTAACGGCTTAACGGGTACAATGAAATTTAAATTGTAAATATCTCAAAAATTATTGAGTTTCGACGCCTATAATGCTATATTTTCATAAACAGGAAAACGAAATCTACCGGTATGCAAAGTTTCGACAAAATCTAAGACTCGATGACCGCGTCTTCTCCTTGTCAGTGTCGCCAGATCCACCGAAAACTGGGTGGATTTCCCTCTCCTCCTTTTCCCCTTCCACTATCCCATTCAACTACTATGAGCACACTTCAACGTCCCCACTAACAAGAAGAAGACGCGGTCAGGGGGTCTCAGATTTTCTCGAAACTTTGCATATTGGTAGATTTCGTTCTCCTGTTTATGAAAATGTAGCATTATAGGCGTCGATACTCAACAACTTTTGGGATATGTTAAGATTGACGAAGTTAATGTTTCTTTCATATTATGTTCCTTTTCAATAAAATTTTTATGTTTTGTTTCCTATAGATATTATGAGTGTATTTTTCATGTGGAAAATACAATTAATTGAAATAGATAAACTGAACAGAAAAAAAAGAAAAAATGGAAAAAGGGATTTGAACACTGGCTTTCCCAGTAATGAATCTAGTACGTTACCATCACACCGTTTGGCACTTGACAAAAACTTCAACCAAAACTGTACTTAACGGCTTAACGGATATAATGAAATTTAAATTGTAAATATCTCAAAAATTATTGAGTATCGACAAGTATGCAAAGTTTCGACCAAATCTAAGACCCGATGGCCGCGTCTTCTCCTTGTCAGTGTCGCCAGATCCACCGAAAACTGGGTGGATTTCTCTCTCCTCCTTTTCCCCTTCCACTACTATGAGCACACTCCAACGTCCCCCACTAAGACCGTAGACTGGTCACGTGACGTGCCGCCCAACGTGTTACATATTACTCTGGTCATCAGAGAGGTGGTAAACTGTATTCCCCGCGATTTAACCGATCTGGCGACACTGATTAGACTGTTTAGGCTAGCAGTTGGGGCCTACCATCACGCATCGTCAGGCACTGATTCGTGGCAGAGATCCTCGTGATGAATATCAGAACCATCAGGCCCACGATTGATGCGATTTTCAGCATCTTTCACTTTCTTCTTCTCCTGGAACAAAACAAGAACGGAAGAATGTTAGAATGGAGATACTTCGATTGGGTTCCGATTCGATTTTTGTACTACTTCTTATTTTCCAATGTTTCTTTTTTATATTTGAATTAGACCTAGGAACCAATAACCAAGCAATTCGGGTTTTTAATAAATTAATGAAAGAATTAGACAACTTTCACAATCAGAATTTGCTGAGCTTATCAACGAAAGTATCCGGATCTAATAGTAATTGACTGTGAATGTACATCAGGCATGTCCAGAAGTAGCTCACTTGGAGGCAAATTCGAGGGAGACGCCTACTTCTCCTCACACCCGTGCCTACCGCTTGCAATATGTACCGCGTGTGGCGCGTTGGGGCGAATCTCGGACCCACGGTAGGCACGGGTCTGAGGAACTCGGAGGACTACGTCCGCCACGGGGAGCGAGACGCGCGGGCGGGAGAAGTAGGCGTCTCCCTCGAATTTGCCTCCAACTGAGCTACTTCTGGACATGCCTGATGTACATACAATATGCTACTTTCATATTTAATTTTATGAAAATTGAATTAAGGGAAATATTTGTTTCATTTGACTAGATGATTCTCTATGTTGCAAATAATAAGAAAATGTTATTGATTTTGATTAAGAACGCATAATGATCCGAAGTTTATTGATAGTAACGGTAGTGAAAAATCACGATAGACTAGATTCATTGTTCTTTCAGAACCTGTCCGACTTTTTCAGAATAATATTCATATAATTGAATAACTTTTGGAGACACTTTCTTCGTTCTAGAACGGTAGATTACGCCTTCTAGCGTCTTCTTACGTCATAAAGCTTTTGCAGATGTGATTTAGATTATTTGGTTTTGCGATTTGCTTTCGATGATGGCATTATGCCTCGCCCTAACTCGAGACGCATAAACTTTCAATAGTCAGCCAAGAGATACTGTTCTCTCGCCAGAAGGCACGAGAACCGCACTTTGGATACGTCGCAAGGCTTTCAGTATCAAAACAGATGATCGTCTGTACTTAAACGTGGTATCGTCACGATATTACCATAATTAGACCGCGATGCCTCGAGAAAACACAGACTGCATCGTTCCAACGAGACGAACGTTCAAAACAACAAGAACAAGGACTTATTCGTCCATTAACACTGTAAATATCGGATAATATCACTGGCTCGTTCTTTTATTTCTTTTACAAAGCACAAAACGTGTTTTAAAGTGCCCAACAAACAAAAAAAATTTATACGAACATAATTGTCCATTTATTATATTTTGTCTTCAGAATTTGGTTATGTTTCATATTAACGCAGCAGCATATTTTAAAAAATTTGAACACGCCATGAACGCCCAAAGATCCACAGTATATTTTCCATATTTTTATCCTGAGAATTTTATAGCGTTTCTTATTAACACAGCAGAGTTAATACAAGGATTTTCTCATATTTAAAAATTTTGCACACGCCATAAATGCCTAGAGATCCACAATATATTTTCCTCACTTCATCAAAATTTTATTGCGTTTCATATTAACACAACAGAGTTAATACAATCATTTTCTCATATTTCACAAATTTGCACACGCCATAAATGCCCAAAGATCCAGAGTATATTTTCCTCATTTCATCAAAATTTTATTGCGTTTCATATTAACACAACAGAGTTAATACAATTATTCTCTCATATTTTACAAATTTGCACACGCCATAAATCCCCGAAGATCCAGAGTATATTTTCCACATTTCATCCTCAAAATTTTATTGCGTTTCATATTAACACAACAGAGATAATACAAACATTCTCTCATATTCTACAAATTTGCACACGCCATAAAGGCCCGAAGATCCACAGTATATTTTCCACATTTTATCCTCAAAATTTTACTGCGTTTCATATTAGCAGAGCAGAGTTAACACAAGTATTGCCACAAATTTGCACACGCCATAAATGCCCGAAGATCCGCAACATATTTCTCCATATTTTTTTTAGCAAAATTTTGTTATGTTAGCCAGTAAACGAGAGGAATGCGTAGATCACGCTAACCGCGACGATACTAAACGCGAACTCGCCCGTGACTGGTCAGAGACAGGATGAGTCTCCTTGCTGCGCGGGAAATGAGAAAATTCAGGTACCTTTTGTGAGTCAACCAACGCCGATAATAGAATCCTGAGGTAGCCGGTATGGCGTACAATGTACAGACACGCGTATAAATAGCGATAATATGCCGCGAATGCAATCCGCCGCTGAACAGTCGAGGATAAATTTAACAGCGGATCTTGTCCGTAGGAGGATGAGCAGTTTGGACAGGTGGGACACGTGTCGCTAGAACAAAGGGGCCGAAGGATCGCGAATACATTTGTTTGTATATTACGGCATGGCAAGATACACGAACAACAGACCAGGAATCTTCAGCAAGATTAATTGACCTTTAATCTTACGATTCTATCCTACTTGGAGAATCGTCTTGAATTTTCCTATCCCGCAATTCTTATCGCGAAATAATTTAATCCAACATCCCCAGCGCTGCTTTAACTATTGTTTTGTACATTATCCTAACATTGTTAGAATTGTTATATTTTAATATAATACTTTTCTTACTGTATGCTAATGCATTCCTGCAGAGTAGATTGCTGATTTTTATGCATTCATGAATAAATTGGTCGGGTGAAATTCAAAACAGTGACAGATTACAAACATAGAAGTATATTGTTATGTTGGTTTCGATGTAAAAAGACTATGGGATGACATGGATTTTTATTTAACTCCCATAATCGATTTTATTTAACTCCCATGAATTTTATTTGGCACGAAGATCCGCAGTCTAGTGATGGGGTTAATCGTTTGAAATGGTTGGAATTGGAAGGAAAAATCACTGTGCGAGCATAATCACTAAATTACAGGTTTTTCTGCAAGTGAAAATTATCTGTACTAATTTTGAGAAAATAGGAGCCAAATAGAAATTCGTTTGCAGTGTTAATAATTTTGGTAAGTCAACACATTTAACGCTAAACCTACTGACCATTAAAAATGACTGGTACGTGTTGCCATCAGTGTTACCAGATCGGTTAAAACGAGGGAAATACAGTTTACCACCTCTCTGATGACCAGAGTAATATGTAACACGTTGGGAGGCACGTCACGTGACCAGTCTACGGTCTTAGTGGGGGACGTCGGAGTGCGTTCATGGTAGTGGAATGGGATAGTGGAAGGGGAAAAAGAGGAGAGAAAAATCCACCCATTTTTCGGTGGATCTGGCGACACTGGTTGCCATATGTTAAAAATGACAATATTGTATTTATTCAGCTTTTATACTATTTTCATTACAATGTAAGCTTGAATAAGCAAATTTATGTCACCATTTCCCATGAATGCATCTTTATAATGTCAATAATTGTAGAATAAAAAATTTGAGGGAGTCATTTGACCATCAGTGATAAGTTTAATGTTAACCCCCCGACAGCGGACCGTTCTCACAACTATACATAATTGATAATGTTTCCGACTATTAACACCTTTATTTATTAATTTCTAGAAATATTTTTTCAAAGGCATTTCTTGTAGACATGTTAGTCTCCCTTTCTCTAATACAACAGCTGTCCATTTAATTTAATCTTCAGAAAATGAATAATTAAATGCCAATTTTAATATTTTGGGTCAAATGGACCCAGGTACCACTGTGGAAGGATTAACCCTTAGCACTCGAATGGCGACTCTGAGGCGCCACTACAAATTGCCACACCATTATTCAGAATATTGTTTACATGATTAAATTTGTTCATATGTAATAAATTACTAATCATTTAAATATTGTATGAAGTACTATATCAGTTTCGTACGCACATAATGAAAAAAAGTTATGTACGATGGAAATATTTTAGGTTAGAAGAAATGTTTGGTTTTTTAGTTGAAGTAGCTCCCAGTGCAAAGGGTTAAATTCTTTCAATCTTTCTGTTGATTCACATTTCGTCTGTTAATTTTTGTGGCAAATTTATAAAATCCATAGTCGTCTAGTAATAAACTACGAAAAACACAAATTTGCATGGAGATGCACGGTGTGTTGAGCAAGTTTTGAAGACACGAGGATTCGTAGAAAGCGATTTGCAAGAGGTGGGGCCGAGAGTTTGACCAGGTGAGAGGAACTACAGGTACATGTATTGTAGAGGAAGAAGGATGGACGAATATCTGCCAGAGGCGACATTTGTTTACAACGTTGAAGGGGAGCACGAGCCGTGAACGTCGTCGACGAAGGTGACGAGAACCAACGATCGCCACGTGCTATTCTTAGCGATGGACGGCGACACCGCGACGTCGTCGACGCGCATTTGACTCTTCAACCCGCGTACAAACCGTGTGCGAATGAACTGCGCCATTTACAAACCCGGATCAGCACGCCAACTTCGGATACGCATTTATTTTCGATCGAGCACGCTACTGTCGCCCGTTCCTCGAATCGCCCGCGAATTCCCATGATCCCATTCTGCGTGAGTAATCGATCATTCACGGAATATGGATCTATAACGCATACGATCGGGCGTACTCCAATGGATTATCTCCGTTCTTGGTACTGATACCGCCGTCTCATTGGTCAGGAATTTTGTTTTGATCGCGCGAACATGCTGATAATGGATGTTTATGCAGTTTCCGATTCGTGAAAACAGATTTCTGCTACGTTACTAGAAAGCAGGAACTCGGAATCTCGGAATTGCAATTTTATTGCAATATATTATGACAACATAATATGTTCTCCGTTAAATTAGCTTAAGAGAACGTGTCCATCCAAATGTTTAATCATTTTCTTTACAATATGTACCCAAGGAAATATATTTGTTGAATAATTCCTCATGCATGTATCTTTACAATCTCAATAATCGTAAATTAAAAATGTTAATAGGAACCATTTTGACACGTCCCGTAATCCTAGTGTTAGGGAACAATAGAATCCTTTTAAATAGTTCTTTTGAGGCTGATCTTTAAGATTGGTGTTTACGATCATTTTTTTGTTGCTTTTCTGGTTATCTGAATTGTGTCTAGAAAATAATCAAATGTATTCATTTTTCACAATTTTATTTTCATTAGTTAAGGTTTTGTCATATAATGTAACATGTTCGTAATTCGTCACCTTAGAGAAGAGTCGACAATCTGCTAATGAAAATAAAATTGCGAGAAATGAATACATTTCATTATTTTCTAGACACACTTCAAATAACCAGAAACGGAACAACAAAAATATGATCGCAAACATCAATCTTAAAGATCAGCCTCAAAAGAACAATTAAAAGGATGCTATTGTTCTCTAACACTAGGTTTACGGGACGTGTCAAAATGGTTCCTATTAACATTTTTAATTTACGATTATTGGGATTGTAAAGATACATGCATCGGGAATTATTTAAAAAATATATTTCCTTGGGTATATATTGTAAAGAAAATAATTAAAAATTTGGATAGACACGATCTTATTATTTTTTTATAAAGTGATGTAAAATAGTCCGAGTTCCGCAAACCTAGTGTTAACACGTTGACGCTCACTGTGAAATCAGTGATGAACGATAAAAACAACATTTTTTTGTTAATTATTTGACTCGTGAGGAGTTCGATGAACTTGCATAATAAAATTATTATTTTTTCTAACAAACCAGTCATTTGCATCTACAATCCCAAGCATTGGACGTCTATAGATGACATGTACGTCAACGCATTAATACTAAATCTACTAGCTTCGGTCAAATGACCGCTTCCAGATTTTTTATTTTACAATGATTGAAGTTATAAAGATGCTTCCACTGGAAATGATTATGCACACATTTTTACTCAAGTATACATTATATTAAAAATGACACAAAAACTAAATAAATTCAATCGTGCCATTTTTATAAGAGAGTACATACTGATCACTTTTAACACTAGGTTTACGGAGCACTAAAATTGAGTATTTTACATTGCTTTATAGAAATAATAAAATTGTATTTACTTAGATCTTCAACGATTTTTATTGTAATATGTACACAAAAAAATAAATCTATTTAATAATTCCTCACGAATGCCTACTTAGACTCTTGACACTAGATTTACGAGACCCGTCAAAATGACGGATTTAAAAATTTTAATTTACGATTATTAAGAGTATAAGGAGGCATTCGTAAGGAATTATTAAATAGATTTATTTTTTTGTGTATATATTACAATAAAAATCGCTGAAGATCTAAGTAAATACAATTTTATTATTTTTATAAAGCAACGTAAAATAATCAATTTTAGTGCTCCGTAAACCTAGTGTTAATAATCATAAATTAAACATTTTTGAATCCGTCATTTTGACGAGCTCCGTAAATCTAGTGTTAATGGTCGGTAGGTTTAGTGTTAAAACAATTTCAATCGGAATGCATTTTCTCCCCTATCATGAGAAATAGATATTGATCTTGAAAATTCCTTGGACCATCAGAGATCAGCATTATCGATTACGGAAAACGCTTGTGGAGTGAATAAACCTTGACACAATAGCCTGACGTCACCTATCAAAAGCCAATCTAACCAAATGTTCTCCGAACGTCAATTATTATTAAGACCTTCCGATTCATTCGTGCCTACGCAATGGAAATGACGCATTCGACGTCATTAGTTTTCCTTTTCTCGTTGATTGAAGTTGAGTAAGTCTGTCTTTAATCTATTCGACTGGGCCATTAGTCACAACGACGACGGAAGAATATTTTATAAAAAGACGACTCGTTGAATGGTAACGGAATTCTAAAGTGATAAAAATAAAACGAGATGACAAAGATACTTTCCAGAAGCCGCGGCCGATTATGCGTTTCACGTGCTACACCTGCGTACGGTAAACTCGAAACTGACGCCGGTTCTTCCACATTGTGCGTCATTGAATGACGTTATGTTCGGATAACCGACACGTTTGCGTGCGTTGAATAATTGATGTGAAACTTGCTGAACTGGACGAATTAATTCACTGATACCGGGAACGATTTAAATTCCAACCGACGGATATAGGCAGGTATCACTTTCATCGAAAGTGATTGATTCCTTTCGATTATCCAGAAATCAAACATCGTTGAACAATAAAATATTGTTTGATCCACGTCTATGTACGTTCAAATCACAGAAAACTGCATATTACTAAACATGTTGTATTCCGTTAAATAGTATTTTGTTCGTAAGATACAACGGGGTTAAACTGTACTTTGGAGGACCAATTTTTTTTAACTTTCCTTTATGCAGTCCTATAGATTTCGACGAGAAAACACCGAAAATGAAAGTCTTATTGCCAGGAGTTCACTGGTTCGAAAGTTATACGCGTGTAAAGTTGAGCACTTTTAACTAACCCCAAACCAACTTGGACTATACCGCTCAGTACTACTTAACCGATGCGCTGAACACACACTATCTATCCAGCGCATGCGCTACATCTACCACCCAACAAATGTTCAATATGGCGACGCTCTAACCTGTCAAAATGCTTAAAATTGCTCATGTTTACACGTGTACAACTTTTCAACCAGTGAACTCTGGTAATCAAAACTTGAATTTTGTGTACTGAAACTTACACGTCTATCATTTTCTCGTCAAAAAGTGTAGCATCACATACAGAAAACTTGAAAATTTTTGGTCCTCTAAAGTACAGTTCAGCCTACAACAGAACTTAATTGGAAACACATTGACAATATATTGTACGTTAGCGGAATATATAGTTGACTACGACAGTCGAACGAGATGAGTGTGTGCTCTCGAGAACAGAAAATATGAGAATCTGCCCTGTTGAAGGAAAACGGGGTATTACACGAGTTCTAACTTGAATGGTGGGGGTTTTAGGAATTGTAAGGGCTAGAATGATAAGGTCCGAGTTTTGAAGGTGACGTGGATAGGCAAAGGTTCGAATATGATGCGGCAAGGACAGAGGTCGAGGATGAGGCAGACATTGAGAATGAGTCAAGGATGAAATCATGAGTTTGTGTAGTATTTTGAGTGGAAAACAGGAAACCGGGTATCTATGTAGAATGAAATGACGTTGGTATACAACACGCACAAGTAATTGACATTTGTCAATTTATTAAAGAAACCAAATTGATAAATCAATCACGCACTATAATGTCGCTACTAACCTAGCAGTTGATGCGACATACAACTCTAATTAAAAGAAGAAAAGACGAAAATCAACTTATACACATATTCTGTTCTGTCCTAACAAACACGATAAAAATATCATTTTGCAGTATTAAATATATTAACGTTGTCTTCGCACGAGGCAGCCTGGAAACATCAAAATGTTGAGAAAATCTATATATATATATATATATATATATATATATATATATATATATATATAAAAAGAAAGTCCTGACTCACTGACTCATCAACGCCCAGGCTAAACCCTTGGACCTAGAAAGCTGAAATTTTGCAGAGGTTTCCTTTATGATCTATACAAGGAATAAGAAAGGATATTTCGAAATTCAACCCCTAATGGCGTGAAAAGTGGTTGCAACGTTTGTATGAGGAATATTTTATTTGTGATCGGACTTGCTTGAAACTTGGTCTTAATGCTCTTTGATATAATTAATCAAACATGGGACGTCAATTACGAAAATGGTATCAACTTTGAAATCTAAGATGGCTACATGACATAAAATTGAAACTCTATAGGGCGAATGGTGGGTTAAAATGTTTTATGGAGAAGCAATATCAATTTCCGAGAGCCTTAAATGGTTTCCTGTGCGAGCGAAGCCGCGAGCAAAAGATAGTATAAAGAGAAGCAACCCATTACTGAATTTTATTCGCGAGGAAGTTTCGTTATAGAGTTTACAAAGTTTCGATCCACAAATTACAAGAAAATTAATCTCGACTTTTAAGTTAGAGGTTTTATTAAAAAATTGATTAAATTTCTTGGGACTATGCTGGCGTTGTATTTAAAGTGCTAATAATATAAAAAATATACGCCGCGTGTAAAAGGCATTCGTACAAGTTTGCCTTGTATTTATTTTTTAAGAAGAAGGAATACGGAAGTGTTAGAATTTGCGATACAGCAGATCTACATATAGCTGCGTTGCAAGCACATCGGCTACATGCAACTACGCCAATGCATTAATGTCTTCCAGGTCAAGACCTAACAAGACCACTTCCACAACGGTACGCGTGTACGTCTCGAGTCGCTCACACCTCATCCGTCTTCATTACCATTATGATAGTCGGCAACACAGTGGCAGGGAATACAGATGAAGCAGATGTTGATCACGGAAATACCCAGAGCGCAATGAACACGGTAAACTTTGGATTCTGACTTCGAAAACGTCGGTTCTTGCAGCTCCGCTAGTAGAAACGGACAAAATTCTGCACGTTCGCAGGGAAAACAAATTCCCTAGGCAGTAATTAACAATATAGAGAAACTGACGCACTCATAATTCTCACATGTCAAGCGCTTCTCCGATGATCGAATCTTATGAATGGACTACGGATTTTATGCATTTATGACACATATGAGAAACAGTGTCGCCAGATCAACCCAAAACTGGGTTCATTTTCCTCTCTTCCTTTTCCCCTTCCACTATCCCATTCCACTCCTGCGCAGACTCCAACTTCCCCCACTAAGACCGTAGACTGGTCACGTGACGTGCTGCGCAACGCGTTACATATTACTCTGGTCATCAGAGAGGTGGTAAATTATATTCCCCTCGATTTCAGCGATCTGGCGACACTGATGAGTAGGTGTAATTTAAAACAGTAAAAACATTAATAGAATTAAAAAATACTGTGATATTATTTTCAACCTATTAACCAGTTTAACACTAGATTTACGGGTCCCGTCAAAATGACGGATTCAAAAATTTTTAATTTACGATTATTAAGAGTGTAAGGAGGCATTCGTGAGGAATTATTAAATAGATTTATTTTTTTGTGTACATATTACAATAAAAATTGCTGAAGATCTAAGGAAATACAATTTTATTATTTTTATAAAGCAGTGTAAAATAATCAATTTTAGTGCTCCGTAAACCTAGTGTTAAGAAAGAAAATAAATTTCTGTTTCACTTCAGCTTGTTGCGAACCAGAAAATTTTTACTTTACATAAAGATCCGCTGTCTACTTATGAAAATGGTAAACTTCGGATTTTGTCCTGTGAGACACGTTTCTTGCAACGTATAGTTCGAAAAAAGCTATGTACCGTTCGGTTTGTAAATAAAAAGATTGTGAGATAGCGATTCCAGAAAAAGACGTCTATTCCCGGTCGCACATGGTACAGCGAATGTTAACAAAATGGTAAACATCAATGGATATTCGACCTCAAGACGTTCACATAATGCAGTTTCAATCTTCAAAAGAAAACAGACATTTTGCATTGGGTATACGCAATTCAGGAAGAAACTGGCACAGTCTTGGTTCCCATGCTTAAAGAATATTCTGAGCGACGTATGTTTATAAAGTTACATTATTCATGGGAACATTTCCAGACGCACAGTTGCTCTTCACGTCTTCGATACTCTAAATAATTGCATCGGATGGGCGCATTTTATAGCGTTACTGAAACTCATGGGAATATTCCCAAATAAAAATAACGCTCGCTTGACTCCTGCGCCACATGTACTCTAAATAATTTATGGCATTCAGTTGAAGGCGATGTTAAAATTTATGAACATATTTCACGTAAAAGAAATAAGTATAAAGATATTTGCAATCCAATGACAAATATTCCAGATACAGTGGCTAACAAAAGTATTCGCTCGCCCTTTAAATCAGAATAACTTTCTTAAAATTTGACCAAATCACTTGACTTTTTTTTTAGCAATTAGAAACATTGATTTAGTAAATCACGTGCAAAAAAGATTTTGAACGCATTTCAATTAGTAGGAATCACATGAAAAAATAAAAATGGCACTTTTTAAAACTTTATTATTTCAGCCCGTAATGAAAATTCAAAATATGTGTTTTGTAGATTTATGTTATTTACACATATGCTGAAAATTTCATCGAAATCAGTTAACGAACATATGAGCTAAAAGCGGTTGAAAGTGATGATAATCGCAGTTTTTCACGACTTTTGGTCAAATTCTGCTTAAAATCCATAGTTTCTTACATATTTCGTTGCGCGCCGTTTTTTTCTGCTTCAACCGATTTCGGTGAAATTTTCAGGATATGTATAACTAACATAGATGTACAAAAGGCCTATTTCAAATTTTAATTATGGGCTAAAATAAAGAAGTTTTAAAAAGTGCTATTTTTATCTATTCATGTAATTTCTACAAATTGCAATTTTTACAAAATCTTTTTTGCACGTGATTTACTAAATCAATGCTTCTAATTGCTCAAAAAAAGTCAAGTGGTTTGGTCAAATTTTAAGAAAGTTATTCTGATTTAAAGGGCGAGCGAATACTTTTGTGAGCCACCGTACATGATGTTGTTGCGTCCACAAAATTATTCCATTGCGTTTCTAAAATTTTGTAAAAATTAGAAGAGAAGATGAATTTACTATGATGACTAAGGCATTCCAGATATCTAATGCTGTTGTATCCACAAAATTATTCCATTGCGTTTCTAAAATTTTGTAAAAATTAAAAGAGAAGATGAATTTACTCTGATGACTAAAGCATTCCAGATATCTAATGCTGTTGCGTCCACAAAATTATTCCATTGCGTTTCTAAAATTTTGTAAAAATTAGAAGAAAAGATGAATTTACTCTGATGACTAAAAAATGTCTTGTAAATCAAAATAGAAGAGAAATAATATTTATTTTTGTCAATGTTCATGGCCTGTGTACTTTGCAGATTTTAGGATGCAATCTGAACTCAAGTACTCGAAGTCCCGTCGGGAAAGCAACAAACCAATACACAAGAATTGTAGATGTGGCTGCATCGAAAAAACGTATTTGTTGTAAAAGTTTCACTATTCGTATAAATTAGGAGAACAATAAAAATTGATACTGCAGACTAGAAAATGTCTTGTAATTGGAATATAAAGGAACCACTATGGGTCATTTTAAAGGGGAAACTTCAGGGAATATAACCATATTTTTTTCAAAATTTAAATCACTGGGGCCCGTCATCGAAAAAACGTAAAAAAAGACTTTGTTTAAATTTTTCGACGTTATAAAGTTAATTTCCGAGATTGAAAAAATTATTTCGTAATAGCCCAATCCTTTCCGAATAAAACAAAAAAAATATAGCTCAATCGGACAAACAGTTACTGAGATAAAAATTCGTAAGTGAGGCCCGTTTTCGCCAAAATGGGCAAAAATTGAAAACTTTGAAGGCCTGCCATTTCTAAAAAAATTCGAAACCGGCAAAATGATGACTTAAACCCCTCCCCCCCTAATTTCACATGGGCTATAACATATTTCATTTAGAACAAAATTGACGATGGTGCCTGCAAAAAGTGATCGAGTTGGCATGGAATGACCCCTATTTGTTTTCATCAATATCCAGTCTCGTGTGGTGTACGAATTCGAAGCTTCAATCTAATCAGAAGCATTCCAAATATTTGATGGCGATGATTTGAGAGACTGTGTTTCTATGATTAATGGAAAGATTTGGTAGACGTTCTAATCGACGTTGCGCGAGGTCAGGGTCGATTAGGATGGGTCGAGCGAAGAGCAAGTATCGACTCACCGTTCCGAGGTGGGCGACATAATGGCCATAGTACCGAGGAGCATCGGTTGCCGAAGTGATCGCAGTTTATTGTTGTCGAGGAATTAAACCGACTCGACCCATGACCCGTTTTATCGTCGATGAATAAAACATTATGGGAGGCTTGGCAACCGGTGGAAATAATTCGATTAACCTTTGTCGAATGCCAGAAGCTGTCTCTCTTTCTCTTATTTTCTCTTCCCCTCACCCTCCGGCCTTATTCGCGACAACGCAAAGAAAAAATATTGTTGAAAGAATTATCGAGCAATCCTATCCGTGACAGACACAATATCGCCTGATGTCGTTTATCTATGGATGTCGCGTAATTCCGAACATACGCGTGTTTGCTCTAGATTTTCCGTTCAGGCCAATCGAAGGTGGCAAACATCAGGCCAAGCAGATACCGAGTAATATTATCTCAGCCAGACCGAACGATGATCACATGCATCCAATTGGAAAAAATGCTCAATTGCTCATAATTGTCTGTGCTCGCGGGACATCTGCCCAATGGATACGATATTTTAATTAGCGCCGAGACTGAGACTGCTTTGAAAACCGAAGATTTTCAACGTTCGATCGTTTTCTGAAGCTTCTGACAGCATGAAACATGTACTCTCTGACAACAATATTTTAACCCCTTGTCGTATTTTAACGAGTCAGTCTCGTGATGAAGATTTTCAACAAAGACAAACAAATATAAATTTTATGCCTTTCTTTTTACACGAAATAAAATTCCTTTTTTTGTACTCAGTATGTAAACATTAAAGCAAATGTAGCCATATGAAGAATATCAATTTTCTTTCATCATCTGTGAAACTTTTGGGGATAAAAATATTCTAACCACTGTAGCCGTAATGGAAATGGTACGGGAAGGGTTTAAAGAGAAAAAAGCTAGTGACATATGGCTAATAACCTTCTCTTTTATGCTTCCAATGTTACCATTAGGTAAATAACTTCAGAAAAATTAAATACAAGTAGAAATGAAATTCGAGTCGTCTGCTGTTTCCTGTGATTGCTTCAAAAAAATGTTGATGCTGAAGAGTCCTCAATCAAATAATAACTAATCATGCAATGAGGTATATTGTAAAAATTCTAGTGTAATTCTACATTTATAAAATTCTATGGAAAAGTACAATTTCTCTAGTCACGTCGAAGTAAATATTTAAACCCAGTTGAAACAATTTTAAAAATCAGGGAGCCACTAAAAAGAAATAGAACTAATTAAGTCATCCTGTAAGTGTCTTATATGTTCAAATAGTTCACAATTAAACAGTGGATTTTAGGGACTTATGACAGAAATAGTAGATCAAATGCAAAACAGTAGAAATATATTTACAGAATCAAACAATGCTATTGTGTTATCCTCAACTCATTAATATTATTAAGAAAAGAAATGAAAATGACTATGTTTCTAAATTTTATTTTACGTAAAATACTTAAAATAATAACTACATTTTTATTTTACGTAAATTACAAAAACGGCACAGCTTATTGTAGGGTTATTTTTATTATATTTTCATGAGGTTGGTATTATTAGGGTAACAAGATTAAGGTTGGTAGAAGAGGGGAGAGAGGTGCGTCTGTGTGTGTGAGTCCAAGCGAGAGTGTTTAAAGAGAAGTACGAGCAAAGAAGTGTATTACATATTTTATTAAATATATAGTTGTTTAGTTACAACAGTGTGTAAGTTATTCAACAAACATAAACCGCCCATTCCTACAACACTTATAGGATGACTTAATACGATCTGCATAATTCATCTGGTCGAACAATGATCTAACAAATGAGTTAAGCCGAACAATTCGAGCTCTATGAAGTCTGAGCTCGATCTTTGTTCGTCAAGATGACAGTTCTATGAAAACTAACAAATCCCTGTATAGCACCGGTTTGCCTAGTTTCTCAAAAGAAGCAGAGCCAGGCTTTATTTTAGCAGTGACAGTGCCGGGAACAGCGTTCGATTGTGGACCAGCTAGGAATAAAAATGCGAGAAGAGAAGCGCAGCCGAGTCCTGTCGCTCGAGGTCGGCAATCTATTTCTAATTCCCGGGCGAAAACAGATCCTCGGGTGGAAGAGAAAAACATTGCTACGCCAATGGCCTCGCGCGCGTGTGTGACCGAATAGATAAATGCGTTCATTAAGATTAGCATGCGACCCGTGGCGGCGATACTACGCGAGTTAATTGATCCAAGAAACGAGGAACAAAAATTTGGAAACATGTACGCGAGCCTTCCCGAACTATTACCCGGAAACAACAACCGCCGGTGTTCCCCAATTACCTCACGCAAATTTCCAACAGTTTTAAATATTAATTTTTGCACTGAGAAACACGTGGCAATTAAATTGTGCATCAAGAATCATAGAAAAGAATGCGACCTGAAATATTGATATTAAATCAACCGAATCAAAGAAAAAATTTTAAATTAAATGCAACCCCAAAATTGGAGAAGAAATTATTTCTCAAAAATTAATTTTTGTACTGAGGAACACGTGGCAATTAAATTGTGCATCAAGAGACATAGAAAAGAATGCAACCTAAAATATTTATATTATATTGAACGGAATAAAAAAAAATTAACATTAAATTTTAAAAATCGTAGGAAAAAATGGTATCGAAAATATTGTCTATTGAATCATGGAAAGATGAATATTAAATGTTTAGGATCGTAAATAAGTATGGTAACTGAAATATTATAAGGCTAAAGCAAAAGTTTGCTATAAAGACGACCATGTGGAAAATGATCTAAATAAAAAAAGAAACGGTGGATTCCATATTTTACAGAGGAAAACTCGCTTCGCAAAACCGAGAAAATGACGAAATTTCCGACGTCATCGACGATCTAGTTTGTGTGCAAAGCATTCCGGGAAGCATCGCCAGCCGCCCTTTCGAGGTTGCCGAGAATACTCGACCTGAAGAACTGTCGGAGAGCGATAAATCAAAGTTGAAGTTTACAATCCCCGAGCAAAATTCCGAGAGGTATATTGAGAAAATCCATTGGCGTTTCATGCTCCCTTGACAGACAAATATCGATTGGTCTTCCAGCTGACTGATAACAGAAAAAATCGTGTCTACAAGCATGTAGCGTCGATTACATGCCTTTTAAATAAGCAGATATGCACAGAATGTAGATATATGGTTATAAACATGTTCGGAAACTATTACACAAAATATTCATCATTTCACGTTCAGTTAGTCTTTATCAAAATTCAGAAAACGGCAACCATTTATTTAACTGTTCAAATGTCTCGCTAAAAAGAAAAAAGACGTGCCATTAAGCTACCAATTAATCGCAAAAATAAACTCCAGTAAACTAAAGCTGTTCAACAGAGTGTAATCAAGCGTCGTTCCAATAGAAATCAAGAGCGATCATGGCTGGAGGAGAGGTGGGGTGCAGGCATGCGCCATATAATCGCGTTCTCCAATGTTTTTCCCGGGAAATGCACCAGTTGCTGCACGCGCATTTACTGCCAGCGATAATCGACGATATATTGTTGTTGCGACAACGGTTCTGGAATTGTTCATAAAGTGACGCCGTTTCCGATCGACGAGGGAGACGACGCCGATGGTTTTCTCTTTTTATCGCTTGGGTGGCGTCGAAAACATTTAGATTGGTCGGTTCCACGCTGTTAACCGAGCTCGATATCGTAACGGACACAATGACACGATAATGGCAATCTGTACCACGGGAGCGGGCGCGTTTCAATTTAATCGTTAATCCAATTACAAGCCGGTCGACCGTTCCGAGGAGGTTTGCGTCACCGCGGGGGTTGCACGCCATTCAGACGGCCAATAAATATTCTAGCGGGTGGTCCGACGGTTCTTCTGGATCACGGGGTACCTTTCATGGTGAATGTGTTGTGTTACAACCCTTTTCCGCATCGCGTGTTCTCCATCGTTCGAGTCCGACTCATTTTATTGGAGGATTCAGCTATTGTTAGACCACCGTGTAAAACGTCGCCTAGCGAAACTGCCCACTGTTAGCCGATTGCGAAAGTTTGTCCTCGATTTGGAATTAAATACACCAGCCGTGACAATGTCAAATTCACTTTATTAACCCTTCAGTGCACGGTTTTAACTTCTTTTAAGTGATATAATAATTAGACTGTGGATATTTATGCGAAATAAACATTTTCTAAACTGATCGTGAGACACAGAAATTAGACAAAATTGAATTTTGTCTTGTTGAATTATTATCGAGAATAGTGAACTGAATATATCGACCAGTTTAAAAATATCTCGACGTTCTTAGAAACCTTATCTATATACAGGGTGTTTCGTTTAAAACAGGACACCCAAATATCTCCTCTACCTCAGAAAATACAAAGAAATTTTCTAACGTAATCTAAATGGTTTGAAAAGATGGGATAGAAGAATCGTTTTTTATAAATTGTAATTTTTTTAATCGTTTTTTCAAGGTCGCTAGTGTTTTTTTACATATATACACACATTTTTTGTTGTTGTATGTTATAGCAAACATTATTGTGTATTCATCCATGTTTAATAGCATGACCTTGAAATGACCGTGAACTCTAAAATTTGCTAATTAATGCAGAACTTACTTTCAGCGACATTTCAGATTTCAACGGTAACAGAAGTTCGACATTAACTTGAACCTGTAAATAATCACATTTATTACTACAATAAATGTTCGAAATGATATCCTTCCGTTGTGATACATTTCGTGAGGCGAAAAACGACAGATTGTACAGCTCTTCCGATGATTTCAGGTTTCATATCAGCACATGCAGCAATTATTTGTAAGTAAGTTCTGCATTAATTAGCAAATTTTAGAGTTCACGGTCATCTCAAGGTCGTTTTATTAAACATAGACGAATGCACAATAATGTTTGCTATAACATACAACAACAAAAAATGTGTGTATATGTGTAAAAATACACGAGTGACCTTGAAAAGACGATTAAAAATTTACAATTTATAAAAAACGATTCTTCCATCTGATTCATCTTTTGAAACCATTTAGATTAGGTTAGAAACATTTTTTATATTTTTAGAGCTAGAGGAGATATTTGGATGTCCTGTTTTAGACGAATCACCCTGTATATAAAAATAAAGTCCTGACTCACTGACTCATCAACGCCCAGGCTAAACCCTTGGACCTAGAAAGCTGAAATTTTACACAGAGGTTTCCTTTATGATCTATACAAGGATTAAGGAAGGATATTTCAAAATTCAACTCCAAAGAGGGTTAAATGTGGTTGCAACGTTTGTATGACGAATATTTTATTTGTGGTCGGATTTGCTCGAAACTTGGTCTTAATGCTCTTTCATATAATTAATCAAGCATGGGACGTTAATTACGAAAATGGGGTGAATGGGGGGTTAAAAAGTTTTATGGAGAAACAATATCAATTTCCGACGACATTA
The DNA here is from genome assembly GCA_913789915.3 of Sphecodes monilicornis. Lineage (NCBI taxonomy): Eukaryota > Metazoa > Arthropoda > Insecta > Hymenoptera > Halictidae > Sphecodes > Sphecodes monilicornis. The sequence continues at coordinate 10,049,809 of OU565297.1, read as the reverse complement.
AACGGTTTCCTGTGCGAGCGAAGCCGTGAGCAAAAGCTAGTAAATAAGGACAGGAGAAGGACTGCCAAATTTTGTCGGTGGAGGGTCTTGCAGAGAGAACCCTCGACACTGCGAGGCAATAAATGAAACAATTCCTAGAGTTGAGTGGGCTCCAGCCTTCCTCTTCGACATTCAGGTCAGTCCCTTGTAGAGTTCTATACAGTAAAAACGTTCTTTTTGAGCCGTTTAAATAAGCGCTATTTTCAATGTACTGGAAAGACATTTTATGTAATCATCCAATAATTATTTTACCGAGTTGGAAATATTGTAATAATACTCCTAGATTCTTCACAGTTTGGTATTTAACACTAGAACTACCGAGCAATAAACGCGACTGGCGTATACTGCCTTATAATAACAATAAGACTGCATTTATTCAGATTTCGTACAATTTTTATTTAAATATGTACTTCAATAGAGACGCGTACTAAAAAGTTACTCCTGAAAACATATTTATAATATCAATATTTGTAAAAGAAAAAATTAGAAACCAGTCATTTTGACTGGTCCGGTAGTTCTAGTGCTAAATTGAGGAATAAATTTGTGAACGATCAGCTATGTATCGTCAAATGTGTCATTTGTGACGCGTCTGAACGTAACCTACCAATTCTACTTCTTGTGAATGCTAGAACACTAGGGCTGTGCGAGAACCCAAAAATGTATGGATCTCGATGGTCGAGACGAGTCGGGAAGACATTGAGACGAGATGGGTCGGGTTCTCGAAAATTTCGAGATTCTTGATTATGTCGAGATTCTCGAAGGTTTCGGGATTCTTGAAAGTGTCGAGATTCCCGAGAATGTTCGAGATTCTCGAGTGTTTCGGGATTCTCGAAAATTTTATGGTGTTCAGTGCACGATTACTGTTGTGAGACTCGCTTTCGGAAACACCTCAAACATCCAGAATCTCATACCGCGATCAATTTTAAAGCGAGTCTCATAACGGTAATCGAGTACTGAGCACCCTAAAATTTTCGAGAATCCCGAGACTTTCGAGAATCTCGACGTAATCGAGAATCCCGAGACTTTCGAGAATCTCGACGTAATCGAGAATCCCGAAGTATTCGAAAATCTCGACATAACCGAGAATCCGGATGTTTTCGAGAATTTCGACATAATCGAGAATCCCGAAATTTTCGAGAACTCGTCCCGATCTCGAAAAAAATTCTCGTCTCGTCCCGACTCGACATTTTCAGGTTCTTACACATCTCTATAGGACAAACGAATCTATCGATCTTTCAAACTCGTTTTGTTTAGAAACTTGCTTTCTATAAAAAAACAAAAAGTTATAATATTGATAGAAAAATACATAAATAATTTCTGCACATAGAAAAAAGTACAGTATTTACAAATTCAGTGTTGTCTTTTTGAAAAATCCTAACATTTTCATGTCACTTAAAAGAAACAGCGAAAAATGTCTGCACACGATACGATTATTTTACACTTAATTCACTTGTTACAAACACTGCAAAAAGCTTCAAGTATTAAATCAAGCATTTCCGAACCATCGGTTACAAAGTTTAATAAAATAATTCCAAAGCAATATCCTTATCGCCAAAAGAAAAGAACAGTTTTTTGTTAACAAGAAACCGAGCCCCCGGAGTCAAGAAACGACCAGTGACCCCGATCACTGATTCTCATTCACGAAAGCGCAATCTTGCCAACCGATTTCTAAAATTCTCCGCTCGGATTGCCTTAATCGAAACTCGCGTGACGGCGTAAACAGTTATTCGGCCGATCAAAGAACCAATATCGACTTATGGATACGTGCACTGTTAATGCGTAACAACCACGTGAAATTATCGATCGCGATGAACTTCGACAGCGTTGCGCATCGATTGACTAGCTCTCGATTACGAACGATTAATAACCATTTCAATATTGAGGCAGCGTGTGCCTCGTGTCTTCGTCTATACGATCAACAAATTAGTCGATCGAATAGCAAAAAGTAGTCGATCAAAGATGGCAACTGGCTGTCACTTAAACTATTCGTATACTTGTCGCGTAAAATGTTTATATTCGCGATAGAATCGTTTGCTATGATAAAATTCACTGTGTACGCAGAAAAACATTAATACACATTTAAACGTTTGAAATTAGTATTTAAAAAGTCCTGTATTGTTTTTTTCAGTGGTTTAATCCTGTCGTTGCCAACGTTGGTAATAGTTCAAAGAGCAAATGAAATTGCATCATAATTGCATTCCGATTGTATTATAATATATGGAAAAATGAAGTACGTTAGTAAATACGTATTGACAACGGATTATAACCACTTCTCAATTTTTGTAGACAAACTTTAAGAAAGTGGTATGAAGCAAAATCCTATTTTTGATAGAAACAGCCCTTGTAGATCCAAAAACAAATAAAAATCGTATTTTATTGAATTTTTTGTTCTAACATTTTTCGAAAATCTTTGCAAGCCATAAATACATAGAGATCCGCAGTCTAGTAATTACCCATAGCTCTATTTGCTTTTTATGCTGTCTAAAAAATTAAAAACTATAGCCTGTTTTCATGAAAGAATGGTATTTTCTAACAAGGAGAAGACGCGGTCATGGGGTTTCAGATTTTCTCGAAACTTTGCATATTGGTAGATTTCGTTCTCCTGTTTATGAAAATATAGCATTATAGGGTCAGATACTCAATAACTTTTGAGATATTTACAATTGAAATTTCATTATACCCGTTAAGTACAGTTTCAGTTGAAGTTAGTGTCAAGTGCCAAACGGCGTGATGGTAATGTACTAGGTGGGTACTAGGAAGGCCAGTTTTCAAGTCCCTTGTCTTCTTTTTCTTTTCAGTTTATCTATTTTAATTGATTGGATTTTACAAATGAATTATGAGTGCATTTTTCATTTGTAAAATCTAGTCAATTAAAATAGATAGACTGTATAGTAGCTTCCTAGTAACAACCTAGTACGTTATTACCACTACGCCGTTTGGCACTTGACAATAACTTAAACTGAAACTGTACTTAACAGTTATAATGAAATTTCAATTGTAAATATCTCAATAGTTATTCAGTATCTGACCCTATAATGCCATATTTTGATAAACAGGAGAACGAACTCTACCAATATGCAAAGTTTCGAGAAAATCTGAGACCCCATGATCGCGTCTTCTCCTTGTAAGACCTTTCTTACATTTGCAAATTGCAACACCAACAACTCCAATATGCATTTTTGTTTATAACACTTTCTCGATAAACTATTACAAGCAGGTAAAATTTCGTTGCAATTTATTCGTTGATCACCCAGTATACAGAGTGCTGTTTTTCTGACACGCGTGCAATTTTGCTTTTAATTGAGAAACTCTCATGGGAGCTTTATTGCAACATTAAAAACAAACAGAACAGAAACAATTAGAACTAAGTATATAGAATTATTTTGTATACACGCAAATTACAATTATTTAAAAAAAACATTATATGTAAGTAGGCTTTAACATTGGGATCAGCCAAAAATACAGAAACATCCAAAGGTAGCTGAAAGATCGTGCAATAATATAGATCTTTGAGTGTTCTATAAATTACACTGCCAAAGGATATGATTAAGGATTTCACATTCATAATTACAGCCACACATAGGATTATTAACACTAGGTTTACGGAGCACTAAAATTGATTATTTTACATTGCTTTATAAAAATAATAAAATTGTATTTACTTAGATCTTTAGCGATTTTTATTGTAATATGTACACAAAAAATAAATCTATTTAATAATTCCTCACGAAAAGCTCTTTGCACTCTTAATAATCGTAAATTAAAAATTTTTGAATCCGTCATTTTGACGGGCTCCGTAAATCTAGTGTTAATAATACCGATACGAGCGAGGGAACCACTTTAAAATGATAATGATCGCGATCTTGATCGGACAGTTTCTGCCGCGGGTGGTAGAAAAAATAGAAAGGCGAAATGATGAAAGGATCGACAGAGGATCGATGAATATCTACTTACGGTCGATCCGGGAGCGAAGTCATCGAACCGGACGTGGTTCACCTCGGTAACAATGCATTAACTAGATAATGGCATAGTCTTGCGGACCGCTAAAATGTATCGCGCCAAGTGACGTACATAGTTTTCCACCGAAAGGCTTCTGCACGGTGCTAACTAAGAGACCATGCACGTAAGCGCGTATGTGTGCACACGCTGTACTACACACCTTCAATCGTGCTGATAAAAGTACGCACGACACTGCTTGTCACTCGCGGATTGACGTCACGATGACACTTGTTTGCCTCGGCAGCGGTGTGTACACTAATCGATAACGATAAACAGTGGTACTGTCTGAAAATAGCACCCGCCAATTCTCAATGAAGAAATGTCCTTTTTTCGCCCACCCCTTCAGCTTTCTTTGACTTATCTGCTAACACGAATTAGGAGATAGTGCACTGTCAAAGTGAAAAACTCCTCTTCATACAAACAGTATTCACACACTCTTTAAAAAGGGATAACTTTTTTAAAAATTTGAACGAACGACGATCTTTTTTTTGAGACGCCGGACGGATTTCTTTACTAGAGAACGTGCAAAGAAATTATTTAGAAACTGTTATTGGACGAAATTGTGAAGAAAAATATTAAGTGAGTTATGCGCAAGCTTGCATCGAAATCGATTAACGTTGTTACGAGCTACAAATGATCGAAAATGGTAAAAATCGTGAGAAACTGCGATTTAGATCAATCATACTAGCAGTCTAATCATCATCGTAACATCCGCAGTGCAGTCATCAATGTCTCAAGTCTCAAGTCTTTTCACCCTTTTTTTGTAGTCGTCAATGTCTCAAGTCTTTTAACCCTTTTTCATCATCCCATTAACTATCATTAAACTGTGGAGCTTTGTGCCAAATAAAAATTGTCCAAGTCAGTTATCAGAAACAGAAATTAAATGATAGCGCATTTCATGTTTGAATAATTTGAATAACCCGAAAATAAAATAATATAATTCTTCCAATGTCTTTACAGGTTTGTACTTAAACAGGTAATTAATGTCATAAATGCATAAAAACCGCAGTCCAATTATCATCCCCTACATTTATTCACTGCTTTAGTTTTTAATTTGTATAAGATAATAATATCCCTTATCCCTTCCAAATGGGCTTTGAGAATGCAACAAGTCAAATAACAAATGTCTACTGTACATGAATAATTCATTATGCACAAAGATCCGCACTCTGGTACGGAGTACAAGCAAGAAAAAATTTTCAAATTTGGTTTTATGAGAGGTTGGCAGTCGTGGAGCTGGTTCGATCGCCCCCGGCGGTTTGCGTTAATCGATTCGAGAGCCCAGAGAGAAAGACAAGAGAGAGGGAGAGAGAAAGAGAGAAGGCCAGCAACGAAGCTGGTACGACGCAGGCGCTATCCGAATTTGCTCAGTCAGTTTTCAACCAAACGAGACGAGACACTGTCAATAATCTCGAAATTCTTGTTGCGGTGGTAACGACGGTGCTTCGAATCCTCGGCGAAAACGCGACGCCGCGAGTGTCCAAGGTTAACAACGATAAATCGATCCGCGGCGAGCCAGTCTCTCCGACGATAATGAAGCCTAAGAGTAAAACGTGCGAGAAGCATCTGTGTTCGCCGAGACCAGAGAAAAAAAACAGACATTACCGGTTAACAAAGTATGAGAATTGGACATGGACCGGTTGACACTGTCAATGCCTGACGTCGCGGTAGACAGTCTGGACCTACCTTCGACGCTGTTACAATTTTACCCAGAATTCGCCAGGAATCGTACCAAAACATTTTATGTTGAAATCGTTGTAGTTTATCTGTTGAAATCCGTGTATTATTTAATACGCGTGTATCCGTGTATGGAAATATTTTTCAAATTATTTGCATTCATAACAATTATATAATTTGAATATTTGGGTATTTTATACTATACAAAATGATCAAACAAATTCATATGTGGGCATATTAGTAGTACAAAAATGTGTACCAGTGTGTCGAAACATATGTGTACACACACGTGTTCAAACTTGTGATGTCTAGTCTTAACACTAGGTTTACGGACGCGTCAATATGATATAATTAATCATACTATGACTATAACACTTTTCATTCATTATTATTGAGATTGTAAAATTAGCAATTGTGACTGGAAGTTGTGTTAACTTTTTGTTACGTGTCTTTGATATTTCGCGAAATTTAGTGGAGTTATTATTTTAGTGGTATTTAATAATCGGTAGTATTTTTCTCTTGCTCTATAATTGTTCCTCTTCTGAAAGTGACTTTTCTAATAACTTCTACAATACCAAGTTGTGCTCTCGTTCCTTTTTTAGAATATTTCCAATACAGGTACATATATTAAATAATTATTTAAATAAACTTTTTTTTTAATATACCACGTTTTTAAGACGGACTAAAAAGTATAAAATAATCTTTTTTTATTTAAATTATACTTTTTCGTCCGTCTTAAAAACGTGGTATATTAAAAAGAAAATTTTTTTTTTATTTAAAGAATTATTAAAAATTTTCTTTTATTTAAATAATTTGCATTGTCATCCAGTTCTGAGCTATGTTTAAAGTTTTAAGCCTCTAGCTCATCGGGAAGTTAGTTTAAAATCAATTGCAAAATTTGTACCGAACAGACAAACAGACAGGCAAGAAAGCGAGTTAATAAAAACGTGGTTATAAATAGATAAATTTTCTGGTCTGTTTACTTCCTCGAGTGTGTTAAGAAAAACGGGTGGTTAGGGTACGTTATAAGCAAGGATAAAAACTTGCTATAATATGCAGGACGTTTTTACGGGCTTGAAATCGTCTCAAATCTCAATAAAATTTGGAAAATCTAAATACGTCTTTTATTATTTGCGAAAAGCTATCAAAACACCTTGTATTTTGTAATTTTCAATAAGTTTAGTCATAAAGGGTTAAATCGCTACTATCAATATTCATCTTACACAGTCACACCGTATGCGCATGAAGAACATCAATTTCTGCCTCTTGCGCGATTTATCAACTGTAATTTAACGAAAGGAGCTTGTAATCACGAACAACGTAGCAAATGCAAGGGGTTAAAATTCCCCGGGTGCATTCTAACAACAAGTAGCGTGTTAACCATTCACAAAATCGCGAACGCCACAAATGACGCTATCAACGAGATCGAGCTCGAAAGTTTTAATGATCGTACCAAGACGGCGCAACGGAAGCTTGAAAACAACTGAATTACCTTGTTGCATGAATCAACGTAATCGTTCCATGACCACTACCGGCGTCACTGCCATCCGTTTCCTACAGTTCTATTTAACACTCGAGTGACGACTCTGAGACAACACTGGAAATTGCTATACCAATATTCAAAATATTGTTTAAATTACTAAATTTGTATTTGATAAATTAGATACTAAACATTCAAATATTGTACGAGGTATTATATCAGTTTCATATCTACGAAATGAAAAGAATACAACGGGTGTAAAAAATATTCGTATACCTTTAAAAATCGAAAAACTTTTTTATAGTTGGACCAAACAACTTCAGTTTTTTTTTTGTCTGAGTTGTTCGAAAAATTAGTTCATTAGGTAATATGTAAATAATGTTTTTTTTTTTAAATTGCTGTTGGTCAAAATTGTGATGAAAAAAAGTAAAAATCACGATTTTTAACTTTTTTATCTGTCACTATAATGAAAATTTAAAATATGCCTTTTGTAGATATACGTAAGTTATATACAGTGTGGGGCATTTATCCTGGCCACCTGGAATATCTCAAGAACTAAATTCCGGAGAAAAAAATGTTTCAAAGAAAAAGTTTGTCAAGGTGGGGCTGATTAATTTTCATGTTTTCAAGGTCATTCCAAGGTCAACTTTACTTTTTCTTTTTTTTGAAAAACATATTTTTCATTACAGATTCATAATCTACGACTTGAAACAAATAACTTTTATTTGAAAAGTTTTTTTCTTCGCCGAAATACCCTGTATATGCACAAAGTTTCAACGAAGTCGGTTAATGTTGCTATGAGCTACAAACATACAAGATGGAAGCTTAAGTGTGACACGGATAAAAAAGTTAAATATTGTGATCTTTACTGTTTTCGTCGCAATTCCGACCAATAGCGATTTTTAGAAAACAGTGCAAAGGATTAATGTACGGCTGTCGCGTGTCTTTCGTCACGAGTTCTTGAAGTTAGTTCGCAACTTTTTGGCAAAGCCAAAAAATCCAACGAAACAAATGAGGTTTACTTAACGAGTATTGGGAATAGTTTATGAATAACTGTAAAAGATTTGTAACTTTAGAAAACTCTTCTTTATTACTAGCTCGGAAGGACGTCTTAACGCTTTGAAAGTCGTATAAGAAGTGAAGAGAAAATATTAGGTCGTCCCATAAGTTCGTGCCGTTTACTGTTTTACTATTTCAATTAGCATTTGAAACGTACTTTTAAAGTTAATGAAAAAATGTAACCACCTTCTCGTTCTGAGCCAGTTCCCACATTCTTGGTAAAGACATTATACCGTCACTATAAAATTTCTGTGGTTTTTCATTAAAATTCTTTTCAATCCGCGGCACGAAGTTATGGGACGACCTAATACAAGGGCACAGAGAAAACTCTGTTCCCACTTAACAGAAAATGACCAGGGCTTGACTCTACCCCGAGAGCCCAAGCATAAACAGTCACAGGCTTATGGGCCTGATGACCAGTGTCGCCAGATCGGTTAAATCGAGGAGAATATAGTTTACCACCTCTCTGATGACCAGAGTAATATGTAACACGTTGCGCGGCACGTCACGTGACCAGTCTACGGTCTTAGTGGGGGACGTTGGTGTATGCTCAGGAGTGGAAGGGGAAATGGAGGAGAGGAAAATCAACCCAGTTTTGGGTTGATCTGGCGACACTGCTGATGACATCTGGTCTATTGTATCACTCTACCTAAGCGCAGTGATTCTCAAATATAACGAGATTCATTTTTGCATATTAGCAGACGGATTATTGCAAATAATCCAACAACGAGCAACAGGCTGAAAACAACGTGTGTTGTTCGTGAGTCACTGAGTTGCTTGGAGTATCCCATCGGCGGCGCCATAAGTTAATTGAACATAATAATTGAGCATAATGTAAAAAACCGTCTCTCTATTTCGTTAGTCATCGAAACTACATATTGCACACCGACGACTGGCGTAATTAAAACTGCATTCGCGAACAAGTTTTTCTTTTTCCTCTTTACTATAAATAAAATCTAATTGATCCAGACGCAGACGTACCGCAGAAATCCATTCACTGTCATCGCAAATATATTATTCGAGATTCCGCGATAGCCGAGGCACAGCGAGGCTTTAGAAATCTTTTTAACGACGCATGTTTGAAAATTTTATTGCAATTATGGCTGGGTCTATTAAATTTTGTTGTGTAACGTATTACTGAATCTAATTCTTTAAGATCTTGGTCTATCCAAAATCTTATGTATTAATGTTATTCCTATGCAGAATCTTGTGTATTAATTTTATGTCAGGTATTTTTTAACCTGCAGTGACTCGCAGATTTATGCACTGGAGATGTTTGCATTTATTTGTCCACATTACATATAAAGCATCACAATTCATGTTAAATATCGGAGAGGAGAGATTGCACAAGACTTTTAAAATAAACAACAGGAATCAACATGTAGATGTACAACACAACCTTTACACTCAAATTTTATATAGAAAATTTACGAACAAAAGCGCGTCAAGCTAACAATTTAAAGTGCTAGAAAATTAAGATTTAAATGGAACGTTCTTAACCTTACATCAGAATGGTTCCACATTTAAGTGTTAAACATAATGCTTGAGTAATTATAGTCACTGAATTCGTTAATACCTGTTAAAATATTTTTTTAGACATCTTTGAATGTGGAAAATGTCTTCTTACATGGAATTATCGTATCAGTTGATTCTTTCCCCCTATCATTGTAGGGTGAGGCACTAAATATTGTCACCTCAAATATCTTTGTTGTCTTTAAAGATACGTCAAATGTCTGAAGGACAAAGTTGAATGGTTCAGTGGGGTTCACACGATACCAAGAAAATTTTTGTTTTTATGTCATTTTTTTAGAGATGTTCAAGGTCACCTTCATTTTTTTTAAGTGGGACCACCCTTTTTTAAACACGTACAATAATAGTCCCTTTCATGACGAATTCAGTGACTATAATTACTCAAGGTCATTCAAAGTCACGGACAGAGTTCAACATTCCTTCAATGCCCGTTTACAGGCATGTATCGATGTTAAATCTTATACGTTATCCCTGTCCGCGACCTTGAATGACCTTGAGTAATTATAGTCACTGAATTCGTAATGAAAGGAACTATTATTGTAGGTGTTTAAAAAAGGGTAGTTCCATTTAATAAAGTCAAGGTGACCTTGATATCTAAAAAAATGACATAAAAACGAAATTTTTTTTTTTGGCATCGTGTCAGCCCCATTGCACCATTCAACTTACCATATTTTACGTATCTTTAGAAACAACAAAGATATTTGAGGTGCAAACGTTAGGTGACTCACCCTGTATATAGATTTGAGTTAGAAACAGCAGTAGGGGACCCTTTTTATCATTTTTCGTCGAAATGTCCGTTGGGACTGATTTCTGCGAACGACTTCTCGGCAAACGAGTATAACAGACCCGTCTAAACCATGAACAGGGGCCTTTTATCAGTAGACAGCTGTTCGGAGAGAGGAACACCTGTAAGATATACAGATGCGATAATGCTCGCGCTGCAGCGTGTATCGATCTGGGCCACCCATGCGGCAGATAACGCGAAACGGAGATGAGATTGGAACGGTGTTTTGCGCGCGCAATGTTGTCTTATCTTGTTTCTCTCCCGCGAATGGCGCATAATATGGTATTGTGACACCGGCAATTAACCCTTTTGCACGCGACCATTTTTTCTCGAACGTGATACACTTGGGCTCGATAGCTGTTAACGGAAGTGATTTACAGTTCGAGGCTTGTTACGATACGTCACATTTTTTACGGCCAATCGAAAATGTCTTCGATGCCTGCAGATATCTCGGCGATCAAATTGCGAATTGTACCGTTAGCGACACTGCTGTACGAAATATTAGGTGCGTGCTTAGTTTCGACAGGTTGCCGCTGAAAATTCATTTGTTTAACACATTAGACGCTATATCAGTCTCCTGGGGACTGACGGTATCGAATTTACAAAAGAATATAATATGTATAATTCAGATGATATTACAAAATGTTCACACTGTCTGAATAGATTTAACCGAAACAGATTAAACGGAAATGGGGTAGCAAGTCTTTTACTTATGCAGAGTCATATTTGTTTTTGTATTTTAATACTAGGTTTACGGAACGTGTCCTAATATTTTAAATTTAGTTTTATTGTAAGAGAGTAGGAGAGTAGAGTTTAATATGTACGGTAATAATAGAGTAGGGAAAGTGGGAATAAGTGAGGGGAGGGGATGAGTGAATTAGAGAAAGAGAGAGAGAGAGAGAGAGAATGTGTGGATAAAGTAATTTGTAAATATAGGATATTCTAAACCAAGTGCAATTCTTAGCTGTAAGGCTGAATAAAGCAATACACATTTACCTTCATTGAGATTCCCTTCTTCAAGTATATATCATAAATAAAATTGCTAAAGATTTGATGAATTCTTGTTATTGTTATAAAGTAATGTAAAATAGTTATATTTAGTGTTCCGTAAACCTAGTGTTAAATAAAAAGTGAAATAAAAACCGAGACAGAATTGCTCCGCGTTTAACGTGTTGATCGATTTAACGTGTTGCCACTATTGTCAATATCGTTTTGATGATGTTTTTGTAGTTGTTTTTGTAATAGATGACGACTTGTTATCTCCGTATGTCATAGTTCGATTCTACTGTTGTAGAACCGGTCTAATTTTTATTCGAAAAGTGAAGACACGTAGTTTGTTGAAACATTTAGAAAATAATATAACTTCTGTAATAATATTAATACAATATAATATATTAATATAATATAATATATTAATATAATATAATATATTAGTATAACATAATATATTAATATAATATAATATATTAATATAATATAATATATTAGTATAACATAATATATTAATATAATATAACATAATATATTAATATAACATGATATAATATATTAATATAATATAATATAATATAATATATTAAAAATTGTTTAGGAAGATTGAATCATCACGGCAATGTCTTAAAACACGTTAGAAATGTTTTTTGATAGTGCTTTTTATCTTTGTTCCTTTATAGAACACCTACTTCATAATGAAACGAAAATGGCACCCGTCAACGTCCATTTTCAATTTTTGTTTAAAGTCAAAGAGTTCGCTCAAGGCAACCAATTTGTATTCTAATTAACAACTAACAATCTAAATATGTTACCGACGACGTATAATGCTTGAACAGGATTGTATGTTGCTTCTATAAAATAATAATAAAAATACCGTCTGAATATTAAGAACATTAATTAAGAAGATTAACATGATAAAAGTTTACGCTCAGCAGTAGTCTTAAGAAAGTTTGTAAAAATTGTCAATTCCCTTATGATCTGAAGCATTTGAAAACTTGCAATAGAAATAAAGGAAAACTGCAAAAATAACTGATGTCATATAAGTGAAAAATGTTGGAGAGAAATAGCTTTATTTCCGGGAAGTCCCACAACAAACGAAAGTAATGACAACTAGCGCTTATTAACAGTATACATCGTTTGTCTAGTAAAACACCGCGGCGTAATTTCCTTTTTAAACGTCTTGTCCTCTTTCCGATCATTAAACGTATCACGAAATGCGGCAAACGGTTCTGACATTCTCGAAAATAGGTACATAATAACGTTATCTACAATAATTGTTTATTCATAGGTGCCACTAAACATTTCTTTAACATTGAAGTACCGGAGCTCGTTCTGAATATTCATCGACATAGAATGCTCGAGTTTGCCACGTACATAATTACGAAGCTAGAGAAATCCAGTTCCGATAGACTGTATGTGATATGGAATATCGTCTGCGTGTTTTCGACGGTAAAGTGAACACGCCATAACAAAAGGCCGTGTCTAAATGTGTCAACGCATTCCGCTTAATAACTCCCGATGAATGCAAGGAATCGGCCGCGACGTAAAAACCACACGTAATCCAAACATCCAAGGATCGTCGCCGAGATATCCTTGAGAACGGCACAGAAATTCAGCTCCCATGGACGCTCCTAAAACGCCTAACAATCGAAAGTTAAGGCGGTTTGCTTCGTTAACGTGACTTCCCCGTTGATCTCAGGGGACCGTTGCCAACCATTATCCGATTAATTACCACTAATTAACATTCGCACGCGAAAATATTCCTTTTCGCACTAGCGAGGGTCTAATTCGATGTCCTTCTTAGCAAACTTTCCTTAACGCAGAGATTGCCGCCTTGAAAAATGTTCTTGAGAAATAAAAACGGTTTAATCGTACTTGGAATTGCAATACATTTGTCGACGCATGGTACCTTCTATAGTTTGCTAATACTCTATACTGTTCTACGTATACTGTGTTGTTCAGAATGAATTTTAATTACAGAAGATCGTTTGCTAAATATTGAATCTATTGTACGGTGCACGAGATTGAAACCAAATAAGAAAATTGAAATTTCAATAAACAATCATGTTAACAACTATTTACAACATGTATCGTTATAAACAAGATGTAAATTGTTGCAAAATCCACTGCATAGTGTTTTCAATTCAATTGAGTCACTGTTGTCATTGTATCATCAAATAGGAAGAAAATATTGAATTCATTGCATAATGCACGAGATAAATACATGAACCTTAAAATTTGCAAAAAGATCGACAGCCTAGTAATATTTATTTCCAACTTGCGCCAGTATAGGAACAATTCTAAATCGGCACAAAATCCACAACTTTGTCTTGTCAAATCAGCTTGCTGCCCCTGAATCATAAAGTACGAACAAAATAGTAAAACCATTACACAATGCACGAGATAAATACCTGACACGAACCTTAGAATTTTCAAAAAGATCGACAGCCTAGTAATATTCATTTCCAGCATGCGCCAGAATAGCAAAAATCTAAATCGGCACAAAATCCACAGCTTTATCTTTTCAAATCAACTTGCTGCCACTGAATCATAAAGTACGAAAAAAATGTTAAAAACCATTGCACAATGCACGAGATAAATACATCAGGGATGGGTATTTTTGTCTCAATTGAGACACAACCGTCCCCACCATAGCGCCTACTGTCCCCCCACCAGCATCCGCCGTTACCATAAAGGAAGAACGTGCTTCGCCCGTCGCGAACAGTGCGCAGGCCTCGCGCATGAAAGAGAGGTTGGTGGGAGAAGCAGCCGTTTGAGGGGCCCCTACCGTGCCCATCACGGCCTTACATGGACCTCAAAATTTGCAAAAAGATCGACTGTTTAATAATAATCATTTTCAGAACGCGTCAACGTAAAAGAAATGTAGCAAATCGCAAATGTAGGTCTGAATCGCCGCAAGATCGTTGAGTGTTTTCGAATCGACTCGCCGCGGGATGCATTATTGAATAGGGGCAAGATATCGAATCCATTGCACGGTGCAGGGGGTTAAAAGCTAATTAGATGTCTCATGACCCGATCTACGTCTGCAGACCGTTAATCCGGTTGTTTACTGGTTTCGAATGGCGATCGACGAGCGCGGAGGATCAACGTGCACGCACCGAGGTGCGAGTCCGCGGCAATGAAGTCAAGGTCCTCGGCACAATTGCAACTTATTCCGCGGAATTGCTGCGGCGATCGAGCCGCACCGACCTGTAAACAAGTTTCATATTCATGCTGGCATCACGTGCTACCCTATAGGCCGATTATATCTACCTAGTGCGCGCCGGTAACGTACTCGCTGCGAGGCAAGAGTGAAAATACGCTGTCGTACTCGCACGGGTACGGGAACTTGTCGCGACAAGAAAAGACGATCGTTGGATCGTAGATCTTTCTGTCTCCCATACAAGGAATTCGCCTAACGTTCGCCTATGTCTGTTCCTGGGGACCGATAGTATCAACTTCTAAAAATAATACGCAATCTACGGAATTTATGCATTTATTCAAGGTTCCGATAATTGAGGATTCATTGTTTATTTTGACACAGTTCAATGTTAAGCTATGCCCACATTGGAGCAACATCGAGCAACTTTTCCTCACGATCTTCTTCTTCTTTTATTCGGTAAAAAGAATAAAGCGACAAAGAGTTGCTTCAGCGTGAACATAGCTCAAGATTGTATAATTTAATTTTTCAAAATCATACAGTAAAGTTTAAAAAAGATATATGTTAGGAATAGACTATGGATGTTTAAGCAGAATAATAATTGTTTGCTTCAAAACTTATTCTTTGATAATCCTAATAAGTTGGAAATAATGTGTTGGCATTATTAAATTATTTTTATCCTTCTACTGTTTTAACACTAACAGTTAAAATGATTTGTTCGAATATTTCTAATTTACGATTATTGAGATTGTAAAGATTTTACAACGGTTTTCATGATTATTAAATTCGTCTCTACCCTATAAATTGTTAAAAATTTAACTGTTGTATGAGAAAATAGATTTAATTCCAGGTGCACAATGTAAAAAAAATACAAAGAATAAAAATGTTCTAAGTCGAAAGAAATATCTTGATTTTGGAATGTAAATTGTTTCGAGAGGAAAGGGTTAAATTTCAACAGCACGTTGTTGTTCTAAATTCATAAAATCCGCAGCCTAGTTGATTGTACTTCCGCAGGAGGTATACTTCTTCCGATTATTTCGTTTATTGGATGCTTAACATTGTTAGCGCGGATTGCTGCGAAGAAAAATGAAATATTTTGAAAAAAACTTTATGTATCCGGTGCTAAAAGAACTTCTCCTACAGTTTGCCAATGCGTCATCGTTACACACGCGAAAGGCGCGAGAGATATTTCCGATCATCCACGAAAAATATCCTTGAGTTCGGCCAACCCGTGTCTTGCGCCGCTAATTTCAGCCGTGTAAATAGAATCAGAAGCTTTATTGCGAAGCGGCACAGCGCACAGTGCGTTGTAGAGCATGTTGTTTGGACAAAATTCGATTACTCGAAAATGATAGGTGATTCCACCAATTGTTTGAGACGAAAGTTTCATGATATAGAAGAAAATATATGACGATTATATTTGTTTGACATTGCAGTAACCTTGACAAGCTCTGTAAAGATTACAATTGAAATTTTCTGTGAAAATCTAGATTTTTGATTACGCATTCTTGAAAGTGACACCAAGACGTTTTCTAAAACATTAGATTACTTTTGTTTCTGCATAAACTATTAGCTAGATGTACTCAAAAATGATAGGTGATTCGAACAAATGTTTGAGACGAAAGTTGTAGGATATAGAAGAGAGTATATGGCGATTGTATTTGTTTGACATTGCAGTAACCTTGACAAGCTCTGTAAAGATTACAATTGAAATTTTTAGTGAAAATCTAGATTTTTGATTACGCATTCTTGAAAGTGACACCAAGACGTTTTCAAAACACTAGATTACTTTTATTTCTGCATAAACTATTATCGAGATATAGGTGTCCAACGTTGATGCGCCGCCATTACCATTATGCAGTGTACATCGCGGAAATTATACAATTGGGTTTTGCACGAAATTATTCTCCTTTATGTGACTTGTTTCTGTAAACAGAATGAAAGTACAGGATTTCAAAGAAATTTCGAGTTTGCCTTTTGTATCGCTGACACAAAAAATGGTTAAAAATTAACGAGCAGGTAGGGGCAGCTAGATCATGCATAATTTTATACAATATACATGTATCCGTATTTTCGCGAAAAATCACCAAGGAGTTTTGAGGAGTATTTTTTAAAACCTCAATCAAAGCTATCAGTAGCGTTTAAATTTACATTGTTAATTTGATCTCAAGAAGGTGGAAGAAACAAACAAACTAACACATTCTATCTGGAGATAATGAAAAGTTTTCCCTTTTATAGAACGAACACACTAGCATAATTGCCAAATGAATTTGAATAGAATTTATTCTATTAATAAGTTTTTCAATAATTGTGCTGTAACGAATGGAAGCTTAAAAATCTTCCTTTACGCAATAATCTCAAAATAAATTATTAGATTACGTTATTGAGGGTGAGTTGTTGATTTTTGGTTGAATTTTTTGTTGCTGTTGAAAGATCTATCAAAATGTCCTCAGCCAAGGTCCATAGACTTCCAAAAATTATGGAATAATTCCCTGGTAGATGTGTTAACCCTTAGCACTCGAGTGGCGACTCTGAGGCGCCGCTACAAATTGTTACACCATTATTCAGAATATTGTTTACATGATTAAATTTGTTTATATGTCATAAATTACGAAACATTTAAATATTGTATGAGGTACTATACCAGTTTCGTACGCATATAATGAAAAAAATGTTGTACAATGGAAATATTCTAGGTTAGAAGAAATGTTTGATTTTTTAGTTGAAATAGCTCCGAGTGCAAAGGGTTAATAGATTCGATTTTAACAAAATAAACAGGCATGAGTTAAGCAAGTATTCTTCTTCTACACAGTCGTATTTTTGTATTTGAACTTAAATAAAAAGCGAAATGTAAAGCGAGACAAAATTGCTTCGGGTGTAATGCATACAGAACGTTTTGTATAACTATGAAGTACAATTTTACGTAAAGATCCGTAGTCTAACGACTTCTTTGAAGAAATACTTTTTGCCGGAGTAGCAGTTCCGTGTTGATAACGCAGCTCACCCACGATCAATCAGTGATCTCTGTTGGGGCTCGAGTACGTGCCCCTTGAATGGTATCGGAACCGCGCAAAAACACTCGCGAAACGGAATTAGCAAGCGCGTAGTCGCGCGTGCCAGGCGATTCGACCGATCGCGGGATGTCAAGGCCAAGCCAAGCGTATAGTTCCCGCGTTGCAGGTGGGTGGATGTCATCGACCTGCTTTGTGCATGTATCTGCGTCGTCGCGTAGAATGGCGTCCGCGCGCGACGCTGTCTTCGAGGCGTCGGCGTCGGCGCGTTCGCTCTCTCTCCCTTTCGTCAGTGTTGCGTTTTGTTACGTTACGTAGCGTCGCACGAAAACGCGGATCACTCGAGCGAGAAGCCGGGACGGAAACGAGGTAAACGTCCCTGCACCGCTCGGCGTGCTCGATTATGGCGAACCACGATCCTGAAACGGTCTGACGCAACCCTAGAGAGAAATATTTGGCACGCGTCGCGGAAAAGTCCGTCGCGCCGCCGTGCGCAGCTAACGGGATCGACGGATGGATAAAAGACGGGGCCTAGCGTGCAACGGATCCCTGAAAAGAAAACTACTTTATTTGCGTCGGGAAGAACAGGAAACGGAGGTCGAGGACCGCTCGCTTTTGAATTCACGTGACGAAACGGACTTTTCGGTTTGTGAAGCTAACGAAAACTACTTTATTTGCGTCGAGAAGAACAGGAAACGGGGGCCGAAGAACGCTCGCTTTTGAATCCACGCGACGAAACGGACTTTTCGGTTTGTGAAGTTAGCGTGAGCTACAGATAGCCAAATTACGGTAGCCAAAAACAGGAAAAGGGTACATTCTCATCCCACAGAACGTAGAAGGGGAACAGAAGTTTTTGCAAACGATAGCTGTGAGATAATCAAAACAGTCGAAACGTTAAAAAAGAGGTTCAGGACAGTGATGGGATCGATCTCCATGGGCTCTGGGCGAAAATACTACCACCACTCTAACGTACCGTCTTCCCCTACTTTGCTTCTATCGCGCACGCGCTACACACAAGCGTACCTCTATTCTACACGGACAGAGTAGAGGTACGCTTATGTGTATCGCGTGCGCGGTAGAACCAAAGTAGGGGAAGACGATACGTCAGAGTGGTGGTAGTATTTTCGCCCAGCGCCCAATGAGATCCCATCACTGTCCTGAACCCCACTTTTAACGTTTCGACTGTTTTGATTATCTCAAGCGTGCCTCTACTCTGTCCGTGTAGAGTAGGGATACGCTTGTGTGTATAGCGTGCGCGGTAGAAGCAAGGTAGGGGAAGACGGTACGTCAGAGTGGTGGTAGTATTTTCGCCCAGCGCCCACGGAGATCCCATCACTGTCCTGAACCCCACTTTTAACGTTTCGACTGTTTTGATTATCTCAAGCGTGCCTCTACTCTGTCCGTGTAGAGTAGGGATACGCTTGTGTGTATTGCGTGCGCGGTAGAAGCAAGGTAGGGGAAGACGGTACGTCAGAGTGGTGGTAGTATTTTCGCCCACCGCCCAATGAGATCCCATCACTGTCCTGAACCCCATTTTTAACGTTTCGACTGTTTTGATTATCTCAAGCGTACCTATTCTGTCCGTGTAGAGTAGGGATACGCTTGTGTGTATCGCGTGCGCGGTAGAAGCAAAGTAGGGGAAAACGGTACGTCAGAGTGGTGGTAGTATTTTCGCCCAGCGCCCAATGAGATGCCATCACTGTGCTGAGGCCCATTTTTAACTTTTCGACTGTTTTGATTATCTCAAGCGTACCTGCACTCTGTCCGTGTAGAGTAGAGGTACTCTTGTGTGTAGCGCGTGCGCGATAGAAGCAAAGTAGGGGAAGACGGTACGTCAGAGTGGTGGTAGTATTTTCTCCCAGCGCCCACGGACTTCCCATCACTGGTTCAGGATGAAAGAACAATCCGTCGACTTTCGGAGTGGCGGCCGCGGCTACCGCAAGAATGATGAAATCCGCAACCACCTAATCAGCCATCCTCGAACCACGAGAACCCATTCCGGAACAATGGTCTCGTTTCTACTCGGGATAATGAAGCCGACAACAATTACCGGGATCCAGAGGGGGGGAAAGGCCGCGGTCGTGGCAATTTAACGATGATCGTTTCGCGGCCCGTCGCGTCGCGTTAATGAACAATCTCGTGCGTAGCCGGCAGCTATAATGAACGCGGCAGGGTTATAAAAAAAGTGCGTGCGTCGGCGTTCTTGTAATCAGCTAGCAAAAATATGTCGGATGTCCCTGACACGCGAGCCACTAATCATGTCGAAAGTGGCGTCCGAGCACTTATTATAGCGTCCGCGATAGTCCACATATAGAAATCAGAGCTACGACCCGGTAGAGGTTGCGCAATCCGGACACATTTCAACATACGTCACTGACGATAACGATGCCGTCAATTAGATAAGCGTAAGGGTTGAAGGAAATTGCGTGAGATCTCCGATGTATTGATCCAATGATGCAAACTACAGCCAAATGACAGCAGCAGATTTTACGGCTCAGCTACTAATCTAATCGAAAAGATACCTAGTCGATACTCCGCGCGCGGTGGACATCCAATTTGTCAACGAGCTGTAACATCCCCCTAACTCAGCGGTTTCCAATTTGGGAGGCGCGGACTTTGTCAGAGGAGACGCCAAAATTGTTAATAAAATCCACAGTCTAGTTATAAGAGTTCATGTACACCAGACAAATTTCAAACTCTAATTCAGTTAAGTGTTCAATAGACTCTGAAAGATAATGATGTTTGTTATATTTGTTTTCCTCAGAACTCTTATGGCTCTTGGAATACTAAAATGTAAACTTCTTAACACTCACATGCTAAGTTGTTACGCATGTTCGTAGGCCTCGTAGACATGTTTCATCAACACAGATAAAGATAGTGTCATCCTTTCTAGGACTTGTCTAATTTTAACTAATGAGTCTATGAATATCCATGACACGTCCAGAATCTTTACCCTGTTATCTCAGATACTCAAAGTTTGTCAGATGAACATATATAAACTTTATGATAAATCCTAGATTTATTTATCTACTTTGTACTTACGTATACAAATGGATGTGGCAACCATTTGTATACTTCAATAATAATTGTCTTGACAATTTCATTATAACATACGAAAATTTCGTGCGTAACTGGGTCAAATAGACGGGACAGTTCCAAAAACGTGAAATTGCAAGACTCGGTTGAGAGACTCGAAAAATGGCTGTCTATTTATAAAAAACAAACTGGATAGAATACCAAAACCATCCGTTCGCTTTCACCCGACCGAAATCGTTTCCGGCGCGAGAACATAAAAGCAATGCGTTCCAAGCGACCTACTAAATTTCTCAATTTCGTCAACCTTTGCAACCGCGGCGGCTGCCATCTGACGTTGTGAAAAAGTTTACGGAGAAAAGATCTATTAGTTTATCGTCCGCGATGCGTCGCACTACGGCACATAGATAACTATAATTACAGCACCTGCATATATCTAAACCAGTAAACAAACAATGGGAAACTGCAAGTCATTTTAACCAAGACGATAATCCGCTTCCTGAAGAGTCAATT
The DNA here is from genome assembly GCA_913789915.3 of Sphecodes monilicornis. Classification (NCBI taxonomy): domain Eukaryota; kingdom Metazoa; phylum Arthropoda; class Insecta; order Hymenoptera; family Halictidae; genus Sphecodes; species Sphecodes monilicornis. Next base: position 10,028,531 of record OU565297.1, on the reverse strand, counting down.
TCGCAAATTTAAATTTCAATTTCACAAGTCCCAGTTCAGTAGGCAAACAGATGCTAATGCAATGACAACGGCACGTGGAAAACAGAGAATCATCGTCGAGGAAAAATATGTATATGTTGGTGAAAAACAGTGTCACGTGCACTTCTGTGAAACACGTTCCTCGAAAGCGATAGTGGAAAATGTCGTTCACACTCGGATATCGCGTTCTGGAGCATATTGTAATGCGATGTTGTCAATCCTTGGTTATCGTACAGAACTCTGGTCTACAGCAGTGTTCGGAACAAAATAATTTATACCACGGTTATTATCAAAGATAGAAACATTCTGTTTTTCTAATCATCATAGCAAAAAATTATCGTTTACCATTTTATATACAATGTCATTTTTTAATGCAAACATATGAAAAATATTTTGTGTTGCAAATTATGATCCCCGGTTCAAGTATGAAAAAAATTTGAAAAAAATGTAGCCGTACTTTACTATTCTTCCTCTTTAAAATTCCGTTTTTTAATTTGTGGGTACTAAAACATTATGGTCAGGAGAGGTCGGCAAATGACGCGGCAACCAGCGATTCTAGTAATTGCAACAACAGATCGACCACTATTCACCGACAGGCTTGGAAAAACCAATGTACCCTGTACTATGGATAGTATTAATTAAGATTAAATTGTGAGGAATTGTAGTCGGAGAAATGACACTATTGGTTTTTCTAAAATGAACATTTTACTATTTTTCTGTGTTTTGTTTCTGTCCACGAAAAACCGCGTCTACAAATTAAGTGCAACATATTATTATTATATTTACCAAATCTATTTTCTCGAAATAATCATGCTGCATAGCGGAATAGGCTTACAAATCATATCACTGGCAAAAAAAACGCATTGACAATAGTGCCTCGTCGGTGTTGGGGAAAATCTGATGATACGAGTGTCGCCCTAATGGGCCACGCGCAATTATACGGTACCAGCTTGAGGCCGGTCGAGCACTATAGCCGTCACGTGCGACGGGAGCGAGGAGACCTCGAAAATCGGCCGAAACAATATGCAGTTGATTCCGATCAGTGGTCTATGGAAAAACAAATCGTCCGTGGAAAACGACGTTATTATTCAGACATGACTTTTTGAAACTTTATAATTTACTATTTTCAATTTTTCACTGTCGTAGGTACATAACTCTGGTCTAACAGCAAACCGTCAGTGGAAAAAGTGGTTCGTATCCAGACGTGACGTTCCGAAATTTTATAATTAAATATTGTCAATTTTTGATTGTCGTAGGTATATAACTCTGGTCTAAAAACAAATCGTCAGGGGAAAACGAAGTTCACATCCGAACATGACGTTCTGAAATTTCATAATTAAATATTGTCAATTTTTGATTGTCGTAGGTACATGACTCTGGTCTGAAAACAAATCATCAGTGGAAAATGTCGTTCATGACCAGACAGACGTTCTGGAACTGCGTACTTAAATATTGTCAATTTTTGATTGTCGTAGGTACATGACTCTGGTCTGAAAACAAATTGTCAGTGGAAATTGTCGTTCATAACCAGACATGACGTTCTCGAACTACATAATTCAACATTTTCAATTCTTGGATATCGTACACACCTCTAATTTATGAAAAAGGAATAATCAATTAATATCTTCATATCTGCAACTGGTACATCATAAGCTTGTAAATAAAGCCCGGTATACACCGGGTGGAGGTTATGTTCATCAAGCGTATTTGCTGCCTAGTCGGACAACGCTGTCTCAGTCTACTGCGCGCGCATTTCGTGATTACGAGTGTTTACGAGTTGTACGAGTTATTTCATTAAAATAGATATAAGGAAAAATTTCTGTTGTCCTCTAGAAGACCATTTATGGTAACGATTTAATAAAAATATTATTGATATTTATTAACATGTATGTTTATATTTATTTTTAAACGACATGTGATAAATGCACTAAGAAGCATAGCACACTTTTCGTGTGAAGTGTGATAAATTCGTGAAAAAAAATCGTGGATCAATTTTTGATGTCATTTTAAACCTATCAAGCACAAAACATATAAAAGTAAGTGTTTAAATAAAGAAGACAGTTCAATCATTTCCTATGAAAGCGTTTTCATAATTTCAATAATTGTGAAATAGAGAACCGGTCAATTGACCGTGGTAGGTTTAGTGTTAAGATGAATGGGGAAAAAAAGTTTGTTAATTTCGGTAGAATTGTTCAAATTTGTAGAATTTGAGAAAAAAAGGAGACAGATGTATGTAGATCCTCATCGTGTTTTACGACTTATATCGAAAAAATAAGAAATAAGAAACTACGCTTGTAACCGTACCATCATACTGTCACCGTGTCGAAAATTTCCCGACTATTTCGCACTATACGACTCGCACCACTTAGTCCACCGTGCGTTTCTGTAGTTTACGATCATGAGAAGCGACGCACTGCGAAACTGCGCAATTCGAATTAAATTCGGCGACGTACATCTTCATTGGCGCCTGCGCGAGAGTTGATCCGAGTCATTTCCGGGCCGAGAGCTTCGCATTTTCCTGGCGGAGGGGATTCTTCGTCGAAAAATAGCTCTGTCATTAGCGTGATCATCATCGTCGGGTGAGTCACTGAACGCTGCGATCACGCCCTCGTTCATCTGACGCCCGACAAAGACCGTCATCCTCCTCCCAATTATATAGATTATTATAGATCATGGACCAAACGTAAACAACTTGTATTCTTTTCCCCTGGGAGCACGCTGGACTAGTCTGGGAAATGTTTTACAGCAAGTGATATCAGAGAAAGAGATACGAAGCTGTTGACACGGTAGTTGTTCGATAAACAGTCAATGTTGGGGCTCCATAACCCATTCGTTAGTAACGATAATTAAAATCACCCAAGGGTACAAGTTCGCTGTATAATAAAAATCAATACCAAATACAAAATCTTGAAAATTTGGAACTTCAAAAAGCAAAGTGCACTGGTTTCGTGCTCCACACAGTGGGCGTGGCTTCGTTGCTCTCGAATCCAGAGGAGCCACAGCACTTCCCTACAGGGCAATCTCAGACCTCAATTTCCAAAAGAATATAAAACAATTGCCAGAAACATTCTCTTGTAAATCTATGTTACTCTCAAGTCCAGCGAAAGCAGAGAAATGCTGTACGGAGCAATCTCAGCCCTCAATTTCAAAAAATAAAAAACTACATATTGCTCAAAAAATTGTACTACACATCCCCAACTAGTCAATTAACATTCTTACTCCTTCCTATTTCTTCTAAGCTATTATTTTAACGACCAAACTTTCAATAGCAAGGTCCACTGACTTGTGCCCTGACATAATGGGCGTGGCTTCGTCGCTCTCGAGTCCAACGAAGCCAGAGCAGTGCCCCACACATCAACCACAGTCCCCGATTTTCAAAAAAATATTAAACAATTGTCAGAAACATTGTCTTCTAAATCCCAATTATACTCTCAAGTTCAACGGAGACAGAGCAGTGCTCTACGGAGCAATCTAAGCCCTCAATTTCCAAAAAATATAAAACAATTGCCAAAAACATTTTATTATGCTGCACCAACTTGTCAATTGACATCCTTATCTCTTCATATTTATTTTAAACTGCTGTTTTAACGATCGAACCCCAACACGATGGGCGTGGCTTCGCCGCTCTAGGAACGAACAGTGGCCCTCGGGGCAATCTCGGCCCGCGCCTGCCTCGAATCGTCGCCGAAGCGGAACGGTCGAACGAGTTGCATACTGGCCATGTAACCAATGAAAGAGATCTTTGATCGCGGAAATGTATCACGAGATAACAGCGTCGCAGATCGAGGGATTTATGCAAAATGCACGTACAAACAACTCCCGTCGGAAAATCCGCGGCGGTGACGTAACGACACAGATTCGATGGAACTCCGTGGCAGATAAGGCAGAACAATTTCCCGACAGTAGGTTAGAGGAATCTGGAGGCGGGAACCAGCATACCAGCCGCCCAGAACTGACTCATCGATGTCGTCTCGCAACCCAGATCCGACTTTATCTGTGTGGCGGTGCCGTGCACGTTAGCGGACGTCTACGGGAATACCCGACCACAGGAAACAATTTCTACCACTGTGAACACGGTGAATCCCAACAACCAGAGACCTTGACCGACGAGAAAATTGTTTTATCCCGCACAGAACCGCGACTCGACGAGCGTAATTATCCTTGGGGACGTTGATTAATGCTAGAACTACCAGACGAGACGAACGACCCATTTTACCTTTTTTATTTTTGCAATTGCTGCCTAGCAAGCACCTTCCCAAGAAATTGTCCATGTGTTGTGAGAAATGTTGAGGCAAATCTCGGAAAATGCGTTCCTCGAATTTTCGTGTTGGTTACCAACAGATCTCTCTCTCTCTTTTTCTCTCTCTCTCTCTCTCTCGCTCTCTCTTCGTGAATTTTTTAACACTTTCATCGCCATGTCATCCATATCTGGGTGACGGAATTATTTATACAGAATTGAAAATTAATTTTTACGTTGGTAGATTGAGTGTACAACATTTCCTTACGATCTGACGAATAGAAGAGGTTTGAAACAGTAATTAATATCACAAAAATTAATCTTCTTAGTTTTTGTTTTATTAAATATATTGCTTTGATTTTGTGTAATTTTTATGATTGTCGAGTGGACGATGAACGTGTTAATTGGGAACAAAGGAGATATATTATAGTCTCGAAAATAATGACCATCGCTTCCTGTGTAAATGCTTCATTTTACAAATGATTAACGAATATCCGTGGGAACATCGAATTCATTTGTACAGCTAAAAAAACGTACGTCTTTTATCCAAACTTTTCCATTAAAAACGCATACGAACACGTAACATGAGACAAACAAAATTGAGATGGCGGAAATTTAATCGCAATCGACGTAAACACAATCATTCGTTGAGTCAAGAGGAAAAGGAAGATCTACAGTGTACTAAATAAAACGATTAACCCTGATACGTTTCTCAAGAATGGTTGACTAAAAAAACTTATCATAGTTTTCACACATTTCTACTTTGGAATGCAATTTGATTGCAATACGACCAATGGTGAATGTGAATAAATAAAAATAAAAAATTGATTTTATGGTGAAATTTTATTAAAATATAAAGGTGAAATCTACGACAAAATCTCCTGCACTCGTTATGACCTCAATTATCTATCGAAACGATCCCTTCCTAAACCCTTTTCCTTCCGACTATAAGCTTAGCGAAATGATATAAACCAAACGCTTCCTCCAATGACACCAAAATCTTCACTGTATGACCCCCCTGGGCTAACTCCCCCTCCTAAAATCGATCTTTCGCTGAACATTCGTCCTAAGGATCATACTAATCCCCAAATCTGTAAAGTCCTTTTCTATGAAATCTCCCAGAAATACCCTGATTATACACACATTTTCAACGATGGTTCCAAAACCAAAGAAGGTTCTGGCTATCGAGTTATTTCTCCCTGAAAAAAATTTATTATATAAACTCTGCGATTTTTGCTCAGTCTTCGACAGCGAAGCGTTTGCTATTAAGCCCTTGCCTTACGATTTATTTTACGATTTTAGTGATTAGAATATCTTTGTAGTTCATAATTTCTTAGAAAAAGGAGAAAATGTATATCTATTACATGTCTACTACATATATTCTCCAATGGCTGTACATTAACAACAACAAAATAGAATTATATTTCGGTTTAAAGGAAATTAAGAGGATACATCTTTATTAGACTCTGTTCAGAATCTGCATTACGTCTCTCACACGATATTGTAAGCGAAGGGGTTAAATCAGCCCTGGGACTTACCATTAATACTCGTAACCCCAAAGTCTTAATTTTTTCTGACTCCTTAAGTGTTATTTCTTGTTTGCCAAATCAAGATTACAGAGAACCAATAATCCAAAACATATCCAATAAACATATTGTATTTGTATGGATCCCCTCCCATATGGGAATCGCCGGAAATGAGAAGACCGGTCACAGCTGCTACGGAAGCCATAAAAACCTAACCTCAAAATTTTTCGATCTCTCCCAATTAGAGAGTGACCTAATTGTAGAGAGCTTAAGTTAAAAATTCAAAATAGCTGGAATGAGAAATCGACTAGCTACCCCCCCCCCCCCCCCCCGCCAAACTATTCAAAATAAGGAAAGATATTTATAATAATTTCTCGTCTAACATTAGATACAGAAAAGACCAAGTAATGACTACGAAACTTAGAATTGGCCACTCAAATATTACACACCTCTATAAAATCACGGAAAAACCCTCCAACTCTTTCTACCCCGTCTAACATACCACTGTCTATCGCACATATCCTTCTCGAGTGCCCAACCCTACAAGAACAACGACAAGTTCTCTACATTCCAACTAATCTGAAAAGGAGAAGACGCGGTCACGGGGTCTCAGATTTTCTCGAAACTTTGCATATTGATAGATTTCGTTCTCCTGTTTATGAAAATGTCGCATTATAGCCGTTGATAGTCAACAACTTTTGAGATACGTTAAGATTGATGAAGTTAGTGTTTCTTTCATATTATGTTCCTTTTCAATAAAATTTTTACATTTTGTTTCCTATAAATATTATGAGTGTATTTATCATGTGGAAAATACAATTAATTAAAATAAATAAACTGAACAGAAAAAACAGAAATAAATGGAAAAAGGGATTTGAACACTGGCTTTCCCGGTAATGAATCTAGTACGTCACCATCACGCCGTGTGGCACTTGACAAAATTTCAACCAAAACTGTACTTAACGGCTTAACGGGTATAATGAAATTTAAATTGTAAATATCTCAAAAATTATTGAGTATCGATGCCTATAATGCTATAATAAACGGGAAAACGAAATCTACCAGTATGCAAAGTTTCGACAAAATTTAGAACCCCATGACCGCGTCTTCTCCTCGTGAGTGAATGTCTCAATGAACAAAAGAACATTGCGCTTGTTCTTACCTTCCCAAGAAATGTAAACCTATATTACAAAATTTAAATATCCTCACACTCATGTAAATATACTAACACGAACCTCTGTTTATTACTGCGCCAACAAAACACTGTATCTATAATTGTATACCAAAGTGGTCGTTAATGTCCTCGATGCTAATACGACCTTTATAAATAAACAATACAAAAAAAAAAGAAAAAAATAAGGAATTGCCTGTAATATTCTAGGATGGACATCCCGCACGAAATTCCTAAAACATTGATTAAACCGATCAACGAGAACCAACTGAGCATAGGAAGATGTATAATCAATGGAACAAGTGGACGAAAAAAAGATATTGAAAAGTTTTTCCTCCACGGCGCTCGGCTCGCCGATACATAATTTATTTCGCAGTTACGAGACACGGCTCTGAAATTGGTAATTACCGGATTTCATTAAAACATCACGATGGCTGGATCGTATTACGGAGTGACATGACCGATGGACGGTCGTTGCCTCGGGCGAAAAACGAAGAAAGAAACGGAAAAACGAAATTAAAGAATAGAGAGAGAGAAGCGCACAGAACTTGATGTCAACGACAGACAAGGTGTCCGTGGAAACAGACACACGACAAGCTGGCCGCGTAGGTGCAGCTCGCGTCGAGTAAACAAGTTGTTTCGCAAATCATTGACTTGCCAACTGCAGTTTGCTCGGATCTAGCTGGTGTGCGCCGTGACAATGACTATCGTGCAGGCAAGGTCGGTCGATTGGAGTAGACAGACAGAAACGATTTGCAACAGGAAAGAAGCAGGACAGGGGGAACGCAAGGCCGTGTAAACCGATAGACCAAGAAAAAGTATTTTTCTCACGAGTCGAATTTTTTATTCGGGTCACGAACAGGTCCCCTGCACGCAACAGGAAGTCGACAACCATGATTCCAGCTTATTTTTATGGGTCAACGTGAAAGTAACTATAGAACTGTCGCACGTTTCATTTTTCCCACCGTTGAATCCCATTATCACTTCCCTGTTCGTTCTCTTCTGAATATTTACTATGCCGGGTGCCATTGAATGTGTTCATTCGTCTACATTTAAAATGTTGTCCTTCTTTGAAGTCACATGTACAATAACTCTAGTTAATATTCGGGGATGCAGTAAAAGAAAATAATTTTTGTAAAAGTGGACCAAATGTCTTGGAACTTTTTGAGAAGCTGTGTATATACAGTCCTGTCAGAAAACTTCAGAGGACAAAGTGACACTATTGCAGGGGGCAAATATAATGGTAAATAAAAAATTTTTTATGTCGTGTTGTTTAATGAAATTTCAAGGTCACCGATGTTTTTTTAAATGGAACAGTATATTTTTTTTAAGATAGCATGATAGACAATAAAAAACTGAATTTAGTGGATACCACCTTTTTGTCCTTGAAATGACCTTGAGCAAGAATAATCATGTTGGAGCGGCTAAAATGTGGAAGTTTAAAACTTACGTGTTTCAGCAAAGATTACGCGTTGTTTACGGCGGGTTGACCTTTGCATATCATAATAAATGTTCGAAATGTTGACCATCGTCATTTATGCAATATTGCAATCTTGCATTAAATGATCTGTAGGTATTGTGGATTTCCTGAGACGTAATTGAAGCACATGTTGCAGTAATTATTACGATTTTTAGAACTTACACTACCGGTATTTTTAAATTGTTTTACCACAACGGAAAATGCGTGTAACGAAGGACAAATACGATTCACAAATTTTTCATGATACAAATGTACTGCTTGCCTCAAAGAATGGTGGCTTTCGCCATAAGTGAAAACCATATCGATTCGTTCCTGTACAGTATAACGCATTGTTATCACTTTCACGTTTCGAATTCGAATAATGCAGAAGGAACAACGTACTTATTCTAACCGATTAACCTTCTGTTAACGACCTCAATGATACATACTCTAACATAAACATACGTTGTTTACTATGAAAAATATTTCAAACATTTATTGTGATTTGTAAAGGTCCACCCGACGTAAACAATGCGTAATCTTTGCTTAAACACGTAAATTTTAAACTTCCACATTTTATCCGCTCCAACATGATTATTCTTGCTCAAGGTCATTTCAAGGTCAAAAAGGTGGTATCCAATAAATTCAGTTTTTTATTGTCTATCATGCTATCGTAAAAAAATATACTATTCCATTTAAAAAAACATCGGTGACCTTGAAATTTCATTAAACAACACGACATAAAAAATTTTTTTATTTACCACTATTTGCCTCCTGCAATAGTGTCACTTTGTCCTCTCAAGTTTTCTGATAGGAGTGTAAATACGACAGATATTTAGGTGTTCCCATTTATGTGGAACACCCTGTATAATTGATACAGATCTACAAAATGTATTTTTTAAATTTTCAATGTAGGCCCACATAAAAATATAAAAGCAACTTTTAGTATTTTCTCTGCAATTCCAAAAAATTGCGGTTTTATAAAAAAATATTTCTTGTCACATAGTAAATTAATCCTAACGTCTCAACAAAATTTGAGTTGTTTGGTCCAATCTGAAAAATGTTATCGTCTTTTTAAAAGTATCCGAATTTTTTTTAGACCGAGTATACGTTATACTACTTCTTTGATTTCGTTTCTCGTAAGAACAACAATTTCCATGTTGTTCTCTAGCATGAACAAAATCCTGCAGCAGAGCTTCGGTGCACGTGTAATTAAGACAATTATCTGACTGCAAATATGTTCATGATTCCAGCAAAGAGTGATTTATGCTAACAATAACACGAAGTATTCGGTCCTAACTTCCGCCATGGAAGTAAAACGTAAAATGTCTGTCGCACAAACAGTTATTGGTGGTCAATAAACTTTAAGTGAAAAAGATGCGAGTGAATGTTTAAAATTTTTACAATAATTGCCGACACATGCGGTTCAATAAAAATACTCGAGCCATTCAACAATGCCCTGTTTTCGCGTTATTTTTTCCTCGTCGACAGTGGACATAATAACGTGTAAACATTAGCATAATATCGCCTGACACATGAATATGCAAACGACAGACACGAGCAGTCAAACTCCAAAATCGTTATCGGTCTCCAGTGTGTTTGAAACAATAATAGACAAGAAATAAATGTAACCTCTTACGATCGAAATGAATTATATTGATGAATCTGATTTCGGCGCTAGGTTCGATCTTATTGTTTCTTTTTTTATTGAGGAAAGTTTTTTTTTGCAAATTTGCAATTATATTGTTATCCCAACGTTTCGATCCGTGTGCGGATCATTCTCAAGAGATTTTATGCGTCTGAAAAATTATATAATTATAATGTAAATAAAACAGAATTTAACATTCCGTCACAATCGTATAGAGAACCAAGAAAACGGGATAGAAAATGAAAAGCACACTTACTTGCTGTGCACTGGTTACGATAAAAAAGAAACAAAATATTTTTGTGAATAAGAGTTACGGTGGAACGTGGTTGAAACCATGGTGGCAGATACGTAACTGAGCCATGTGCTGGCGCAAACGTGCGAACTAGCTAATTATACAGGACGACAACGTTAACTGATTGGTTGGTCGATATCGATCGTAGGAAGTTTGAAATCGATTTACGCGGTAAAATAAGATCGAACCTAGCGCCGAAATCAGATTCATGAATATAGACAAGAAAGTTGCGCGTCGAACCACTTGACTTTCTCAAACAATGAGTCTATTAAAAGGACCGCAGAATGCAAGATACGAGTCAAGTCAAAATCTAGGCTTTGAGAAGTTCGATAAAGTCCAAAAATAAGAATAACAAGAAATCTACAGTCTCCTCGCAAAAAATGAATTTGGAACGATTTATCTGGTTGCTTTTCTGATGACTAATAAATCAACCGAGTATTTCCGTATCTTTTGGAAGCACGCGAAATCATGTTTCACTGATAGATAGGGAACTAATCTCGCTGAGTGAACCGCATCCACAGGCGTTTAGCGAGCTGCAGCCACGCGTCTCGGCTATCAGACGAAAATGTTTGCCCGCGAAAGAGACACAGGCTGTCTTGCACTTGAAACGACTTTGTTCACCACAGTGCCGGGATCTTATCGATCATCTGCGGACTCGATAAACATTCTTGTTTTGCGGTCTATCTGGAGCCAGCCAACACAAATCGGTTTACATGACCGGCAGTCTCGAGCTCAATAAAGTGCAAACACGATGTTTTCCAATTTACATGACGCACTTCAGAGATTTCACAATTTTTTACTGCTGAACTTTTATTTAGACTAAGCTAGTCTGTTTAGCTGCTTTTGTATTATACTGAACCGCTCTCGGAAAATACAGTTTTGAATGTTCATGTACACTGTTTAAACTTGGTAGCGTATAAATGAGACAATCTCTTAATTCTTTGAGATCCGAAGCGTTTATAAAGTATCTATTATTTTTAATTTTGCGCGATTTTTACATCCACTAAAAATGTCTCATAATTTCTTAAATTAAATTTTTTTAAATTAAAAGTTCCATAATTTTTGTACGGGAAGAATAGATCGCGTTTACCGACAGAATTAAACAAAAGGAGAGGCGAGTAGCGTGGTTAAAAAATGTGATTAGGTCAACAGATGTTCAATTTCGCGGTAATGTTCCTCCCACGGCCTGTAATCACCATCATCCCCAGCGATCATTTTTCTAGCAATTTGGCTGTGATAGAAAATTGTTTTAATGCGTTTTTCAAATCTTCTGCTCATTCTGACGCAACAATATTGCGATGCGAACACTAATTGTATGTGAAAGTTAAAGCAGGAAACATTTTATAAAGTATCTCTATTATTCTTAATGTGCCGCGATTTTTACATTCACTAAAAATGTTTCATAATTTTTGTACGGGAAGAATAGATCACGTTTACCGACAGAATTAAACAAAAGGAGAGGCGAGTAGCGTGGTTAAAAAATGTGATTAGGTCAACAGATGTTCAATTTCGCGGTAATGTTCCTCCCACGGCCTGTAATCACCATCATCCCCAGCGATCTTTTTTCTAACAATTTTGCTGTGATAGAAAATTGTTTTAATGCGTTTTTCAATTCTCCTGCGCATTCTGACGTAACAATATTGCAAAGCGAACGCTTTTTATACGTGAAAATTGATGGTAATATTTTAAACCGTTTTTTTAATGTGTTGCGATTTTTACGTTGACTGGAGTGAATTTTCTGATTTCTGAAGATTCTCAATTAAAAATGTTTCTTAATTTCTTAATTAAATCAACAGAGGTCCAATTTCGCGGTAATGTTCCTCCCACGGCCTGTAATCACCATCATCCCTAGCGATCTTTTTTCTAACAATTTTGCTGTGATAGAAAATTGTTTTAATGCGTTCATCAATTCTTCTGCTCATTCTGACGCAACAATATTGCGATGCGAACGCTTTTTATACGTGAAAATTGATGGAAATATTTTAACCCGTTTTTTTAATGTGTTGCGATTTTTACGTTGACTGGAGTGAATTTTCTGATTTCTGAAGATTCTCAATTAAAAATGTTTCTTAATTTCTTAATTAAGTCAACAGAGGTCCAATTTCGCGGTAATGCTCCTCCCCACCCTGTAATCACCATCATCCCCAGCGATCTTTTTTCTAGTAATTCTACTGTGATAGAAAATTGTTTTGATGTGTCTTTTAATTCTTCTGTGCATTCTTATGTAACAGTATTGCGATGCAAACGCTTATTGTACGTAAAAGTTAAATCAGGAAACATTAAATAAAGTATATCTATTGTTTTCAATGTGTCGCGATTTTTATATCCGTTAGAAATGTTCCATAATTTTTTTTTTATTAACTTGCTACGTACTAGTGGCTTATATTCACATAGATACTTTTACCAAATTATTTAGAACAGCTAGGAAATACTACTGTTGTTCTTACTTACCATGAAATTGTCTACGGAAATATATAACTATTGAGTCGAAAGAAGGGTTCGAAAAAGTTCTGGAACTTTTTTATCAGCTACGTTGGAATTAATTACTCGTGTTACTTTTGTAAAGAAGTTCTCATAATACAAGTTCCAATGAGAACAGATATGAGTTTCTAAGATTAAAATTTTAGTTTGAATACAGTTAATAAAAGTGAAAAATTGAAAGTTTTTATATCACAGGAACAAATATTTGCTTAACCGATATAAAAGATGATCTTGTAAAAAATATTACATAATATTTTGAAATAAATCTAGCATATAATAATTCAGTGTTTTATTTATTATATAGGGTCTCTTTTAAGACATGTCAAAATATTTGTTTCCATTGAACTTTTAATGTACAGAATCTATTCTACGAAAATACTTTCCTAAAAAAATTCCGTAGAGGTAACAATACTTTTCGTGAAACTTCCAGAAGAACAGATATTTTGTTGAACGAAACCTATGAACAGAAATTTTTTAAAAACGGGAGGTACCTTTACATTTCGAGCTTTGGTCAAAAGTAAATTTTGAGTCTAGCACGATGTAGACCGCAAAGGGTTAATTTTTTTATCTATTCTCATGTAAAAATATTGTGAGAATATAAACGATTATTATACGTGAAAGTTAAAGTAAAAGATATTGATATTTTTAACAGTTAACTGTGGCGATCTTTTTGCAAAGCGCGCACCAGTGTGTGTCGCGATAATCAAGCGATGACGGGTCGTCAAACACAGAGTATTTTTTTTATTTGCTTGTTTCATTTCGTCTTGACGTCTAAACATTTTAAACATATTAAACTTTACGAATATAATTTAGTTTTCGTCAAAATTACAATTTAAATATCAAATTGTAACAAAATTTTACGCATGACGGATATAGTCGTCATGACACAAAATTCTGCCACATCTCCATGACGGATATAGTCGTCAAACACACTTAACTGGTTAAAGCATTGCAATTTCATTATTGCAAATTTTAACAGGTTCTATAAATTTCTGATCTTTCCACCTGCGTCGAAAGAGAAGAACCAATAATAGCAGATACGATTCAACATTATTATGGATTTCTATCGCACTATAAATCCCGAGGAGGAGCATACGAACGTCATCCGTCTGTCACTGTCTAATAGCCCAATTTGTGGGACGATAAATTCTGTTTTAGCCTGTTATTCTGCGCCGGTCTCAAACAATCGTTACACAAAAGTAGAACTGTCTAACCTCGGAACCACGCGAAAATCAACAACATTCCCGCGCTGGCGGTGCAATTAAAAACAAGAGTCTCATGGGTACTCACTTCATCGCGTGGAAACGGTGCTCGAGGTCCTCCGCCTATTCTGCTTTCCGCCTATTCTCGAACAAGGCAGCCCATCAAAGACTCAAGAATGTGTGGCGAATCTGCAGTCACACCTACAAGCTGGTTCGACTGCGTGTAGTACGAACATCACACACCGAGCTGGGTTATCAATGGAACGTCAAGTCCCTGCACACCGGACTTCCGGGGAACGCCGTGTGCCGTTGGATTCCAGGATTCGATGACATTTATCTAATCGATACTTCGGAAATTTGCCTCTTCTCCGACCACTACAATCCAAATCGTGATAAGTTACTAGCAATTCGCCACTGATTTCCGTTATCTTTTTTCGATTTTAGGGGACGAAACCAGATTCAAATTTGTCAAAGGTTTTCAGAATTCGATGGTATTTTTTTAATACATTTGGCAGATCAACCACCGAAGACAATTTATTTCTCAAATCGTGATGAATTACTCTATTCACTAGCATTTCTTAAAATCTTCTTTCGATTTTAGGGTGAGAAACCAAATTCAAATTTTTTAGAATTCGATGATATTTTTTTAATACAATTGGTAGATCAACCACCGAAGACAATTTATTTCTCAAATCGTGATGAATTACTCTATTCACTAGCATTTCTTAAAATCTTCTTTCGATTTTAGGGGATGAAACCAAATTCAAATTTTTTAGAATTCGATGATATTTTTTTAATACAGTTGGTAGATCAACCACCGAAGACAATTTATTTCCGAAATCGTGATGAATTCACTACCATTTCTTAAAATCTTCTTTCGATTTTAGGGGATGAAACCAACTACAAATTTGTCAGTGGTTTTCAGGGTGCGATGGTATTTATCTAATTGGTAGATCAAGCACTGACGACTATTTCTTTCCTGAATCGTAAATTTCTCGAGATTCACCACTGCCTCTATTCTATAATCTTCTTCCAAAATGTTAAGGGATGGAACTACTCCAAGAATACCAGCTATTTTCTGGATTCAGAAGAATTTATTTATTCGTCACTTCAGGCAGCTTCTTTCTCGATCCCGAAAGTTCAAATCGTGATAAACTAATCAGAATTCGCTACTGTCTCTATAACCTTCTTTGTAAACCATAAGGGATGAAATTACCCCAAACGTGTCAACAATTTCCAAAATTAAACGACACTTCTAACAATTTCTTTCCTTGATCACAAATAAGAAATTAATTTAAATTCACCACTACTTCTATAATCTTTTTCCACCGTTAAGGGACGAAGCTGCCCCAAACGTGTCAATAATGTCCAAGATTCAATGACATCTATCTAAGCAACACTTCTGACAACTTCTTCTCAATATCACTGCCCCAAACGTGTCAACAATTTCCAAAATTAAATGACACTTCTGACAATTTCTTTCCCGGATGACAAATGACAAATTACTTTGAACTCACCACTATCTCTATCTTTTTCAACAATTTCCAAGATTCAATGTCATCTATCTAAACAACACTTCTGACAGCTTCTTCTCCAAATCACAAGAATCAAAATCGTGACAAATTATTTCGAGTTCACCACAGTCTCTAATCTTGTCTAAATTTTAGGGGATGAATTCACCACCAAGTGTCAACGTCTTCACTCCGCGTTTACTTGTAGCCCGAAGCGAAAGCGCGTGATTGACAGCGGGATCGATCATAAGACAAAGTGGAATAGAAGATCGAGGATCTAGCAGCCGCGAAACCAATCCTCCGAAGCGTTCACCGCGCGGCTGTTCGCGCAACACTGAACAACTGCGCACCTATCGGTCATAACTAACGGCGCCTCGGCGCGCGCGATGACTCGCGCAGTCGCGTGATCGCCTACACGACGGATCGGTCGCCTGTTTACCACCAGAATTAGACAAAAAAGAGAGGCGAGTAGCGTTGATGAAAAATGTGATTGGGTCAACAGAGGTTCAATTTCGCGGTAACGTTCCTCCCCCGCCTTGTAATCATCCCCAGCGATCTTTTTTCTAGCAACTTGACTGTGATAGAAAATTGTTTTAATGCGTTTTTCAATTCTTCTGCTCATTCTGACGCAACAATGTTGCGATGCGAACGCTAATTGTATGTGAAAGTTAAGGAGGAAACATTTTGTAAAGTATCTCTGTTATTCTTAATTTGGCACGATTTTTTCATCCGCTAAAAATTTTTCTTAATTTTTGTGCGCGAAGAATAGATCGCCTGTTTACCGCCAGAATTAGATAAAAGAGAGGCGAGTAGCGTTGTTGAAAAATGTGATTAGGTCAACAGAGGTTCAATTTCGCGGTAATGTTCCTCCCACAGCCTGTAATCAACATCATCCCCAGAAACCTCGCTTCTAGCAACTTGACTATGATGGAAAATTGTTTTGATGTGTTTTTCAATTCTTCTGCTCATTCTGACGCAACAATATTGTGATGCGAAAGCTAATTGTATGTGAAAGTTAAAGCAGGAAACATTTTATAAAATATCTCTATTATTTTTAATTTGGCGCGATTTTTACATCCACTAAAAATGTTTCATAATTTTTGTACTCGAAGAATAGATCGCCTGTTTACCGACAGAATTAGGCAAAAGAGAGGCGAGTAGTGTGGTTGAAAAATGTGATTAGGTCAACAGAGGTTCAATTTCGCGGTAATGTTCCACCCACGGCCTGTAATCACCATCATCCCTAGCGATCATTTTTCTAGCAATTTGGCTGTGATAGAAAATTGTTTTAATGCGTTGTTCAATTCTTCTGCGCATTCTGACGCAACAATACTGCAAAGCGAACGCTTTTTATACGTGAAAATTGAAGGAAATATTTTAAACCGTTTTTTTAATGTGTTGCGATTTTTACGTTGACTGGAGTAAATTTTCTGATTTCAGAAGATTCTCAATTAAAAATGTTTCTTAATTTCTTAATTAAGTCAAGAGAGGTTCAATTTCGCGGTAATGTTTCTCCCCCGCGTATTGCGATGCGAACGCTTGTTATACGTGAAAAATGAAGGAAATATTTTAAACCGTTTTTTGTATGTGTTGCGATTTTTACGTTGACTGGAGTGAATTTTCTGATTTCTGAAGATTCTCAATTAAAAATGTCTCTTAATTTTTGTCCACGATGAATAAATCGCTTGTTTACCGACACAATTAGACAAAAGAGCCGAACACTGTCGTTGGAAAGCAATCACCGACAACCCCTACTTGTCTCTAGCGGTTTGACCTTAGATTCTCTCTCGAACGCGGTCAAAGCAAAAATGATTGATCGAGGAACTGCCTCCACACAGTTTCTTTTGTTTATTTTTTGCGATCGTCCCAAGCGGATTGATAGTGGAAAACGATTTGTTTTGTGATCGATTACAGGAATGTCTTTCGATGATGCTGCAGTGCGCTGATGTTTCATCTCGATGGTTTCATCGATCTATACCGACTCTCGTTACTGGGGATCGAAGGGTTTGCAAATTGTTTAACGAAGATCAATATATACAGTTATCTTGACCTTTTTAAAGAATGTTGTTCGAATTTAATATCGCACCAGTATTATTCATTGCGTAGTATTTTGAATTGAACAGTATTAATTGCTAAGCTTGCATATTAAATTTGTTCCACAATTTTCTATGATCTCAATCTGTGAACTTTATTCGTTTCAGCTTCTTGAAAATCGCTCTCGAGCCGTCCCGGCGTAATGAAAGCCTGCAGCAACAAAGCCGTATAATCGAATGTATTTTTGCGGCACGTATTATCTGCAGGCAAAGTATTATTTTGCTGAAATTGTTTCCTTCTTTCATCATCCTCCATTGTTTATCAAATGAAGGGGATCTTTTGTTTCGAAATTGAGTCGGAATCGGCGGAAGATTAAAGCCGACGGTCTCTTTGTTTTACTTGGTCTTTATTTTCGTCCGAGTACAATGTACAATGTGCAGAAATTATTATTCGAACTATTGGCAATTAGCGAAAACCATACAGCGCCAGTGTGTAAACGCACCGGAGCTTGCGAAACTAATTGACGTAGCTACTATGCTAAAAGATATCGTCTCTGTATGATATTGAAGCAGATATTGCAGTACTTTCATCAGAAAAATGGAGCGAATCAACAATTTTTCTAAAAGTATTGAAACATGCAATTCGTGCAACTAGGAGCGATAAAAAAATAATTTTAACACGTTAACTGCCATGTCACCCATATAATATGAGTAACAGAATTATTTGTCCAGATTGAAAAATGAATTTTTACACTAATATATTAATTCTACCAAGTTTCGTTAATATCTATAAAATGCAGTATTATACTATTCAGTTCAGATACAATTCAGTATCATACATTTTATCTTTCACATTTTTATTTTGTTAAATGCATTATTTTTATGGGATTTTTGAAGTCTCTGCTTTGACAGTCAAAGTGTTAATAATATCTGTCACTTCTTCAAACCCAATCTCCTTACAATAAAAATAATAATTACTACGTATACATGCGTTATTCTATCAAATACAGAAATTATTTAAGTAGAATGCTTAAATTAAGTTAGATCTATTATAAAATCAAGTCCGATTTCTAGCCATGAGGTTGAATAAATAAAGATTAGTATTACTATTATTACAGAGGACATTCTTCAGTGAAGTTTCCTCCAAAATTTTATCCATTAATGTAATAATGATCTAAATTGTTAGATCTTTTACAGATGCTATTCTGCGAAAATGATTATAGCCGAAGGAAGATTCCATCTGCTCAACGTTCATCGCAGCCACTAAACTCGCAAAAAACAGCGCTCCTCAAAAATAGGTTAATTCGTCGCCGTAAAAATACCGTTGACCTTTCCTCGTCCTATTAGGACCATTAAGCGTTCTTTTATTACCTGAAATATCTTACCATATCTGTGACGACAATGGGAACAATTAACCCGCCCCATTCCAGCCGGCCAATCCTACTGAATTGCAAAGTGGAATAACAACAATATCGTCATGAATTGTTTGAACGCGATACGCGGTATTAATACCTCCCGATGCGTGATAGTATAGTATTTAGCCTGAAAGCCACCTTCGCTCATTATCTCTCTTGGTATTAACCTTGAGGAGAATGGATCGACTCCACCCCATGTGCACGCGCCACATACCGAATGAAAATGACATTTCCCCACCCATCTCCACGGCGATCAATCTCCATTGTTATACTTGCTACTAGCGAGCGACGTGTGTGCCCAATCAACATTCAATTCGTCTCACGAATCGGCCTGACCCACCGGCGAAAACAATACGCTCAATTCCCTCGTTAACCCCTTAAGACCTGATTAGGAATTGCAATACCGGTACACCGGTATACCGAATACCGGTATTTCGTGTTATTTTGCAAATTCGTGAAACCGGTATTTGCTAAGGTAAAAGATCGGTATTTTCGGTATTAGATATAAATAATAAATATTATTTTTGGGGTATCTACTCTTATTTGAAATTTACAAATTAATTTTTCCGATAGTGAATTCGATTTAATATCAAAAAGTGTATCAGTTCTGCTTCCAATAAAGCTGGCTGTGGAAACATAATGTCGGAACGATTCCAACTTATCAACAGCGAATGCAACAATAAATTTTATGTTGCGATCACTTAAAGATCAGGACACGCCACTGTCTGAGGAATTATACATTGAAAATTCGTATGCAGAAAAGGCATAGTGAACTAGAAAATATTTTAAGGTATTTACATAATTATAACGACTTTAAAAAAGAAAAAAGGAAAAAAGAAGCTAACAAGGTCAAATTTAATTAAGTTCGTCGTCAATTTCCACAAAAATATTTATGAAAAGCAAACACAAACCTATCCAGAAGAATTCGTTGGAGATGATGTTGATGTTAATATCGAAAAAGAATTGTCTCTCGAGAAGAAATTACAATTAGCTATAAATAAAAAAATTTCCACGAACAATAATACAAAGATAATACAAGAAATAGTTTTTTACAATCACATTTCAAAAATATGTAGATAATAAATAAGTTAATGTTTCCATTCTATTAAACAACTGTTTTTTTTTGTACCTTCCTAAAAATTCCTAATACCGGTATTAATACCGGTATTCCGGTACAACGTTTAAACAAATACCGAATACCGGTATTGTATTTTTGGTCCGGTATTGTAAACCCTAGACATGATTTATGACGGACACTTGAAAACCGTCCAATGGAGGTTCGCATATTTTTATACATTCAATATTTTGGTGGACTCGGCTTTTTGTACTAATATTTTTAGTGTACTCGAATTTTTTTGCTTCAATATTTTTCGAAGGTGAAATATTAAATTATAATCACTGCCACTAATGCTTTATGTATTATCCAGAATTTTTGCGAGCTGTAAAATGATGTACAAAGTACTAGTGATTGTAATTTAGATGTACACGATTTTTGCACCAATATTTTCAGAAAATAAAATACTAAATTCTAATACAATCATTAATGTTTTATACATTTTCTTACATTTTTTCAAACTATGGAGCAGAGGTGGGGAACCTTTTTACCATTAGAGGCCACATTAGATTAGGCAGTAATAGAGGAGGCCGCTATAACTTTTTATATTTCATTGTTGGTATTTTTATTTGTTTAAGCATATGTATGTGTACAGTGTCGGGCTATCTGCCTACAATTCCCCTTAAAATAAGGGGATGAAACTTACATTCATACCATTCTTTATTTAATTCTAGTAATTTGCAAATTGTTGTAATCTATATAATTAAATATTAATTAATACAAGATCTAGCTTTTATGAAGTCAACACAAGAAACTCATGCATGCGGCCTAAAGGCCGCAGGTCCCCATCTCTGCTATAGAGTGATGTATAGAAAATTGATGGTCGTACTAATGTTTTTGTATTTCACTTTACGTATCTATGAAAGGGAGATCAAGCAATGTTGCTTGTGGAAGACAAAAATCATGAGCAATTCTCTCTTTTCTTGTTTGGATTGCTCGTTTCACTTAGGTAGGATATATACAAAAATTGGCATCACGAGAAAATGACAAATTACTTCAGAAACGCAGTAATACGCATCAGCCAAGAGAAAAAAGAACAGATACCGCGTGCGTATGATGAAACTTAAACTTTTTGCGTCTAATTATGGCATCTGAGTGTTGGCGTCGTTTCATAGCATTTCATAAGAGATTCTAAGTATTTTGTGTACATGCTACCATCTCTGACTTATTTTTTATACTTTTTTCAAACGAGAATATAGCTTTGGAGCATTCAAACTGTGAATAGGTAAAAAATTAGTACACAATCTTAATACATTAATTACGAGAAGTGATTATTGATCGTTGTTTATAAATCAGTGATTTTAAATAAATTGAAGGACAACAGTGTAACCCTCATACAACGAACCCTGGGTCTATTGTGACTCGGAGTATTAATCGACCTGTAATTATTAGTGTGCAAATTTAATGAATATCTATTTCATTAAACAAAAAGAAAAACAGAGAAATTAATGAGTCTACAAGAAGTACCTTCAAACACAGAACAAATTAAAAAGTTTTATAAATTCTTGTTTAAAAAAGTTGATAAATAAAGCTGTAAATGGACCTACATAAGTTGTATAAAATATCTGCTATCCAAGGATCAAACAAACGAAAACATAATTGTATCACAAAAAGACGCCGAAAACGCATCAGACACTAAAGTAAATAAGTAATAAAAGGATTAACATCCCAGAATTTGGACTTTGATAGCGTCTCATCTTCATCCCCACCATCCCATACCGTATCCAATGGTATCATGCTCTGTCTCCAGTCACGAGACGTCATCGAATCGTCAGCTAATAGAAAGTATCGTTTACTATTAGATAGCGTCTCATCTTCATCCCCACCATCCCATACGGTATCCAATGGTATCATGCTCTGTCGTCAGTCACGAGACGTCATCGAATCGTCAGCTAATAGAAAGTATCGTTTACTATTCGATAGCGTCTCGCAGTATCGGCCGAATCGCGCGAAGCTAACACGGTTTGCTGGTTTCGCAAACGAATCGTGACGTTGGCAAGCAACGTGGGTGGCAGTAATTTATTCGGCCGGGTGGAGGGAAACTAAAAGACGCCGTTTCCAGGGGTCATGCGATCCTTTATCGCGACGCATTGCCGTTGGTAACGCTGTCGATGCGATAACGCGTCGTGTCTAAAAATTGCGTCGCAGTTTTGAAAAAGAGAAACGCATATCGGCGCTGGAACCGCGGACTCGTATATCACAGATAAATTTTCGTACGTTTAGAATTGAGCCTTATCGCCGGGCCGTATCTTTGAGAGTTTTAATGTGCCTAAAACTCGTTATCGCGAGATGGCTCGATTAACGTTCTCTCCCATGGAATGCCCCGATTAAATCGGGATCATCGTAAAGATTGATCGATAACCATGGAAAGTACGGAAAGTTGTGAGTACCGCAACTTTCATTTTGTTGTCCTATACTGACAGCATCTCTTCAGACAGGTTTACAAAACAGTGACTTAAACTTCGCGTTCATTTATTGTTGTTTTATAATTTAAGTTTATTGATAACGTCCATACAAAAACCAAACATGTAAATGAAGTATTGAAAGCTTTACAGCAGGGATGGGCATTTTTGTCTCAATTGAGACAAAACCGTTCCCACCACAGCGCCCACTGTCCCCCACCATCATCCGCCGTTACCATAGAGGAAGGAAGTGCTTCGCCCGTCGCGAACAGTGCGCAGGCCTCGCGCATGAAAGAGAAGTTGGTGGGAGAAGCAGGCATTTGAGGGGCCCCTATCGTGCCCATCATGGGGACTGTTGGCCAGAGCAATTAGAGCCGAGCATAAATTGAAAAAGTATCATGGTGTACATTAAAACTGCACCTACAAGCTGAAAAATATTTATTGTTAGATTTATTGTGAATGATTATCATCCTGCTGAGTTCATAGGGACTTTTTGATTGATCCACTCACATTTTTATTTCTTTCATTAATACGTTACGTACATTTGGAATTATTATTGACAAAACATAATTAAAGACTCTTCTAATACACCACAGTTATTGATTAAGTTATTGATAAGTTACCAGTAGATCAAATAGTAAGAAAAAAATTACAAATTATAGAAAATCAATTAATTAAAAATGAAATATAAAATTGAAAAAGCATATCCGATGTGTGAGTTAAAATAATTGATTTAGCGAAGAAATTCCCTGGAGGACAATACTTTAGAAGCAAAAGAGTTAAGTGTACGATCATTACAATGATCTGGCTTGATAATGGGATTGTCTTACCTGCGACAGAAGCTTTGCGTTTACCGTAAACGCTTTCACAGAGAATCCAAAGTCCCGATGCTGAACTTGCCGTGCAAAATACCCCAACTGCAACAGCGTAACTGTTAATCTGTCTGCAGACGATTACTTTAACAGTGTGCGGATCTTTGTGCATGTATGGAATAGGACTTTCTATTAAAAATTTCAAAAATGAGCTTCCAAATAATAATACCAAAATAAATTATTGAATTACGGTGTTGCTATTAAAAAATTTAACCCTTTGCACTCGGAGCTATTTCAACTAAAAAACCAAACATTTCTTCTAACCTAGAATATTTCCATTGTACATATTTTATTTTCATTATATGCGTAAAAACTGATATAGTACCCCATACAATATTTAAATGTTTAGTAATTTATTACATATAAACAAATTTAATCATGTAAATAATATTCTGAATAATGGTGTAGCAATTTGTAGTGGCGCCTCAGAGTCGCCATTCGAGTGCTAAGGGTTAATAACACGTTACCTACTAGCGACAATTTAATGGATTTTTAGACGTACGATTCACAAATAAGGATGTCTTCATAAACTTGCCCACAGCAATCAGCACTTACCAATCATGTTGAAAGTATTATGTAAATTTTTAACCTCCTTTTTGTTATAGCACAATATTGAATTAATGGCTGGAGCAACGTTGAATGTCGGATTTCCTTAAGATCTATTAGCTTTTATTGTTCTCGCATCAAACCCTGCTCTTCTGTAAAATTTGCACTTTGTATCGTCCAACGTTGTTCCAGCCAACAATTCGGAATTGTTAATTTGATGCAGAACATTTTTATTTTGCATAAAGATCCGCAGTCTAATGATTACCACTTACTTCACGCCTGACAGTGGTATCAGTGCAATTGGCAGCGACTTCGTGAATCGTGGTAGTAATTTCCATCGCTTGATTGGTTGCTGTCTCGCAGACGTAAATCAACAGCACAAACTTCACCCCCATATACGTCGCAAACACAATGGACAGTAGTCGGCTGACGAAGTCACTCACACCTGCTACATCCTCCTTTGATATCCATTGCATGGAAAAGTACAGATTGAACGTGATCGTAGTAAACGTGCTTGTGATAGAAATTATAATCTGCTCTCGAAACGCATTATTCAGCACCTGAACGGTGTCGGTAATTTCATGGTGCAATTCTTCATAGTGTTTCACCTCCATCAACAGCAAAGTGTTCTGTCTATATGACAGAGACTTTGTTCGTAAGAATTCTGGACGCTGATTCGTTAAGGGTTCATTCAACTGTTTCAAATTTTCATTAACTTTCTTGAAACAAGCGCCCAGAAGTAGCACACAATTTACGTAGAACATTTCTCCCACAATCGCCGCTCCCGATATGTAACTGAATCCTATACGTTGCAAGCCCAATACGTTCAATTCAGATGCATCGAATGACATTAACGCGATATAGTAGGTTATGGCAATGATGTCCTTCGTGTGAACGAACTTCGCCAAATCGTTGAAATCCTTGCGCGTCAACATGCGCGTAAGTTTCGACATCTTCTGAAGCACGATCAGTCTGCTGTATGTCACAGCATATGTCGTGGAAATTAAAATCACTATCACAGAAAGGTAGAATACCACATAAATGTAGTGCAATCGGCTGAGAAACCAGTGCATATTATTGAATACGTATGTTTCGTACGCCACGAATGCTATATATGCGAAGACTAAGATCGTTGAGACAGCGAATCGTGTCTTCGAAAATACGTATGTTTGTGAGTTATACTTGAAAGGAAGTAATCCAACAATTGACGACCAGGCGATGTTAAGATACATCAGTGACTGCATGTCTTTGGCACGCCATGGACGCCATGACTCGGAATCCTTTACCATTCTCGTTGAACGTTTTGCCATAGTTTCGCAGTTTATCGTTTATCAGTATCACGAATTTTATGCGACAGAAGTCAATTCCTTTTGTAGCAGCTTGTTCAAATGAACGCAACACGCAACTGAAGAACTGACTCGTTACCATTCATCATCGTAATGCAACGTTGACTTAAATTAATGAATCGACGATTATTTGCGAGTTAATCAAGATTAAAAGCGATGTTGAAATTATTTTGCAATTTCCTTCCGGAAGTTTAATGTCTGTTTAACATGTTCCTTCTTCTTTGAGACGGTTCATAGAAATAAAATAATAATTTTCTGTTTAGAATTAGATGTTTATCCGTTACTGAATTACGTATTTTAAGCGGTTGTGACAGTGTGTGGATGAAATATAGAGCTGTAAAAATTGCAATTTCATCCACAATTGCAAATGGAAAATGCAATCAACTCAGTTAATACTTTTACCAACTTGGAAAATTGAAATTCGATTTTACTGCTCATAAATGTGGCAACATAATGAAATGTCTTCAAACTGTTACATACACAATGATAGTCCACGTAAGGTTTAAAAATACTATCATACTTGTTTACTATTAAAAAAACAATTAAGAAAGGAAACGAAATGTTTATTTAATTACCGACTGTTTGCTACAACTAAGATACAACATTTAGATCCCCCATAAACACATGGAGTTCGTTTACTATACTATATTGCATACTATTACAAATTATTACAAGTATCTGCGAATGAACATAGCCAATGAGAGCAGTCAAGGCATCGATCAGGCGAATCTATGACTCAAAATTGCATAATTTTAGGAAAGTGCGCCGATCGTGGTGCGAACAGTTAGTTATTGCAATTGGAGCTCATTAAAAATTGGGAGAGTATAATAATGTACATTGCAATTCCACTTAGAACCTGTAAATAAATCACTACGGTTATAATCGCTATCTATAGACATACATTGTGACTGCTCTAATAGTGAGGTTGCCTTACCTGCGACAGAAGCTTACTATTTATTTTAAAAGCTTTCGTGGTGATTGCATTATCTCTATGCACAACTTGCAGAGAAAAATACTTCAACTGCAACAGTATAATCTTTAATTTTCCAACGAATAATTATCAGTAGACTACGGATTTGTATGCAAAACAAAAATTGTCTGCATTGATTGCGAGCACAGAAGCTACACCGACATTACACAAGAACATGCTTATTCCGCTTTACTATAAAACTAGAAAGGGTAAATATTTACTTTATGGGAGGAATCCCCGATGATCTTGACCTTTACATATGTTGTCAAGGACACTGTTCTGAACA
This sequence comes from Sphecodes monilicornis, assembly GCA_913789915.3. NCBI lineage: Eukaryota > Metazoa > Arthropoda > Insecta > Hymenoptera > Halictidae > Sphecodes > Sphecodes monilicornis. Next base: position 10,002,002 of record OU565297.1, on the reverse strand, counting down.
ACTTTGCTTTATACGTTATCCGTCGCTCGGCCTTAGTTTCCGAGTATTCGCGAAAAACTAAAGATGATCTTAAGTTACCAGCAGTGTCGCTAGATCAACCCAAAACTGGGTTGATTTTCCTCTCCTCCTTTTCCCCTTCCACTATCCTATTCCACTTCTGCGCACACTCCAACGTCCCCCACTAAGGCCGTAGACTGATCACGTGACGTGCCGCGCAACGTGTTACATATTACTCTGGTCATCAGAGAGGTGGTAAATTGTATTCACCTCGATTTCAATGATCTGGCGACACTGGTTACAAGTACATTTCTAGACTTTTTTTTTTATACGTGGAGAAATGTGTTACGCATACCCCGGCCCCCCTGGGGGAGGGACGAGGTTATGTGGGACTCTCCTGGAGCCTTAAATGGCTCAGGGACTACCCACTAAAACCCCACGGTGACCTACACTAAGCTATGGGGGGTGGCCATGTACTCGAGAACGAACACTACTGGGCCACCCCCCACAAGTACATTTCTAGACCTAATCCAGACCTAACCCACTATTTGACCGTGTTTATTTTTAAACGGCAATTTAATTATACAGATCATATTCACAAATTTTTCGAGATTATGGCCCATTTCTACCCATTGGATGAGCATAATAATAGCGAATAAATTAATATCTCAAATTGTTAAGAAATAAGAAAGAGTGATTGGAGTAGCTCTGGGTTAGTTTTTTAGGAGAGGAGGGGGTTTGGGGGAGTGGCGGCAGCCCCTCCCCCAAACCAATAGACGAGTTGCTACTTGGTTCATACTGGCTGCAAATCAAACCTATTCCAATCACTCTTTTTTCGCGAATATCTCGGGAACTAAGGCCGAGCGATGGATAATGTATAAAGCAAAGTTGTTCAGAATAGTGTCCTTGACAACATATGTCAAGGTCAAGGTCAAGGTCATCGGGGATGCCACCCCTAAAGTAAATATTTACCGAAATATGTATAACGATCCTCTAGTTACGGTTACCAATTACCTCACGCTTGACGGTGTCATCGGTGCAGTTATTAGCAAGATCATGAATCGTGGTATTAATCTCCGTCGCATGGCTCATCGCAATCTCGCAGACCCAAACTAGCAACACGAACATCAACAACCTTAACATCGCATAAGAACAGTACTCGTAAATCCTATAGATGTCCATACGCAGTCCATCTGCATTGAAAATCCACTGCATGTATACATACAGATTGAACGTGCACAAAACAAAAGTGGCAGCCGTAACAGTAGTGTTCACCCAGCGAGACGATTTATTCAGGTGCTCGACAGCGTCGCTGATTTCTTCGTGTATCGCTTCGTAATATTTCACCTTCATCAACAACATGGCACCCTGTCTACGCGACAGATGCTCCCCCGTCCATTCCGATAGACAATTCGTAGAAGGTTCGCGTAACCGTTTCAGACTATCGTTGATTGTCTTGAAGGATACTCCCAAAACCCTCACGCAGTTCAAATAGAACAACGTTCCCTCAGACGCTGCTGCCCAAATGAATAAGTTAATGTACCGTCGTACGAAAGGTATATTCTGTTTGTTCGCGTAGTATAACAGTGCATATATCACATGGGAAAAGAAGAACAGAATGTGCGTCATGTGTAGAAATTTTGCCATGTCGTTGAAATCCTGTTGCGATAAAATCCGTGAGATTTTGAACACCTTTTGGAACAGGAACGATCTCGAGTACGATGACAGGAACATCAACATTGGTATAGATCCGTCCAGCAAAGCGAAGAAATTCTCGGGCATCGTTTCCACGATGGTGTCATTCGGGTCTGAGAAGTTGACCGCGTACAACACGTAGGCTTGGGAAGCCAAATGAAAACATGTCACGAATGCTGAAAAAGCGAGTCGTGTCTTGGAGATCGTGTACTCTCCATTTTTGTATTTGATCGGAAAATATCCGAGCAACGTCGAACAGAATACGGTGGGATACATCAAAGATTCGAAGTTCCATGCACGACACAGCAGCCATCGCTTGTGACCCCTGGAATTTTTGATTCGCGTAGAATGACTGAGCATTGCTCAATAATTTTTAATTTATTAGTACCAATGGATGATTCGGTAGAGTCCACGTTGTTTTCTTACAGCTGAAGAATATATAATTAAGAAATACCGCGAATAATGCACATTTATTTCTCACTGTCCGATAATTTGTTGTTCAAAAGTCTTCTACACATTTCTGGACGTTTTCTTTTACAGCCGATTCAACTGAACGTGTTTCAGAAACTAAAAGATTAGCAGGAACTTTCTCCATAAAGAATATTTGAAATGGCATATTACTTTTAAAATGATCATCCCGAAGTCGAATGTCATAATGTAACGTGGAAATGAAATGCATTTGCGAGATAATAAAGTTGATACTATCGAAGAACACACTTCGTGATTAAATAGCAGTTCTGCGTATATATATGTATGCCGTTTGCAATCATCGAAATGACCGACAATGAGTTATTTGATAAACTACCTCGAGCACATGTATTTGTTTGGTTCTACGTGGTGAACAAAATCGTTTTTCAGCTGCACAATTTTCTTAGGTATTGGAATAATTAGAAAATCATTTTCGTTGTTTCAGAGTCTCTCATTAGATCGCGATATTTATTTATTGCGATATGTTATACACTGTTTTCTAAATCACTTAACAGTACATTAAAAAATCATTTAATGTTAAATCCATTTAACAATTATTCATGCTGATTCTTCTCCTTAGCACTGCACTTGACGTGGTTTAATAAAAATTGGAAAAGTATCAAAATGTACATTATAACTCCGCATATAATCTACAAACCAATGTGTACGTACAGATTAATTTGCTGCAACTTTATTATGTCACATAATCAATCAATATACTGTTACTGTACACTTAATACAATATACAATATACAATTATTTTCCCACTAACGAACTCGCCTTACCTGCGATAACAGTTTCCCGTTCATTGTAACTGCCTTTGCGCAAAATGTGTTTTCCCGATGCAACGCTTGCAGAGCGAAATACCTCAACTAGAACATTGCAAGTAAGTTCTGCATTAATTAGTAAATTTTAGAGTTCACGGTCGTTTCAAGGTCGTGCTATTAAACATGGATGAATGCACAATAATGTTTTCTATAACATACAACAACAAAAAATGTGTGTATATATGTAAAAAAACACGAGTGACCTTGAAACAACGATTAAAAAATTACAATTTATAAAAAACTATTCTTCCATCTAATTCGCCTTTTGAAACCATTTAGATTACGTTAGAAACATTTTTTGTATTTTCAGAGGTAGAGGAGATATTTAGGTGTCCTGTTTTAGACGAAACACCCTGTATAGACAGCAGATTTTATGCATTTATGACGAAAATGAGTAGGTGCAATTTAAAACAGTAAAAACATTGGAAAAATTTAAAAATACTATTATATTATTTTCAACCTATTAAACATTTCAAAATTTCAACATATTTCATTTCTATTTCACTCGAGTTTGTTGCAAGTCAGGTAGAAAATTTTTATTTTGCATAATGATCCGCTGTCTAATCTTTAATTACCTCACGCCTGATCGTCTCATCAGTGCAGGTGTTGAGAATCTCATGTATCGTAGTGTGAATTTCCATAGCCCGATTCTTGGTGGACTCACAGACCCAAACCATCATGGCAAATTTGGAAAAATAATACGACGCTGTCACAAGATACGGAACATACCAGAAACGTTTGTGCTGATTCAACCAAACTCCGGCACCGTACCATAAAATGGCGAAGTACAGATTGAACGTGACCACGGTAAACGTAACAACTGCAGCGGTGATGATTCGTAGAAGAAACGATTTATTCAAGCACTCAACGACATCGCTGGTGTCCTGATGTAGCTGCTCATAGTGTTTCAGCTTCATCAGCAACAGAAAGGTTTGTCCTCGTTGCGGAGACACTCGTGCAAGCGATGGTAGCGCTTGTACGTTCAGCTGCTTCAGGTGCTCATTGATCTTGATGAAGCAGGCTCTGATGACGTACACACAATTCATGTAGCTCATGTCTATGGCGAAGTACACGAGCAACACGTGCAAAATCGTCAAACAGGACACGGTGTTGAGGTTTAATCCAACGACACAGTTCGGTACATGTGCTAGAAGGAAGATGAGGCCACCAATGTCCTTCGTGTGGACAAACTTCGCCATGTCGTCGAAATCTTTCTCCGACAGAATGCGCGAAAGTTTCGTCAATTTACCCAACAAAATGATCCTTTGGTATGACAAAGCGTACAGCACCAAGATCATGAATCCTTCGGACATAAAGAACATGTTCACGTCTATCACCTCCACCGTGTTGCCCAAGTTCACGGTCACGTTGTAGAGTGACGCAATCATGCCAAATATGTAGATCACATGCGTGATCACTGAAAGAACGAATCGTGTTTTCGAAAACACGTAATGTCCAGACTCGCACCTGAACGGAAAAAATCCAAGAAACAGAGACAGCTGGATGCTAGGGTACATCAACGACGCGATGTCCGTCGCTCGCCATGGTCGCCATGGCTTGCGGCTCTTCATGCCCTCGAGCCTAATCGTGCTTATAAACATTGTAGATAAAATTGTTATTGAAAAGAGCTTCAAGATCTATGTGTGTTACCGTTCTTTTCCTCGAGGAACGGGTACTGCGACTGATTCACTGTACTTGGTACCAGAAAATTTTTTTTAAAACAAAACGCAAACAAATTCAGTCATTATGTGATGAAGGTTTGAATAAGTAACGCGAAATTCATGTTCGAATTGACAGCGACGATGTTATCGAACGCTTTTAGTGGGATGAGATGTCTTTAGTCTGTATGTATAGTTCTGTAATTGATTTCGAAGCGATACAGTCTATTCTCACAAAGTTTCTTCAGCAGGGTTTCATGAGGAGGAATTGTATTAGTATCAGCAAGTATGTCGTGATGATCCCCACCACCTGTAAATGAAGGGTGTAAGTGGATCTTATCTGGAGCAAAGGTTTGATGGATTTTACCTTTGTCAGGAGAGTCACGTCTAGCACTAGTCCTTTTACTGTGATCGTTTTGTTTCGCTGAAGAACTTGCATGGAGAATAGCTCCAACTGCATTTCCGAAAATAGAAATAAATATTTGTATCGATTATGCGCCTTTGCACTTAGTGATATCATTTTATCCTGAAGGAGGTGGGCTTTATTCTATGCTTCAAGAAAATTTTACAGCTGTCGAAATTTTAAGAAGTATTGGATGCAAGCAAAAATCTCCATAACAGAAACCAGAATTGCCATATCCGAAAAGACAAGGCTCTCAAATAACTTGTGACAACTTATTAAAAAATGAACTTTAAAAGCTGAACATTTTTTAATACGTTCTTCAAAACGTTATCTAAATATAGTAAAACTTTCAAAAATTTCTAGTTTATTTAAAATTCCTAAACCGTCTTCTAATAAATCTTCTAATATCTCTTCCCCTCCAAACTGTGTTTCATCTTACCTCCGAAGAAATTTGTTCATCGAAAGTGATAACAAGGATCCGATGAATATTGATGCCAATGTTCTTCACCTGGTCCTTCACCTTCTCGCAGATCAGAGCCATCCCAATCAATCCCAGACAATTATAAACGAGATACTCGATGTTAATCGACCAAAAATGCACAATCTTGCCATTAACAGTATTATTTGCCACGTAAGAGTACAAATTAAAAGTGATATCCATGATATTTAACGCGACGACAATGATGATCTCCAAACCAAATGATTCACTCGCAGCATCGATGATCCTACTGAACTCTATGTGCTGTCTTCTGAGCATCTTCAGCTCTGAGAGCAACGTAGGATTCTTCTGCGAATGATACACCCTTCTGAGCAGATGAGGTTCATCAGTAGCTAAACTCATCTTCAATTTCTCCAGAGACGTGTTAATCTTCCGAAAACACATGTTCAACACATACAAACAATTTATAAACAGTGTAGTTACCATCAGGGCCACGAAGAAAATGTAAAAGCTTATCGTGCCGGCTACGACCTTCCAGAAATTTCCTTGAAAGGCCCTAGTGTCGATGAAAAACAGGGATACTTTCACAATGTCGACAGCGAACATCCATTTAGCCGTGCTGCAGAATTCTTGAGGTGATAATACGCTAGATGCAGTTAAAAGCATTCGAAGCATACGCAATTTTGATCGAGATGACGTGAAGCTTGCCCAGAGACTGATGAGGCCGAACACGTAGATACCAACGAAATGTAACGTGATGTAAGATTCTTTCCATGCCATCTCGACATATTTCATCTGATAGATACAGAAGGGACATATCCACGTAATGTTTATTATCCCAAACATGGACCTAATGAACCTCATCTTGGCAAGCTTAGTCGAAGACAAGAGGGTATCGTAGGGGAAGAATCCGAGAGCGGAGACGACGTAGATGTATGGCCACATCAATGTTACGAAGTCCGAGATGTAGAACAATTTCTGGATTTTGTAGAGCGAAACCTTCACGTATCTTCTTAATGAGTCCAACATTTTTCTATTCGATCTGTTTAATTATAATGGTTATCTTCAATTTGTCTGTTCTTAGCGTTATTGCCACTTGCAATGAGAGACTACCATTTCGATTTGCACCGTTTGCGACCGTCGAACGTCTATGTAATACTGCGCAATTGTTTGATATCGAAGGTAGCAAGAGAATAATATTGGTAATGTACGATCAGTTTGCGACACCACTAGAATTCACTATTTTGAACGAGACTGATTGAACTGTATGCGTTTGACAATAGAGAAACACTTCGCATAATTTGATGGACATTTCGCATATCTGCAATAGCCACTACATTATCTTAATTGTGTACAGCGTCATTTGTTATGACATTTTTTATGGTTACCTTTATCACTTCTTTATAAGCCCTCATAGCTATTTGTTTTTATAGTTGTAGTAACTATTTGTTACTGTAAACTGTAAATCATCATATCGAAGTTTGATAACTCATTTGTCTTGAGTGCTTGTAAGATTCAATTGACGCAGACATTGTGCATTGAGTACTTAAAAACGTAGCAGTTGATGATCATATTTGCGATGAAATGACCTTGAAATATGTTGTGAAGGTCATCAGTCTGAACAACTTTTTCCTATACATGTTACCACCACTTGACTATAGTTTTTTTAGATATTCGTTAAAAACTGTTAGGATGACTATAGCAAATTCCACCTTTTCCCAATGACCGAATTCGTCTTTTAGGGTGGGGCCCAAACCCTCTCCCTAGACCTCCTCTCCTAAAGATCTAATTTAAAATGGCGGAATTCGTTGTACTGAATCTAACAGCTTTTTACAAATATCTCAGAAACTGCGGTCGAGCGATGGTAACATGTATAGCTAAAAGTTGTTCAGAATGTTGACCTCGACAAGGTCCTTTCAAGGTCATTGAAATCGGCGAAGTCACCATTATTGCAAATTTAAAATGAAATATCCGGGTAGCTCCCACTGAAAATTGTTGAACTATTAATTAATTTACCACTTTTTAGGCAGAAGTGTATAATTACTATTATTACTAAATAATAAGGAATCAGTATTAATAAGTCCTTGTACCATTCAGTAGCTTCGCATTTTATTGCACGATTTGTTTAGTCTTACAAATAAAATACCGACGATCTGGGTTACAATAATATTGTCTGTTTACGAAATTTCTCGCTGTGTTGTATTAAAAATGTGTCTAAACTAAACGCTATCATTATTTTCCGTATCACGATCATTGCGTGCTATGACGTTAGCTGCGCAAACGCAACTTGTTTTATCAACTTCCTGTTGTCTAGTGTTGTTACTAGATATAGCGTTTTTTCTTAGTGATATCATGAATCGCCATTTATCAGTTCCAGTAAATCGCGAATTCTATAAACGTAACCATCAGTGACTCTAACAACGTAATAATTAATTTTATCACGAATTTATTTGTAACAGACCGGGCAGTCACAAATTAATGTAAGTATGTAGTTAAATGGCACGCAATAAAATAAATAAACCGATTTGCTTTTAGAAAATTTGCAGGTCGCCTGCATTTGATCAAACTAGTTGAAAATTACGATAGGTTTTTAATATATTGTCTGATCACCATTAGTTTGTAGAAACAATAAACAATTCTGTTCAAATTGTGATTTCTATAAACGCATCTAATTAATTGTTACTGAGGATAACAATTGACTGAACAGAAATTAATTATTTTACTTTATAAAAAATTAAACATAAACATTGTTAGATATTTGTGTGATTAGAAATATTGTAGATACTGGAAAAAAAGAACATATCAAACAGATTTGAATCTTTTGAAAACAAAAAACCAAGTGTCTTTATTTATTGGACAAAAATCAGGTTTATCAGAGAGGAAATGAGAGTGCTCTAAGTGCAGAGTTTTTTTTTAATTGCATATTCTTTCTGTAAATTATAAAAGACAATTAATTCCTTTTTTTTAGACAAACTTGATTTTGTGATTGGACGTATGATGTCGCTAGACCGGGAAAGTTGAGGGGAATACAGTTACCCTCTCTCTGTCATTACCAGATTAATCACGTGACATTGTGACACGTGCACGACAGAGACGAAACGTGTCACATGACCAGGCAGCAGCGAAAGAGTGAAGTTGCTCGTTGCCGGGAAATGGAAGAATAGCATTGTAGAAAGAGAAAGGTAGAGTGGGGGTTAATCTGACGTCACACTGATGCCCAGGTTGACTGTTGACTGTACTGATAGGTATGGTATATATGTATTTATGTACTTACACCACTCTGCTTACACTATACGCGTTTTGTTTCTGTAGTGTAGGTCGTAGGTTATGTTTATGTGTCGCTACTAACAAAGTCAAAGTCTCGTGCAATCTAAGAAGAACAAATTAATACATAATTAGTATTTACTGGGTGAACTGTTTGTAGTTAAAAACTATCTTTACGCAAAGAACATTTAAAATAGCATACGACGATTACTTAATATTACCATTCTCCATGATGAACTAAACTTTACTGTATCTAAAAGCGACGTACACAAAACAATGCAACATGAGCAATAGCTACATCGACAAAGGAATCATCACTTATATTTACTTGGAAAACTTTGTGTAAGTACAGCACTTAAATACTTGTATTAATTTTGGTAATATAGCTTGGTATTTCATGATAAATAATCAGTGGAGAGTTTTCATAAATCTTTTTTGTCCGAAGGGTTAATTTATGAAAGTTAACATAAAGGAAACATATACGTTTGTTAATGATTTTATTAAATTAAAACATGAATATAAAGCTAATTAATCTTTGTTAAATTTTATGTTATGGTTTAATAATAAATATTTATTGCAGAACTTATTATAACGTTGCTGTAAAGCCTGGCAGGAACTTAAATGTAATTATTGGACCTAATGGCACCGGTAAGTCAACAATTGTTTGTGCCATCGTTCTTGGCTTGGGAGGAAAGCCAAGTACAATTGGCCGTGCTGTTCATGTTGCGGACTACGTTAAAGCCGGATGTGAGCAGGCAAAAATTGAAATTCATTTGAAAAATGGAAGAAACAGAGATGTTGTCATTACCAGAGTATTTAATATACATGGAAAGTCTTCCTGGTTTCTCAATGAAACGCCGTCAAACATTAAAGAAGTACAAGACTTAACGAAAAGCTTTAATATCCAGGTATAATTCTAGATTTAACTATCATTGATCCCAAACTAGACAATCTATATGCCTTATTTTATTTTCCAGATAGATAATCTTTGCCAATTTCTTCCACAAGATAAAGTACAAGATTTTTCAAAGATGAATGCGCAAGAGCTGTTAGAAAATACAGAGAGATCGGTTGCCGATCCTGTAATTCTAGAACGTCACAAACAATTGGTACAGTACAGAATAGATCATAAAAATTTTGAATCGGAAATGGCAAGCAAAAAAAAATTACTAGAAGCAAAGACTCAGATACACAATAACTGGAAGGATATGGTTAGCGGTATAAAAGAGAGGAAATTGATAAAAAAAAAGATTGTGTCTCTAAAACAAAAAAAAGCTTGGGTATTATATGAACAAAAAAGAAGAGAACTGCTTAAGGTATATATAGTTGCACCTAACCCAGACCAAGATGAATAATATTAAATATCATACAATTAATTACTTTATAAGATTTAATTCCAAATATGTTTTGCAGTTGAAAAAGAAAAAGGAGAGTGCAGCAGAGGAAGTAACATCTTTAGAGGCTGAGATGAAGCCTATGAATGAACAAATCGAAAAGTTGAAGTCGGAAATTAAAGTACTTCAGGATTCCATAGCAAATCATGTGAGTTTCTAAATATTAAGTCAGACGGTTTTAAGCACTATCGGAAATATAATTTAATTTCAGAATAATAAAGTCAGTATTAAAACCACAAAGCTCAAGAGAATGATGAATGTTATTGTGGAACATGAAAATAAAGTGAAAGAATGCGAAGTTACTTGCAGGCAGAGAATCCAGACTGAGGAAGCTCGTGACCACGACATCGAGATTGAACAAAAACAGAAAAAGAAGTTGGATAATGATTTGACTCTGATATTGAATGATATTGGATCTGGTTAATATTTTTTTTGACAATATTTCATATCGCGAAAAATTAAAGAGATATTCGAAATGCTTAAGTTAGATGGGACGCTCTGTACAATTTTACGCTTTTCAGAGGAGACTGTAAAAAGACAACGACAAGAAATCTTAACAAACATAGAAAAACAAAGGAGCATAATTAGTACTCTAACAAATCAAAATTCGGAACTGAAGAGGGAAGAAGAGCGGATGAACCTTGGAATCAGAGGTAAATTGTTTACGTCTATAACAATTATATTTTACTATAATCTATATTATATTTAATTACAATCCGCAGCTCAAGAGACAGAACTGCAATTCCTTAATATTGAAGCTAAGCGACTTCAGCTTTTAAAGGAAAAAAGTATTGACACATACAGGGCAGTGCATTGGTTGAGAGAAAATTTGAATAAATTCTCTGGAGTAGTACACGAACCGATATTGCTTAATCTAAACGTAAAAGATGCATCGTATGCTAAATATTTAGAAAATGTTATACCATTCCGTGATCTGATTGCATTTATTTGTGAGAATAAACGGGACATGAATATGTTGTTACATTATCTACGAGATGAGCAGAACCTGCAAGTGAATGCTGCACATTCTGATCCTAACAGACACGTTTCAATGGAACCGTCTGTACCTTTAGCGAATATTACACAATACGGTTTTACTCATTACCTGGTATCGCTGGTTGAAGCGCCGAGCACGATCATGAAATATTTAGTATCTATGTACAATTTAAACAACATCCCCATAGGAACTAATGCTGTTGAAGACAGTATTGATCATATACCTCATAACATCCGCTACTATTTTAGTCGTAAGTGAAAAATATATTTTCTTGATTGCTTTGGAAAAAAAGTTAAAACATTTCGGATCTACTAAATTTTTATTTTCCAGGATCGAATATATATTCAGTGAACAGGTCCAAATACACAGGGCAAAAATCTATTAGTATGCAACCAGTGCATAGTACGGGAATGTTAACTATTGTGCTAGACAAACCAAAATTATTAAAAATTGAAGAAAAGTTGGTGTTACACTGCAATAGATCGATTAAAGTGTAACGAATTATTTACAAGTTATGGATAATTTTTTCAGATTGCAAATGCTGAAAGAAAATAGAGAAGCAGTTTGCAAAAAAATAAATCAAATTGAAGGGAAGATTTGCGAACAGAATAAGGAGCTGGATAAGCACAGAGTCAGTAGAAACAAACACCAGCAAGATCTTCAACAAATACAAGCTTTGAAATCTCGAATATCGATGGTGGAAAAGAAGATTATGGATCTGCAAAATGAACGGACCAGCATCGACAAAATTAAGGAATCTACTACGAACGAAATAAAGGTTTTGCCTTCGTCCCAAAGAATTCGAAATAAATTTATTCGTGTCGTAATACTTATCCATAAATTTCTCAGGTGATTTTAAATAAGCAACTAAACTTTTATAAAACATACAATGATGAACTAGAGGAATGCTTCAAGTCCATTACAACGAGCGAGGAAATTGAATTGGCATTAAAGCTACATAACCGTACCTTAAATTCGAAAATAAACGAGTCTCAAGATCAGAGGGACAAGCTAAAAGCAGCAGAGGAAAATGTGAGACAACTCAGTATAGAAATGCAACCCATGAAGAACGAAGTGAAGAAAATGTACGATGACGCAGCGCAAACCACTAACGGCATTTGCCCATCCGATGATGCGTTTGGACCGATAAACAAAATTTTTAGTAAATTACCGCCAACTATCGAGGAGATCAACCATGAACTAAACACAGCACAAGCAAAAGTCTTTTGTATGGCAAATAATGTGGATGGAGAATCTGTGAGTATCATAATTCCCATCTTTCTTTGACACACACAGCCACAGTTTTCAAAGTTTTCGTGTTCACTACAAACATTTCCATAAAATTAGAAAACTATAATTTAAAAACATTGTTGATTTAATGAACAATTATTCTATAGTTGTAAGTGCGTGAATTTGATCTGTGTTAGATATTACAAGACTACGAGACTGTAGAAAAGGAAATCAACTATTTAAAAGAGTATATTCAGAACAAGACACATGAGATGGAAGTAACGACGCGACAAATAGATCAATTACGAGAGGAATGGCTGACTCCTTTGTCGAAAATCGTGGATCAAATAAACACGAACTTTAGCTTGTACTTCTCAGAGATGGGCTGCGCCGGTGAAGTCATACTAGCAGCAGCTGAAAACCCTGTAAGTCATCGCGGAATGGAACCAGGCCATGCACTTATTAATAAAGAACTTGTAAGGAGACCAATGTTTCGCTTATAGATGGACTTCGATCAATATGGCCTGAAAATCCGAGTCAAATTCAGAGACACCGACCAGTTGCAAGAATTGACGAGACACCACCAAAGTGGGGGTGAAAGGGCTGTGACCACTGCCATTTACATGATTTCACTTCAGGAACTTTCGAGAGTACCTTTCCGATGTGTAGACGAAATTAATCAGGGTATGGACGCTGTGAACGAACGACGAGTGTTCAATTTACTTGTGAAGATGACTGGGAGGCCAAACAGCTCTCAGTATTTCTTGCTCACGCCAAAAGTTAGTATACATTATAATTATTGTTCTAACACAAACTTAATTCTGGACCTCAGAGCCAATGTATTGGGTCCACTTTTTTAAAAGAATGATATCTGATGTCTTCAAATTTTTTGTAGTACTTTTTGAGTACTTTTTACAAAAGTAAGTTCGATACGATGATTTAATTTTTTGACAATAAAATACTGTATTTTGCATCTACGTTAAAATTAAGTATATTTCTCAAAAGTTTTCTGTTCCTCTGTTTGAAAAAGTGACCTAATATACACCGATTCTGGGATCCAAATTGCTTATAATTTACCTACAATTTTAAGTGATATTCTACTCCTAGAAGTTTCATGAATTAAAGTTATATTTGTCTTAAAGCTATATTGAATAATTATTAAATGAGAATGAACTGACTAAATTGAATATCAAATATAGATAATTAAACGTAAATTCTCACATTTTTGAAAATATATTTTTAGAAATATGTGTTTCAACCTCAATTCTATACAAAATGAAAACGACATTTATTTTTCAAAGTAGAATATCCCTTTCACAGAGAAATACAAAATAGCGGAGAATATTAATTCATAATGTTTAATTTTATTCAGCTGCTACCTGATCTACAGTATTCAGAAACTGTAACAGTACACTGTGTGTTTAATGGACCATTCATGATCAGTCACACAGACTTTGATACGGAGGAGTACTGTAAACATGTTGTTAGAACAATGGAAAAAGAAGATGATTAGCTTTAGTTTTGTAAGACATAGTTTATATATTTTTGCAGACTGTTTAAAATATACATATTTTATCAGTACCGTCTAGTATCAGCATGTCAGTTACATTAGCAATTGCATTTACTTCCTTCCTTTCTTTTTCTTCTTCTTCTGTGCCTCTGGCCAAGGAAATCCTCTACACTTCAAAACGTCCATTATATTATGGCAAGTGTAATAAGCATTTTCCATGGCCTCTTCGTTAAAAATATCCATACTGAATTTTGCTCTTCCTCCACTTTTTCTTGACTTTTTCGCACTCTTGCTTTTACCACCGTTATTGTTTTTACCGTTTTTACCGTTTTTACCATTTTTTCCATTTTTACCATTGCCTTTGGAACCTTTTCTTTTATTCTTTCCTCTCATATCGCTTTACTTAAATGCCGGAAACCTTATTCCGATTTATTTCATTTGTGAAAGAAGATTAGACGTTTTATACGTTTAACTTATTTACGACTGACTTATGTAGGATGAGAAGAATGACAAAGTCTCCTGCGGCAATGCACTTCTACATAAATGGTTGCTACCATTGACGGCGGAATCGATAATGGTTGCTACAATTGTAAGTTACATCAATAATTTCAATTCCTTTCTCATGGCAAGGCGGGAATTTAAAAACCCCGAATTACAATTTTTCGTACATCGTATGCTCAAAAGTTGTGCAATTATCTTACCTAAAAATCGTTAAGAAATCAATAATGAACTTCGTTAAATTTGATGCACTCTATTTTCACTGTATTAGTGGGTACACTTTATCAATAATTGCACTAAATATTTCATCAATATTAATAATCATTATACATATATATTTAGTTAATATTACTACAGTTATTAAAGGATTTAAATAATTAAATTATTATATATAATGTTACAAAGTTGCGAAAAATGTACATTTGTAACAGGATTTAGTAGCAAATTACTAAATATTGTTTAACGATAAGTGTATATATATAGTAATTTATATTCTGTGTATCACAACATCATTGAAAATTGTAACAATCGACGTACTTTTGAACAACAGTATACACAAGAATATATGTGACACGGCATACTTATGTTGAAATTGAATTAAAGTTCGAAGTCCCGGTTTCACCGTAAACCCTACTATTATTAGGGCGTAATACAATTACGATAAACCAGGAAACTGTCGTTGTCGATCGCGACAATCAATCTTCATCGGTTTCACCGGAAGTGCCGTGTTAGAAACGGAAACGCGAGTCCGTAATATTTTTGCAGTGATGGAAAAACATTTTGAGCAGCGTGGTATAACGTGAAGTGCAGAAGAAACATTGATAGCGATACGCACGAGTGATGACCTCTTGGATGTTGCTCCATAAAATTAACAATCAGAAATGTTTAGTATCGATCCGAGGAAGAAAGTGCGTTTTAAAGCTGACCAGTTATCGATTGCGAGAGAAAAATTCAACGAACCAAACTCGAACAACGCCCTCAGACATCCTTTAAAAAGTTTGGCTCGACTTGTAGGTCATTGACACGATGATGCTACCTGTATATCTCATGTTTCCTTTCTTGAAGTATACACAGTCTTAAAAACACTCACCCGTGCCAAATTTCGAAATGTTTTACGTGCACTTTGTCAATTTACCTCTTTCATCAAATTCGTTAAGGTAAACAGTAATATAAGCAAGGAAAAAGGACCGTTGAATTTAAAAAATTGCTTTTTTATTTTTCGTGAAGTTTCAACCTTGTCCTGGTGATACGAACCTGAATTCGCCCGACCATGACATACTACAGCGAATTCGTCGTTTCTATAGTACACAGATCAGTTACCTTATTTATCTTAAAGATAAGACTTAACAGAGTGACATTAATCTCATTCAGGATATCTCTAAATAGATATTTTTCGCAAGTACTTTAGATTTTTATGTTGAAGAAATATAAAATTGCTGACCGTTGGAAAAGAATTAAATAAAATTACATTTTTAAAAAGATCTGATGTTTTAAAGTACCTACTTGAAATTCATGCGAAAATTTCCGTTGCACAACAGTAAAAACTGATGCACTTGAAAAATGCCTATCTTGCGTGATTTAATACTTGAACTATAAGAGGGGCAAGAATATGCCATTCCACGTTTTCCGTCAGACAATTATTAAAGAGATAAAAGTACGTTGAATAATTTACGCAGTTGCAATTAATAGACTATCGTTGGCTGTAAATATTTGTTGGAAATGATAAATACGATTAGTGATTCGAACATTTCTAAAAAACGAAACAAATGCATGTACCGTTTAGTAAAAATTATAAAATAATTTAGGTATGAGGACAAGGCATTTCTACAATGATTGGGGATGATCGAACCCTTATATTAATACTTGAGTACCAAAGTAGCGACTTTTAAATTTCTTAAATGTTTTTGCTAACAGGTAGAAAAAATGCTACAGGTTTCTACTTTTTTTGATAATCATAAATGGATTTATATTTGAAGCATAAAGACATGCGTTGAAATTGTGAAATTCGATTTTATTGAACATCGTAGGAAATGTTAAGCATTGACCTAAGGGTTGTATCAATACCAAATTTTTTTATTCTATATACCTCACAAAAAATTCATATTCATTTTTATATACGACGAATTTTATCATCGCACATGTCGTCAACGTCAAATAATTTCTTACGTCAAACATACGAATAATTACAATTAGACTGTGGACATTATGAATTTATGACAAAACTAGTCGAACCTATATCAATTCTGTTCTCTACAACTCCTTATCATTTTAAATGTTTTATTTAAAATGTCCTCCAAATGATATTTTATTAATTATATACATTGTGTATTAATTGCTTATCTAAGTAATTCCAAGAATAATGTTTATTATAAAATATAGTGTACATTTAAACTGACAATTTAGAAATGCCGATTGACAGTCGACACAGGTGCGCAAATATAATATTTTTTAATTCAGTATATGGCACAAAAAAATACTTGTTTAAAAAATATTAGAAATGTAGAAAGTAACAGTGAAAAGGCGATTTTTAGGGGCTGCAAAATTAGATTTTGCCTATGCCCCTATCAATGTAAGCAGACAAGTTTTATTTCACTCCTACTCCTTGCAATTTAAGCAGACAATTTTTATTCTGTCCTTACTCCTTGCAATGTAAGCAGACAATTTTTATTCTGTCCCTGCTCCTTCGCAATTTAAGAAGACAATTTTTATTTTGTCCCTACTCTGCAAAATTCAAAACAATTTTTATTTTCCTCCCACCACTTGTAGTTTCCGTATTTCAATTTTTATTTCGCCCAGAGACCAACTCTATCAGCAAACATTCGATTAAACCAACTCCCAAGTTCGCAATAAAACCAAAACCATTGACCGTTCGGCATTACCATTTCTATTACCACCAAGATGCCCACATGCCGGCTCCGGATTCTCTTGAGCCGATTAGAATTGACAGTGACGAAGGAGAGGGTAATGAAAGGCTGTGTACCGAATCACGGTGTATTAAGAAAACTGGTAAGTGCGAGTGCCTCGTGTTCGTGGCCCGTATTCGAGTCTCGACTGTCATCGAATCACCTGTATCCTAGCCGAGGAAGAAAAGGATCGTCGAAAGATCTCGCTTCTGACCGTGCACGTCCTTTTCCCATTGGTCTCTCTCTCTCTTTCTCACTCCCTCTCTCCTCCCCTCTCTGCCTCTGTCGACCCGTTGCTCTCTCTCTTTCTGGCTGTTGGTATTGAAATTTCGAGGATTGCGGACAGATGGAGGTTCCGCGAACGTAACTATTGATAGGCACGCGCAAATCGACCGTCGAGAAGTGCCGGTAAAACACACGCGAAACAGTCGCGCACAGTCTTCGTCACGAGTGGATCGTCGACAAACCGCGGCGACAAGTAAACCGGACCTCTTTCGCGATCTTCGAGTACACATTGGACCAGTTCTTCGGCTTTGTTCATCAGTTTTCCAACATCTACCATCATAGACCCTTGACAACCAAGAGACAACGTTATTTTCCTACAGACTTGTCGACGAACAACAGGGAAACATGTCCACGGCACTGCTCGCCGTATTCGCGGTGATCCTGTGCATCCTGTTTAGAATACTGAACGTAAACAGTTCACCGCAGCGGCCACTGATCCTGTGCAAGGACCAAACTTTCCTCACGACCATCCTCAAAATCGCACCAGTCATCGCCGAGCCGTAAGTTCGAAGGACATCATTCTATCTCGTGATAAAATCTCGGGTGACCGTCAACTCCTTGCGAATTCCGTCTCTTCGAGATCGCATCGAGCCATAAAAAGTGAGGTTATGTCATACCTGCGACGCCAGAGATTTCTCATGTAGATGCAACGATGCTTCTCACTGCATCAGCGCCGGAGATTCAGATCTATCATAGTGCTAGATGTGTTCAGGGAAAGGGTCCCGGCTTTGTTTCGCGGATCAATAACATAGAAAATTCGGGAAACTTACTGAAACGTTTGCCAGGTAAAAGGCGTATCTCCGAGGATGGTCCGGCACCGGTGTGATCTAGTTTTCATTAATAGGCGATGACCCCCGTGTCAGTCTTTCTAATTATGTCATTAGAAAATTCCCGAGCGAATCGGCTTGAATCAACATCCATTCCTCCAAATTCGTGATAATCGTACATAATTAAAATTTATGGAGAAAATATAATCTACGTTAATTTCTTACAACAATCGGTTCTAAGTAATATTATAAATAGTTCAGGCAGATAGGCATCCGCTGTGCAAAAATAGGTTTTCTCGATCAGTCTATGGCAGAACCTAATTAGTCATACTAATCGCCGATCCACGACGTACGGTCATGTGACCCCCGCACATTTCTTCGTGCGTTTATCGAGTAAACTTTGGAAGCTGTACATATGTAATACATTTGTAATTTCAAAGATGCAAAACTGCGAATTATGACGTGATTACCGATTCAAGGAAACTATCGCGATCGACAGCTAATATAGTCATCGATGTTCTTCGACTTTGGGGACAGCATAATAATTCCTTCCGATTAGCTATGACCTCACCGGACAACTGCTTTGGTCTGGCTGCATCATGGTTATCGGTAGATGACTAATGCGTTATCTTTTAATGCAACGAACCGTTTACCGATACAAGTTTTTTTTTTAAACAGTACTTAATTAGAACATACAGCGGTGGAATTGCTGTTTTAGATCGTCCTAACAATGACCGCTGAAGTTATCCTCGAGTACGGTCGTCGAGGATGGCTTAGAAAACGATGCGTTATCAAAGAACTTACATAAAAAAGAGTTAAGTGAACAATAATCTTCTTCGCGAAAAGTGTACGGTAGAACTAGCGAACGTCTAGCACAATAAGTGTACAATATAGCAACATAAAAAGTATATTCTTGTGTAAATGTCTGGTAATTTAGCTGTAATAGTTGTACAGGTGTTTTTTTTACATCAAATTGTTCTATCGACTCTGTTGAACAGAATGATATCGTTTAATAGTATGTAATGATTACATAAATATATTTAAAGAGCTATTAAAGCGAAGAATGTAACCAAGATATGCTATCTTTCATTGATGGTTTTTAATTTACTCCAAAAGATAACAATGTAGGACAAAATCTAATGATGTCATGTAAAAGACGTTAGTAGAAGTTGCAAATCGTTTTTTTTATTCAAAAAAGATGAAAACATGTAAATTAATTTGTTTCTTTATAAATTGTTCAATTAAGTCCAGACATTGAAGTAATTTTTTGATAACTTATATCAATCACCTTCGTTCAAAGTATTAATAAAAATTGTTCCAATACTTAATTATATTACTTCATCATTTTTTATAACTTTTGGTAAAATGATATGTGCTAAGATTTATTATTATATTTTCTTGAAACATCGTTAACTCTGCTATCAAATTTCTTTAACAAACATGTCTGGTTTTTTCCGTGTTTAATCCACGAAACTTCGCTTAATCATTTTTGTCATTCTTAGTAAAATGATAAGTCTTTATTACTTTATATTCTTCAAATATTGTTAATTCTACTATGAAATTTTTTTTAATAAACTTTCTTTGTTTTTGCTACTTGTAATTTACGAAACTCGACTTCGGCATAAAATATGTAAATGAAATAAGAAGAAATGAGAAAAACGATAAATGTATTGATATATTCGTCGCGTTATGTACCAGACCACCATACAAACAAATTTTTTCACAAAAGTACACAAGAAGAGACGTGTTAAAAAGAGTTGCAGAATATCGTTAAAATAAAATGAAGCTGCCAATTGGAGTGTGTATCTTCCAAAAACAAGCAAAACTTTGTGCGAAGAAAAATGGAGAATTTACAAAAGATACTTTTCCGTGTCTACATCAGAATCTTCAACAGATTATTGAAGTCAACTAGGACACAAATTAGCCACTAACAATATAATTTCACTTAGTAAAATATCGAATAATAATACGTTACATTAAATTAAAAAATGGAACGCACTTGTGTTAGGAATTAAATCAATTTCAAAGGCACCATCTATTTGTGCTGCAGTAACGAGATGTCTAAAGATAACGACACTCGAGACTGATAAATGACTAACGAAACGATAACAATTGGAGACTTTGCTTCTACAACAATTTCGCGGAATTTTTTCTGGGATACCATGACTCGTTTCGGGCCGGGCCCGTTTTAATCCCACCCGCATCGATATTGAATAATAAATGACGATCATTCAGCTGGTGCATATCCATAGCAAGACTTCCTGCAGTCTATCGAGTGAACGTGTTTCCTAGCAATCTTGTTGCTTTCGCTTT
Organism: Sphecodes monilicornis; assembly: GCA_913789915.3. NCBI lineage: Eukaryota > Metazoa > Arthropoda > Insecta > Hymenoptera > Halictidae > Sphecodes > Sphecodes monilicornis. The sequence continues at coordinate 9,981,354 of OU565297.1, read as the reverse complement.
TACTTCCGTCCGAAGAATGAAATTCCTCCTCGTAATTGCGCGTGCCACCACGAAATCGTTCGGCCATTCTTCCTCGCCAACCTTATCATTTCGGCAACGATTGCCTATCACGATCACCGATCGTTCTGCACAACATGTCTACCAATTAGAACGAAAATCAATCACTGCCGGCACGCATTATTCCTTCCAGCAATTGTACAATGTTGAATCAAGCCTTATCGTCCTCGATTTCCTTTTATTGCTGACGGTTCGTTCTACTTCGGTCTAAAGTCGTTTTGCAATAATTGGAAACACTTCTTACACTGTAGACTAAAATCTGTTTTCGTGAAAATATGTAAAAATTAGGGAGAATTAATCTAATAGTGTACGCACATTTATTTGTTCCTTCAATTTTTGTTTGTTGGCACTACTATGCCTGATTGTTAGACTATAGATCTTTGTGCAAAATAAATGTTTTATTCTGCATTAACACTAGATTTACGGGATCCATCAAAATGACTGGTTCTAATATTTTTAATTTACGATTATTGAAATTGTCATTCTGTATTCGTGAGGAGTTATTCAACAAATTTATTTCTTTGGGTATGTATAATTTTTAAAAAATGATTAAAAATTTGAATAGATACAATCTTGTTATTTTTGTAAAGTGATGGAAAATAGTTACGTTTATAGCTCGGTAAACCTAGTGTTAAAGTCATTATAGACGCAGCTAATCATTATTTAAATTAACCGGTCCCAACAGCGCCAGCTCTAGCGCCCCGGACAAAAAGACAAATTGCCGCCCCTTAAGAATATATATACAGGGTGTCCCAAATAAATGGGAACACCTAAATATCTGTCGTATTTACAGTCCTATCAGAAAACTTCAGAGGACAAAGTGACACTATTGCAGGGGGCAAATATAATGGTAAAGAAAAATATTTTTTATGTCGTGTTTTTTAATGAAATTTCAAGGTCACCGATGTTTTTTTTAAAATGGTATAGTATCTTTTTTTACGATAGCATGATAGACAATAAAAAAACTGAATTTAGTGGATACCACCTTTTGACCTTGAAATGACCTTGAGCAAGAATAATCATGTTGGAGCGGATAAAATGTGGAAGTTTAAAACTTACGTGTTTCAGCAAAGATTACGCGTTGTTTACGGCGGGTTGACCTTTACATATCATAATAATAAATGTTGACCATCTTCATTTATACAATATTGCAATCTTGCATTAAATGATCTGTATGCATTGTCGATTTCCTGAGACGTAATTGAAGCACATGCTGCAGTAATCCTTTGCCGCATATCCTCTGGCGTTGTGGGTTTATCTTTGTACACAATACATTTTATCTTGCCCCATAGATAAAAGTCCAATGGTGTCAGATCCAGAGAACAGACTGGACATGGAATTGTTCCTCGTCGCCCAATCCAGCGTCCAGGATATTTCGTATTTAGCACCGTTCTAGCAACTTTAGAATAATGCGCTAGACAACCATCATGTTGAAACCACACGCGCTCCCGATCGAATAACATAATTTCTTCTATAAGGCCCGACAAATCCTGGCGTAAAAATGCAGCATACGTTATACCAGTAAGAGTTCCTTGTATAAATTCGTTCGACGTTCAATTACGTCTCAGGAAATCGACGATGCCTACAAATCATTTAATGTAAGATTGCAATATTGCATAAATAAGGATGGTCAACATTGCGAACATTTATTATATGTAATGGTCAATCCGCCGTAAAAAACGCGTAATCTTTGCTGTAACACGTAAGTTTTAAACTTCCACATTTTATCCGCTCCAACATGATTATTCTTGCTCAAGGTCATTTCAAGGTCAAAAAGGTGGTATCCGCTAAATTCAGTTTTTTATTGTCTATCATGATATCGTAAAAAAATATACTATTCCATTTTAAAAAAAAATCGGTAACCTTGAAATTTCATTAAAAAACACGGCATACAAAATTTTTTTTCTTTACCATTATATTTGCCCCCTGCAATAGTGTCACTTTGTCCTCTGAAGTTTTCTAATAGGACTGTAAATACGACAGATATTTAGGTGTTCCCATTTATGTGGGACACCCTGTATATTTTTTAAATGAAGCCAAATTGGCGCCCCTAATATTTGGCGCCCCGGACGAATGTCCGACTTGCCCGCCCCTAGAGCGGGCCCTGGTCCCAGATTATTTATATTAGAATTGTTGAAGTTACAAAGATTCGTAGGACATGATCGAATAAATTTCTTAAATCAAACATATACTATAATAAAAACAGCAGAAAGTCTAAATAAACACAATTTTGTCATTTTTATAAAGCAACAGGTGCTTAAAAAATAAATAAGTGAAATAAAATATGGAAAATTTGCTATTTGTGTGTCGAATAAATGTAAGAATTATGACTGTAGAATACATTTTCAGTTTGTTAGTTCGCAAATTAATAGTGTTGCTATTTCTCGCGAACTATCCGCGAAAATGATGCTCGTATTTTAATCGCGTTCATTTTGCTTTCAATTTCGCTTCATCCAGTGTTTCCTAAACGATTTCCCTTTCTCCTACGACGTTCTATTTCCGTTCGCGAATGAATGATTTTATTTAGTCTTCGACAGTCGATTGTTTTCCTTTCCGTAGAAAAAAAAACTACGCTTTGCTAACAACGAGCGACACGCGAGCCATTATGAGAACGCAGTGGAAAAAGGAAAACAAGCTGAATGTCCACTTGTGATCAATTATGCCCTGACCATGACTGTTGCCCGCTATAGCGTTATTAAACGTAGACGTGATTTTTGCATCGAACGTAAAACTAACCAAGGAAACTTTACAGAGGCTGATCAGAACAGGATTTACCTTATAAAAATAACGAGAATGTGTTTATCCTTAACTACAGTTACTCAAATAATTGATCACATACAATTTATATCAGTATAACTTTTTTACGAATGGACCAAACGACTTCAGTTTCTCTGTAAGGCTAGAAGGATTAGTTTAGTAATTGACGTCTAACAATAAACATGTTGAAAAAATGCATTTGGTCGGAATTGTGAAAAAAAATAATAATTGTGATTATTACAACTTTTTTATCTAGGCCAATATCGAAAATTAAAAAAGTGTGTTCTGTAGATTCATATAAGTTATATGCATGCTGAAAATTTCATCGAAATTGGTTTATTGGTTTACGAGTTATAAACAATCAAATGTGGTAAAAATGGCAGTTATAGACCGAAAAACGTAAAAAATTGCAATTTTTACTACATTCGATTGTTTACCAATAAACCAATTTCGATGAAATTTTCAGCATGCATACAGCTTATATGATTCTACAAAACACATTTTTTAAATTTTCGATACTGGCCCAGACAAAAAAGTTGTAATAATCACTTTTATTATTTTTTTTCACAATTCCGACCAAATGCATTTTTTCAACATGTTTATTATAAGACGTCAATTACTAAACTTATCCTTCTAGCCTTACAGAGAAACTGAAGTAGTTTGGTCCATTCATAAAAAAGTTATACTGATATAAATTGTATGTGATCAATTATTTGAGTAACTGTATCTCGTTTATAATATATACCCAAAGAAATAAGTTCTTTGAATATGTAGTTCTTCATGGATACATTTTTACATTCTCAATAATTTTGAATTAAAAATATTAGAACGGGTGATTTTGTTGACGCGATATTGTTAAGATTGACCGGCATGATTTTGTCAGTGTCGCTTTGTGCACTGCGATCGACGTCATTTTGTTAATTTCGCAGAAAAATTTCTAAACGTACGCTGCGCGAATATTTTGTTCAAGGTTCCCTGTATTACCTCGTGCGAACGTTTTTCTTACATTCTTGTCGACGGAGATAGCAAATTTGAAACGTTAAATAAATAGTAGAATCAGAGTTGACAATTCATGAACACCGACAAGTTTCACCTACTTCGAGCAACGAGCCGTGCACGCCAGCTAATTTCACTCGATCCATAATGTTATAAAATACAATATTATTCATGCTGGTAGCCCGACTTTTCCACCGGGGTTCTCCGATGAGCGAGCAGTTCCACTTTATTGCCTCGTGCAAATGAAACATAGTGCTTCTAAAACATCTGATACTTCTATGAAAATAAATTTTCTCTTCAAGCAATAGAAATTATTTCATGCTGTAAAGAATGCAACGAAAAAAGCACAATACACATTCTATTAGACATTGATTTATAATTGGTGTGAATCTTTATGTAGAATAAAAATTCTCTGCATCAATTGCAAGATACAAGAGTCAAATAGAAATTCCATTTATCTGTTAATAACTTTAAAGAAGCGTTTCATTGATCATAGATTTATCACTGATAAAACTGTGGACATTTATGGAAAATAAAAATTCTGTGCATCAATTGCAAGATACAGGAGCCAAATAGACATTCTATGTATTTTTTAATAATTTCAAAGAAGCTTTAATTGGTCACTGATTTATCATTAGTAGAGCTGTGGATCTTTATACAAAATAATAATTCTCTGCCTCAATTGCAAGATACAGGAGCCAAATAAACATTTTATTTACTTAATAATTTCAAAACAGCTATCTATTGGTCACTGATTTATCATTAGTAGAATTGTGGATCTTTATACAAAATAATAATACTCTGCCTCAATTACAAGATACAGGAGCAAAATAGACATTTTATTTACTTCTTAATAATTTCAAAGAAGATTTCTATTGGTCACTGATTTATCATTAGTAGAGTTGTGGATCTTTATACAAAATAATAATACTCTGCCTCAATTACAAGATACAGGAGCCAAATAGACATTCTATTTACTTCTTAATAATTTCAAAGAAGCTTTCTATTGGTCACTGATTTATCATTAGTAGAGTTGTGGATCTTTATACAAAATAAAAATTCTCTGAATCAATCGCAAGATACAGGAGCCAAATAGAAATTTCATCTATCCTTTAATAACATTAACACTAGGTTTACGGTGCACTAAAATTGATTATTTTACATTGCTTTATAAAAATAATAAAATTGTATTTACTTAGATCTTCCGCGATTTTTATTGAAATGTGTACACAACAAGATAAATCTAGTTAATAATTCCTCACGAATGCCTCCTTATACTCTTAATAATCGTAAATTAAAAATTTTTGAATTTGGCCCCGTAAATCTAGTGTTAAAGAAGCATTTCATTGATCATAGATTTATCACCGATAAAACTGTGGACATTTATGGAAAATAAAAATTCTCTTCATCAATTAAATGTCATCTAGTTTCGTCATAAATGCATGAAATATGTAGTCAAATTATTAACGATACTATATACTATCTTTGATTGAATTTGTAATAAAACCTTGCGGAACCTCCTTTTATATAACTATGTATTTACTTTCTGCGTTTCAAACTGTTTCAATTGCATGTCCCGTTTCGCACACTTGCCGGATCGAATATGCTTATACGGTCAATTAATAGGCGTCTCTGCTGCTTAATGATGTTGTGACTCTGTGATAACGGTACGCTTGTTATAATTAAGCGCAAGGATGAAACGGGAAAATCGAACGCGTACATACGGAGTAATTTAGCGGTGGCAGTAAAGAAGTGGAGTTTTGTGAAAAATTCAGGTCGAATATCGACCGTTTATTGATGCGCGAGTGAAACGAGCAGTAATATAAAATTTGAATGTCGCGAACTTTCCCGGGCTTCCGATCAAAGAGAAATAGCAGCAAAGTTGAAGGACAAAGTTGTAGAACAGAAACCAGAGCACAACAATGTTGAAAAATTCGAAAATATGCAGCAGACTGTAACCATTTCCGGTAACCGTGAACCGTGATCGATTAGGATGCAGGAACGTAAAATTTGTTATAATATTTGCAAAAGTGCAAGCATTCAATGCTTCGCGGAGGACTGCACGCTTCGCACAATTTTCTGACGATGTTGCACAACAGAACTATCTTCCGACTGATAAATCGGTTGTTATGCAATTGCGATTAACGTTCCAGCGTTCGATGCATCCTTCTGCTATAAAATAAAGCAGTTTTCTAACAGGATGATTTGTCAAACCTGTTGCAAACTTTGGAGAAGGTATTAGTACTTTATCTACCGGAAATATACCGATAGCGGTTTGAATCATTATGCTGTGTGAAAAAGAATATTCGAAATTCTGGATTTAATTATAATTTTTAAAGAAATTGTTGGGTTATATTATTTGAGGTTATTTTTGGTTCATCATTAAAATATTGCCGATGTTGTTGAAAAATTTAGTAAAATAAATACTCAGTTGCGAATTACAAATTTCTAAGTGTTGAATAATCACCAGACTGGATCTTTATGCAAAGATATAAGGTTTCAGCATTCATTTCAAGGAATAGGAATTACATAGAAAGTTGTTTCTATTTTTAACTATTTTATCGACCTGATAATAGCTAGACTGTAAAATTTAAAACAGGAGAGAGATTAAAAGAACTTAAGAGAATTAATACATTATTTTTAATTGATTGAAAATGTTTAAAAAAGGATGATCTATTTGTAAAAAACCATTATTTTGTATAAAGATCTGAATCTAATAATGACATAGTTGTTTTGAAATTGATCCTTATTTCAGCCATAAATTCATTAAATTTTCAATCTAGTAGCACGTTAATCGTATCGAGATGATTCTTTTTAACACTTTAATATTTTGTATAAAATTGTACAAAATGCTCCTTCATACAATGGAGGTTAAACAAAATCAACTTGTTACCATTAATAAGTTCCCAGATGCCAACTGCTAACAATTTTGATAAAAACATCTTGTGACATACTTCTATTCTTCATCATAAAAATTATATAAAACTCAGCACGATCCCGATGCTGTAATAGAATATTTTGCAATGTGATTCTTCGCTGTGAGTCGGAAGACCGGAAGTCCTCGACATCGCGCGACTATGAGTCCATGTGCGGCCTTCGATGGCTCCCAACAAACACTATTTAATTTTTAACATATTCTGCCGAAAGAAATTGACTGAAACTTATTTCGCGTTTTTATAACCAGATAAACATTCTCTATATTTTATACACGTTTCATTTGTGGAACAAGAGAACCCATGATTAGAACGCATAAAATTAGCAGAACAGTGGCATATTTTGAGAGAAAACTCATAAATCATGCGGGCACTATTAAAATATGAATTAAGCCAGTTAGAAAACAGAGGAGTCGTTTACGAGCGGTTCGGTTCGTTTCTTCAGGGTAGCAATCATTTGGTCACAAAAATTGTGACCGAATTCTTCCATTTTGTGTTTTACAAAATGTTATTGCTCGTCGGGTGTTGGGATAATTATTTTATAGATTGAGCCACACATAAGTTGTAAAATGATGTACATAATGTACAGTCATGTATCTTTATTTTACTTGAAATCTATACGTTTTATAACGGGCATTAATATCGGGCCACGTGTACAGAGTCATAATTAATTCTTTGATATCAATGTTTTCTTGGTATGGTACAATATGTACCATGTTTAAAAAATTAATCTTTACCGAGATTATTTGATTCATTTTTTATTTCAATAATACTCTAGTGCTGTCTTCGTATTTTTTGTAGATATTTAAGAAATGAAGTTTATCAGGAACCACTTACAACACTTGAAGATATGAAGAAACACTTGAATATGTGCCTCTCATATTCAGTCTCTCTGATCGTCCAAAATCATTTAAATTAAAAATACACTAAAAAACAACTCGAGGCACATTAGCTTTTAACTCCACATAACTTAATAGCTTCTATTCGGCATTTTCTATTTTCATAAAAATACCAAAAATAAAAAATCTGATTATTATCTTACACTTTGCCCGATACTAAACAACTACAGCTTTCAGATACATTTATGAGCCGCATTTAACCCCTGCAATTAACAGAAATAAAATTCTATTTTGTTGTTGTCAATATATAATCAGTGCAGACTAATCACTATAACCATAAAATAAATCGTAGTGCAAGGTGTTAAAAGCCCTGTTTAACAAGAAGTATAAGCAATTTCATTAGAGAAAAAATGATCTGATTGTCATAGCGAAAGCAAAGAATTCGTGCATTAACTTTGTAAAAAGTTTTTAACACTTTGCCGTCCGCACATCTCGTAAAAATTTCTTCGCTTGGCGCCGGCCGTTCTTGAGGTTATCGGGTGATTATAAATTTTCAAGTTTTGAAACTATTTTCATGAAATTTGGAAGATATACATATGTAAATATTAAATATTAATAGTAAATATTAAATAATGCGCAATTAACACTATGCCGTCCAGTACACCACTGTGGTGTCGCCGGACGGCAAAGTGTTAATAGTTTGCGAAAAAATTTCGCCCTCGTTTCGGTGCAGAGTTCTGCAATATGATGGTTAAAAAAATGGAAAAGATTTGAGACAGTTCATGCTCCGAAGAAATTCGCATGGAAGAAGTGGAAACGGCCGATTTCTCCTTTTGTGTGACGACGCAAAAGTGCTTTTCACGCGTGTCTTGGCGGGTAATGGCCGGTGATTCGGAATCCTATGCTCCACTGATCCACTGGCAACCGTTTGCGGGCCTGCAATAATGTGGTTTAATAATCCGTTGTCGAACGGTGTTGCTATTCTGCGACGGAACCGCCACGGTTAACGATGCAAAAATTATAGATCTTCTGCGAAAGAAGAGACACACTTTCGTGCGGCGAATCTACGTTTTGAGGTATATACAATGGATGACCCTGTACCTCTGAAACCAGTCCCGACTCGACTAGATCTTTAAAATGCTAATTGCTGGACTAGGAAGTGTGTCGAGTAATTTGCATGCGATTATCCAACCCAGTGTTTTCTACACTTGAAGAAATGTCTAGGTTGATTGACTTCGTTCTTACCGAGACAGCAAGATTTATTATTATATCATTCAACTAGATGCTAGATCGGCTCTAATTTACAACTTATGGTCGGCTAATTTTGTACGCAGTAGGTGATTATTTTATGGTCTAGCAAAGCTATAATTAAATATTTCCTGGGGAAATTTTTCAATTCCTTTTCTATGTGGTGCAATTGTTGAGAATCGTATTAACCATTTTACAAATTAAATAAAGCAAGATTTATTATTATATCATTCAACTAGATGCTAGATTGGGTCTAATTCACAACTTATGGTCGGCTAATTTTGTACGCAGTAGGTGATTATTTTATGGTCTAGCAAAGCTGTAATTCATAGCTAGAGATTATTTAATAAATTTTCAAGTAGTAGTGGTCGTTTGGGAATCTAAGAATTATCTTCAGGAGCCGTAATTAAATATTTCCTGGGGAAATTTTTCAATTCCTTTTCTATATGGTGCAAATTGTTGAGAATCGTATTAACCATTTTACAAATTAAATAAAGCAAGATTTATTATTATATCATTCAACTAGATGCTAGATTGGGTCTAATTCACAACTTATGGTCGGCTAATTTTGTACGCAGTAGGTGATTATTTTATGGTCTAGCAAAGCTGTAATTCATAGCTAGAGATTATTTAGTAAATTTTCAAGTAGTAGTGGTCGTTTGGGAATCTAAGAATTATCTTCAGGAGCCGTAATTAAATATTTCCTGGGGAAATTTTTCAATTCCTTTTCTATATGGTGCAATTATTGAAAATCGTATTAATCTTTTTACAAATTAAATAAACTATAATGTGATCAAAGATATCATTTATTATTGAAGTGATCAGTTGTGTAAGCTTGACCATGAATTTTTGTATAAAGTGCACCTGACATGAAAATGGACAATTTGCTGTGTTAATTTTGTTGTTGTTACTGTTAAACAATGTTTGACTTCGACAATGGGACGTCTTTGTACATTATGGGGTTAATAGTCTTCTAATATTCAATCATTTCTTCCCATGGAATGATTTTTATAATTTCAATAATTCTATTGAATAAATAATAAAAACCGTTCATGTGATTCTGGGGTTCAATATGAAATAAATATTAGACACTTGAAGTCTTTTTCTAAATAATAGAAACTATGCTCCATTTGCTTCGACACTTTCCTGCCATCGACTTATGAAAAGCATTAATATTATTTTTAAAACAGCTCTGACTTTTTAAGTCAATCAATTCTAGGTTTGAAATGGAGATTTGAAATAATAAAAATAGTATTTGAAATAATGGAAATAATAATAGAAATAGTAAAAATAATTCCGAGTATTGTTTGAAAATAATAGTTCGTTGGGGACGAACTGGGTGCATAGCGCGCACGTCGCAAAACTCCGTATTTAATAATTCATAGTCAATCAATACTAACTGGACTGCAAATATTTCTCTATGAGTAATACAACCTACGAACTGCTCGAAATTTAGCAAACCTCGACTATATTACCTTTTGCATGTTACCCATTCATTCAACATTACACATTTCGAATCATTTTATTATAGAAGCTACTGTTCCACAAAAATGATTCACTTCTATTAACAAAATAAAACAAATGAGAATGGTCAAGTATCTGTAAGCGATAGCGTGAGTGCACCTTGTTAAGTTATTGTATAATGGCAGTAATGAACTGCAATTTCAACTGTGTTTTTATTGGAACATTATTTTTAGATGAATGGACTGGTCGACTAACTGGCCTAATCAATTCATTTCAACCTTGTACAAATATTTTTGTAGTGGTCTGCTCTAGGTCGTGAACAGATTGCCTCATCTTTAATTTTGTTAAGATTCAAAGCGAGGCAAGAATAGCAGTGAAAAAATGGCAGAATTAGCGAATAGTGGACTTTGAGTTATCCATTATTGTCAACGAAGAATAACAATAATTTGAAGAACTGTGGAAAAATTATACTCTCGTGTCTTGACAGTGAAAACCCTCAAAATTATAATAGTACATAATCATTAATTTTTGATTAGTTAATCGCTCCAGGCAAATCTTTTCCATCATCCCCTGAAATAAACCAGTAAACCACTACATTCTCAACGTTATAGTGATTGTGGTCAATGAATGAAACTTTTGTGCCTGGTGTTATGATTGTCAAGGTCACAAAAGGTCAAGCATTAAAGACACGCCGCTTATAATATATAAGAACGTAAATGCACAACGCCTAGAGCATGACTCACGTCAGGGATACGATGGCATAATGTTGTCCTTACACATTGTAAGCACACACTATATACGCTGCAAACAATACACATTCGTTACAACCAATTGTTTTAAACAATCCGAAACATTAATGATGCTCTAAGATGCATTTCGAATGAACTTAAGGTTGATAGTAACACTATGAAATTTGAATCCTGTTTACAAACGAGGACTTTAATAACAAAAATGATGGAATTAATAATGTTAGTAAACCTGCAATTTATTCCTATTCATATAAAAATATATGAATGCTAGGAAGAATGTAAATAGAATTTTTAATGGATGTTGAAGAATATCTTAGATACTAAGACTTTGTGCTGGGCCGCTTGCAAAAAATAGTGATCTTCATTATGCAATGTTAAAGAACGTCTTAGTTATGTATCGTAATTTCCATGTTTCAGATACAAACCGACAAGATTATGGGGTTTTAGTGGTCATGTGCAGACCATAATCCACAGTATTATCGGTCGCGTTCGTTGCCCTTGGCCGATTGGAGAACGGGTCTACATTGGACTTCCGGATGACACTACTCTCACCTACGATCTATATCAGCCGCTGACCAATGACTATGAAGGTTAATTCTCTTACCAAAAGGATGACCGAACGCGCATATTGCAATTTGTGCAGTCATTGTATCACTTATAGCATTGGACGAGTGCAAAAATATTTATGAGCTTTCCTAAACAAATAGTTAGCATTGAATTGGCCGGAAAGTTTTATCCTTTATAACACGTAAAATAAATGTTATAAATGAAAATTATTAATAATATTCTTGTACCACGTCATAGAAGAATCATACATCTATGGAAAAAAATTAGCAATATTTATATTTTGTACAAATTGCTAATTTTTTTTTCATTTTGTACAATAGTTATATTTTGAAAATTGTCCTTTGTTGCCGGTGCAATTTTTTCACTTACCATAAATTATTTTTCTAAATCAATTATACATATATAGCTGCGATTGTTTTCTCTCCTGCAAAAATTGTGAAATTTTTATTCAAAGAATGAGGTTTCCAGAGAATTGTTCTACAGTAAAAATTTTAATCTAGTAATTTCTTTTGAGATTATTACTTCAAAGAAGGTTATAGACCTCTTTATAGCCATAGCACCGCCATTAGAAAGCCTATTAACAGGCTTCTGGTAGTAAAAGTGTTACAATGACGAAAAAAGTATTTCATAATTTCAAAATTAAAAATATTACAACTCCTTTTACCGACAACAGCTCCAGAAATGAAAAACAAAATAATTGTAACTCTTTAAAAGAACTTCATTATTTTGAACCATCAACTATGAACTGCGAATTGAAAATTATTTACGTATTAACTGATGCATCCCGTGTCCAAGACGATTTGTTATTAAAAATACGCAGCAACTTGCCGTTCGTTTGCATGAAAAATGCTCATACATATTTAGCGATCATTGTGTCCGTTCCAGTAAATAATCTTTGGTTATTAGATTGAATAGTCTTTTCCTTATGCAATCACGATATTGAACGTTCTGCAACATAGTTTTCTGTTACCGCAGATGATGTTACCATCGCCATCTGCCCCGGTATCTGCAACACCTCCGAGAGCGTTTACATCAGAACGTTTGTGCACTTTGTCCAATGCCATGGGTATCGATGCGCTGTACTCAATCATGTTGGTGCCCTTCCCAGCGTAAAGGTCACCGCGCCACGAATATTTACTTACGGTAGGTGAACGTCCTTTCTGCGGATGACCATTTTGATGTTTAACCTTCGCTGATGTCACTAGCTACTTTCTAGTCCAACTTGTCACGCGGACCCCACGAGATACATTAACTCTCATCCGTTCCTCTTGTCGATTTGACACAATTTCTTTTATGGTGTCACGGTTCATGTGGCTGAACGGTGTACTCTAACGATTTTATTATACTCATTAGTTGACCAGCAATTTTATTCAAATTTATCTGCTTAAAATATAACTGATTTATATTGCTTTATAGTAATGACTAAGATTTTTATGTAAAACAAAAATTGTACAAGTACTTTTAAGGTACAGGAGCTATATAGACATTTATTTATTTTCTTGGTAATTTTAGCAAGTTAAAAATGATGGTATTGTTACATTTTTAAAATGTTTTTACTGTTTTTACAGTCTAATATTGGCAAGTTCGGATTTATTCAGATTTCGTAGAATTTTTGATCTGACAAATAAATTGTTACAGTCATATAAGATCGATGCAACAACTGACATTTTATTGAAGCAATATATTTTCAGCGATGTGAGATTAAATGTAAAAAATATAGTATTGTTTCAAGTATCGTAGTTGTTTATTTTGTTATTATTAAACTGTGGATGCACACACTCAATTTATTAAGAGAGAGTTTGCTTAACGGCAGGATACGTAATAAAAGCTATCATGCGTGGAAATAACGATGACGATTTAAATGATGATTTTATTTAATCAATTTATTTCTTTGCGCAGATATTACGCTAAAAATCGCTAAAAAAACTCAATAAATAAAGTAATGTTATTCTTCTAAAGTGATGTAAAATTTCCACTTTCAATCTATCGCAAAATCTAGTGTTAAATTATTAACATAATTATTGACATTGTACAGATTTCTTTACGACGATTCTATTCATTACATTTATTTCTTTGCATATTCAGGGTATTAATTTTAACTCGAACACCTAAATTATTTCCGCTACTCAAATGTATACCAAAGACACTTAAGACCATTTAAACGTTAAAAAATATTTAAAAAGCTTTAAATATTCATAGACATTTAAAGTTGATTTACTTTCTCAACTATACAAAAATTTGTCTTCTTAAAAAAGTCATTAGTGCAACAAGCATTAACAAAATGTATGCATTTTCTTATGTTTCATACATTTTCGTAACTGCTAATGAGAATTAAAAGATTTTGCACTGGTCAACAAAATGAATATTCATCCAGCCAGCAACAACTAAAAAGCGTCCGTTTAAACATTTTTTTTCGACCTAAGAAATTTTTGTATTTACAGTGGAAGTTGTACATTTAGCTGTCCAAGTTTTCATTAAATTAATTTCACACCACTGCGTCAACTCGACACCGAGGACCAAATTAAGTTTGGATAATCAGGGTCGAGCGAGGGTTAAATATTCAAGGGCCACGTCGCAACGCACGATAGCTGTGCAAGGGTGTGTTAATTGAATCTGTAATGAACTTTCTGTAGGGCACACCGAGGACTATCACGTGATGCTGCAGAGCCTGATTGAGAAACATCCAAACACGAAGATAGTGTGCATCGGGTTCAGCTTGGGTGGCAACCTGGTGACCAAGTATTTAGGCGAACGGAGCTTGAATAAGTTGTCGAACATAATCGGTGGTATATCTATTTGTCAGGGATACAACGCCCTCGAGTAAGTACAATATTCTTCCACGAAAAACATTCCCCTAAATAATCCCGGACACTCTGTTTGAGGGCAAAGACGAAGCTCAGAGCAAGATTAATACGTTTGCGACCGACATTTTGTTTGGGAACTGCTGCTGAACTCCCAGCATTCTTGATTTAGCACTGAATATAATAGAACAGTGCTAACATATGAAGAATCAGTGAATATGATGATGTCTGTTCCACTTTTAACTAATCAAGCACACAGATTTTCTTTTGTTCTCTAGATTGTAAAATTGTTAAATTGTTCCATGTGAAGTTTGAGGTTCACGTATGCTAACAGCGAACGTGTCAAGCTCAGAATGTCATTTCAGGATTTTAGTTTTGTCATTTTTACGACTGTTCGGTTATCAACACGTTCACAGTTCGCTGACACGTATGTGGGTCATTAGACTGCTGATATGTGTGCATTTGTCGTGTGCAAATTTATGAAATCCATAGGAATGTGTTGTGGAAAGAAAAAATTCGTATTGACGGATGAAGTTCGTTTATTCTGATTTATGCGAACTGAACTGTGAAAAGGAGGATTTGCGTAGTAATCATAAATATTTGTAGACTGTTTCGTATTGTTCTCTACGAACTGTTTTCTTTTGTATTTGAACTTAGGTATCCGAATAGTGAACGTGTTGAAACAATTAGAAAAAACTCATTGTTTTATGTAACTGAATCACCATTGAAAATCAGATAAAAATGAATGTTCGATTTTTGTGCAGAGGTACGAAGTTCCTACTTAACTGGCAAAACTTCCGGCGCTTTTACCTCTACATAATGTCGGAGTCGGTGAAAAGTATTATCCTTAAGCATAAGCACGTATTACTATCCGAGGAAGTTAAGCAAAAGTATAACTTGAACGAACGTGACATCGTTTCTGCGGCGACGCTGCCGGAACTTGACGAAGCGTACACGAGGAAGGTAAAGTTCACTGCAAAATGGCACAGAAAAAGAACATAATTCCATTGAAAGATGATGATTCAGTATTTTTCTGTGACATTATTGTCTGCGCCAGTGCACGCAGATTTTATTGAACCCGTCCGGAAACAAGCACGTAAATTAACTCTTATTGTTTACGAAACAGGTGCACAATTTCAGATCCGTGTCGGAAATGTACAAATGGAGTAGCTCTATTTTTTACCTCGACAACATTACAACGCCCATGGTGTTCATCAACGCGTTGGACGACCCCATTGTACCTGAAAAATTGCTGGAGCCTATGAAAGAGCATGCCAGTAAGTGATCATTCAAATTCACCGCCAGAGATCATTATGGTTGTGTCCGATAGACTGACCTTGATGGACCTTGTCGGATGTAGGTCATTGTCGTGGTTCCGTTACCGGAGAAACTTTATACACCGGTCACGTTGATCATGCTTTCGACCTTACAATACTTTACAATTTTTTCGTAATTTTTACATGACAAATACCATTCATTTGTGACATTCAAACAATGATCATAATCATTATACATGCATATATGCAAGTTTTCTGTACTGCAGCCCAATGTCGTGTTTATTATCTATCTACTTGTTGGGCCACGTGCTCTTCATTTGCGGTGTTTTACTCATAGCTGCAATTTTTACATTATACATCAATACATTGACATTGAATTGGATTATATTAGGCTATGTTATCTTAATAAATGCAAAGAAATTGTTGAAGATAACCGAACGAATTTACGATTCAATATTGTAGATTGTGTATACTCAGATAGTACTATTTTTAAAGTTGGAAATATTGCAACCAAAATAGAGTTACAAGTCTAGTTGCAAAACTGGACTATGGACTTTATGCAGTTGCAGTATTTATTCGTAATCTATTGAAATGTCTAAAATATTTTATCAAGGTTTTTACTTTATTTAGTCTCTAGCCTGTTGCTGAGAAAACACTAAACAAATGATAATATTTTATTATTTCTAATTATTTTTATATGAAACATTTACCAGTACATTCCTGACAGCTTTCCGATTCAAATGACTTTAAACATGACACAATTTTGAATCTTCGAACATTTACCCTCCACTGATTAGTTCGGATAATAATACATTTATCTAGCTACAGTGTGAGGTTAAGTCTTTACTAATTTGTACAATAAATCGTGTTGTACAAAAATCATGTTACACTGAATTGTTTAAAGCAAGCATTCAAATAATGAAGAATTTATATATCGGTTCAGATAATCGAAGTGCTACCGAACCGTGAACCAAACAAGTAAATATGATCTGAATTGCATCGTGGTTGGTCTCATTTCAATCAACAAAATGTCACAAACATGTTCGTAGAAGTTTCATAAAGAAATAAGTAAAAAAAAGTTTGTCACAAAATTAGTGCATTCTTTCATTTCTGGACCCTACGAGGTTAGATATCTCGCGGTGGTGGGAACAGTGTCGCCCGATCGCTGAAATCGAGGGGAATACAATTTACCACCTCTCTGATGACCAGAGTAATATGTAACACGTTACGTGGCACGTCACATGACCAGCCTACGGTCTTAGTGGGGGACGTTGGAGTGTGCGCAGGAGTGGAATGGGATAGTGGAAGGGGAAAAGGAGGATCTGGCGACACTGGGTGGGGATAAATTTCGCACAAATATCGTGCACCATATGTCTTTGACATATATACAGTCACTCCCATTAATATTCGTACACTCTAAAAGACGATCACGTTTTTAATATTGGATCATGTGACTTGGATTTTTTTTTGAGAAGTTAGAACAATTAGTTTACTACACGTTGAAAAAAAGAAATTTTGAAAAAATTGTAATTGGTCGGAATTACAAAGAAAATACTAAAAGTTGTTATTTATAACTGTTTTATGTGTGCACATATTGAAAATTCAACAAATACGTTTTGTAGATCTGTGTCAACTGTATACACTCTGAATATTTCACCAAAATCGGCAAACGTTGCAATGAGCTACAACTGTTTGAAGATTGTAAAAATTGCAGCTTTTCACAATTTTCGGCCTTGAACTGTAATAAATCGAAGGATTCTTACGTCATTCGATGCCTGTCGCTGTTTTCCACGTAATCCAAATTGGATGAAAATTTGAAAATGTATACAATTGATACAGATCTACAAAATGGATGTTTTAAATTTTCAACATAAGCCACATAAAAAAATTGTAAAACACAACTTTTAGTATTTTCTCTGCAATACCGACCAATTGCAATTGTTTTATAATTTCTTTCTCACGTCATGTAGTAAACTAATTATTCTAACATCTCAAAAAAGTCCAAGTCGTATGGTCCAATGTTAAACAAGTTACAGTATTTCATGGGTAATTGTCCCAAATGTCTCCGACATAATTGTCTCTGAGATATCCCCACTAGTGCGTGGTGTACCCCCTTGAGGGGCCATGAAGCTCGAGAGGCCTCGGTCGCCGAGAAATATGACACCATGCGGCACGGGTATATCGGTGAGACCACACTAATCCGAATTTTCAACTTCTTTATTATTCATTATTTTTTTATGGGACTTCGATGACCATATTTTTATGCCATACGCTATCCTTCCTCGCGCCCGAAACTTTAATCGTCTATTACACAAGTAAATATCATCGGAATTATATCATGTTTGGTATGATTTTTATTAGAAAAATGCCACAAATATGGTCATCGAAGTCCCATAAAAGAATAATGAATAATAAAGAAGTTGGAAATTCGGATTAGGTATGTTTACATTTCTCGGTGACCGAGGCCTCTCATGCTCGGCTGTCCTTCTCTACGTTCGGCAAACCTCAAACAATGATATCCCTCGCGCATAATTGTCCCTGCGCAGACCCGTGTTGTGAACAATTATCGATGAAATACTGTATCGTATTTTTAAGAGTGTAAGAATATTAATGGGAGTGACTGTACATATATCGAGGCGTTATTAGATACAGAATCAATAAAAAATGCATCAAATCGACACGATGCGGAGATTAACGAGGATTTTTATGTTCTAGAAAAACACCCCAACACAATATACATAGAACTGGCTCATGGGGGCCATCTAGGGTTCTACGAAGGTGGTCTGCTCTACCCAAATCCCATAACCTGGCTGGACCGTACACTGGTGTCTCTCGTGGGCTCTTTGACACTAGCCCACGCGGACAAGGCCCTGAAAGCCTCTTAACCGTCTTCACAGTCATTGTCACGCTCACCTTGTAAGTAAATCATTCTCAGCTGGCGGCGATCGGCGCCGCTCATAATCGCCGACCTAAACGTGACTACAACTCGCGTTCGATTCCGCTTCAAGCCCCCGAAATGCCGGTCCTGTGTACGCGTCGAACGCGAAACGATCGAACGAGATCGCCAAAAACCACTGGCTCGGATCTACCGAGGAGTTATTTTTTGTAATCGCGAGATTTAGCGTCGCGATGCGACAGGAGAAATTCAGTTTCAAGAGAAGAGAAGGCGTACACCGGATTTTTCAACACGACCGACAACCTCCGGTATACGACCGGAAGTGAACGCCGCTGACACACTGAAACAGCAGAACGGTGGCACAACGATTTAGATAGGAATTTCTTTCTCCTCAATGTCCTATGCATTGACGCTTTTTACTCAGGGATCATCGATAGGGCGATTTGATAAGAAAACGTTTGACAAAAAACGAAATAGGGAACCGAAGGGAATCCGGACTCTATCAGTTTCCTTTTCTTTGCCCTTGTGTGGTCATTGTGCCAATTTTCATCAGCGGATATTTTAACAAGTGCTATGTGCAATTTAGTAGAATTATGATTGCGAATGTGGTTTCACAATGTACCTAATAAAGGGAAGAAACCAGAGTAAATTCGGTAAGGTTCTATCAATCAGCTACACTAAATTTAACTTCCGTTTCTTTCGTAATAGTTCCCTTCTACCTTCCTATACTAAGTTCATCAGTTCTGCTATAACCTCAACTAATTGGCACAGCCCCTTGAAGTCCGGTTTCACTTTTGGAGACAAAAAGTTACCAACAATAGTTATGCTGAAGCAGTCAGAACGTGTCAGATCTTTGCAATTTGACAAACAATCTAACATCCATCTTCTGTTCAGAAAACAGCTCTACCGAATACTTTATAGCACACATTGAGACGTTCTCGGCTGTTTCTGATGAATTGATACAAGGGTACAAAGAAGCGATCAGTAAACCCATCAAATTTTATGTTACACTTTCGCAATGGAAGAGTCCGGTTTCTTTTCGATTACACCTCGTAGTGTATCCTTAGCAGACAAAGGAACACCCCCATAGATTTTTGGTATAAATCGCGAGCGATTGGTTCTCGGACAAATTTTGGATAAAGGACCACTAGGACCTTACTTAACGCAATTTGATACATTAGTCGGATATATATTATATTTTTTAATCGCGGCGCTGTTCCGCGCGAACGGGTTAAAGTGAAACCGTCGGACAAGCGTGAAAGATTGTAGCGAATCGCGACGAATCGACATTGAAGTCCATTCGATCGAGAAGATAACTTGTGTTTACATATCCTGTGTTCAACTATACGGGGCTAATAATAGTACTTAGCATGTTGCGCGGCGACGCGATACGAGCCTCGTACATACGGGAATTAACATGAAGAGTATATTTTTTCTATGAACGAAAATTAGCGGTTAGGCCAATTCGATTAGACTCTGGGACGCTGGTCTCTCGTGTTCTCCTCATTTCCCCGTTGACGAGGTTCATATACTGGTCGGGCGTGATCGAAAAAGAAACTATTCTTTTTTCGAACATCGACGTTTGATTTCCGGAATCGAGACCGATAAAGTATTATCGTGTCGCGCGGCGGAAAAGACTTTAACGATTCAATTATTTATGCGACCTCGGGGAGCGATATTTTCACGGAAATGACTCAATTTCATACGGAAAAAGTATGGTCCAATTGTAATATCGAAAGGATGAATTTTCAGTAATATAGACTTGATAAAGGAAATCGTAATATTGACAATTTGATTGAAAAAAAAACGTTATTTATTGTAGCTCTAGCTCTATCTGTAATCGTTTACCATGCGAACGTTCATCCCCATGAAACAACATAAGACAATAAATATCATTACACACACGTACACCGAACGCGAGATCCACTACTGAAGCATATTTAGTTACTTAAGTAACTTTAAGGATCATTTCTAAATTAATAATTATTTATTCTTAGTATTACTTCAATGGGTGCAGCTATTAATCGTTAAGTGTCTAATAGTGGTACTTTTATTATAAATATAAATATTTTTTCAAACTGTCCGTGTATATTCGTACCAATAAAATCGAAAAGAATTTTGTATGCATGGTATGAATCAAGTATTCGACGTATACTTAACTGATAAATGGAATAAACAATTAGATTGTCGGGAATCATCGGTGGATGATTTGCGCACGTTCGATGAATTTAGCAAACTTTTTTTACGATTCACTTGCCACGTTATCGGCATTTCGAAGAAAATATCTGCTCGAGATAAATCTCAACAATCTAGGTTCTATCGGAACATTCCATAAATTTTTGATAACTGCATTAAACACAATCGCGTGCGGAAGTTACGAGTCATGTGCAATTCAAAGCATTTATTATTTAGATACTGCGCACAGAAACTATATGTACTGTGGTCACATTCTATTATCGTTTTCTATTCCGCACTTTGTACAAAACTTAACCCTTAGCACTCGAGTGGCGACTCTGAGGCGCCACTAAAAATTGCTGTACCATAATCCAAAATATTGTTTACACTATTAAATTTGTTTTTATTTAATACATTATTAAACATTTAAGTGTTGTAAGAGGTATTATATCATTTTCATATCCATAAAGTGAAAAAAATCATATAAAATGAAAATATTATTGGTCGGATGAAATGTTTGGTTTTGGAAATAAATAATAATAAATTGGAAATTAATTGAAATAGCACCGAGTGCAAAGGGTTAACACGACTATTACCTGCCAATAATTAATTGCTCAAAATGTTGATAAACATTTTTAGTATTCCATTAAACAACGATTTCAACAGAAATTGTTTTTGAACACCAAATATTCGAACAAAATCGTAAGCATGATTGTTAAATGAATTATTTGAGCGTTCGTTAAAAATTAATAATATTATGTATTACACAAATATAATAGAAGAGTCAACGATGTTTAAAACAAAATGCGTTTATTTTGTTACCAACTAGGAACAAATACACTGTGTATGTATTGTTATGTAAAAATTGTACAAAAATTTATCAAGGCATTTAGAATACATATTACGTTTGTATTCCAATTTTGTTATTCACTTGTGAAACAGCAAATTTATTCGACATTTACTGTATATATAATGAATCTTATCATTTAATTTGCCATTATCGTTGGCATGCAAATTTTAAAATATGTGAATAATTATTATTTACTTTCGTCATTCAAGGACGGTGACTGCCACGAAAGCGTTAATATTTCGTATCAGCGAAAGTCTTGAGCGTTAATTAATAGAAGCGTGAAATATTTCCACTATGGCGCACGTGAAAATTTATGGAATGATTTGGTAACTGTGTAGGTTGATCGAATGATCGAGCGAGATCGCGAGACCGCGTTTACATGTACTTGACGCAGCGAACAGCTGTGCGATTATGTAAACAAAAGGTGCTTGTAGCAGAAAGTGCCTTAGATTAAGTACTGCCAGGACAGGGATCAAGATTTCCGTAAACGATCTCTGTAGATCGTTTCGTACGGAAATCGAGAACCTGTCTGTACGCAACAGTTTCCTCTTCGGCAAAACGAGTTTAGAAGATTTCGATCGGTAGGTGTTTTCTATTGAGTCGATCGCGAATATTGTTGGTGTGTCACCCGCGTAGGTAAAGCGAGACTCGTTTATGATAATTTATTACTGTTGTTAGGAGCATTTTTATATTCTGTCCGACGAATTGCTATTTGTTACGCCCAAGCAGTTGCGTTTCTGTAACGAATCATTTGTCAGCACTGGAAAATAAACATTTTTTTCGCAGAGTTGTATATCTCTGCAAGATTGTACTAAAACTGGTTGTTCTGTTTTGTGTATTTTATTTTCTATAATAAATTTATTTAAAATAACAATCTTATTTTAAATAAATTGTCCGAGCACCGGATACACCTAGCGCGCGTACGTCGCACTCTCGCGTGCAGAAAAACGGTTCGAACAGAGAGTAATAATTTAAAAAAATACATGGGTGTGATGTTATCATGACTCTCGCTAACGCGGATTAATGACCACGATTTCTGTGCTCCGGTGCAAACACGTCATTAGACCTGTCCGCGTAACGATTCAATATACATTCTTTGTTAATCGCTTCACACGTACCGCGGAATTATTATCTCTCGATTAGACGTAGCAGAAAAATTTGGTCACGGCAAACACGCTACACCTTTCGCGACTTTTCGACGATTTACGTAATCCGTCGAGTTCCTACATATTTCAGGATTCACATCCTGCAATTATGAATGACATTGAATCACCATCGACTACAATTTTAAGACAAAGAAGCAATTCTAGATTACTGCAACCCAAAATATCCATTGTTCAAGGATGACACGGAAGACCAAGTATCTTTGGTAATAGCAAAATCTAAATGCCTTCTAAGATGCATATATGAATCTAGCCAAGCAACTAACAATGTTATTTTCCTAGGTAAACGATGTATTGAACAAGACCGGCTTATCACTCGATCGCTGACGCTAACGGGACGCTATCAAACAAAAACACACTTCCTGAACAACGCTGTCAACGGTGGTGGCTGAGAAACCTCATCGGACTTGCTCTACTGCATAAACATTCACGAGTGTCGCAATCGACCAATCATTTGAAATTACAACTATCTGGTCGTATAAACAGGCGCCATTTTCACCGTCGCTTTGACACGGGAAACGAAATCGCAGGAACGACAAACGATTTTGAGAGAGTCTCTATTTTGCTTTCATGGCTCAAAATTGGCCACGTGGAGGGACCAATCGCAGTCGAACGCGCTGATAGTGAGCGAACGCGTCTGCCTAGCGTCTGTGAGAAAGTACACAGCTCTCGATGGAAACGATCAGTCAGTCTGACGCGAACTGTCGACACGAACGGACCGCGATCGTGAACAGACGGTGATTCGGCCCTAAGATCGAGGATCAAGGAACGTCGATCATGAAGCTGCTGACTCTTTCGCTGGCAATCTGCTGTCTGGCAGGCACGAATCTCTCGATGCCGCGGGTCAGTTACAAAACGCTCCGCGAGCAGATACTGGAGTACGAGCGGAGATTCATGTTAGGCGCCAATCTGACCTTGAATGACCTCGAGCAAGTCGCCAACGAGATCCTGATGAAGGAGAAGTGGAGGGAGCTGGAGGCCGGTGCGTTTCTTGTACAAACTCTAATTGTAAGCGACGCCGAACGATCGATGGAAATTGCTCTAGCACGGATACCTATTTTAATCCATGTGGTATACTTCAATCGAGCCTTTGTTAACATAATTAGCAGCAAACAAAGAGCTCTTTTGTCGTCGGGAATTTGAATTTTCGCGGCGAGTCGTTCAGCCTTTGGGAGAGGAATTTTTAGAGCGTCATTCATTGGCGGCGTTCGAGTCTATTTTGAAAGCGTTTTTAAAACTTGAATCCGTTGAGAATGTGTTGAGCAGCTTGAAGAAAGTACTGTCTTGTTTCTTAAATATTTGGAGATGTATTTTTAGTGTTTGTTTGTTGAAATTCCATTTGTTACACCGCGGGAAGATTTGAAATTTAACTTGTGTTGTAAGCAGCTTTGATGGAGTTGATCTGTATGATTGCAGATTTTTGAATGAAAAGTATCATATAGATCGATTGAATATGCATTGAAACGAAGAGTATGATCCACTCTATATGCAGTAGTGCTTGAACCTTTTGGAACAATTAGTTTTCGGATTTATAAAATAGATTCAACTAGCTTTTACACGCAGCTCTTGCTATCTTTCTGCGGACGAATATTGAGTCTCGATCCAAAGATACATTTGCATAATAGGTATAAAATCATGGCGAAAATTAGCACAGCATTAATACTTTATGATTAACTTTTATATTAATTTATATTAAATTTACTATTAATACTTTATGATTAACTTTTATATTAATTTATATTAAATTTACTATTAATACTTTATGATTAACTTTTATATTAATTTATATTTAATTTACTATTAATACTGTACGATTAACTTTTATATTAATTTATATTAAATTTACCATTAATACTTTATGATTAACTTTTATATTAATTTATATTAAATTTACTATTAATACTGTACGATTAACTTTTATATTAATTTATATTAAATTTACCATTAATACTTTATGATTAACTTTTATATTAATTTATATTAAATTTACTATTAATACTTTATGATTAACTTTTATATTATTTTATATTAAATTTACTATTAATACTTTATGATTAACTTTTTCCAAAAGCGATAGCAATGCAAATTACTTTAAGTAGCATGATCTAATGATTTCTTTTGGCATTTACGTCACTGCTCGACACAGGAAAAAGTTCAAATTTGTTGGACAGTGTTTTGGGTAAAGAAATTATTGAACTTCTTTCAGCTGTAGCCTAGTAATGAAATAAGCTTATTAATAAGCTTCCAGTAGCTAAGTCGTTAAGTTTACTTTACTTGAATTGTTCATATCCTGCGAGTCTGCATTTTTGCTAATCTTAGGCTTCAAGAACCCAAAGAAGTTTGCTCCAAGCCGAAACTTTCTGGCGGCGAAAAAGGACATCGACGAGTCCGAAGTGTTTAAATTTATCCGCAAAATGCCAAAAGGCGCAGTATTGCATGCTCACGACACAGCCCTGGCCACCATCGATTACATGTACCACAACATCACTTTTCGCGACAATTTATACCTCTGCGAAACGAACAAGAGCTTTAAATTAAAGTTCTTCAAGGAACCAGACGGAGAATGCGAATGGGAGTTACTGAAGAAGGTGCGTCTGCATCCCTTACGCGCTTTAAAGGTGAATGCGAAGATTAGAGAGAGATTGTCCATGCATTGCGAAAACCCTGAGGAGACGTATTCGAACCTTGATAAGGCCTGGGCAAAATTCGGCGAAATTTTTGGATTCGTTAATCCGTTGGTCACCTTCAGGCCTGTTTGCGAAGAGTATTTTAGGATAGTTCTACAACATCTTTATGATGACAATGTGATGTACTTGGAAATGCGATCTACTTTGCCTACTATGTACGATTTTGATGGGACTGAATACACACCGAAGGATATTGTTGGAGTCTTCAAGAACGTTTCTGAAAGGCTAGTATTCGCTACATCTTTTATTTATTTTTATATTAATACTTTTCTTACTGGCCAATAGTCTTTTTAAAACTAAAGAACAGTAGAGAATTCCTCAAAAGCGACAGCGACTGCTCTCATAATTTAATGAAGTTTTAGAATTAACTCTATTTCTACCGCGGTTTTATGTATACTTATATCAACTTAGTTTTTTACGTGGAATAATTTCCATTTAATGCATCTTTGTAGTCTCAATCAATTTTTGATAAATATCTTAAAATGTGGCTTTAGACATCTTCGGTAAAATAGTATTAATATAATGCAATAACTTCTTCTGAAGTTATTATTTAAAAGAAAATGTTTGCCTATTAATAGGCTTACAGTAGGTAAATCATTCATTGGTTGTTGTTTCACACGAGGATTAAACTTCCAGCGGTATTTAATGTTTCTAGAAAATACGGCCTGCAGGTTTTGTGAAAATATTGCATATAAAATGTGATTATTGTGAACACCGTACTTGAAGTCGTATTTCCAAATTTGTGCAGTGACTAACGAAAAAGGAACACACAGAATCTTTTGTGGTTGATGAAACGATAGAAGAAAGAAGACTATCTACTCTTAAGATTTGAGTTATTGTAACTGTTGCCCTTATCTACAAAATGTCGATAAGGTCTAAACCCCTCGAACATTTCCTTATCATTTTGGGTATAGCTTTGAAGAAATATCGCTGCCATAAATAAGAAAAGAACTATTCACACGATAGTTCGAAACCTCAAGTATATTTTCTGAATCACAGACAAATATTTGATCCTTCGTTCACACAGATTTAAAAAGGATCATCCAGACTTTGTTGGAGCAAAGCTGATCTACGCGCCTCAGAGATTAGCCAATCACGAAGAAGCGGAAGGATATATCAAGACACTGAAAGAGTTGCAGGAAGAATATCCGAGCTTTATAGCAGGTTTCGATTTAGTTGGACAAGAGGATAAAGGGAGAACGCTAGAGTATTTCTCAAACATTCTAGAGAAAGTTGCGCAGAATACAAGTTTCTTCTTCCATGCGGGTGAAACTAATTGGTTCGGTTCAACCACGGATGAGAATCTTGTTGACGCCATTTTGTTGAATACGAAACGCATTGGTCATGGGTAAGTAGAATACAATAATTATGATTAATTAATCTGTGGATTATACAGGGTGAGTCACCTAACGTTTGCATCTCAAATATCTTTGTTCTTTCTAAAGATACGTACAATATGGTAAGATCAAAGTTGAATGGTACATTGGGGCTGACACGAAGCCAAAAAAAATTTGGTTTTTGTCATTTTTTTTTAGAGATATCAAGGTCACCTTGACTTTCTTAAATGGGACCACCCTTTTTTAAACACCTACAATGATAGTCCCTTTCATTATGAATTCAGTGACTATAATTACTCAAGGTCATTCAAGGTCGCGGACAGAGATAACGTATAAGATTTAACATTGATACATGCCTGTAAACGGGCTTTGAAGGAATGTTGAACTCTGTCCGTGACCTTGAATGACCTT
The DNA here is from genome assembly GCA_913789915.3 of Sphecodes monilicornis. Taxonomy (NCBI): domain Eukaryota; kingdom Metazoa; phylum Arthropoda; class Insecta; order Hymenoptera; family Halictidae; genus Sphecodes; species Sphecodes monilicornis. The sequence goes on along the minus strand of OU565297.1, from coordinate 9,954,147 downwards.
GAGTAATTATAGTCACTGAATTCGTAATGAAAGGGACTATCATTGTGCGTGTTTAAAAAAGGGTGGTCCCACTTAAAAAAATGAAGGTGACCTTGAAAATCTCTAAAAAAATGACATAAAAACAAAAATTGTCTTGGTATCATGTGACCTCCACTGAACCATTCAACTTTGTCCTTCAGATATTTGACGTATCTTTAAAGACAACAAAGATATTTGAGGTGACAATATTTAGTGCCTCACCCTACAATGATAGGAGGAAAGAATCAACTGATACGATAATTCCATGTAAGAAGACATTTTCCACATTCAAAAATGTCTAAAAAATATTTTAACAGGTACGCACTAGCTAATCATCCTTTCCTCCTCGAAATGACGAAGCGGATGGACATCGCCATAGAAGTGAACCCCATTTCGAATCAAGTTCTAAAACTAGTCGACGACTTGAGGAACCACGCAGCCAGGCGATTATTCGCCGAAGGATACCCGGTGGTGATCTCTAATGACGATCCAGGATTTTGGGGAGCCAGAGCTTTGAGCTACGACTTCTACGAAGCTTTTATGGCGATCATGTCCGAGCACGCGGATTTGAAAGCGCTCAAGCAGTTAGCAATCAATTCTCTCGTCTACAGCAGCTTGGATGCTGAAGACAAAAAAGCTGCACTGTCACTTTGGGAGCAAAAATGGCATGATTATGTAAACGATATAACGCAATAAAACCGCTGAGCATCGTCGACACGTGCGCGTCTATTACTAATGTACACATGGAAACAATTACTGACTCTTATTTTTATATTACATATCGCGGAATTCCTACACGCTACTTAGCTGACTGTCCATTTAATTACGGAAAGACAAAAAATGATCGCCTATAGAACCGGTTCGCGTAATTTATTTTGTTTAAGGAAATTACGCAGCCTGCCTCAGCCATGTGCCATTTTCACAATCATATCCGCAGGGATAATACGTGTAACCAATTTGTAATTTTAAATTCGTTTGACGAAGTATTATATACGTTGCAACGTTGGATGGAATCGTCGCAACGAAGATGAGATTATACAATAACATGTATTTTATAGCATTCACGAAAATAAATTGTTAATTATTTATTTTACTAACCGATCAATCGTTACTACCTTTCGGCTACGTTTGGCTGAGAGTTAGGAAACTATGGAAACATGCGGATCATTATTGATTTTTCTTAAGATTTAGACAAATTATGAATTGCATTTTTGATCTTTTAAAACATAAAACGATCTATTTAGGATATAATAGGCTCCTTAATGGCAAAAATAATTTCTTTCTCGATTCCCATTTCTATAAAATAATTCGTAGAAATCTTTATTTGTGTAAAGATCCATACGTACCTTAATTTAAGTTGTATACAATTGTAACACTATATAACAATTCCGCAGCCACTAGCTCGATGTGATCCACGATAAAAATGATTTTCAAAATCGGTATGGTAATATGAAGTGCCTAGGTCTCACCACGTGGAGGTTGTCTGTCACGAGACCCTCGTTAAAAACTACTTAGACTTACATGGCCTAACACCTCCATAGCCGGCGATTACCTTTAATTTGCCAAAATAAAACAGCCGGCTATCAAAGGGTGAGTTCCCTCGGCCGATGTTATTATTTGACTCTTCAATCTTAATCCTAAGACCAAACTAATTTCTAACATGCACGCGACAAATTTTATTTCTAACATGCACTTCACTTCACACAAAACTTATTTCTAATACGCAACAACTTAAACTTAGAATTACAATAAATCTTAGAAATTAATTAATTAATTAATTAATTTGCATGCAACTTAAACTTAGACTTACAATAAATCTCTTAAATTTTCGCTCCGCCTATTTAAAAGTTAACTTGATACTTATTTCTAAAAACATTTCGCCTGCCTGCTTAAAAATTAACTTGATACTTATTTCTAAAAATATTTTGCCTGCCGAACTTTTCAGTTACTCATCGATATTTATCAACTCGACATGTGAATTAAATACGAATTAAATTGATGATTCCAGTACTAACAAAACAACCCTCTTTTGCACCCTCTAACAGAACATGTTGATCAAGAATGATCTGCTAACACCCAGGGCGGAGTGGCATCCCAGGGCTAAGAAGAGGGCATCGGGTACCTCGGGTGCGCTACACTCGTACTGCATTCGAGTGCAGCCCCTGAGGGATCGTGACATTTAAAATTTAATTCACATTTAATTAATTTAATTCAGACTTAATTATTTAAATAAACTAAGCAATGTGCGCTCTTGAATAGTGCGTCTAGTCTCTATCAAGCGACAAGAAGAAATAATGGCTGTGCAAGAAACCTGCACGTGCATCACGATTCGATTATCGCAATTGGTCGGAATGGAGTACATAGTTATACAATAAGTTACATATCGGCACAAAATTTAAAAATCATGACAAATTAAAATATTTTTTCCACATATCAAACAATTAAAATTAATACTAATTGTTTTTATGAGTATCTAGTAACAATTTAAATTTTTTCTATGTAGATACTTTTTTTTTATTTTTTTGTACCACTTTATTTATTATAATACAGCAGCAGAAAAATACAGCAGCTCTTCTTTTTCACTATAAAACACTGTCACTATCAAAAACCTTTTTGTTTCTCCCTATTCATTTTACAGAAGATTCGAAGATGTTCTATCATGCATATCCCAAAGTAATCGAAATTAGAATAAAAAAGATAAGGAATGTCGAACAACTCTAACGACAAAACAATTAAACAACTCTAGCGTAGATTCAGGTTCATCCGGTAAAACTTAACGAAGGATTTTCCTAAAATTATTCAATGTTTCAATTCAATAGCAGTTGAAAGCATTTGAAAGCTATTCAACACAGTCTGTACATTCAATTTCAATTGGTCTATTGGTTGTCTGCTCTGTTTCTGTAGAGGGCGCAAGAAAAATCACAGATTGTTCCCAACGTCGGTGTTTCAAGCTTACACCAGCTTCGTGGCCGTAGCCTCGCCATATTGAACAGCGACGTTTCGACGCCATCTGTCGAAAGATCCGTCGAATGGCCGGGAGGGTGTACAAATCATTCCGTGGATCGTCTTTCTATCTGCGTTCGCTTCGAATTCTCGAGCGTAGATACTGTCGAGTACATCGGGCGATCCGCCGCGAGTGTGTGTAATGTCGGCGAGAATGTTGACGTTTAATTCATCTCGTCGATTGCACCGTGTACGCGTCGCGCGGGACTGCCTCGAATAATGTCAATGGCTTCTTCGTAATTGGTTGCATACGTTCCCGATAATGTTCGCGTAAGCTGCGAATACGGGCTACATGAGCGAACGGTCGTCGTACGCGCGAGGGCTTTGGCTCGAACTGTGACGCGCCATATTGGTTCAAGAGAATTGTTTCATAGTTAGTGAAGGGCCTTCGGTGGGATCAGTTTTTTTTTTGTTTCCCCCCGTTTCGCAAATGCACGCGTAATAACAGGATCCCAAGACGATGGAAGAGACGAAGATCATCTATCACATCGACGACGAGGAGACCCCGTACCTGGTGAAGCTCACCATATCACCGGAGAGAGTCACTCTGGCCGACTTCAAAAATGTCTTGAATCGACCAAATTACAAATACTTCTTCAAATCGATGGACGATGATTTTGGGTGAGTAGTTGATCGGCTATTAACGCGTGTCTGCCCACGCAACCAAGGCTCGCGTACTCGTTCCATGGGAGTCTACCGATTGTCACCGTCCTGTACACCTTATCTTTCATCTTCGGGACGAGTCAATGCCCCGCGATTCAACCCTTTGCGGTCCTATGTCGTCTCTGATTCGACATCGCATTTTCAGCTAGCCGCCGAGCCTCGTCGTAACAATTTTTTCCTATTTTCAATCGATGCTCGCGACTCTCGATATTTTTCCTACCATCGTCACTGTATGTAGTCGATACATCATTTGGGTTTCCTCTCGTATCCCACGCACGTTTTGTAATTTGCGAGCTGTAGCATGAAGATAAACAGCTGCTGTGTTTAGCTTTAGAACAGAAACCTCTACGCTTGTACAGAGACGCACGGTGATGTCAAGTAGGGCTAGTAGCTTTACCCGAATATGTGAGATGCCCCGGGTACCCATATACCCATTAGATACCCGGATAGAGAGAAGAATATAAATGGACTACGAAATTATTTTTTTGGATATGTAAAAGTCACACACGGAAATTAAATTTTCACATGAATATAATTCATTGCGCTAAAAAAGAGTAATATTGGCACGAAAATAGTGCAATGGTTTACATCACAATAATTTAATACTAAAAAATAATACAATGCGACATAGATATAATGATATGACACACGGACGTGAAGAATTGCGACCTCTAATAATATATTTCTCACTCAGATTTAATCTGAATTTAACTGGTATCATTTTCGAAAATGTTTTGACTTTCGTACTTCACTTTTTCTTCAAGTCTGGGTTTTCCTTGTTCTAAAATTCTGTCATGATTACGTATGAATCGGGATTTTACTATGCACAATTTCTTGTGTATCAAATTTCAAGCCTAATCTTTGAATGTGACTCACAATTTTCGAATTCCAGCTCATGTTTTAAACTAAAATTTTGAAGTAAATGTAACCAATTAGTCTCACTAAAATCAATCCATACAATAAACTGTTTTCTAAAGACAATAAAATTCTCTCTAAGTGTGCAATTTTATCAATATACCCGAAATATAGTATTTTTGTGTACTATATCTTTTTCCAACAGTATATAGTACACTAGGCTAAGACTTGCTGGTATTTTTATATTAAAATAAAAACATTAATTTGATAATTGAATAAGTGATGTTTTAAATTATTTGTATGTAAACATAAAAAAATCATCTATCAACTAATCATATAGACACTCTGGTATCTCACGGGTAACCCGGGTATCTCATAAATAACAGCTCTAAATGTCAAGGTAGTTAGCGATTAGTATTTTTGTTTTCGAATCAGTATTTTTTTATACGAAAATTACTTGTTATTGTCTCTTCTTCGCAAGATAAACACGAGGATTTGGCAGTTTCTGTCAGGCGGAAGACGTGTTTTATCATATTTATAGGGAACATGTGTAAGGAAATTTGGACTGCATGTTCTATCCGGAAATTTACAAGTTATTGTTTATAATTAGACTGCAGATTTTTATACAAAATAAAATTTGAGACGCAGGTGTTACATAGTTTTATTTCTTTTTCCTATAATTTGAATGTGCTGGACTTCTATTTCGTCATGTCATTTTTTATATAAATGCAAAAAAATCCGCAGTATATTTGTAATGAATCGCATTTTAATACATCGATATGGATATATTAGTGTAAATGTTTTATTTCGCTGATTAAATTTCGAAATGTCTGAGTAGAATTAAATTATGCGACGACGTCCGGAAATGGTAAAATAAATGCGGACTAAGTGAAATGAAAATAGCTAGGACCACAAAGGGATGAACAAAGTGTCCGACAGTCAGATTTTGACAATTATCTGCCTTCTCTCTGCTCCGCGTACCATTTTGCGGCAGTCGATTCACATTCTACTCTCGGTCCATTTAAATCCCGATATATGTGAAGCGTTTTAAACCTTTCTTTACTAAAGGTGACTATACACACTCAACATTAAATGTACGCTGCATATTAAAGCTGAATACATTTTCTCGTAAAAATGTTGAATTTGCTAACGATTTTGGTCGTCTTTATTATTAACATTTGTTTATTCCGACGAATAATAGTCTACAATTCATCGTATAATAATTCCAGATAATTTCAATAAAAATTTAATAATCCGTATGATAGGAAGAATAACACGGATGCTATGATCGAATCGCGGTAAATTTAAAAATTTTCATAATACTATTCCGTAACAAAAGGGTTAAGTACTTGATGATTTACGGATGTGTACCGGGTGTAGTCAAAAGGATTTTAGCTTGATCATTGATCTTAAAATTATTCAGTTGGAATACATTTTCCAATAATTCCTTTTTTTAACTTGTATACTAACCGTGACTATTATCTGGCTAAAACTATTGTAATTAAACAATCTTGAAAGCATTGTTTGTTTATAACAAAGACCATTTTTTCTTCTTCTTGAGGATACTTTGAAATTTTGATGTTATAGAAAGAGTCATTTTTTGAAATTAACTACATATTTATATTGTTTACAATATTTTGAAAATAGCAATTCCCTCAAGTTAGATGCTTCAATTATTTCAATTACTATTTGGAAAAATATTTATGAAATTTTTTATTTATGATTACTGTTGGAGTCCCTACTATTTCAACAATTCACATAATTCAAAGGCATATCAAACTAAATAGGTACATCGTAGCAATCAAATACAGTTGCTTTATTAAAAAAACAAATTGTAGTTGAACAATATATCTTCCTATTGTGTACTGTTACAGTTTTATTTGTTTTTCATTGTTTGTTAATTTACAGAAATGTAGAGATAAGATAAATGAAACTGTTCATTATGCAAATGTAGTTAATTATTTTCTAAAATTGATTATGGTTTTATGATTGTCTTGACACATTAAAAATTATTTTTTTTCTTGACAGTGTTGTGAAAGAAGAAATTGTTGATGACGATGCTCATCTTCCCTGTTTCAATGGACGGGTTGTCTCTTGGGTAAGATTTTTAATTCAATTTATTACTAAATAATTTTTCTCTGAAGTTTATGACAATTATGCTATATATGCAATTCGTAAATTTGTGAAATGAATCTTAAGCTAAGCTCTAAAGCATAAGCTTTAAAGATATTGATTTTAAAGATTATAAATAGTATAGAGATATAAGTAGATAGATAATTATATCAATCTACACAAGTTTTGTGATTATATATGTATCCACAAAACATCCAGCATGTAAGCAGTAAATTAGTGGACTTTAGAATACAGAAATGTTAATATTTAATTACTTTTAAAAAAATAACCCTTTGACTGTTTATGATGTATTTATACACCCACACAATGAGATGCATTTTGCCATAATTTACGATACTACAAAGTTTAGAATTCCATATTTCATTTAGAAAAATATTTATGGCCTTCAAATGACCTGGAATCTAATGTAGAACAAAGAATTTATTTGTATCATCGTATTTATCTTGTTAAACAATACAACTTCTGTCTTAGACGTTTTATTTTTATTATCAACTACACCAGAGATATTTAACCAACAGTCAAAGGGTTGATTACTACTGATCTGGGTAAATTATAATTAAAATAAACAAATATATTTACCATCAGTTGGTGTCTGCTGAGGGCAGCAATGTGTCAGATGGTGCGTCTCAGTGCACAGATTCAGTGGCACACAGCGAGGCAAAGCATGATCGTGTTGATCATGTGACACCTGGTCACACAAATCGTGGCCCACCGCCACTTTCTCATGACGATACTCTAACTGAAACTGAAAGTATTATAAGTAGTCGACAGGGGCATCATTTACATAAAAGTTCAAGACACCACTCAGACAAGTACATTGACAAATACAAAAACAAGTACAATGGTATGTTATCTCCATTAATCTGACTTTAATTAGCAAAGACTCTAGTTATTGCTATTCATACTCTTCTCTATAATACTTTTGTTAGAATTGATCACCATGAAAAATCATTGTTATCTAAACATTATTCTCATTTGTTTACTAACCCAGGACTTCGTATAAATGGTCATTCAAAACACAGATCAGGCCATGGTTATGAGACTGCTTCTATTTTAAGTTCAGATTTAGAGACAACCACATTTTTAGAGTCAGATGACGATGCAAGTAGCCGTATAACATCGACAACGGGCAGACACACTAATATGAGTAGTACAGTCGACAGAGCTACCTTAGGTAAATCTATACCGAAGTTCGGAAATTGATTTCTTTTATTCCAAGAGTTTCTAGATTCGGGCTCTAGAATTAATTTTTGCATTTCAATACTAGATCGGCGTAGACCACAAAGAAGACGGCGTCACAGATTACTACCTATGTCGAGAACATCATCCTTTAGCAGTATCACAGACAGTACAATGTCCTTAAATATTATAACAGTTTCATTAAATATGGACACTGTAAACTTCCTTGGGATTAGTATCGTTGGTCAAAGTAACAAGGGTGGTGACGGGGGTATCTATGTTGGTTCCATAATGAAAGGGTATGTTTCAATTTATTCACAATTACATTAGAAAACTGACTCTGTATCATAAATTATATTAGTACAGAGTACACAACAGAAATACTACAATTACATGTATAAGTAATTACTTTAACATGTAAATTTTGGTATGCACAGGGGAGCTGTTGCTTTAGATGGTCGAATAGAACCTGGCGACATGATTCTTCAAGTAAACGACATTAACTTTGAGAACATGTCTAACGATGAGGCAGTTAGGGTACTGCGCGAAGTGGTTCAAAAACCAGGGTATGTGTGCTTTAATGATGCTTTGAATTTTATAGGAATTGGGTACAATAACATGGTCTATCAATCTTTCAGACCAATCAAACTAGTAGTAGCAAAGTGTTGGGATCCTAATCCAAAAGGATACTTCACAATACCACGTACAGAACCTGTACGACCTATAGATCCTGGTGCTTGGGTGGCACACACAGCTGCCATAAGGGGTGAAGGTTTCCCTCCACGCCCTCCAAGTGCCACAACTCTGACATCAACATCGAGCAGTCTTGCGAGCACTCTACCAGACACAGAAAGTAATTATTCTTTCTACAAGAAAAAATAATGAAGGTCTCAAAGAAAGTTGTGGGAAATAATAGGAGAATAAATAATACTTTTTCTTAGGACCACTAGAAGAGCTTCACCTCACGGTCAATACTGATATGCCCACAGTAGTAAGAGCAATGGCTCGACCTGACTCAGGGTTAGAAATTCGTGAACGTATGTGGCTTAAAATAACAATACCAAATGCATTTATTGGCGCAGACGTGGTGGATTGGCTTAACACCCACGTGGAAGGGTTCATTGATCGTCGCGATGCCAGAAAATACGCATCCCTTATGCTGAAAGCTGGCTTCATTAGGCATACGGTGAACAAGATAACATTCTCCGAACAATGTTATTACATTTTCGGTGACTTGTGTTCAGCCATGAGCAGCATGAAATTAGACTGCGATACCGTTGGGCCATTACCACCGCCAAATGCCTGGGACATGCCTTATTCAGGAACGTATGCACCTCATTCTGCAACCGGTTATAGTCCAATGCCATTTAATTTCACTAATGAACCAACTGTCTATGGTTATCATCGAGAAGAGAGTGTTCACAGTGGCTCAGGTGAGACTTACATTAGTATTTTGCAGGCATGGGCATTGAAAAACATTATCTTATTTCGCCTAATGTTGTCTTAAAATCATATTAGTCTCATGTTACTATTCAAATAATTGCTCAAACAATTTACATTGGTAACATTCTCCACGTTACTACAAAAATAAAAATAATGAGTTAAGGAGGTTGTCTCGTGTAAACGCTGAAGAATTGGTCAATTTTCATGAATTTTAGCTACTCTTTCGTCGTACAGAACAATTTTTTATCTAGTTTGAATTACTTGTTTTTTGGTTCTATCTCGCCCACAATAAATGCACGTTTAAAAATCGTATCTTGTTGGTGTAGATGATGAATCTCAGAATGGACTAAGCCAAAGAAATCAAGATGATTTTTAATCGGTATGGTTGTCGTTATAGCTTCTACCAAAAGAAGTAATTTATCTTGAAAATTGGCAAAATGGTGATAGCTTAAAGTGCATATTTCGAAGTTTCATACTTTTTTCGTGTAAATTTAAAAAAGAAAAAGTATGATAAATTGAACGTGTATATATAATTTTGGTACCGGCGATACCGAGTGGTGTGTAGAAAAGCTTGTTAAAATTTCAGAGTAATCGACCGTGTAGTTTTTAAGATTTTATCTATGCCAGGTGAAGAAGGTACTCCTGGGATCGTCATAACTTTGTCATTTCAATGTATTTGTTTGTAGTATTTTGGGAAAGTATTTTTAAGGTTCTGCATTTTTAAAAAAATGTAACATAAAAAAGAAGTCGATTTTTTGACCTGTTTACACGAGACAGCCCCCTTAAGATCAACAGGGTGAAGTAAAATAAAAACTGTAAAGTAGTGTAAATGACTGATAATTTAAAATTGTTTTATCTGTATTTTTAATAAGATTTGCCCAAGCCTGGTACTTTAAGGACACAGGATGAATGTTCAAAACGATGTGTTTCAACAGGGGGTAGTAGTGCAGGTAGCGAACACATTTGCAAAGAACCAATCCATGACTTGAAGTCTTGTTCTTCGGCGTCCGAGTCTGAATTGCATATCCCATCGGTGCCAACAATGCCGAGTAAGAATTCTGGCAATGGGAACGGTTCAAATGGGAAACGATCAAATGGTAGTCGCAGTCGTTCCAGTGGTTCTGAACAGTCTGTGCAGACAGGAACTGGTTCAGGGAATCAACAGAACCAGCAAGACTTATCTGGTAGTAGACAGTCATTTCGCATTGCGATGGGAAATCCTTGTGAATTCTTTGTTGATGTTATGTAGATGCCGGTGTTGTAAATAGATGAGTTATAAATTTGGAGGCAAGATATACAATCGAATTTGAATGAATACTTTGAAAACGTTCAATGAAAAGTCTTTAGATACAATCTTTATTCTTGGTCCTCAGACGCGTGTCCTTTTTGACCCATGTTTGTCATAAGCTTCATCAAACTTCTTAATTTCCAGTTGTCAGCTAAGATTGACGATTGTTTATCTTAGTCATTTGAAAGTTTGTTTTCAAGGGACAAATGTTGTAACGAAGAGGATCTTCTTTTTCAAGGTCATGTTTTCTGACACTTCAAGGTCACTAGTGTTTTTTTTTTGTACATTGTACACATAGTTCTTATTAATATAGATACGAAAAAATGATTTTTAATATTTTGTGCATTCCTTTTCGTTTAGTAAAATATTGATTCTATAGTTTTGGAGACAATTTTTTAAATCTTTTTACTTGTAGCTCTCTTTGAAGAAACACAGATGACATTGAAATTTTAGAAAATAAACTTTTCCAGGACAGTATTTGCCACTTTAAAACAACTGTTGTTTTCTTTTGGGGTTTTTTTTTGTTATTGTAAGATTCTTCTACGTCCGAGGATTAATAATACCTTTATATATTCTCTTTTTCCAGTAACATCAACAGTAAAAATGATTGTGTCTCGTTAATGCATGTTCTCTGTTTACCGTAGGTAATATTTCAAAGTATTTATTCGCTGCCCTAGTTGAGCTACTTTTCAGATTTATGTAATTCGTACTTGAAGTCTATTAACAGTTTGTTTCTACGTGTCGTTTCAACACTTTGCATTCCATCTCGTACTATGTATTCTTTACAGTAATCGATATTCTTAAAAGTTCGTTCTTTATATTCGTCCAGATGTTTGCATGTAACACGTGAAATCTGTAATACTGATCATAGTTAAGAGAAGTTGCATCGAACCGTTACCTTTTGAATATTCAACAAAGAGTAAAACAGGCATTTTTTATGTCGTAATAATGACAGTATTTCAATTTCAAACTCTCCTAGATTTTCATTGTAGAACTCTGTCTCTCTGTAGCTGTTCTTTCTTATATCCCGGTTTGATCTTTCACTGTTACTTCCGATCGTTTCACGAGTATAAATTTGAAAAGATTATTTCCGGTCGCGTGCTCCTTGTTCATGGGGCATAGCGTTTCGTAACGAAGCCCATATTTATAACTGTACTTCTATACAAAGCCGAATGTTTGAACAAAATCGAACGCCAATAGATCGTTGTTGAATTGCACATTGCTGTGAAGTCGAGTAAACCTCTTCTTTTGCATGAGACATGCAATTGCCGTGTTTGAACTTTTAGTACGGCAAATAATGGAACTAGCCAAAAGATTCTGAACGATTGAAAACAGACAACAAAAAAAAAAAAGAGATCAGTATTTAATTCCATATAATGGTTTATTATTATAAATACACTATAATGCACGCTTCATTATACATATATATATATATTATTGTGGTTGTAATTGTTGATGTAAAGCACGAACGCACAATGAAAGTAGAGCACAAGCATGGTCATGTAAATAACACGGATTACGTCGAAGAATCTTTTTTTTTTAAGTAACGAGATATCGCGAATATTTTGCTGAATATATATACATATATTATATATAAATATATATATACATATATACATAATGCATGTAAATTATAATTATTTTATTAAGAAATGATTGAACAAAAGGTACGTATTTTTATTAATATTTTTCCATTGCTTGCGTTCTAGGATTGTCTACGACAATGGGGCAGCTATTTCTTTAAAATCGAGAGGATATTGTTTACACAAAAAAAAAACAATGTTAAATGATTCACTGATCATTGCCTCTCGTGGAACGCGTGTGATTTCTTTTTAAATAATAAGCCGCTACCAACGAACGCAGAAGAAAAACGGAAAGAACAAATATTTCTGTATGTACAAAGAGAAACAGATATGCGATACACAATAACTATTGTATATTGAGCGATTATCGGTGAATCATTTAAGCTGATGATATAGTCCGTGCGTGAAGGACCCTTTTTTAAATTGTATTCCTACCGTTTCACGTTATTATTTGGACGAGAGAAATTGTTTACAATTATGTTATGTGGTACTGAATCACAGATTCGACAATATGTAAATAGAACAAATTATGCTCATATTAAATGTGCCATCTTATGAGTGTTAGAGAAAGTACTGAAACAATGAAAGAAAGGAAGAAAGAAAGAAATGAATACTTGCGACACACATAATTTATATAAATGCTTTCCCAGGTGTATGCATTTCTTATCGTTTACGTTCATTCATTGTCATCTTATCTATAATTATCGAGCATCTTCTGCATCTCACATAAGCTTATTTAATTTCAACGAACTCCGTCACACACATTTTTAATTGCGTCTTGCCGTTGCGTTTATTATACGGACTTTTTTTTATTTAGCGTACCTTGTTAAATCGAAATGACGTTCTTCCCTTGTTTCCTTTTTGTTTATATATTTATATATTTATTATATATATTATATAATATATATATAAATATATATAAACAACAAAATCCGCCAGAAAGTTATTCAGATTCGCGTGTGAAGAGAAAAACGAACTATATAAGATTCCTTCAAATATGGTTTAACGCGTTCGAAGCATTTGAATGCAACAGAATTTTAACGTTGTTTCTTTTTCTACAGAGTTTTTCGCTGTAGCTTTTTTTATACTGACACAAACGATGATTCCCGTTGCTCTTCTATTGTTTTTAAGTATTTACAATGTGTATAATCTAGTGGATATTATCAATATCGTTTTATATGTGTATAACGTACAACCATGTTTGAACACGTAAATTTCTGTGCAATTTTCCAAAGTAAAATCCATCGACGTTCCGCGCGTCTGCTCGGCAGCTTCTTTTTTTTTTTTTAAATAACGGACTAAATTTTTATACCGAATTATTATACACATTGCAAAACGGTTCGCCTCCGATTCGCATCGATGCGCAGATGCGCATTGAAAGTTCCATTGGAAAATTGCGCACCGATAACTTCGAATCGTTCGTTCCGACAAATTGTTTTCGTTTCGATCGTCGTTATTATGTAATTCGATAATCTAAAGAGAAGTAGTTACGCAAACTGTTTTATCAATCTATCGCTATGATACCAACCATTATATATTATTCTGTAAAATATATACATATTTTATGTTGCAGACAGGTTGTGTACAGTATGTCTGAGAAACACAAGACTTGAGTTCAAAGCAATATGATTTATCTTAAGAAACGATCGAGAAAAAGGAAAGAAACCGGAAGGGACAGAAGTTGCGCAAGTTTTGTGGCTCGCAGATATACTAGGAATTTCGTTTATTTTATTTTTCTATTTAATTGTGCTGCTCTGAAAGGACCTGGCTGCTTTCTGTCTAACAATACAAAAAAAAAACAACAACAACCGATAATACAAAAAAAAAACGACTCAAATTTCCTTTGCAACTTACGTTGTGCGCATGTGGATCACACCGTGTCAAAGACGTAATCGAGTCATTTTTATGCCTTGTGCTGCGCTGACGGTCGATGCAGAACTGCGTATGCACGAGGAGTGTCACACACAGACTAGCGATTTGGACAACAATAGCAGACACAATATCTGTGAGTGTATTTTATTTTGCCTGGGACGAACGAGCCCCCTCGCTCGTCCCCTTTTCTTTCTGTATTTTTCTTTTTATCCGATCATTAGAGGGTAATCTGTAATCTAATATCCGCCATTGACACAGATTCTGTCGAAATTGATCAGAGTGTCGATTAACTCCAAGAAAAAGAATCAATGATTCCACATGGGAAATGTTCCTGATATCACAATCATGAAATCATGTATCATAGAATTTGTGAATAGAAGTGTTGCGAGTTGAACATTTTTTAATAGAATGTTTTGCTTTGGGGGAAATTCAATTTTGGGCTGAAAAATATTTGACAAATTGAAGTTTCTGCAATGCGAATTGTCTTATCAAAAAGTTGTAATGCTGCTTGAACAAATATTTGAAATTAACGCGAGCTCAATTTTTTTGTGGAGTCGTTATCTTTGGAGATAAATTAAGAGACACCCTTTGTTCTTTTTCTGAAAGACCGTCGACCGTTTCTTGTTTCTGGATTTGGTTTCAAGTAAGAGTATCTATTCCCTTGACAAGATTATGTTCAGTTGGTACCGTTCACTATATTCTCACACAGCCGACCAAGACACACTGCGAATGTATCATCGATGCCAGTATCCGACATTCTTGCACCTCTGATTGCTTGTTTAAACGAACCACACAGCATTATACGAGCATCCGTGTCTGTACAAATGCGAATGCGTCCACGGAATCTTAGTAGTTATAGAAAACACTCGTGTGTATTTGAGAATAGCCTGTACAATGCTCCTGCATAAATCATACACAAGGCGAACATGTAGTTTTGTACCTGTACATGCAGATCCCCTCACCTGGCCAGTCTTGTTATGATAATCGTTGAATCATTCCTAGCGAGGCGAGACGACGCAACACACGTTCACGATCGTTCTGAACTATGTTCTTAATATGCATCTGGAATTTTGCTGGAAAGGAAGTGGATCGCAAGCATGATCATTAGTCTTTCTATTCGCATAGAAAAGTAATGACTATGAGGATTGAGACATACAAAGTCTTGGTCAAAACAAAATAGAACTTCATGAATTCTTCGACATGGTCAAATTTGACTTTCTTAAATAACTAGGCCAGGAGCAATAAAATCTGATTGAATATTCAATTTTGTTCTAAATTAATTTCCTTGATAATTATGAATTGTAAAAGCAAGTCTAAGAAGACTCATTGATTTTATTAATGGCCACATGTTTGTTATGGAAGACACTATGAGTAGAAGTAATTTCAAACATTAGAAGAATTTGAAAAGAGTGTTATATTATTTTCAATCGATTGAATATATTAAGAAAGAAAATCAATTTCCATTTCACTCCTGTTTGTTGCAGTTCGGGTAGAATGTTTTTATTTTGTATAAAGATCCGCTGTCTTATACAGCCTATGAATTTCTATTAAATGGAAAGATCTTATTCACTGAACACTCGATTAGACAATTAAAATCGTACCATTCGATATAGTAGATAGCTATAAGTATGTGCAGTAAGTGCGCGATCTAAGTCCAACGGAGCATTGCGATCTATGTCCCTTCGTCTACTCCTTCCACTGCGGGGTATCCCCGGAGGGGCCAAGAAGCTAGAGCTGCCTCAGTCGCCGAGCAGTATAAACATGCCGCGTAATTTAATCCTGGGTCGGGTTTATCGGTGTGAACCACTACTAATCCAATTACAAAACTTATTTATTTTTCATTGTTTTTTTATGGAACTTTCACCAACTTATTTATGACATTTTTCTGATTAAAATGACACTAAACACTAAATAATTTCAACTGTATTTAGTGGTTTAATTGACGACATGTACAGTGACTTTTGGACGTAGACGAGGATAGCGGTTCGTGTTTACATGCTGTCCTTTTCTACGTTCGGCGCGGTCGACGCGGTCACAAAAGAATGTGTCCCTTCGCGATCTAAGTCACGGCAAGGAACCGAAAAAGGACTTAGATCGCAGACTTACTGTAATTCTACTTAAGATGGTACAGTAATTCCTCGATCTAAGTCCTTTTTCGGTTTCCGCCGGGACTTAGATCGCGAAGGGACACTATTCTTTTGTGACCGCGCCGAACGTAGAAAAGGACAGCATGCAAACATGGACCGCGCGGCCGAAGGCGCAATAAAATATACCGTATCGGTAAGACAATACTAGTGCAATAATAAAACTTCTTTGTTTTTTATTATTTTTTTATGGAACTTTCACGAACATATTCGTGGCATTTTTCTAATGAAAATGGTAGAAAATATGATATAATTCCGATGATATTTACTTGTGTAATAAACGATGAAAGTTTTGGACTTAAAGAAGGACAGCGTATAAAAGAAAGAGACGACAAGAGTCGCGGCCACCGGCACAGTTAGTCCCAAGTCTCGCGTGTCCGTACAATGCCAATAAAACACTTCCATCGTTCATTAAACAAGTAAATATCATCGGAATTATATCATATTTGGTATCATTTTCATTAGAAAAATGCCACGAATATGTTAGCAAAAGTTCCATGAAAAAATAATAAAAAATAAAGAAGTTTTGTAATTAGATTAGTGTGATTCACACCGATATACCCGACCCAGGATCAGATTACGCGGCATGTTTACACTGCTCGTCGACCGAGGCAGCTCGAGCTCCGCAGTGGAATGAGTAGGCCAAGGGACATAGATCGTAACGTTCCGTTGGACTTAGATCGCGAAATTACTGTACCATTTTGAATTGTTAAAGATAAGATAATTATATAGAAAAGGTCTGCGTACTCCGATTTTGATGAAATTTTAATATATTATAGATTTCGACATTTTGAACAACTTTTTCCTTCTCCAATATAGGGGGGTCGCTTTTAGTTTTCGAGATATTTGCAAAAAGCTATCGGTAATGTTAATTTCATAACGGAAACCTTCTTTTTAGAAACACTGGGTGGGTGTGTGTGGTATTGTCGCTTCTCATTTCCACAACGTGTTTACAAACAAAAAATAAACAGATGCGGCCCGAAAATCCAGGAAATGTCTTTAAAAATTGAAAGCTCAGCCTATCTATGTATGATCAGAGTTATCTACAGGAGTTAATTCTGCTTGTTTCTTCTGTTATACCATTTTCTGGATTTTCGGGCCGTATCTGTTTATTTTTTGTTTGTAAACACGTTGTGGAGATGAGAAGCGACAATACCACACACACCCACCCAGTGTTTCAGACGCACCCAGTGTTTTTAAAAAGAAGGTTTTCGTTATGAAATCAACATTACCGATAGTTTTTTGCAAATATCTTGAAAACTAAAAGCTACCCCCCCTATATTGGAAAAGGAAAAAGTTGTTCAAAATGTCGAAATCTATAATACATTAAAATTTCATCAAAATCGGAGTACGCAGACCTTTTCTATATAATTACCCTATCTTAAAACTAAAAACCTTATATTGGAAAAGGAAAAAGTTGTTCAGAATGTGTTGCTCCAGAACATATTAAAATTTCATCAAAATCGCAGTACGCAGACCTTTTCTATATAATTACCAAAGATAGTATCGAAGCCATTATTTTCTAATAACTCGTTGGAATTAATTATGAAGAAATGGAACTGAAGTGTTAGGATATAGTCTATCAAAAGTAGAAGAAACTTTGCGTCGTTTCGCCTTAAGATTAAGATAGAGTCCTTCCGGCTTGGATAAGAAGAGCCGGCGTCTTAACGACCGAGACATAAACGAACGTTTGTTTTCTCTTTTCCAGATGAAGAGGACATTTTGGAGTACCAGTTTCTGCATAAGTGAAGATATATTTGTTAAACGCAATACGTATACGTAATACGGTGGTAATAGGAGTTGAACAGGAGCTCTAAGGTATATATATATATAATTATAAATATATATATACATATATGATTCCGCTTGAGTTGGGATCGGGCGGATGGAAGTAGCACACGCGAAACATATATTTATATATTTAATAGGCCAATTTTGATAAAACGTCATAGAAGGTAAAGGAATCTAAACTCTCGTATAATTTGTAATGGCTATACATAATAGGATATAAGGCCATCGAATTTCACGTGGTATTCAATAATACCACTCCGAGAATGTCTATATATAAATAATTATATATACGCAATCTGCATTAAAATTAAAAAAAAAGAAAAGGGGGAAACGAACAAAAATGAAAAAACGGTTTTCGATGGACGGGGGCGAAGCGTGCTTTCTTTAACGCAGGGTGCACATGCAAATTGAGAAACGAGGGGAGAAAAAGGATTACGGAAACGGGGAGATGGAGAATGAGACACGTCGTTGACTTTCTTTTGGTTTCATCGTACTTGAAGAACGGCGACAGAGCTTGTGCATCTCGAGAACTGGACCTCGATACAGCGTTTCATTTAGAAGAGAATTCGTAATCGTACCGGATTTGTGCGTTTCATTGTACGAACACCCTCGTGTATTGTAAGGGCAAGATAATTATCCAGAAAATTCCTGATTTACCAGTACAACTCACAGCTGCGAGTCTTGTAACTAATAACGTCGGCCCCAAACGCTAACGAGAATTAATTAGTATGAAGCATACCCCTATACGATCACCTAGAAAAAGAAAACCGGAAACAAATCGAGCTTCTCGTATTATCCAAACGGACTTTTGTATAACGACTTTTTGTGAACGCACGATTTTTAATATCGACACGACGAAAACGAAGAGATCCTTGTTCAAAGATCGACGATATCTTCCACGGTCGAATCTGCTTTATACTAAATAATTGATCACGCGACGTACACGTACGATTTTATTTTTACTACTCGTTACACTCAATTACTCGATACGAATGGCAATACGTAAATAAATTGTAAAGATAAGATTGTACAATTTGGTGAAACTTTCTACCCCCGGTTTTGTCTGCGTGTTCACTATCTATTCCGATATCCGCGCACCTGGTTACCTGGCGGCTACATATGAAACGTCATTTCAAGCTTTAATTTAACTGTAGAAATATACAGAATTGAAATTTTCTTTTATTCGTATTTTAATCTTGAATTCTTTATTTTAGTGTCTTTACAAACCTGAGATAAGAGATTAGTCAAATCTTCAGGAAAATATAACTGATCAGGAAGAAGCAACGCACGATTGTTATTTTATAAAACAGCTTTCATACGCACAAAACTAATACAATTGCTTCTATTAAAATATAATAAACAGTCTTGTCGCACAACGAAAGACAAAACAATGTTTTAAATAATACCGTTTCTTAAAATAATTATTTGGATTCATGTATTCAGACTGAAATATCGTTTTACAATTTTAATGTCTTGCATGACTATTTTCATTATTAATTTCTCGAGGTACTCGAGTATTAAATTGATTTACTTTTAATTTGTAGAACACCTCCAGAAGATCCTCACTTCTAGATTAATTAAACGCGACTTTCCCAAGCAAGCCAGGTTACTGATGTTTTAGTAGATGATTCCCGGATATCGGAATATTTAAATAAACAATATCCGCGTGAAACGCGGACGATTACGGGGGGTATGTGCGTGTCTCTCGGTAGCCGATCGAGACGTTAAGTCAATAACGAATCGAAGGAAAGTTTTATTGATTGAAGCGCACTTAAGCTGCCTCGACTGAAGTATTTTAATGTCATTATATAGAGTACCATAGTACAAGGCGACGAAGATGATAGTCGATCGATATCGCATCTACGACCGATAAACACGTTTCTTTTTCTTCTATTTTCTACCCCGGCGAGAGACATTTTTATTCGAGTACCCTGTACACGCGACGTTCAACGATTGTTCTATTTATTGTCGTCAGTGAGACTGCAGAATTTGTATAAAACAGACAAAAAATATAACGGAATGAAACTAAGGTTAGAGAGAGAAAAAGAGAGAGAGAGAGAGAGAGTGAGAACGAAAGAGAAAAAGAGGGATGGAAAAGAAATGAAATGAGTAAACGACGAACGATTTTCGCGTGTGCGTCGGTGGAGATCTGCGAGGACAGGTGTGCCAGGCTGAATGTTGACGAATTTTTACTTTACCAAGCATTCTTACGAACGTGAACGTTTCTAATCCATAGTATGTATGATGTACGTTGGATGCGACGAATGATCGCGAAAGGCTCACACGATTCCGCGAGGAGAGAAGAGGTGCGACGCATAAGTTATAAAATGACGAAAAGAATTTCAATACATGTAGTAGTGTGTGGATATACAGGGAAATAGATTGTAAAGATTTTTATGACTGTCTGAAATTATTATTGTCTTTGTGTCTTACAATCTTTATTTCTCGAAAACAGCGCAGCTGTTTCATCTACCTGCTCTTCGCAACGATAATCGGGTCCAGCAAGCCGAACTATCGTTATTCGTTTCGTAACTTTCTCCTATTATTTAACGGTTTCTTTTTAGTTCAGAAAACTACACAGAGTATTTTGTTAGTTACAGCTCCCCTAATCGGTCACCATAGCGTCCGTTCGATGGCGGCTCAGGATTTATGACGTTCCCTCGGTTCCGCCATCTTGTTACTCTCTAACGAAGAGATATTTCAGTCGCGACGAAGATCAACGCGAAGCGATTGCTCTAGAGAATCTACTACCCTTACGAAGCATGAGCATTACTTAAAACGCCTGTTATGTTGGGAAAACAAAGATTAACCCTGCTATAGCGAAAACAAAATTTAAATATAAAGACCACTAACCAATATAATTTTGTATATTTCGATTCATCTAACGGGCTCCGAAAATCACAATCAAACATCGTCTACAGTTCTGGTTAAGAAATTGTGTAGTGACAAATTGCAATCACGAGCCAATGGAACAACCTGAACACAAGTTTTTCTTAATTCTGTGTAAAGAACAATTGTAGGGCTTCCAGTTCGTATGATACTAATTTGAAAACATTTTCCAAAGAGAATACAAGATTTCCAGATTGTAAGACGTCAGCTTTAATTTTCGAACGAAAATTAAAAGAGAATATTTGAGTACCTAACGTGCACGACGAATCGAATCAGGTATAAGTGATCTGAACACGCTAGAGCAGGGTTTAATTCAACGGTCCCGCACCCGTGTTCGACCAGCACGATCTAAGAGGCAACGCGATACTAATATCCCTCGTGTTCTCTCTGAACGAAGCGAAGACTCGTGTCGATCCTCGACCGACGAGTTTCTCGGCTTATCACCAGACGGAACATTTTTTAATAGGGTTCATCGGCGCGCCAAGGGGGCAGTTGAACACCTCCGAGAAGTCCTCAGAGTTGGACAGGGTGCCGATCACACGGAACTTCCCAGGAGAGTGCACGGTGGTCTTCAGTTTGTTCCTGGTCGCTTCCGGTCTCATCGAGCCGCACCATACCTGCGCGAAATTCAGGAAAAACAGCTGCTTTCCGGTCGCGTTCAATCCCGGAAGGATTTCATCTGCGTCTCCGTTTTGGCGCAGCCATCTTTCATATGCCTAAGAACAAAATTTGAGAGTTGTATCAACGGTACCAAATCGGAGTAGAGAGCTTTTGCTATTTAGATGGGGTGGATTTCTCCTATGACCCTGTTCTGGCTCAGTCATCTTTCATAGATCTGGGAATGATCATTTTTAAGGGTTGAGGTTGCAAACTTATAGTAGAAAGAAGTGGGAAGGGTTTTCATGTATCATTGTTTTGATATAGCCATCTTGCAAATGTCTGTGGAGAACAGTTTAGTTTAGCAGTTGCATTAATGCTGCATGTAGGAGATCTTTCTCCGAGGCTTCGGTATCAGCGTTCACAGCCTCTCAGGTTCAGGTTGATGGTAACAAAGTTCTCAGGCACTCACACGGAAAGCTTGTTTAATGCCGCCATTGTCCGCGATGTTCTCCCCTTGTGTATTGATTCCATCGATTTGCATCCCAACTTCGCTGACGATGTAACGACTGTATTGGTCTGAAAGATTAAACGAGTTTTCGAACTTGCGAATGAAAGTGAAAGAAGTGGTCGGAGGGAACGTGTTCATTACCGATAAGACACTGTGCTCGCTGGTGAAAACCGTAAATAGCCTCGTCCTTCCACCAACGATGCAGATTGCCGTCCTTATCGAACAAACGACCCTTATCGTCGAAACCGTGAGTGATTTCGTGGCCGATCACCACACCGATCCCACCGAAATTAAGGCTCCGGGGAAAGTATCTGTGATAAAATGGCGGCTGTAGTATGCCGGCTGGGAACACTGAGGGTGGAAATTAGTTCGTAATTAGTCGAGCCTTGAGCACAGTGTCAAATTTTGCAGACGAGAACGAGGGATTGAATGAAAAGGAAGTTGCTATTTAAAGTTCTAACTCGTAAGAGTGATTTTATCTATTATTAAGATAAGAAGGCGGAACTTTGGAACGTCAACGTCAGTTGCATTGGTTGAACGTGGTCCGATTTCACTAATGTAATTCGTTAATCATATCTTGCAGTAATCATTGATAATGCTTTCACCGTGAAAAGGAACTCCGAAATATCGATTCTCTTTGGTAAATGAATCATCCCGCAAACACAGCTTATCTTTCTAAAGCTAAAACGCTACATAGTTTTACCTTTAAGCGGATGAACGGATGAACTACAATCAACGCAATATGGTTTATACCAATGTCATAGAATCATTTGTTAAATTTAGTTCCTGAAAGAACAAAAATATACCGCTGGTAATAAAATTAAATTCGGAAGAAGTGAAACTTTGGTTGGAGACTATATACAGGGTGGGTCACTATCAACAGGTTACCTAAATAACTCGCTTGCTTTTGAAAATAGAAGAAAATGCATCAGACAAAACTTACTTGATATCGAGGCGCTCGTAATCTGATGTCATTAATTTGTTTATAAGTGAAGAGACGTCAAGGAGATACGAAGGTCAACTATGTTTTTTTAAATGGAACGGTATGGTTTTTTATTTACATTCCGATAGTGTGTGTCAAGACGAATACAATGACCTATTATGAAGGTCATTCAAGGTCGCGCAAGGTCAACTGCAATAGAAAATAAAGTGTCTCAAAGCACTCTTCAAACACTACGACGATTTACATGTAACATGTTATTTACGTATTCACTGCTACTTCAAGTGTTCAAAATGACGACCTTGAACACGGAGACATAATCTAAAACGTTGCAATACTGATGATACTGCCTGACAAATTTCAGCTGTATCTATTACAGAGCAAGCTCTTTTTATACGTTCTTGCATATCAATTGTGGTTGTTGGTTTTTCACGGCACACTTGTTCCTTCAATTTTCGCCACAAATAAAAATCTAGTGGTGTCAGGTCTGGGGAACGTGCTGGCGATTTATTACTTCCTGATCGACCAATCCAACAGGACCTTCAAATCTCCTGTTCAGTAATTCTGTAACATTTCGTGCTGAATGAGCAGGATATCCGTCTTGTTGGAACCACATGGACTGTCGCATGTCCAGTGAAATGTCCTCTAACAATTCTGGCAAGACGTCTTTTAAGATTCTTTCGTATTTATAACTATTTAGCGTGCCATCAATGAAATATGGACCAATTTCAAGTTCAAGGTCGTCATTTTGAACACTTGAAGTAGCAGTGAATACGTAAATAACATGTTACATGTAAATCGTCGTAGTGTTTGAAGAGTGCTTTGAGACACTTTATTTTCTATTGCAGTTGACCTTGCGTGACCTTGAATGACCTTCATAATAGGTCATTGTATTCGTCTTGACACACACTATCGGAATGTAAATAAAAAACCATACCGTTCCATTAAAAAAAACAGTTGACCTTCATATCTCCTTGACGTCTCCACCTATAAACAAATTAATGACATCAGATTACGATCGCCTTGATATCAAGTAAGTTTGGTCTGATGCATTTTCTTCTATCTTCAAAAGCAAGCGACTTATTCAGTTGACCTGTTTATAGTGCCCCACCCCGTATAATACCATTGCAAGATTCAGTGTCCAATACCCTGATTTCATTTAAATATTCTAAAGATAATTGTTGCAGAAGAACTTTTCATTCAACCCTCTCTCTGTTTTGCAACTTCCTTCCTCTACTCTTGTCCATCTCAGTGGTCCTCAAACTCTGTTCCTCATTTATGTACCTTTTCGATAACTTAATAATTTTTTCTTCCAGGAATTCCACAACATTTCTGGTAAGGGTTTTGTGAGTCGACAAAATTTGAGGACCACCAATTTATCCATAGAGAAACTCGAACTGACTTATCCTATTCTTGCTTCGACTATAATAAGCGTTGACGACGGCCGGCGCGGTGTTCCATAGAGTTTTGTTCACAGGGCTTCCAAGACGATCCTGTCCCACCCTGGTCAGGTGTTGCAGAATATTCAGAGTGTTCTCGAAATACTTGTCCGACCGGATAACGACCTAAAGTATCAGAGCATTAGCCATGTTTGCTCAACGTCGGTCATTTATCGCGATAATCTAATCTCCATTCGGAAAACGGAAAGTCAATGTTCAGGCTTACATCCTTGTAACGCTTGTCTAACAGTTTCGGCTGCAAAATGAAGTCAGGATAACCGATTCGCAGCAGCATCGCGTTCACTTTCTCGGTAGCCAGCTCTTTCGTTTCATCGTCGATCCAGGTGGTATCGTTCAACAGCTCTCTGAATGCTCTCTGAATCTCTCGAGTCATTGACAATGTCTGTGCCAAAGAAAAATCATAAACTCAGGTGGAATTATTAATATATAGGGAATCACATTTTATTTGATCTTGCAAGGAATGATCTCGGCAATTCAAAAAATTATAAAATATTGGGATATGTTCTGCATATGTAAGCATGCATTACCCGACTTTTCTTTTTGCTGTCCAAATTCATTTTAAGCGGGTGAAATCGACCCTTGAAAATTCGGCTATTTTGCGATTTTGCATTACAACTCGCAAACTGTAAGAGATAGGAGAAAAGTTTCTAGATAAAAGTTGTTCCTTTTAATGAGAACCATCGTCTGGAAAAACATTTATCAATTGTTTACATAATTAGGAAAGAAATCGAAAAGTAGTCGAATTTTTAAGGGTCAAGTTCACCCCTTTTAAGTGAATTTGGACAGTAAAAATAATCGCTTAATACATACCTACGCACAACATATCCCCAAAGTTTTATGTTTTTTTGAATGTATGGGTTCGGGGTCATTCCTTGTTAGTTTTTCAATAATTGATAAAAAATTCGCAGAAATATCCCAAAATTAGTAATTCGACCGCGGATCATCATGTAAATATTAATTTTTGTGCGTTAATTTATGTGAGCTGGAATCAAAGTAAAATTCGTATACTCTTATGAGTATGCACTAGGTTTAGAATAAAATGGAAAGCTCCATAAAATTTATCAAAAAATTGTATATACCATAAACGCATGCAATTCGCTGTTTAATTATAATACTCACGTCGTTCTTGCTCTTCTCATCGAAATATTTCCTGACGAACATAGACCCGACGGCCATGCCCATGTTCGAATTTACCTGACCAACGCAAGTTTTCCATCTCGAGGGCGCCTGTTCTCTGCCGAATAAAATATAATAAAACTTCTGCTTGGCTTCCTGAAATCGATCGTCCAGGTTGTTCACCCTGTGTCTGACGAACCGCCACAGTAGATAATTCGCGATGGTCCTGCGAATAGAACGATTAAGTGAAACGTGTTTCGGCAAAAATTTGATTTCATCTTTTTGAAGTGAAACTTCTTTAGGCGCGTTAGGCGCAAAACCTCATCGCGGTAGGAGTAAACTCGATCTGGCGATGAAACGATGAAACAATGAAACAATGATACGATGAAACGATTTAGGAAAACCTTGACGCGGTAGGAGTAAAACCGATCTGGCGATGAAACGATGAAACGATGAAACGATTTAGTAAAACCTTGACGCGGTAGGCGTAAAATCTCGACGCGGTAGGAGTAAAACCGATCTGGCGATGAAACGATGAAACAATGATACGATGAACCGATTTAGTAAAACCTCAACGCCGGTAGACATAAAACCTCGACGCGGTAGGAGTAAAACCGATCTGGCGATGAAACGATGAAACAATGATACGATGAAACGATTTAGTAAAACCTCGACGCGGTAGGCGTAAAAACTCAACGCGGTAGGAGTAAAACCGATCTGGCGATGAAACGATGAAACGATGAAACAATGATACGATGAAACGAATTAGTAAAACCTCGACGCCGGTAGACGTAAACCTCGACGCGGTAGGAGTAAAACCGATCTGGCGATGAAACAAAATTCTATTCTATTAGCATATACGGTTGGGGGTTCGGCATTGCTTAATAAAGATTATAGTAAATTAAGATTGGAAATGGTAAATAAACCTAATGAAGCGACAACAAGATCAGGAACAACTCTCGATGCAGTATTTGCAAGACATTTAGACCAAATTGAATCAAGAATATTTATATCATATTTTAGCTACCACAAGCCAATTGTTTCAATATTAAAATCATAGAAAAATAAATGTCATAAAGTGGTAATAAAAATTCGAAAAAAATTAAAGAAAGAAGTTTCACTTCAGCCATTTGGTCCAAGCACACACCAATTTTTTAAGAGTACCTTGGACTAGTTTTTGACAAGAGGTTCACCAAATCCTGGATGTACTGCAACGCGTAAACGACAACCGGTTCGGAAGTGTTCATTGGCCTTGCTAAAACGATCGTCAGATACCGGTGCCAGTTGATTTGAGGGACCAGACTCCTCAACGCACTGATGCTCATTCTCCGATAGAGTTCTGAGACGTTTCCTCTCTCATCGGGAGAGGATGTGATCTGAAAAGTTAATTACACTACCTCAACAACCTCCGATTTTATCATCAAACAATAAATTATACAATATCAACTCTTATGATCAGACAGCGGATTTTATGACAAAAATGAATAAAGGTGTAATTTAAAACAGTGGAAACATTAGAAGAATTTAAAAATACTGTTATATTATTTTCAATCTAGTAAACATATTAAGAAAGAAAATTCTATTTTACACCATTTTGTTGCAATTAAGGTAGAAAATTTGTATTTTCCATGAAGATCCACTGTCTGCTTATCATCGTATATATTAATAAAACAATAAAAACCAATGCAAGAGAGGAAATGCAGTCAGTTGGTCTGTGAAGATAATAGCAAACGTATCCGCTTCCCAAGAATCGTTTCGTAATATTCTATCGTCAAAATGTTATTTAATCAAATAACAATAATAATCTCTCGTTTAGATAAAATTGGAGTATAATAGAGTCGACTAGAAATTCGTGAATTAAATTCATTCGATTTGCCCTTTATTTCTATCATTTCAAATCCAATAAATGATCCGCGAGTATGCAGGTCAGTGAAATTCTAATGGATTCAAAGAAAGACCACGTACCTTGGCCAATTTCGTTTCGAATTCGATCAGCTCGTCGGCATCAATGGTAGCGTTCTGCAAAGACGCGCCCAGCAGAGTCGCGATTTTGATGAGATAATTCTTGTACGCCTTCAGATAGATCGTGTTCGATGGCTGAAGAAAGTAGTCCCTCGTTGGCAGTCCCAGCGACGTCTGATCGAACTGTAATGAACATTTTCGTTCGAAGAACTTCTAACGAAGACTCACGGTTCGTTCGTTACCTGTATTATATATTCGTCGCTGTTCTTGATATCCGGCGCAACCCATTCTGAGATCAGAATATCGTTGTTGTAGAGCCTCAGCTGAGCAACCAAAAGCAACCAGTCGAACTTTTCTGGGTCCCAGTTAGGTCTCAGGATCGGCCAACCACCGAGTTCGTCCAGGAGCTCTACAAGCGGCCGTTCCATGCGTTGCTCCAAGATCTCTAGCCACATTTCGCGTGTTAAAACGTTTCGATGACCCATCATCAAACTCGTAAAAACCAACTATAAATTACTAAGCTGGCTAAATTTGAAAGAAGCGATCCCAAACATTTCTTTAATAATTAGGTTTAACACCGCCGAATGACAAAAGATTTCATAGTCAGTAAACCGCCCTCCTTTTTCCGGAAACGCGTCTATAAGCAACCAACTAGGTGGGAAAAAGTATTACAAAATGATGATTAATACTTCGAAACATAATCTTGTATTGGGATCTGACATGGGGGCGTGGACAATATATATATATATATATATATATATATATATATATCCAATATGGCGACGAAGTGCTTCGTCTTAGCATTGTATTGATATCTTCCTTTTTGTTTTTCCTTAAAATGTTTGTAAGTATGAGTGAAACTTGTAAGTGGGCAGGTACAAATCCTGCAGAAAGAAAGTTTGTTGAAGGAGGGCGGCTTTTTTAAAGTACGTTTTATCAAATTATTCATTTTACAACAATAAATTTGTTTTTTAATATACCTTCTAAATTTACAGTTATAATTTCATAAATTTCTAATCGCTTAGAATTGGTGAAGACATTTTAATTACTCCACAAATAATTGTACAAATATCTTCTATTAGAGGCACCAATGCCACAGGCATCACTGAACCAAGAATTTTGAAAGTCTTTATCCGCTGGTTAGATCTTTCAATATGCACTCTAGCTTTAGCTATTTTTGCTGTTAAAATAGACTGTTCTTTGCTAAATTGTTTCTTATATTTTAGAAATGGAGGTCTTATAAATTTCAAGCCGTTTCTTCACATACTTCAATTTCAAAGTGCGGAAACGGAGCAACAAATTTTTGCTCGCTTTACTATCACAATCTTTCTCTGCACAGTAAACATTTTTTTTTGCTACGCGGTGGAAAAATTGGAACTTCCATAACGTTATTTTTAATTAACACCTGTTTTAACACTGTAAGTTTAGACTGTAATTAACACCTGTTAACACTGTAAGCTGCTGTAAGCCAAGCCAAGCCAAGCTTAGAGTATTTCTACTCTTCGGCAACAGACGGCGCCAGTCAAAATGTCAGATCCCAATACAATAAGTATTCTGTACTTAACTTTCTGCAATGAACGAGGTGTCCAATCAATCGCATAAGATTTCCCACCTAGGAATCGACGCCGCGATCCATGTGTACATTAGGGTGGACCTTATTTTTCGACTAACGAATTTTGTTCACGACACTCCCTAAAATTGTGCCACTGGACGAAAAAATAGTCTGTGCGAAATTTGAAACTGATCGAAAAACGGGAAGTCGTGCTGCGTCAACTTTGAAAATGTTATAATTTTGTAACTCGTTTTTCTCCAGTGCAGTGTATTATCAGTATATATGTTTATATATCGTTGAATTTGTCTTTTTACGCACTATAACAATATAGAAACAAAATTAAATATTGATTTAAAAAAAAAATTCGTGACCTTGAAATCTCAAAAACTGACATTTCAAATATTTCTTTTTCTTTTGCATTATATTTAATTTATTAAACAGTACAACTTTTGTCTAAGACTTTTTTTTATATTTTTATAAGTAGCAAAGATATATATACATATACTTATACATAATACATATACATTATACATATAGTACAGTCCATCGTACAAAATACTATTAAAAGTATTTTTATAGCAATAAAAAAAGATCCCTTTAGAAAATTTCATTGAAATATTTTGTCTCTTAATGATTGTTTCGAAAATGGAACAGTAAGAACAGTAACCAAGAGAAGATTATAAAGAATTTTTGGAGCTAATACATAAATTGATTTTTCCACCACGCTCGTTGGATGGCAAAAGCTTTATATTGCTTAAAAATATATTTATACAAAATACTTGTACATATTATATAATATATACAAAATTAAACAATTTTCAAAGTCGATGCGGCACGATTTCCCGTTATTCGATCAATTTCAAATTTCGCACAGATTACTTTTTGAACCAGTGGTACAATTCTAGGAGGTGTCCCACAAAAAAATCTGCGAAATAATTTTCGCCAAGTATAACTAAGGTCCATCCTAGTGTACATATAACAATATGTACCTTGTCATCTTGTGTGAATAAAATGCAACGAACGAAGGTTCACGTAAAGAACGAGTATTTGATCGGAAGTGCAATGAGCATGAACATACTGTATTTTCTTGACGAATAAAAGCAAAATATCAGTAGAAAAAAGGCACCGAATTTATATGCACGCAATAAACATTGCTGACAATATGCAGAATCCAAATCTGTAATTACCGTAATTCATGCAGCTCTGGAACAAATACTTAGCCTTGACGGTCGCGTCGTCAGTGTTCGCTTCTAACTCGGGCGGTATGGGGTCCTCGAGCAGCTCCTTGAGGACGGTGTCCAAGGACTCCCTGATCATTTCGAAGGTGTCGTAGGCCGCCTTGTCCTTCGGTATGGGATTGTGCCTGGCCCAGTTACCGCAAGCGTACTGATAGAAATCCTCGCAGGGATCGGCGGTCCTGTCCATGTACGTGAGCATGATTTTTGCTGCGGCGAACATCTGTTTCTTAAAAAGCGTGTGAGCAGAAATTACGCTAGGTCTGCTAGAGGGACAGCGTGCCAAGCGTACCTTGAGCTTCCCTGATGTCCCAGGCGTCCCCTTCGCCCTTCCAGAACGTGTGAAAATTCGGCCCTGCCACGTCGGTTTGCTCGTCCGTGATCGGCAAGCTCGAGTCTGGATCTTCGATCGAGATCGAGTGCCTTCCACCCTGCTCACCCTCGTCGGACTCGTCCTGGGACTGTTCCTCGTTGTCGTACTTCCCATTGAATGATCTCGAACGAAGCTCCTCCTCGTTCTTATGGTTGTCGCAGGAATGCTCCTCGTAGCTAGCAAGACAACGTCGAAATTTTAATTTGTTAAATCTTCTTAATGCTTGATCGGTTATAACTTTATGGAAAAAAAATCCTACAGCGATCTATTTAGGCTCATTCTAAACAGTGAACCCTCTACTTTTATTCTACTTGAACTGCTGTCTTTGAAGTGTGACTTACAACTAGAAAACGCGAGAGAAAGTGAAAATGGACCTTACCTTGGAAAATGTACGAATACGATTTTACAACGATTATAGGGAGATTAAAAAATTTTGTTCGCGATTCATATAATTGTGGATTCGAAGATTGAAGTGTCCCCGTTACGTCAATGCCATCACAATTGACGTATGACTTTTTATTGACGTTTTATTGCGTTCCGAATGGAAAGCGTACCGTTGGCATTAGAATGACGCGAGATAAGATTTAGTGATCTTTTAATCAGAGTTTATTGAATGCTAATAACAATGGAATCCGGGTCAAGGGAATATCAAATGAATAACGAGACTCATTCCCTATGCAACAGTTTGTAAGTTAACTTTACAGTGGCTACACTAACTTTCGATAGTCGTTACTTTCTATCTCCGAGTTTTCCTTTATCTCGTCGTTGTCTACCTCGGAGTAATAATCGTCCAGAATGTTGTCCGAATTTTCATCCGTGTTCCAGTTGTCTATTTTCCCAGTGACGTAGTCGGTCGACTGTGCCTGCACACAATTTTTAACATTTCTTTCAAGAGCTTTATCGTAATAAACGCTGAAAGTGTCAGCTAAAAGATCGAGTAACGATCCGAGAGAAACGCTGCTCTCAGTAGGAGGAAAGAAGATAAGTCAAGTTTAATTGTCCTTGTACGAAACGAGAGGATTGGCAGTGGGACGATCGATATTTCTACCAGTGCACCAGTAACACTAATTTGATGTTGATTAACGCTAATTAACGTTACTGCGCACACGACACTCGTTACCCGAACTGTCTCGTTTTTCTTCCGAGGCATATCGCCCGTATATCATTATGAAAAACCCGTTAAAAAATTGTTTTAATCGAGTGGATAATTAAGGAAATCGGGAAATAATTTGGACTTCGAAAAAATAGTAGAAAGTAATACAGCGATCGTTCCCTAAACGCACGAAATAGTGGTGTAACCGCTAGATTCAATCGCATTTTGTTAAACACATCGATAAGTAACTAGATTTTCTCAAATTTAAGTTTCTTAAGATCTACAAAGTTAAATCCTATTTTTCTTCATTTATATTTCTTCTCATTTTCCACCATCTCCGCGCCATTTTAAATTTGATTTTGTTCTCCTACAACGACCTATTAAAATTCTTTTACAAAGAATCTTTTGGTTGCACGATGCATGATCATCGGGGAAACATTCTTAACCCGTTTTTTTTTCGATTGATACTTGATCAGCTGCTCGAAGCTAACGATCGCGGACTCGAGGAATCAATAAATCGATTGGATAGACATTTTCGGTGAAAAGGAGCGGGAAGAACACGATATCGAGTGACTAGAGTGTATCTAAAGTGGTGTCGCTTTCAATTTCCTTGCGGATAATGTACCCAGTCGAGTTCTCTCTTGCGTCGTTGCAGCTGCTGCGGCGGAAGGACCGTTTCTACCGGCACGTAGCTAGTTTTCATCCCAGATATCAGGATTCTCTCGTCTTCCTCTTCCTCTCCAGTCCGTTCAGTCTCGGTATGACTGGTCGCTGCCAACAGAAATTATTGTTAGCCACTAACTACTAACAGCCACTGTTAGTAATCCCGCCTTTAAACGATCATCGAGCGAATTTCCTCGATTCTGTCGGGTAACCACTCGCTTCGCTTTTCTCAAGAAGATGAATAAAAATTTGATCTCGGCAGAAATCTTACCGAAGAACTCGCTGTTTCTAATTACGAAACAATTAAAGCTCATTGCCAGCCAGCTCATCTTCTTTTCATGCAAATACCGTTCTACTGGAATTTAAACGACCGGAAGTGGTAACGTTACAGCGAGTACGCTCTGTATGCATTTTTGTAACCGTATAAGTCTCGACGGTAATGTTAGTGGATGGCCCAGAGATATCGGTGCATCAATTTCAGAACAGTTTGCGCGCTATAGCGAATGTACAATCATCTACAACCCTGTCATAGTGACCGCGTTAAAAGCGGTGCTGATTAACACCGCGACTATCGTACGGATAAAAATTTGACCCATTTCCGATTTTATAGTTACGATATTTTATTAAATGCAATATACCCTATTGTCGAATATGAAACAAGATATTGTCACAGAAAAGTTACAAGTTCTCCCAATATTATGCAATGCGTTCGAATTATAAATAACGATACGCAAAAATAAAATCAATTTGATTTTCTTCATGCGATATATAAAATCGTCACACATATGTAACGCTGATCGCGAGCATGTCAAGTTTATTCGTTTAACACTAGGTTTACGGAGCTATTTTGCATTACTTTACAAAAATAACAAGAGTGTATCTATTCAAATTTTAAATCAGTTTTTAAAAATTATACATACCCAAAGAAATACATTTGTTGAATAACTCCTCACGAATACAGCTTGACAATGTCAATAATCGTAAATTAAAAATATTAGGACCCGTCATTTTGACGGATCCCGGAAATCTAGTGTTAATATCATCGAACGTACTTTTCGTCGCTTTTATAAGCAACCAAAAATGGATCACTTGTCGGCACTTCCGGTGTTAATTTTTATTATATGGAGTATGCAGTACGAGTCCTTGGAAAACGGATTTTTAAGAATTCATAGTATTTACACATTTTTCAGATACAAAAGAACATGTACAGTAACAAACATTAATCACATCTCTACCGTATCCTTGCCATAAGAAATTTTCAATTTGATAAATTGTACTTGCACCTCATCCTGATTTATATAAAATAATCCATGAAAGTTGGGATTTGCATAAAGACCCACAGTTTATTCTCGCCTTTCACATCTAACACAAACAACAATCTCAATTAGCTTCTAGAAAATAAAAAATCATTGAGTCAAGATAGTCCAAGGATTAACGATCACAAGATCGATAAAAACTGCTGTTTAGACTCTGTTACGCGCATCTTTCAACCGCAAGACGAGACGAAACCTATTAACAGATGTATCAACAATGGAAAGTACGTTTTCGAAACAAAAATCGCAATCGTACCCTTAAATTTTGAATACATGTCAGGTTGCACACACGGTCTGATTTGAGACAAGTCCGCGCACCGCGAATTCAGAGCGATTACGAGGCAACGGGTGGTTAATTCCTTTATTATACATTAATGGTTTCCCGCGATCCTTCCAGCGTAACTGTCGGTCAAATCACGGCCACGCGCACGCACTTTGCTCTAAACGGATCCTTGAGTAGCGAACAGGCCGGACGTCGTTAAAGTCAAGTTCATTTTACGAACCGCAACGACGAGAACGACGGCAACGGACTTACGCGGCAATGTTTCCTCGGTCCTCTCGTCGGGCCTTCGTCCCGTTCCGTGGATCAGGTAGGTCCGATGATAGGGTGCTTTCCCGATCACCTGGGACCGCGACAGAGCGATGAAGATGATGGTGATCGGCAATAGCACGGCTGGTATCAGCAGCATAAGTTTCACGCGGAACCGCCAAGTGTCGTTCCCTCCCATGCACCACCTGGACAATTCGACGTAAAAGAACACCTTGCAAGATTTGACTCGGTGGCCTGGGAAAACGCCTCGGATACCAACTTCAAGCGTCCGGTCTCCTTGTTGATGGCCAGACGACACGACGGACAGGGCCCACCACTGAAGAAGTCGTCGTCGTTGTACTGGCTCAAGCTGCTCCCGCCCCTCATCTTTTCTGAAACGCAAGTCCCGGTCCTCTGAGTTCGGTCCCTTTACTTCATGGTTCGATCACACGAGGTGTTTTGCCACGATCGATCACTATACGGAGATCTTACATCGCCGAAGACCAACCGGCCGCGGTCCCTGCTCGCGATCAAAACGAGACCGAAGACCGTACTGAACGAGAGACGACACGGATCGTGTCACCGGAGCCGTGCACCGATTCCTCAATGGTGACACTGCGCCCGCAAAGAAGAACAAGCGGCTGGATCCTGAAGCTATTGTACGGGCGGCGATCACGACACGAATGTTAATGTAACATTGCGCGTACGGGGCAAATTAGTCCCAGCGACATTTGTACGGGGAGCAATTTCCATATGTAACGTATGTCGGCGGTCAACGCCAATGGCGGTGGTAACAACAATCGAGGCGGAGGCTCTCTGTACGTGCACGCACACCGCGAGGGCCATTTTACGCGCTCCTTACGTCCAGTTACTCGTCAATCGACCCTAATAACTTGCAGTTATCGTTCAATAACGCGACGCGCTGTTTTACATTCTACACGTGACCCCCCGACGTTATTAACGTCTTTTCTCATCGCCAGCACCGGATTGCCGTTACAAAACGTAAGAACCCCGAACGGCCGATCCTGTCGACGCAACCCTTTCGCCAATGAGCGACGACCCAACCGGTCGGGCCGATCGGCCAAAAACCAGGACCATCTTTTCAACGACTCGCGTTTTGCACAAAGATCATGAGTTGCCGAGGATTTACAAACTAAACAGAATAGGGACGAGCGATTTACGCTGCAAGCTCTACCTAATTTCCTCTGGAGAGCTTCGTTATTAATAATAATACAGTTTCAGATCGTCATCTACCAGATTGTTTACAATGATACATTAATACGGTTTATTAGAAAAATCGAAGAAGGTATTTTACATACAGATCCGCAGTCTAATAATTTATAAATAGGTAGAATAAAACATCCATTGAAAGACTACTATAAAATAAAGGATAGCAAGCTAAGAGAAGAGAAAATAGTAGAAGATAAGACAAGAGAAGTAGTGATAAACTGCATGGTTGAAATTTACAGAAAAGAAACGTAAAAGCATTAGGAACGAACAATAATCTAAAAATAAACACAGACTATTGCATAGTTATAGGATAAATGAAATAAAGATAGGTTGAACACGAACATTCATAGAAATGTATGCAAGTGTGAATATGCGAGTTGCATGTAAATGAGTGAGTTTAAACTAAATAGTACAAATTTTAAACGAAGTCCATTTCTCGGCTGTGAAACCGAAATAAATAAATATATAAATTAATGCAGTTTGTAGGTGCTCAGCTAATTACGATCTGCATGGTACAGGGAGATCCCAATCAAAAAGATTCTTACATCTTACAAGATCCGTCAAATTTTCAGCATGTGGTTATATAACTGACACATATATACCAAACGTATTCTCTAAATTTTTAATACAGGCCTACATAAAAGAATTGTAAAAAGCAAATTTTACTATTTTCTTCACGATTTTTTTAAACGTTCTTGTATTACGGATTTTTCAGTATCTGGTGAACATAATTCCAGGAAATATTTCCTTTTAACTACTTTAGAATATTATCTTACTGTTAGCATGTAATTTTCTTCTATTGATACATTCTTCATGATTTGCTATGAAATTCCAGTACACTATGTTGCAGCCATAAAGATCATCCTCGGGAGTCATCATGATAGAAGAAATTGTGATATTCTAATTACTAATATTCTCAAAATAAAGTTTTCAAAACGATTTTATTTTCTTCTTTCGGTAATCACGTCGCATTTCGATCAAATACTTTACAGGAAGAAATGAAATTCTTATAGTTCTAATTTCAAGTTGTTGATGATCTTCTGTTTTTTTATCGATGAATTAAAAGGTATATAAGGTAAGAAATTGAATTGGATTAAATTTGAATTGTTAAGACGCGAAAAAAATTAAGAAAAAAGTATCTGCACTTTCATTAATACTTTATTTTTTACCAACATAGATGAAAGCAAATCGTATTTTACAGTATATTACTATAAAGCGTTATACAGCAGTTTGCGTATTCTTTTCTTTTAAGTTAGCGTATTGATAATGTTCCTCTCTTAGTTTTCGACCAAGGGTAAAATATGACACTACAGGGTGATTAATCGAAGCACTGCCTAAACATTCTTCTCCATTATATAAAACTGTAAACTGAAATCACAGGGAAAAATTCGAATGAAAAATGACAAACATTTCATCTGAAAATTTTTTAAAAATTAATGTACAAAGTGAAAAATACCTGTCCCTCTGTGAGTGCTCTCAAAGGCTGGCTAAGTTTAAGTATTAATTCATTGGTTAAAGTCTTATGAACTGTACATGGCACTAAAGAGTTTCTATGTTGGAAACGAAAGTCGCAATTTAAAATCCTAAAATAATCATTGAGTTCCTTTGGCTCCTCGGATATCCAATGAGGAACGTTAGTCTTGATTAGATCCGAGTACAGGGCTGGATGATTTGTCCCTCGTGCCTACAAACATTAATAAATAATCGTAATTCCTTTATATACCTATTAACACCTTCTCTTAAATTATTTCTACATACTACGAATATAGTATTAGTCTTCACGTTCTTCTTATATACAAAGATCGCGTCCGTATCACTTGAAATTTTTGTTCTTTGTCCAACAGTCCAATGATGAAAACCCATATGTTTTCCGACCACTTTTCCAGTCTCTATGTCTACAAAATCTCCTGGTTTGTCTGGTATATACTAAAATACAAGATTACTTAAACATTAAAACAAAAATTAGTGAAATTGTAAAAGTAAGAGTTACTGTTAGTTTTATTATTGAAACTGATCTTTTTGCAACAAATTTATATACTAAAAATATATGTATATTAACCCCCAGATTACAGGGATAATTGAGCAGCGACGCGGCCTAGAAGCCGGGTCATTTTTCTTGAAGAGTCAAATTATACATGCTAAATAAATTTTGCAAGAATCGGGTCAAAATGAACCGACATTCGTTGAGCGAGGGTTAATATATAACTGAAGTCATTATACATAGATATACCTCTGATATAAAATCTTGAAAATTTCGTTTTCCCACAAAACATATACCCATGCTTTCTTTCTTTGAAGCAACTAAATCCAGTCCAACCTCTTGGGCAATTTGTTTAACATTGCGTTTCAAGTAGTTCCCTAGAGGAAACATAGAGTATCGTAATGACTCCTGAGGTACCTGGCTCAGAAAAAACGTTTGATCCTTATCTTTGTCTTCTGCCTGAAGTAACTGAACATCTATAAAGTATTAAATGTGAGACTGCATAAAACAAATGCGAATATAATTATATTATATTTAAAAAGATATAAATATATAAGTAGAAAACATTTACTTGTATCTGGCTTAAAATTCTCGAGAAAAGGACCAAAACTTGTTCTGACATAATGTCCAGTAGCAATAGCATCAGCTTGAAGTTCAGTGCGTGCAAATTGGAAAAATGCATCAAATTTAATGTATTTATTGCAGAAGATATCCGGATTAGGAGTAAGACCATTTTGATACTGTTCTATTAAATAACTAGATAAAAATACAGGGGATGAAATATTAATTCCTGAATAAATATGAACAAATAAGTAGACTTTAAAAATAGAAGAAATACCTGAAAACATTGTTCCAATATTCTTTTACAAAATTGACTTGTAAAAGAGGTATTTTCAATTTATCGCATACCCATTGTGCATGCTCATAGTCTTCTTCTATGGTACACCTCCCAGTTTCATCAACAATATCCCAATTTTTCATAAACACTCCAGTAACATTGAAGCCTTTGAGAATTCTATGATTAATATTTTGAAAATATTATTGATCAATGTATACTGCTAAATAGTTTTTACATTTTCTAATTACCTTTATTTTTTAATATAAATGCTGCTATAGCACTATCAACTCCACCAGATATGCCCACAATCACTTTTCTAAACATTCTGAGGCTAGTACTTTCGTCAACAATATACAATAATAAATTTTCATTCCATAAAGTGCATTCAACTGCAATCTTTTCTATGCGTGGATCATCTCGATGACTTCAATAACTGCATCGAAAAACCTATTAAATAAATACACGTACAAGTTAATATTTCGTAAAAGTGATAATTGATTGTTATTATACAAAGTGTACTGAAAAGTACAGTTGTGATCATGAAAATATATGAAAATAGTTTCACAAATAATCTTTAAACATTTCCTTTGTTGATTTTTTATTCTTAAAAATTAATATTGCTGTAATAATTTAGGTAGCAATATTTAAGCGGAGCTTTAAATTTTGTAATAATATTGTACTATTTGAATTCATAGTGTGTCCGACATCGTGTTAATCTTACTGATCGTTACACGGGCATAACTGTAAACAATAGCATTTTCAAAAGAACTTATAAATTAAAGGATATTGTAAAGGTTAAAAGAAAATACCAGATCGATCACGTGGTGTCGTGTATGTATTTACATTTACATACGTCAGAGAGGAAATCAGTTGGGTTCTGGTCCGCTTGGTGCAGCATTATCGTTTCAGCAAAAGTTGATCGAATATAATCGAATACACTGCGCTATACAATCCTGCCAAAAACATACGTTAATAAAACTGCGAGTACAATCGCGCATTACGAAAAAAATTGAATAAAATTTTGACAGGAATATCAAGAAAGAAATAACAGATTTGGAATCGTTTAATTCTTTCTTGCGTTCCCCGCCAAAAGTATGGGATGGAAATCGGCGCTGCACATAGCAAATGAAGAGCGCGATGGCGCTCTTCTCATTTTTGGCATAACAGCCAATAACAGCAGAGGAGCGCGATCGCCTTCATCAGTACTGAAACCTGAAACAGTTAATAAAAGAATAGGGTATGCAGTAACTCGATGAAATATTGTGTGCAAACAAGCTTTCTATAATTTATACATATACATGTTAAGGTGGTATTCTAGTCTACAATTTCATTTTTTTTGGTCTTTTTAGGGATTTTTTTACAAAAAAAGTACAAGTTTCTTAGTATCTATATTTTGTATACATATTTATTTATGTTTTACGAATGTTCACAATTTTTTTCAAGTGAAAATAATCAAAACTGACTGTATCATATGTCATTCAACAAGGTTCCTTTAAAAAATGTATCCTAGCTGATATGATTCCGATCATTCTGCCTATCTGAAATGAAAAAATCAAAAGAATTCTTGACTGGTATGATTCTGATTATGGTGTGAACTAGAATGAAAAAAAATATTGAAAATTTACAAAATGGCGGCACTTTGAATTTTAAATACCAATTTTCTAGACTTTTGTCATGTTTTGAGAGCTAAACAAAATAAGAAAACGTTTTTTTTTTAATAATTCTAGTATAATAATTCGTGTCAGTCAGTTTTTTTAAAGATACCGTATCCAATATGATTCAGCCAGTTTTGGTAAGTTTCACTTGAAAAAAATTGTGAAAAATCGTAAAACAAATAATAGAATACCTTGTCGTAAGAATAATCTAACGCTTTAAATTATACACCGTTAAAATATTATGTCTAACGTTAAGTTCCATTTAAGTACCTTGATATTGCAAAAGTAACTCTCACATTGTGTGTCCATTGAGCAACTTTGAGAATTTTTCAATTTTGATTTTAATTCCATTACCAAATGTAGAATCTATTTTCAAGAAATGCTGTCGAGAGCAACTAGTAAAAGTTTTACTCTAAGATGGACACACACCTTTATGGTAGTCTTATAATGAAACTTGAAAATTGTATTTATAAGTATTTTGTCTCTTAATCAAATTTTTCTCTGTTAAATAAATTTAACTTTTGCTCAAGTATGAAGATGCATAAAGAAATCTCATAGATCTTTTTGTAAATTTGTAGGCTGTATGAAAAAATAATATACTGTACAATATAACAATAAGTTTTATAAAACTTCCATTTACACTGAACAATCGATATAAGTTTTACTAATTATCTATCAAATTCATACATTAGTGCACACATAATATTTAAATATATAAGTATCTGTATACTTACATTTTTAATTGAAGGAAATATGTACATTTTGTGCAGAGAAATGGATTTTGAGAAGCATTATAGACAATTAAAGAAACAGGTAGAAGATTTACCGCCTTGACTTCCTAGATTGCATCCCTTCTCAGGGAGGACCGCAATAGGGACGATTTGAATGGTCGAACAAGTCAACAGTATAACTAAACCGATATTGGAGGAGTTATGTGATTACACATACTACGATTTGACTGAACAGTCATGGGAAACCATTAAAAGCTTTTACACAAATCAAAGCAGCATGCATGATAAGGAGATTATGTATTACAAGCACTATGATGATTCAACAGCTAAATACAATTTCCATTTGGATATGAATATGGAAAGCCATAAGAGCAAAAGAGGCTCTAAACAAAAATCTTAAATTGTTTGGACAGACTCTTTACAAAGAATCACAAGAACATAATTCCATCATCAATCTCATTAAGGAGTATATTAATTATTTAACCGCTAGTTGGATCATTTCCCTATTAAAATCCTTTTCATTGTGAAATAAATATTTTAGAACAAGAAAATGTGAATCTGCTACTTTCTTTCATAAAAAAATAAAATAAGATCATTGTCTGGTACCCATCTATCTTAACCGTGGATGTGTAGTACACTAAATACAGCAGATTCCAGTATAACACAATTAAAATGACTGTATATCCTTTATGCAATCCTTTTGAAATAAGTTTTTGTAGTTTGATTGTTTATGTAGTTTGAATTTACAACACATATTTTTAAAATTTTCATTACATATCATCTAGTAAACTAATCCATCCAGCTTGGCAGAAAAACTGAAGTGTTTTGGTCCATTTATAAAAATGTTATTCTGATTTGAAGTGTGTATATGCAGTATTATTAAGCAGTGTTTTGGTCTGTGTTATATAGGAGTCTACTGTACCATGCATTTCCATATTATTTAAATAAACATTGAAATTATACGAAGGAAATCCGTGTACATACATATTCGAATGCATAAAAATTTTACGAATGGTTTGCAGTTCAACATTCGAGCCTCGCGCGTAGGTCGATGCCCGAAAATCGTCGGCCAATCGACGCGCGGCTCTCTGCTCGGGAACCAGTCAAGCACGTTGACAGATATGCAACGGCTGCTCGCAGGAGGTTGCATATTTCGAATGGCAATTTATAGTGTGCAGAGCAACGTATCGCGTGCTAGTTCCGTCCATAGGATCAGACGAAATTCCGAAGACGATCCTTTGGTTTTTGAAGAAATGCGCGTTTTCGGTGCAAGTGCAACCCATTTTGCGCAGTTTCCATGACCCAGATTACGATGGGGAGTTCGCTCGCCTTTCGGAACAGCTGTTGGCCGCGCGAACATGTCGGCCGCGGGGAAACGCTTGGATATTTCGTGGACTGCGCGCGCCTCTTGGCGGCGAAGCCGCCACAATTTCCAGGGCCGTACCAACAACCGAAAGATTAGGCGCCACGCGATTCTTCAATTTCATCGACGCGATGCGATGACGACTTTCTTCCGAAGATGTCTGGGCACTGTATAGTTTACTCGCGCGATTCTCCGCGACACCGCAGACTTTTCTCAAGTGAAAACCACCGAGACCGTTTCGGAGCCAACGAAATGTGATTCATTTCGGTAAAACGACTCGCCGAAATAGTATCGCACACGATTTTTTATGTATCATGTTGACTGGCTCCCGTGTGTCGCTTTTTCGAGTTTTTTTTTTTTCGTATCACACAGTGTTCGCAGAAAATGTTTCGCGCTGTTATTCAAGTTCGCATGGATTTCCATGCGTCTCGCTCGGACCGTGTCAAATCGCCGTCTACTATGGCGTAATTAAAATTCCATATGTTGTGAGAACTACGATTGTGTACCAGCTAGCAGAACTCCCGAACTTGTGTGTAGCTTCATAAGTTATTTATCGGTGTATTACTATTTAAACATGACTTAACGAAAACCTCTGGTGCGAGATCGTTTGATGGCGTGTTATTCAAGACTTGTGGCTATTTGTATCGATAGATAGAACATTTTTCAGAATGTTCGCTCGTTCGCGTAACGACAACCACGAGTTATTACGATAACGCGTGCGTAAGAAAAATAAAAGAAACGAGAAAAGGAGAGGAGACATTGGTCAAATAAATAATGGAAATTCGTCGGTTTTCGAAATCGTAACGTGCA
This sequence comes from Sphecodes monilicornis, assembly GCA_913789915.3. Taxonomy (NCBI): domain Eukaryota; kingdom Metazoa; phylum Arthropoda; class Insecta; order Hymenoptera; family Halictidae; genus Sphecodes; species Sphecodes monilicornis. The sequence continues at coordinate 9,911,334 of OU565297.1, read as the reverse complement.
AAGTGTTGTCAGCGATCGCCCGGAAAGCGTGGTCTCGCGACAGCGGTAAAAAAATACAATTCCGACAGACTCACGCAATTATCATGTTAATACGTTTACGAACGATTGTCCCCGTAGCGATTTACATTCCGAGTGATTCCGGGCGACCTAACTTTGGTTAGATGCTCGCGTAGCGTTCGCGTCGAAGGAGAGGACCCGTGGCGAAAAGATACCGCGGAATATAATCGGTGCAGAAATTTTAATGAAAGTTCCGAACGAGAGAAAAAGTCTCTGCTCGGCGAGGGCCTGTGCGTGTCACGTATACGGGTATACGCTTTGCAGGAGGTACCCGAGTGGTTGGTAACAGAGACGCTTAGCGGATGAATACGGTCCTGCGCGATCCCCTCCACCTTCCTCATCCCGCTATACGACCAGTCAGTTCCTTGTTTGCCATACAAAATCCAATAGTTTGCCTTGTACCTCGAGAGTGCGAGTATGCCTTTCGCATTTACCTTTTTTCTCGTTGGAAAAAGTGCGGTAATCCATTCGAGATACTCGCGAAAATGTGCATTTTATTAAGTTTGTTTACACACACGACGAGATTCCGACGGCACTGAGAACGAGACCCGGGGAAGAGAGAGAGAGCATAGTGAATTCCTGTCGCGAGCACAGGCCGCGACCGGCCCGTTAAGGCTTCGTCGATTTTTTGGTCGTGAAAAAACAACGGAGCCGAAGCTTTTGTGCGGAAAGTCAGTTCGGACCCGCCGCGAAATAGGACCGATTTAGAGCGGGCGAGGTTGTGCGAGTGCCGAGAGGTGTACCTCGAGGTGGTTCCTTTGTAAAAGGAACACCGCAGGACGATTATTTTCACTGGAGCTCACGGGAAAATGTGTTATGTATTTACGTGGAATATTGCGTAACATCGAGGGCCGGGAAGTGTTTGGAAACGTGCAACACTGACAAACCTCGCTTCGACGACTTCACGGGACGGCCTGTGTGCGCGTCCGTGCAGCTGGCTTTACCGGCTCTATTTCGTCCCTCTGCCCCAGCGAGAATCCCCTCGCGAGGCCCGACACCGCGATCGAAATTTTACCAAGAAAGAAATACCGACGACCGACCTATCTCCTCCACCGAAGGGCACAACTTTCATCGGCGATTCACCGTTTCACCTCGACCACTTGCTCCTGGACACCTCTTCTCTCAATATCACCCTGGTGCAAGGACGTTCAACTTCTTTTCAGATGGAAATTGGTATGTACACATCTTGCACTAGGCTGCTGCATACAAATATCTACAGCAGACTCCCTGTATAACGCGCTTAATACGTTACGCGCTATATGAAATCGCGTTATAGGAAATCGTGCTGTATGGGAAATTTTTCTCATATAACGCGCATAATCTAAGTAACACGTTTGAAATGATTATTTGCTATGCCAACTTTTATTTTCTATGTTTTATCAAATAGGACAGTATTTTAAAAATAAATGGTATATATACCAAGTTGATTAAAAAAAACATATTATTAATGTATGAGAAAAATCTTTTATCTCATTGAAATTTAATAAAAATGTAATTATACAAATTTATCTGTATTATGTATTTTAAGATTATTTAAATTGAAAAACAGTTTCACAATCTTGATTACTAGTCACTGCCCGAATCGTTCAAAATCATGTTCCAACGTCTTGGTTTTTGTTGGAAGTAAATATTCATTTTCAATTGTTGAATCAGTTTCATTTACAGATTCAATCTTCTCAATGAATCTATTATCTTGCTTTACTATATTTGCAGTGTTTATTTCCAGTTCTTTTTGCAATTTTAAATATGCTTTTTAAATTATATAGAATGCTCCAATAGTGGGTCCTTTTTTGTAAAATATGTTTCTACTTCTTTAACTAAATCAAGTCTTCAGTTTAGATCTTCACGAGTAAAAGATACATTGGTTCCTCGTAATTCCAGCTTTCTTTGTAGTTTATATTTAGAGAAAATTCTTCTAATAATTACACAAGATCTAATTCAACTAAATCTTCATTGTTCTCGATGAATTCAAAAACCTTATCGTGGTTCGTATCATCAGATCCCTCTTTTCCATTTCAAGAAAACAATCTAATGCTCAACTTTTTAAATCAGGTAATTCCTGTGTTTTATTATTTGACGAGTTGTATGAAGAATCGTGTTATATGAAAACACAAGTCATAATATCTTTGGCGCGTTATAGGAATTCGTGTTATACAACAGTCTACCGTATTGCATTTGATCAAACAAACCCATATAGATTCTATTGAATAGGTCCTAATATATTTTCGACCTGAAGGCTTGATGGAACTTTCTTTCTCCTGTTTGGCCAAGTGCTGAAGTCTCCCCATGGATTTTCACTCGTTAAAAATCATTCATTTCATCAATTGTACAGTTCCTATTGATTTTGATGGTAGTTGGAAACCACTGTTATTTTTTATTCAGTAAACAGAGACTCAAACTCCAAAGCCAGTGTGTGTTAAGTTGACTTTTCTTTCTCAAAAAATAACATTTCACATGTTTTCCAATTTTTTATACCTTACAATGGTGGAATGATTATTCTTTTCAAAGTTCCTTAGTTCTAATGTAGCAGCAAAAGAATTGATATCAAGTGCAATTTATTTTTTATTTTGAGAAACAATAAAGTCCAGGGCACGATCTGTCTTTTATATAATAAAATTATATACCTTTCATCTTTACCAATAACTTCAAAATTATACTGTAACTTTAAAAAGTATGGCTTAATATACTCTGGCTTAGGGTACAGACACAGTTTTTTAAGTATCCAAAAAATTGGAATTTTTTTCACTTAAAAACCATCTTTCATAGGTTAAGATCTGTACAGCAACTTTTTCAAACACATCGGAAGTGTCTTTTTTACAATATTCATGATTTTGTCAATTTGTAAGTTCGTACGCAGTAGTCACACGTATCTTTAATTTTCTTTCACAATAAAATAGATTGCTTGAGCTAGCTAATGCTTAAGAACTGATTATTCTTATTACAGAGAACATATAATGTCTGAACAAGATTGTCTATTGCTTCCAGGAAAGAATCACGATCACAATGTGTATTGACAGTCTATTAAAACTTTTGCACTTTTCCGTTATTTCTTTCAAGTAGAAGCATCAGCCTTGCCCTTTCATAACACTCTTTGAAAATTGTCGTTACTCATTTTTATTAGGATAATATCCTATCTAGTTAGAAAATATAGAACATTAAGAAAATATTTCTTTTACTTTTTATTCAGCAAGATAAAACGAATCAATTTCTTTTTAACTTCTATCGTTCTAGTTCTATACATTAAACTATAAATTTGAATTAACATTTGTGAAGTAATTATTATTTACGAGAGGCACTCTTCTTCTTCTATGGTTCATCTTTGTAACGTGTGTTTCCAATATTAAAGTTTTATCGAGTCAGCTTTACATACACTGCTTAAAAATTAGTTGAACATGAACTTGTACTGCAGATACGTTGCAGGGAATCCTAGTCTTTTTTCAATCGTATATAATAATTGCAAAGTACATAATGTTTCCATTACGATACAAGAATCCCACATTTTGTCTTTACCTATTGAAATATCTGTTCCATAGTTTTCTTTCTAAGTTGGTGACACTATATCTGTACAAGGTCATAATAAACTATTATATGGACACATTATATAGCTACAGAAGCAATAGGTTATAATTATTTTTATATAAAGCTTATACTGCTGTGTAGATTTGCAAAAGTATGATTTTCATCTCTTACATCTTCATATCTTCCAGATTATGCACAAGAACATTTCTGTATTATCTTTTCGAATATATTATTTTACACAGTAGATATTACATTTTATTTGACTTCTCATATGTATGTACAAACATTCAAAAGAATAATCACTGATGCTCAGAAGATTGTAAAATTATTGTAGGATATCCAACAATATTCAAGTACAAATACGAATACAGCAGGATTATATTTATTTATGCATATAAAATAGATTGATCAGCTTATCGACATAAATGACGCATAATATTAATCAAACGTCTGTACAAGCAAACTCAAATCATTGGTAAATAATATATTTAAAATGTACAATTATTTTTGTGTAGGCCTGTAGTATACATTATGTTTATTTATAGTACATAATCTTATATTTTATAATTTCTTTTATTCAATTGCATAATGATCAAAATTTGAAATACATAAATGGATGCATGCGACAGCATGGCAAAGTTAAAATGTACAAGTACAATAAGCAATCACAGTAATAAAAATATGCAAAATTATGTATGCATAAGCTACTGCTAACTATGCTTAATTTTTCTCGAAAGAGAATTCTGATTTTTTTTAATTTTTCTTATGCATATATACTTACCTATAGAATGGCACATCTTTGATGTGAGGTTATATCACCTAATCATCGAATCCAAGTCTAACAAGATATCTTTTTGATTTTTCTTATAGTTTATTTGTTACAGCAAGGTTTCACATCTATATTAATTTGAAAATACAACCACGTGCACAATAACGATTTAATATTATGCAATATATATAGCAGTTGCAGGTATGAGTAATTCAATTATTTTTAACTTCAAAATCAAGCGAGAAAATGTGATCGGACACTTTTGAACATTCCGAACGAAGTTGCGATAGAAAAATAATGTATGTATGTTTAATCGAATTAAATGTACATACGTGGAGTACAAACACATTTAATATCGTCGTAGCGCTAGTAATCTAACCAGAAGAACAATAATTTTTAATTGGTTCACGTTCTTTTACGAAACGTATAATAAACGTTCACCTTATGGTCGATTTTCTGATCACTTTTACGTATCTACGGACGAGAAGTTTCTTCTACGCACGAAGTTACGGGAAAGTGCTCGCGGTGCTTCGGTTTCGTCCGACTTCTGTCACGCGAGCGCGGCGCATTCAAACTTTTAAAAAGACTCTTCGAATTAAAATCGATTTCTGTAATAGAATCGGATTCAATTTTCGAACGATAATTCTGAATCGCGTAAGGGTTCGTTTGCGTGTGCCATGGCTCGTGCGGCGCGGATGCATCGCGTCATTTTATCGCCGTAAACGAAACAATACCGAACACTTTCGAAGCTGTACGAGCTCTTCCGATTGCCTGTGGCGCGCCAAACATACCTACAACGATATCGCGTAGCTTACGGCATCGTAGCAGACGATTATTTCAGTCAAATTGCCGACTTTCATTGTTTTATTTCTGTAAGATTCAACACTTTAAACTTTTAATGATATCGCGAAGAAAGATTCGGTCTAATAGAAAAATTTCAAGATAATCGTATTCAAACGTAATATCTTAGTAATATTTTTCAGAGATTGACAAGGTTCCGAAAATAACTGTTTCGAACTGTTATAATATATCGGTTCTGACTGAAACAGTTATGGTGAAACGAAAAGGTCTCATAACTGTCATAAGGTATATCGGTTGCGGTTTCGGTTCTCCGGAACCGATATCATATCGGTTTTATTACTGTCATTTTTCGGTTCTGGGTTAGGTCAGTCAGTCAGAACCGATATACATCGGTTATTCTAACTTAGAACCGAAAAATAACAGTTATAGAAGCGATGTAATATGAAGAACCGGAATCGTAACCGATACACCTCATAACAGTTATGAGACTTTTTTCGGTTCTCCATAACTGTTTCAGTCAGAATATAGAACAATTTGAAACAGTTATTATCGGAACCTTTTCAATACCTGGATTATACCCAAGAACTTTTTTTAATGATTATTTTTGAGGAAGTTGATGACTTTCCACAGAATTCAAATTGAAACATTAAGAAGAAGAAGAAGCGACAACAATCGTAATGCACTCTTTGAACCCATCTGATTTTACTTTTGGCTAGCGATAGCCCTAAAACAATTTCTCAAATTTGTTTTGACAACAATAGTAATTGCTTTAAAGACATCTTAGTTCGAAAGAAGTTATATTTACGAATACATATGCGTTTATAACCTTACACGATGAAGTTTGAACTCTTTGTGTTAATTTACATCAGACCTAGCAGGTGGACCAAAACGATGTATTTCACATAAAAGTCGTTAAATAAATTTATTTAGTCACATACATATAATAGTGAAATTCACGGTTATTTTTATCAGATATTGCAAATTGGATACTTCCAGTATCCAGAACTTAGTGTTAAGCATGTTTCCTAAACGCTTATTGGTTCAAGACCGATTTATTTCGAATAACGTTCGGGGGGAGGGGTGAATGAACAGGCGAAATATGCGTCTACAGGACTATTGTCTCTCGATTCGTAGCATTTCCAATGTGATCTGCGATGAAACGCGTTCGCGGGCTGGACGAGGTAGCATCACCAGTAGCAGCAACATTAAAGCACTCGTCAGTGAGTGCAGGAAGTGGCTTAGGTGGCGGAGGAGGTGGTTTGGAGTATCATTCAAGCAGTGGAATAGGCGTTGTTGTACCTGGCCAAGCAGTTCGATCAGTTACTTCGAAAGAAATGCCGGGAAGTATACAATTCGGAAGTGCCCAAGCTCAACAGCAATACCCTGGAGCAATTGTTGTGCCCACCTCGGCTCCGTCCCCCATTAAGGTGCGTTACTCATTTCTAATCACAACTATAAAAAAAAGCTAGTTAAAATTTCTTCTATCGATTTTTTAATTTTTCCCGCCTTTTTAACCCTTTCCTTAGTTACAGCAAACTCGACCAGAGTTACTAGCGAACACAACAGTTTGGCGGGGACTATGGTCAGTACATAGCGAACGCTCAGGCTCTAAGAGCTGAGCGGTGACTATAGTTATTTTTAATAAGGAGAGGGTTAATGTTTATATTTTTCTTTTGATATCTCTGTATAATTGTTCTTCGTGGAATAGAAATGCACAAAACCGATGCAACGGCGAATGAAATTAATCCGCTTAAAAGCGACCCGCCGAATTATACGTCCGCACCGGTATGCTTTTGTAATTGGCGCGTTAGTAAATTCGGTTTCGTAATGTAATTCCCGCTGTTTGATGCGAGATTGTTTAAATAAGCTCAGCGTTTTAAGATCGTTGTCCGATATCTCGTATCTTATTAACGCGCCACCCGTCACATTTTTTGTGTTGCAAAATTTATGGTCACTTTCGTGTGTTGAGCTTAGTGTTTAATGGTTGGAAAACGCTTTGTTGGTGTCGTGGATATTTTTGCAATTGTTGTGTATGTTTTTTCCAGGGAAGTGGATCTGCAGGACTTAGTTCTACGTGTAGCAGTAGCAATGTAAATACTGGTGGAGGGTTGCATAGTGGGATAGGTGGTGGGAGTAACCATAGTATGGGTTCTCAACAACCTGCACCAGGAACACAAAGTCAAGTTCACAGCCAGCAACAGCCAACAATAAGGCACAAGGTTCATATTTGAGTAACACGTGATATGATAATAATTCATGAATATTGAAAACTCTTCAATTTTCTAATACCTTTATGATTATTCATGCAAAGATACTTTCACAGAAATAGTATCTAAGCGGTACTGTGTACAGTGACTGGAATAATGATAGGGTTCACTGTTTAAATAATTATCTCTATCGCACATGATATTTCAGCCACTGTATAATGTTTCTTGAATCGTCTGCAAACGGAATTTCATGGAAATTTTATTACTCCGTTTGTAGGTCCACTCTGGCAATGTAATGCCACTTGCTTCAACCTCGCCAGGCTCTAGTCTAGGTGGTGGTAGTGGGTCCCAGCAGTTTCAGAGATTAAAAGTAGAGGATGCGTTGTCTTACTTAGATCAAGTCAAGTACAAATTTAACGATCAGCCACAGGTATATTTCAAATGATACTAACAATAAAGTTACCTGCCTGCAGAGTTTTGACCAGTTCCAATAACTGTGTTGTTTATTTGATTGTAGGTGTATAATGACTTCTTGGATATTATGAAAGAATTTAAGTCCCAGAGCATAGACACTCCAGGAGTTATAACACGAGTGAGTCATTTATTCAAAGGACACCCCGAGCTTATCGTTGGTTTCAACACGTTTCTTCCACCTGGATACAAAATAGAGGTGCAAGCGAATGAGCAAGGATACGCATTTCAAGTATCCGTCAGTATGCCGAGTCCCACTCCTACCCTGTCGCAGCATTGCACGGTCAATGTTGGTTCGCCTCCTGTAGCGAGTCCACCGACACAACCAGCCAAAGCTCCTCCAGTTTTGCAGATAATGCATGGGTAAATCATTGATATTCTGTGACCTGTTTTCTCGGTTGTGTCATTGAGAATTAATAAATGATTTTTTGTTAAACTAGGTCTGGGAACATACACCATTCCCACATTTTAAATAATAATTCCAACAGCAGCTTAACGGTGCATGCACCATCACCTCCACCAGTGCAGACGTACAACAATTCACATGTTAGCGCAGCACAAGCTCAGGCTGTGAGCCAAGCGTTGAGTCAGGCCCAAGATGGTATACCCACCAGCGGGCAGACACAACAGAGCCAGCCAGTTGAATTCAACCATGCAATCAATTATGTTAATAAAATCAAGGTTTGCATTCAACCAAGAGATAAATCCATGATAGAATATATGTATAAAACATTTATCTTATCTTAAAAAACTTTTTTGATACTTTAGAACCGCTTCCAAGGCCAACCGGACAAATACAAACGATTCTTAGAAATTTTACACACTTATCAGAAAGAGCAACGCAACTTAAAGGAATCTGGGCACATGGGCGGCACGAGTGGGTCCGGTGGAGCGGGTGGTGCGAAGCACTTGACGGAAGCAGAGGTCTACAGTCAAGTTGCCAAACTGTTCGAGAACCAGGAGGACCTGCTCGCCGAGTTCGGACAATTTTTGCCGGATGCCACCAATCAGCAGAGCTCACTGGTGAGTGATACAGAGCAAGCAAAGCTCACAGCAAGGACAACTCAGAAATCTGAGGTGTCCATGCTGTGATTAACATCTTTCCGAATATTGTTTCTATACCGGCGAACTCTGATTGGTATTAGTCTGTTATGTTTCAGAGTAACAAGACTGCTACTGTTAACGATCACACCACAATCGTGAAGAAGCCTATGGGCCCCAAGGCACCCTACAACAACTCGGGGAACATATCTCGAGAACTTCGAGAGTCCAGCGGTACTGGCACAGTGGAACGCGAAAGTCGCGATCATAGGGATCGTGAACGAGAACGAGACAGGTCCGGCGTGCGGGACGTCAATAGTGTCCAGAAATTTGTGCACAACACGGGACAGCTGAAGAGGAGTCCATCGTTCTTGCCTTCTGTAACGGCCGGCAATTCTCATCACATACAACACGGCCCACCTCCCCTGAAGAAGCATAAAGTGTCATCCATGCGCGAATGCGTTACCATAGCAGAGGCTGGGAAATATGGTAGTCTTAACGATTACGCGTTCTTCGACAAGGTTCGTAATCCTCATTCCAATGTATTCATATTTCATTTTAATTTTGGTAGTCGAATATCACTTCAAGAAAAGAACTTTCTATATAAAAAATGACATCGGAGATCTCAAAAGCCTCAAAAGAAATTGACCTTAGCACTAAAATATTCAAATTGTATACAAAATAGTTTTTCTATATATTTAGACCACCTTATATGGCATTGAATGGAGGATATTTTGGAATGCAAATGTACTTTCTAGGTTCGGAAAGCGTTAAGGTCTCAAGAAGTTTACGACAATTTCCTGAGATGCCTGGTTCTGTTTAACCAGGAAATAGTTTCCAAGTCTGAATTGGTGCAGTTGGTGACGCCGTTTCTCGGTCGTTTTCCCGAACTCCTGCGCTGGTTCAAAGATTTCCTAGGTCATTTGCCCGATTCTTCTAACACCGCTACAACCAATGCGTCCAGCAACTTGAATGTCGAAGCGCTACCAAATAATGTTGTAAGGAGTCACCAAGACCGTCCTCAAGGTGATCTGGCCATGGAGATCGACTATGCGGCATGCAAACGTCTAGGGGCGTCGTATTGCGCGTTACCAAAGTCTTACGTTCAACCAAAGTGTACAGGAAGAACGCAGTTGTGTAAAGAGGTTCTCAATGATACATGGGTTTCGTTTCCGACTTGGTCCGAAGACAGTACATTTGTAACATCGAGGTTCGTGTCTCTGTTGTTATTTGCAGGGTGTTCAGCATTCGCATTTCTTCACAAAAATATAGTACCACTTTCCCCTCTTTTACGTTTACCTCATACTTCTCGTTTACGAGAAGAAACGCTAGCTAATAAATGCGTGAACACCCTGTATACTAGGGTGGCATGTAGCTATAGAGGTCAATAGTCTTGTTTGGAGATTTTTTTGGCCTAACTCCCCTAAATTGTGAACTTGAAGTTTCCAAATCTTAATGATTTCATGTATCTCAGAAAAATATTTGACACATATATCTTTTTTTATCGGCCATCATCCATGTTGCAAGATTGCTTTCAAATTTAGCACACATCATTTGCTCATCAACTGTCACAATTTAGGGGGATTAGATCAGCAAAAGTCGAAAAATAAGGACCACCCTACTGTATACGCTTGCATCCACGGTCAATGGATGGTCCACATAATTTGTTAATGTAATTAATATAGGAAAACCCAATACGAGGAATTTATATACCGTTGCGAGGACGAGAGATTCGAGCTGGATGGCGTAATAGAAACAAATGCGTCCACGATCAGGGTACTCGAGGGTGTCCATAAAAAAATGAGTAGAATGAGTCAGGAGGAGCTTCAAAAGTTCAAGCTCGATGATTGCCTTGGTGGTTGTTCTCCTACGATTCATCAAAGAGCCCTGAAAAGGATATACGGTGACAAGGCGGCCGATATCATAGAAGGCCTTAAGAGGAATCCCGTAGTGGCAGTACCTGTGGTTCTTCGGCGACTAAAAAGTAAAGAGGAAGAATGGCGGGAGGCTCAGAAAGGTTTTAACAAAATCTGGAGGGAACAGAACGAGAAATACTACCTGAAATCCCTGGACCATCAGGGGATCAACTTTAAGCAGAGTGATGTGAAGGCGTTGAGGTCGAAAAGTTTATTTAACGAAATCGAGACACTGTACGATGAGAGACACGAACAGGTGGATGATGGTACCGGAGACGGGCAAAACAACAGCGGTCCACACCTTGTGCTACCCTATAAGGACAAATCTGTCCTGGACGATGCAGCTAATCTTTTAATTCATCACGTGAAGCGTCAGACGGCCATCCACAAAGAAGACAAGCAACGAATAAAGCTTTTATTGAAGCATTTTATACCCGATCTTTTCTTTCATCCGCGTCAAGAACTCAGCGACGATGAAAGAGACGAAGATGGTAAGTAGAGTTTTTTTTCATTTTTCTGTGTATCTTCCGCCCGAAGATTAAAATATGTACAAATACCGGACGAGTCAAAAATGGCTCATTTCAGATTGTTTATTTTACTGTTACTAAAATTGTGAAGATTAAAAATGAGCCACTTTGGAGCTTGTAGTGTTAAGCAAATGTATTTGTATAATAAAATGACGGCATGCAACTCGTATTATTATAACAGATGAAAAAGAAGACTTGACCGTGGCAACGTGTAGTAATTCTCAATCAGTGACAATGAACGCTTTGCCGTTGGGTGGTGGTCTCCAAGCGAATAGGAATAAGGCGCCGGTGTCTCCGATTCCGTCTTCCACGTCGATTAAAACCGAACCAGACGTTAAATTACCCATTCATGCCTTGTCGAATGATCCCGATGAAGCGTACACGCTTTTCATGGGCAGTAACAATTGGTACCTTTTCTTGAGGTTACACCATATCCTCTGTGAAAGATTGACAAAAATGTACGAGAGGGCTGTCGCTCTTGCTGATGAGGAATCGCGGTACAAACAGCAGCGAAAAGAAAGCACAGCTGTTGCTTTAAGATTAAAACCCAAAAGTGAGTGATACACTGGTTCCTTTGTGTGTACAAGTACAGTAGAATACTCCGTAACGCGATCATAACAATAGTATTACTATTTTTATCTAAGACAGCAAAGCAATAAGTAGAATCAGAGTAAACGTTTGGTTTCCAAGAGGTTTGCTATGGATGTTAGGGGGTTAATATCTATCGCGTTATAGAGAATTCTATTCTGATAGAATATTTCGTATATTTAATTATAAATTAATATAATATAATGTATCTGACACAGATGAAATTGAAATCGAGGATTACTATCCTGCGTTTTTGGATATGGTTAAAAATGTCCTAGACGGCAATATGGAGAGCACCTCGTACGAAGATACCCTGCGGGAAATGTTCGGTATTCACGCGTATATTGCCTTCACGTTAGACAAAGTTGTAACATACGCTGTAAGACAAGTGAGTATACAATTTTCTATTTTTTATCTGTGCAGAAGTATGCTTTGCTTGGGAGGCGTTAATCTTTAAACGAAACTATGAAATGTTTAGTTGCAGCATCTAGTTTCGGATCCTATATGCCAACAATGTATGGAACTGTTCCAACGAGAGCAACGACAACCAAAAGAAAGCAACGGCGCGGGTGGTTTATGTGCTACCGCGTACATGAGACTTGGTGCAGAAATGGCGTATCAACGTAAAGCTGAGAAAGCCATGGCAGACGAGAATTGTTTTAAAATATACATAGTAAGTACATAACGTCGGGTCAATTGTAATTTTCTTCAAATAATTACTTTTCTCTTTTTTTTAATTTAATCTCTATGCGGAAAATCGATTACACATTTTCATGTTTCCTTCCGACAACTTTCTGATGTTTTTTCGATTTATAAAATAGAAATTGATGCGAGCAATTTTCAGTATTGAATTTTCAATTTAGCAACATGCGTTGCACGTGACTAAGATTCTAAAAGAATATTCTTTGAAAGATACTTGTTGCGAGGGTGTAATCTTTTGCTGTTACAGTATAAAAAGGACTGTAAAATGACAATGGAATTATTGGATACGGAAGGTGATGAGGCGATGGACAACAGTTGTAGGGAAAGAGAAAGGGAAGGAGTTACAGTATCTGAAAAATGGTCTACGTATGTTGAGAGGTTTTCTGCTCCAGCTGGTCAGACTAGTCCGAAAGACACCCCCACCTTAACAGACAATGAGCCGACAACCAATCATCCTGTGAGTAACGACCAGGCAGCAAGGGGGGGGAGGGGCAGAAAGCGCAAGAACACTGACATTAGCAAGAAGGTATAGGATCCACATCCCTTTTCATAAATCATTGCCAACGTTGAAGTTTACGTTCATTCGTAATTTGATGTCTGTGATTGGAGTTGTACCGTTGCCATTTAGTGTACAACTAAATGTTCCAAAGAACGAAAGTTTTTTTATCAAAACTTTCTTCTCTGTATTATTTCGTGTGATTCGTATTCGTGCGTGAACGTTTTAAATCGCAGTCAGGTACTATTCCATATAATTAGTCTTCAAGAATAACTTGGTTGACTTCCTTGCAAACAAACAAAATAGAAGAATATTTTAGGAATCAAACAATGTTGCAGCATATATATATGTATGTATATATATGCATCTATATACATACAGACACGCCCACTATACATATATATATATATACATACAGACACGACCACTATACATATATATACATATATATACACACATATATATTTGTATATATGTATATTTAGGTACGTATATGTATATATGTGTGTATATATCTCTCGGTTGTTTGCTAATACGAAGAAGCTACGTGGTCATGATCTGCTATCACCAACGCTTTATTATGCGAATGGGGTCAGAGCATTGGTTCACATACTTGTCGTTGCATAGAAATCGCAGAAGTTTGTATACATATAAACAGAATGAACTAATATTCTTTTAATCGCAGAAAATGAAAAACTGAAGGTCATATATATTTATTTTCGTAATATGTAAGGAGATAAGAGAAGTACATGATTTCCATCTCAGTGCGTCCAACGTGGTGCTGTAAATTAAGTGAAAATTCTCGCAAAATAGTGCACTACACAAACGAAGTCCCCCCATTCTTTATTCTATATAATATATTCGCTCACACTTTTGGTGTGTTTGCTACACCATTAGACGTTATATGACAAATTATAAATTATATTTCTATATTTTAAATATCGACTTATAATAGGACAACGATATCTAAGTAGTCATTTTTTCAAATCTCCAACACTGAAGATTGTCAAGAGCATTCGCAAACATGCTACCGCTGTTGCTGTATCAATCGTCGATTTTCTGTAATTGCTTTGCTTCATCGTTTTTTTTTTGTTGTATGATGTGAACAGCTTCTAGGTTGACTTGTTGGTCCGTGTAATCATTCTTCAGGAGTTTCTTTTCAATGTGGTGATATTTTCTTTTATTCGGAGTTTTTATTGTTACGCTTTTAGGGTATTTTAAGAAAAAAAAAACGTTTCGATGGCGAACGCACGATGTTTGAACTGACGCTAACAGAAAGTTCTATGTTTCTTCTTGTTTTTTTTTGTCTTTATAAATTTTATCTTAATTTTAATATTTATTTACCTCGTGGTTATTCAAGGACGTTTTTTGTTTTATATTTATGTTTCCAAAAAGGATTTTATACATTATGATGTACAAGGAATCATAGTAGCTTTCAAAGCTTGAAAAAATGTAGAAATTTCAAGATTCATTGAAAATGACTTGCTTTCATGTTGAAAACATGATCGGCGTGAAGTGATTTAGTCGGGTCAACGAAGTGAGAACAAGGAAAATTTTATGCGTACATTAATCTATTGTCCATTAACGTACTGTCTCCGTACTTGCCCACCTCGCGCGTTTCATTAGACGAACAGAGGCTAAACCTGAACTAGAAGGTGTAGTTGTGGGATGAACTAGTAGTGACGAAAAAACGTGTAACACGGATCGAAAAATGTACAAACAAAACAGGATAGGGGACACGGCATACACAAATGAAGTCATACGAGTAGTGCCATAATGAATTGTAAAAAGAAAATAATTATATTAGTTTAAACGAACGTAACATTTGATATCGGTCAATTCTTAAGGTTTCTTTCATTTTCATCACACTTATTAATTATAACTAGTTAAGATCGTAATTCCTAGAATTTATAAATGAGATAGAATTTAAAAAGGAATGTAAATATTTGATATAAATTTGTACATATGTTTTTTGATACGCAAACATAGGTCGACTGGTAGTGTACATCACGAACTTGTAAAATTCTACTATTGACTGTCATATTCGGATCGTTAGTGAAGCCTTTGGAAATGTAGTATGGATATCGGCTAGCGAGCACATATTACATCCACGCCACATTCTGTCCATGCAGTAGTTCCAGCCATTACGGTATTCAATTTTCTTTAAACCAACAAAATTTCTCATTCGGAACAACAAATGTGAAAAGAGGATGTATAATTACCATGGCACATAATGTTCTCAATGCATTTCGGCCACATCTAAAATCGAAAGATATGGTTATCTTTCAATTAGGGTATGTTAACAGAACATTTAACACGTTGACGACCAACCTAGCAGCTACAAAAATACCATAAAATCAAAGTGACTTAATTAATAACACAAAACTAACAAATTATGATGTTAACTACTCAACGCTCAATGTATCAGTGCAAACATTAACATTTAGAACTACACAAACAGTTTTGCTATGGGCAGTCACTGTGTTAAATCGCCTAGATCTTAGGTGTAGAGATCATGAGTTTTGATTGAATTGAATTGACTGGTCTTGGGGTTTAAAAATTAGTGCAATATTCCCTGTTACATTCTCATGACCAAGTTTACCGGTTTAAGGAGTGTAACAGTGACAACTAAAACTGGAAATACTGTATCATGGCGTGGATCAAGCGTGTTCCTGGCTCAAACTGTTACACCATTGTGAATCATATATTATAACACTTTGCTGTGTATATATTAATGTAATAAGTAGCGAAGCAAAGGTTATACACTGTAGCATGTAAATAGAGAGTCATTTGTATCTTTTACTTCATTCGCAGCTTTGTTTGTGGCACGTAACAGTATAAAACGTCGATATCATAGGGGAGATTGTTCGAATATTTGCCAAAGGTTTCACGGTTTCAGCTCAATTTCGGTTTAATGCTGTTGCTTTTGCACAAGAAGGTCTTTTCCGGTACTCCTGAATGAATTTTCATTTGTGTAAATTTATATTCCTCCATTGACGGAACGGAATACTATTCTGGAGATATCAATCATTTTCGGTGATAAGAATTGTTACTATTTAAAAAGTTAGCTGGCGTGTCTGCCTCGGTTCGGCGTCGAAATAATTTTGATTGAAACGGTCACTCATTGCTTGTTCTAGGTCTCGATGATTTGTAAGCTTGTCGATTTCATTGTTGAAAATGTGATTTTTTTTTAAAAAACAAAACCTATGTCACGTTTAACAAATTGCATTAGGAGTTCTCTTTAATGAATCACTGGTCATGTCTTGCTAATTTTATTGTTTGACGTCGAGATATATGTTTTTTGTATATTTTATTAGGCAACAGGTACTCCGTTTCTTAGTTTCTCTTCGTTATAGTGTTTTGTATAGTATATATATTACATACACTTTTGTGACCAGAGTGGATTTTCGGATGCCAGTGTTCGCAATGTTGTTTCCTCCATTGAGTAAAAGATAACACCATCGTATTTTGTACAAAATGTAAACATGCATTTTTCTCACAAAACTCTGCATTACGGAATTTTAAGCGCTATATATAGATATACATAGAAACAGAAAGAGAGTGTGAGAGAGTTCTACACGTACCACTGTACGTGTAATTTATATATATTTTTTGTTCGTTTAAACAGTCGAATACGTTTTTATTAGATAACGTGGCACAAAGTTTCATTAATTTAACGATATACATATGCATATATGTAATTGTTGCCACAGATCATCTGATTTAAACGTTTACTGTGACAATTTGTATTATAGTTTCACCTGAGACACTATGAGGACGAATGTGCAGACAGATTTTATGTGATTGTTATAAGCTCATATCTCCGTTTTCACTTTACGCAGTGAATTTTAAACTCTATATATATATATATAAGACATATATATATATATATACATACATATATATATATATATATTTTGTAACTGTAATCTGTATATGAAACAAATATACATATAATGATAGATAACAATAATATTGTATAGAAGAGAGATATTGAAATACATGAACAATGCTTTTAAACATTATTGTCTAACATCATTTTGTACCACTAAATTTATTACTTTGATTCTCCATTTTTTATTAAAAAACAAAATAAATAAAAGTTCTTTGCCTGTGCTGTTTACAAAAACAACAACAAAGAACAAGATAGTGAACAGAGAATATTTTTTTCTTATTGTTACATTTAAATATTTGATAATCGTAAGCATTTAATTCAGATGTCGAAATTTTATGTTGATCCTCATCTGATTTTTTTTTGGTTTTAGATATTTTATTATTTAGCTCTGATTTGTTCTGCTTATTATTGTTTCAATATTTTTTCACGTTTGTTTGGGTATTGAGAGTAATATATCTCTTTTCTAACACATCTATACTTCAGAAATATTCAAGACCACAGCTTCATATTATTGAACGGTTTAACATGAATTATGTTGATACTTCTCCTCTTTTTTTATGCTTTTCATACTTATATGTTCATTGGTCATGTAGGAATGCACATATATCATAAATTGAATGCAACAAAATTATTTCATCTTGTGCTTTGCATTAATTTCATTAATGTGATGCAACCATTGTTTTATTATTGTTCAATGTTATTGGTATTAATGCTAAAGTTAAATATACATTTTTATGACTATTTAATTCTTGTTATTTGTAGCATACTTATTTGTAAAGTGCAGAATTCTTCATATAATACCGATAATGTAGTAAAAAATAGTAAAACAATATACAGTTTTGTTGGAATTATCGTCTTAAATATTCTTGCTTTTTACACAGAGAATTACTTGCATAAACAATAACAATTTTATGTTGATTCATTGAATATATCCTTCTGACCTATCCAAATAATTCCAAAATTAATTATTAGTAAATTTCATCTCTAGACTGCCACTTCGGATGAAGTATATGCCATTGTGCAATTAAAATCACATAATGGCAAGTAGAATTTAAAAAAAAAAGTAAATATAGTAGACTCAGAAATAAATAAATATTATTGCATCCATTTTTACTTTAAATTATTTTGTGTTCCAACTAATACTTGGTTTTTTCTACATAGAAGAGGAACATATTTTTTTTAAACTCCACTATTTATTTTCCTAATTCTTCTGGATTTTATCATTTTAAATTCGATTAATTTTTATTACTTGCAGAAAAGGAACATGAAATGATGCTTAAAAGCATAAAACAAAATATTTGCACAATGCTGTAACAAATTTATAAAAAATTGTGCCATGATAAGATGTTTACATTAAGTATATTATATATAGTACTAATTCTACATTGTAGTTTGGTGGATAATGTTATTAATATTTGTACTTGCGCCTTAAAATCCTTTCCTTTTAGAAAAAATAACATGAAATGATTGTTGTAGATGGATGGGAATGGTTGGAGTTCTTTAGGCAGAATCTTGGCAGGACGTAAGCCTGTATTTCTGTATCGTAATGTAAGACAGTGGAGGAAAAGGGCTGCAAGAATGATGTCAGCATCTATACCTAACACCAATAATCCTGACAAGGGTGCAGAGTAAGTATTTATCAATGTATTGATTCATGTAGTCTTTTAACTTCATTTTTTATTTTTTTCACTAATCATTGCTTTCGTGTTTCAGACCAACTGACAAAGACAAGGCACTTGACTCTGTCGATGCACTTCTAAAACGACCTGCTGGCTTAAGATTAGCAGATTCTGGGGATACGTCTGACATTATCAACTCCGATGAAACCCAATGCAGATTCAATCCCAAAAGTTACCAAATGCTTTACGTTGCAAGCAAGGAAGCATTCCTTTACAAACGGAACTCGTTCAGTCGTGCCAGAGAGGTAAATTTGATCATTGTATTTTCTAATTCCTAATCACTGCTATTTCATTATGAAACTTAGTAGTTTCAAAGCTCTTTTGGATATTATTGAAGATAAACATGCACTTTAGTTTTTATCAACATCAGAAGGAGGCAATTGAGCAATCATTGGTAGAGGTATACGAGAACCCGAAAATATCGGAATCCGGACTGGTTCTCGAAAATTTTTGAATTCTCGAGAATTTTCCGGTTCTCGCATACCTCTATGCATTAGTCTTTTTTCAAGACTCTTCAAATGGTCTCAAATTAATAATTAAAATTAATGATTTCCAAAATGGTGATAAAATAGTGTATTTTTCTAGACAAATGGAAATATTTTACACACCGTTTTTCTTTTTTTAATAGTGTCATCCAGCCGTGACGAAACACTTGAACTCAAAGTTTCACCAGTGGCTGGCGTCTTGGGCGTCGAAAAACGTGGCGGACATACAGCACCGGTTATGTCAAGACTGGTTAATGGGTCGTTACGAGAACTTAATCCCTCACAAGACACGAGTGATCACAGACAATGACCAAACTAGATCACCTTACCGACAATACAATCGTTATCGAGTCGAACGCTTGCAACCCGACCTTCTGACAGAACCATGTGTATAATCTTACATCTCTTATAATTTCTTTACTATTCTTTGAGAATATATGATTACTGCTGAGAGCTCGTTTCGATAATCTCGTACTCGTGGAAACTTTTTTTTGTTAATAATTAGATAAGAGAGATAATTCGCGAATCCAGGGCAAAAATGAGACTGATTCTTGGCCCGCGTTTCGCGTTCACGAACCACTATAGAACGTCTTGTTTTGCCGATGGAGATCACCGTGGACGAAGATAGTTAGTGAAGTGGTCACGAAAGAATCATCATTCTTTGTTATACACTCATTGCATTCGACTGCGACAAAATAACGTTCGGTTCTTTAATTGTACAGGTACGAATAAATGATACGATGCCAGTGGAAATATCGCTGACTCGTTAAATTGCTATTTATATAAAGATTTACAAAGATTCACTATAGTTATAAATAATAAAATTCGCGGATTGAATGTTAAGAACGATAGACGCACGCGATATTTCCAGTTGTATCGGATATAAGCTTGTGATCAGGTAATATAAGATGTTTAAACGTAACGTTTCTTTTCTACAACGACTCATTTACTATCATACTAGGTACACATACGTCAAGTAGGATTTTACATAAGAGAGTAAAGTTAGAAGAAAACTTTTGATACTTTATGTAATCTTAAACAATTTAGACAGGATATTATATTATCTTAAAGTAATTATTGTGCGTAAGTGCAGATCACAGATTCACTCAGTTTTATTTCATCAGATATTTTATTTTTATACATTTGCGAGATTCTCACTAAAAATATTAGATTCCGTTGTCAATTGAAATTTTTATTCATAGCGAAACAGGAAAGAGTTTGAACAGATAATGGAATGCGTGTTGAAGCGCGGATCAGAGCAACTTATTGAAAATTGTATACCTTGTTAAAAGAATAAAAATTTTAAGAAGTCTTTTCCGTACAGGATATAGCATAATGTAGTTTTTGCGGTTTTTTCTGGCAATGGAGAAAATTGTTATCCGAAGCACTGTATGTACAAAACAGTTTTCGTTAGAAGTTTTTAATAACTTACTTCTCTTATTTTATCGCGGACTAATTGAAACCTCTCTCCACGGGAAAAAGTTTGTTATACATAAATTGTATGTATGAATACATATTTACTTGTACATATATATATACATATATGTATGTGCATGTATGTATGAATGTGCTATCAAGTGAGTGCATATATACGTATATACACATAGAAGGACGAGAATAAAACGCTAGGCCTTATTTTTTACCTGATCTTTAGGCTACTTGGTAAAACGATGAAAAAAGAAAAATTGTAAAATGTTAAATATTGTAGCGGTGTTCCTGTACAGTGCAAAGGTGTTGACAACATCGGACGTGCGATGTTAAATTGGTACAAGGCATTGATTGACCACGCACGAGGGTACATGGCGCGAGTTCTAATTTTTATGTTATTCTTATTATCTTAGGTATATATTTTTTACTGATTCACTTTTATTTGTATATCGCTATAAATGATATATATATATATGTACATATATATATATATATATATATATATATATATATATATATATATATACCGTATATGTGTATATAGATACATACCAATCTGACAAAAAATACAGTTTTTTTATATTGTGGATATATCATTTGTCAATGTTAAATTTTCTGTTCGTTGATCCTGTGCGTGAAAGAGAATGTTGTTAAACTGAACAGGAAGTTCGTGCGTGGTAATGGAAGAAAGTAACACTCCTTTGTAATATTCAGACTGCGTGCAGTCGTTGCCACAATCCGGAAACACGAATCAGCTTTTTGCACCGATTCAACCACAACGCTTCAGACATTCAGGCAAACTATAAGGTTTCAAACACACTGACGGATAATAATGTAAGGCATCGAGCTGCTGTATACATTCTTATCCTAATTATACAGATTTCGTTGGAGCCTTAACGTCTCTGTTTTTGCGAATAATTTTGAGAAGATGCTGTTACACGTACACGTGTATGCCAGTGTATCATCTACATACGTGCGCAAAACACACACAGATACAAACACACCTACTCGTTCAGTCGATCACTGTGCCGCTCAGTTATGCAATATACACTGCAGTTGTACATTAAAACCTGTGTATCTTATCAAAAGGAGAACAAAGAAAAGAGAGACGCGGTCTTCCGATGCTCGACTACTTGTGACTATTGATGATAGTGTATTTTATCAAGAAATTGCTAATTTTAAAAAGTGTATGTCCGTGTATCAAAAGTGAATGTACAGGCAATTTTATTACTCGAGATAATAATTTAATGTTGATATATTTTGCACAAATCATTATTAATATTAATAAACAATTAATATTACCACTGTTGTATCATTATTTTCTATCGTATCTGCATTTTCAGGCTATAAGAATATGAGCGCAAAATATCAAGTTGTGTTCAACAACTATGATAGAGGATCGTGGGCTGTGAGTTATGGGTTGAAAGTACAACACGGTCGTTCCTACAACATTACTTAGTTTTATTAAAAATTATAACATTGATAATCGTTGTACAAGTATAGATAATTTACCCTTCCTGTGTATTAAATATTAAGTTGTAGCATAACATTGTAAATAATATTAAGGTAAATAGTGTAAATCTATGTGTAAGCGAAACTTCGTGAAGAAAGCATATCCTGTGGAGCAATGATTACTTTTGATGCTGTACTCTATAATAACATCCCGTGGTTTCTCTCACCTAATCAAAATTTTCTATCATGATATAACTTTTTTGGAACATTGAAATTTGTATCTTCAAACTGTGTATCTGATAGTATTTTGATGAAGTTCCACAGTGTGCCATTACAGGACTAAAGTGAGTAACAATTTTTGATTCGCAATGGTGAGCATCTACTAATTTAATCAAATTTTAGGTTCAAGAGGAAACCGCTGCTCAACAAAGCAACCAGCATTAAAGACTTGAATCAAGAATTGCATTTTGAGGCAGTTGAGGCACTTTGATCATCTTGAATTAGAAGATCAAGCAGAGCATCAACTTTTGTACACCAAGGCCGCCACGATGGTCTCCCGGTTGCTTTCTTCATAAAGGACGCATTTTTCATCCGGATTTCGTCAATTATTCGCAAATGGAGCACTTGCTCCTTTCAACTAAACCGTAACCACTCTATATAGTGAAATACTGCATACGAATACATTGCCTTTACTTTATTCTACACGTTTTATAATATTTTATTTTAATTATTAGACTGCAGATTTTATGTGTTTGATCGCTATTTTACCGCGATAACAAATTTTCAGGCAACTGTTAATCTGATACAATATACTTTTAATAAAATAAATAGATCAGTGTTTGTTATAAGTTTCGCACAAATTTTTCCATAAAAATCTACGCATAAATATCCGCAATCTATTAATTACACGTCATATATAAATTAATTGTATCATCCAAACTATCCATTGCATTTGATATATTTTTGCATAGAATAAGAGTTCTTCGTTGTAGTTAAATATTGTCGTTGAATCTAACTTTGCTAATTTGAAACGTGTAGACAATCTTTTCGATATTAATTACTTCTCTATTTTATCGGTGTTGTATCCTTACAAGATAGTGTCGAAATTATTCAAAAGCAATTGCAAGACGGTGTAACGTGTCTATGAAACGCGAAACAGGTTCGTTTCAATCTTAGCATGGACCTCTTTGGTCTTTGAATAGAAATTCGAGTATGACTTTGCGTAACGAGCAAAGTATTATAGTTATACGTTAGTAGTCCATTGTGTTGTACAAAATGGTTCGACAGAATTTTCCCCAGTTAAGTACAAAATCGAGAATTATGCCTTATCGAAATACTGTAACTAATAATCTTGCTAGCTTTACACCACCTTGAGTAGCTCTAAGGTATAAATTAACTTAAGATTTAATCAATTGCCATTCACTTATGAACGTCGACAGAAGGAATCGTTATTTTTAAATTGCGCCGTGACAAATTTAAAAATAATGCGATATAGTTGCGTCAGAGTTCGTTAGCGATCGATTATAGAAACCAATTTTCGATGTTTGTATTAAACGATCGAACAAGGCATGTTTCACGCGCTTGATTCATTCATGTTAATTACCGAAACGCAAACTGTTCTCCGTCCATGAGCAAAATTGAAACGAGAGAGAGAGAGAGAGACTATACGTTCTCGCAATGACCATCAATTTCTTAAATTTATGCGATGTTGTATGTCTTAGAAAGAAGAAAGATCAGGTGATAATTCAAACTATAATTACTAGACTGCGGATGTTCATGACAATCCGTATTTCCATACATTAATTTGCAATAAGCAGAATTAAGTAACGTTTTATTGCAGGTATTAAGAGTCCCGTTAAGTTACCAACAAAGTAAGATAAGTCTTTGCATTTTCCTCGTCTAGTAATTACATTTAAAAGCCATAATCTTAGCGATACACTTATGCATATGCAGTGTTAAATTCTTATCTCGATAGAAATTTGAATTTTTTCAGATCCGCCACTAAGTATTTTCAAATCGCTTAACAAGTTAAGCATTGAAGAAAATGGTTGGAATTGGCCATTGAAAGAGGTTATCGATTGCTTTCAATAACTCAATTTAGGTGCGAAAAGATTTCAAGAGACGAATTTCGGCATTATTATAAATAGTACTAAAAAAAATTAGTATGTCAGTCGCTATGCGGTTACGTTTTGAACGTAACCATACATAGAATGGATTTTTCGTTGTGCATTATTCCAAGATATTGTCTGTGGTTGTAAAGAATGCAATCTGTTTATAATTCGATTCGCCGACATTATCATTTCGATCAAGAGAAAAATTAACCTAATAACCAATCAAACGCGCATTCCTTCCGACTGCCACCTTTACAACCACAGATAGCACATAGAATACAGGGTGTCACAAAATGTTGTAAATCATTGAAATGGGCGGTTCCTGAAATTATTTAAAATAACTTTTTCTTTTGCAAAAATGGCCGCACCGGCTTTGGTAACGAGTTATTGAAGAAAAACACGCACCAATCAGAACACCGTTACAACGGACGGACACCCGACTCGGCGACAGGACCCGCTGAACGCGACGTTACCATTGGACGAGCTAGAATTTTTGCAAAAGAAAAAAATACTTTAAATAACCAGAGGAACCGCCAATTTTAAGGATTTACAACACTTTTGGGATACCCTGTACACTTTTCGATCGTACCGTCGTATTTTTCTCTCCGCTATCTCGCGGCGCACCAATCACGAGACAGCGGCGAATTGTCAGCCAATTAGGGTGAAGGCAAAACAGTTTCGATCGCGGGTGTCGCTGGTTTCGTCGAGTTGCGCATAGTTACAACGGAAAGTCCGCCATAACTTTACGCGCGTTCCAATTAGACCAAGCGACACCGTTCGAAAGCGTTCCGCACATAATCAAGGTAAAACCACCAATTATTCAAATTTTCCTCGTTAAAACTGCGTTAAAACTATCAATAGTAACACTAGGGACGGAATTATACCAACATATATCAGAAACTATCATCTTCTGTGATAATAATCCATCTCGGAAGTCTCGCACTCGTGACTCGAGGCGCCGGTGCCTAAAACCCGTCAGCCTCTTTCGATTTTTCTTTTCCCCGAATAATTACCAATTCTGTCAATATCTCAACCCTCGTACGCTCCTGCTGTAAAATTTGTTATTTCTCTACAACTGTGTTGCAATTCGACGTATCTGTCGGTAAAAGAGTGCGAGTTGAAAGTAGATGACTAGACTACGGATCTCATTGTTTACTGTTTTAAATTTTATCCAGTTTACCATATTTTTGTTATAAATGCATCGAATCTATAGATGACTATTAACGAAGAATGATTTTGTGTATTTTCGAGGATCGTACGAGGATTGTTAGAACTGCTGTTCTCCCTGTCAAGAACAGAAGATTCGATACATTATTTGAGTTATGACTCGATTATTCCGTCGATCGAGAGCGGTCGCGATCGAATTTGAAGCAACGGTGGCGCGTGCGCGGGAAATTCGAACGTACGAAGCTTCGAAGATCGTCCCATGCAAATACTGTGTACATGTAAAGTATAAAGAGAAACACGGTGCCGGGTGTACTTGTTTCTTTTCGCATAAAGGACGACGTATGTACACGCGAGTCCATGCGTTGTTTGCCCCAAATCGCCGCTGTGGTAGGAGTCTGCGGGTGAAGCTTGTTGGAGGGGGCCGCCGTATTTCCGGGAAACGGGCTGCGATCGGGATAAACGGAAAGTAGAAAGCGGTTCGCGGAGGATCCTGGGAGGAAAATGAGAATCAGTGGACACGGTGTGTGGTCGACGGCGACAGAACAACTGGGGGCTGGTGAAGATGTCGTGTGGATCAGGTAAATGCGCATGCTCGTTTTCAAGCGTTCGAAAGCGCGCGGGTTTTAACTAACGTAATCCGCCGAGTCCATGTCGTACGGTTCGCCCTCGATGTCATCCGCCGTCGTGTTCTGACGACAGTGGTAAACGTACGCGCTCATTGACACGTTCTCGCCGGTACGTACACATTTGTAAGTCTCGTCAGTGCATCGACACCTGCAAAGTAACAGAAACGATTCTTTTTTAAGGGATCTTAATTGACCTTCGACTTTCGATGATCTCTCTGCGCAGCTCTTTGAGCACTTCCGGTCGAAGGAAATCGGAATTGGTCGCAAGGTAATTTCTATTTCTTTTCAACTTGGTTTGGTATGTATACATTAAAGAACTTAATAGGGAAGAAAATAGTAAGATAATTATTTCTATAGTCAGCCACTTTAAGCGTTGTTATTATTAATATACTATTTTCTAAATCTTTTATACGAAGACACGAAGCTGTACATTATAAGTGAGGAATTGGCTGACCACTGTACTTATTCAAATGCGTAGGTGTTTTTTTTTAGTAGATATCTCTTATTTTTAAGCAATTTAAATAAGGCACATGCAAAGTTTATTATTTACGATGTTTATAATTTATTATTAAACTGCCAAGATTATTACTTAAGAAGTTTATGATTTGTTATTAAACTTCGAAAGTTTATTAAAAAACGAACAAAAAGTAGTTATCTACAGGATCCAAAAACCATCACCACTTCGCATTGTTCGCAAATTCATATATAGGGATTCTCAATGATTGTACTACATTAAACAAATATTAATTAATAGTCTTAAAAGAATAGCTGAGCTATAGAAGGATTTGCTAAAGAATCCTTAGCTTGATCACTTTATCACTAATTAATTTATATACTAACAGATAATATTGAATACAAATTCGAAAATTGTTAGAACAGGGAACGAATCTTAAAAAAACGTATAGTCTGTTAATTGTTTAATTATCGTTTTCTCGAACGATTACAGGTGTATGTAAGTTGTCAAACGCATGTGTTGAAGTAGTAAATGTTAATATGTTGATTGTTACAGCAGTGACCGTCACACCGTTTAGCACGTTAAACCGCAGTGGTACATTGAAACTACAAAGAATTAATGAACGAATTTGAATGGACACTAGCGAAGCAGATTAAAGATCCATCGTAAACCCGTCAACAAACGATAAAACATTCACTGCCTCTTTTTTACTTGGAGGGGTTATTGCTTACAGGGCAGTTCATTCATAAAGTTCGAGCTTTATCGGCCTGTTTTTGCTTATTCGTGATAAGTAATGGACATAAAACGGGAATCGTAAATACTTTACATTTTTTTCTTGTACCCCGGGAAGTCGTCGAGCACACAGCTTAATAAAGTTCGTTCGTAATCGATATGGATTTCGTTATATTCAACAGATTTTCTGCTTAGCTTGCACTCGTTGCTTACACTTATTCCAAAAAATTGAAATCCTCTTGATTGGACGCGATTATCCGACGACTCTACTTTTGGTTAATCAAATCTGCTCACATTAACTTTTATTCACTATAACGAAATGTTTGGCCTTTTGAAAAACAAAATCCTCATGGCCATCACGCAATTATCTCATTTATTTCTTATCCACTTATCAAATTTTTTACCACTTCCCATTCTTTTGATAACTTCTATAAACATTTTAATTCTGGTCCGTTCAGGCCTCAATTTTAGCTGGCCGAGTTTTCGCAATTGTTTTACTCATTTACCACGATTGAAAAAATCGTATCGCTTTTTGTAATAATTGTATTATTATGTTTTAAATGCTACTTACGTGTTTGGCATGAATTTCGACGAAAGTTGACGAGTACCGGGATGATAAGTGTGCCATCCGCAAGGTGTGTCGTAGCACTTCCTCTGCGGTCTGTCGTCGTTTTGGCTCAAAGTGGCCCTTTGAGTTCTCGCACTGTCAGGATTCATGTCGTGAACAATGCGCCGTAGCTGTTCCGCGAACTCCTGCAAACAACCACGTGGAAACTGAGTTTTGCTTCATTTGTGCTGACAACTTTTATTTTCCTGCGTCTTTCTTGCTCCCAATACGCAGTAAGTCTGTGATCTACGATTCACTTCTATTATTCATGATCACGACTTATTACTAAAATCATCAGCGTTGCTCCGAAAATAGTAATCAGTTGCCAATTACTTTTATCAAATAAAGGAACAATGAGATGCAAGTTAAACTCGTAATTCAAGTCAATTTCATAGCTGTTAGATATAACTAGACTGCGGATCCAACATAAAAATTGTCTATCTAAATACCTGATGGTATTTGTTTGATAACAGCAGTTTAAAATAAACATGACAATATTTTTAAATTCTTCTAATATTTTTATTGTTTCATGTTACTCCTCCTTTTTGTCACGTATAAAATCCGCAGTCGACTAATCAATGAAATAAATTGAGATATCTCAACAAGATATCGTCACGTTGTAAAAAAATAAATTAAATATTGTTAAGAGCCTGCCGATTTCCATAATGCGATATTCATTGATACTGAAATTCAGAGCACACGATCTCTTGATATCCGTTCGAGTATTTGTTTATTTTGATCTGATATATGCTGTCCGTTATTATCAAGCTGAAGTTAGCATTGTCAAGGGGTGATGTACAAATACGTCTTGCGTCGTAGACGCTTATGTTACAAGAATCTAATCGGAATCGCTTGTCTCGATGAAAGTGAAATGACTTCGTTGGGAAGGATAATATTTCATCGTGTTAGCATAATCGTGAGTTTAACGAATAAGCACTTTTCTTTGCCATTCAGCCATCAACGGGTGCTGCTAACTGAAATTATTTTTAGACGTTGCCTAGCGGACTTTCACTCAAATCTACGGATGACCACCCTATATTCCGAATTCAATTTTCCGTAACACATCGAATGTTTTTCTTTCAAGCCCGAGTGGAAGATACGATTTCTGTGTTTGTTTGGAATAGTGCAGCACGAACGTGCGTAACAGATAACCGAGCTTATGGCGAAATTTGAGCGATTATCTTTCACGCGTTAAATGCTCAATCTTTTCGACGCAGTAAGGGTCAGTGCTATTGATTTCGCGTTTGGAAAATTTCAGTTTGCTCAAAGAACTCTCAGCTCTCTTGTAAACAATACTTGATGAAATTTGATCGTACATAGAAGCATAATAGGTCCACTTTTTAAAATGATGTTTATTAAGTAAGGTCCGAGCGATTGAATTGATGATTCAAAATGGAAATTGCAGACTTCGATTGCATCATTCCAGATAGGAGTATATTAATTTTGAAGGAATCCAATGAAATCCTTTTTATTAATTATGGAAATTAATGGAAAAGTTCCTTACTGCTACAATATATGTGTTCCAGATAGGAGTATATTCATTTTGAAGGAATCCAACGAATCCTTTCCATTAATAATGGAAAATAATGGAATAGTTCCTCACTTATTTGTGCTACAATATATGTGTAGAGTCTTTTAGAATAATGTTTTAATTGATCTGCCTGCAATAGAGCTGTAAAATTGTTTCAGTAGAATACGAAAGTTGCGGCAAGCCAAGTGATCAAACCCTTCATAATTCTGTCAAATTGTCGTAGCTCTCTATCTTTTAAACACACTGTGGATACTAGCTTAGAATTAACAAGTATATGAATAATATTTGTTAGAGAATGAGTAATATGAACGCACGCACCGTTTTTCAATTATAGAAGTGACGAATAAAATAAGCGACTGTTTTTATGCAATATTTCACTTACTATCAACAATTTCTGTTGATAATTTCATCACGTGCGAACGAAACGATTCTCAAGTATTGATCAGAATTCACGGACGATAGATAATACATTTATGAAGAATTGGAAGAATGCGAGTGCGTGATGAACCGTAATACTTCTGTTATTTGATTTGTTTCTACAATCATCACTTGTTATATTATTAAATCTGTACTTTCATATTCTTTCGTATTCTACAAAATTCCATAAAGATTTTATGCGCATTGTGCCGATATTAATTACAATTAAAATGTTTTACTAATAATTTCACATTTTAGCTTCTTTATTCTGCGGTGCCGTTATTATAAAGATACTTTTGAGAGAAGTTGTTAAATAAATTTATTTCTTCAGTCTAATTATTGTTAGTGTTCGGCTTTTGCAGTGTTGAACAGACGATTCAACAGACCAAAATCTACAATCCAAAAACAAATTATCCTCAAAGTTTCGTTTACGATCGTCTTTCCAAGAAAGGTGAGCAGGTCCCTAAATCAAGAAAGTGCCCCGCGATCCTATAAACCCTCATAGAAATAAGTAGAATGGGACAATAATTCAGTAGAATAAGGAAACTCCCGCAGACCGATATCCCTGGCAACTCCCATCAATTACGATCTTAGCCAACCAGAAGAGAAAGAAAGACGGAAAAAAGGACGACAGTGGCTGACAAAAATAAGACACCAATGTTCGTTCATCTTTCACGTTTCCGTTCCAAAAAATAAAATCAATAAGGAAATGTAACAAATTCTAAATCGCACGTGACTCAAGCTATTATTTATTATCTCAAGTCCAATATTAATACCACATAAAAGTGATAAATTTAATTGAATAACTTCTCTAATTAATTGTCGCTCTTGAACATAGCTTTGCTTCCTGGACACTTTTGTACTCATAGACTAAAAACGCAAGGAAGCTAAAGCGAAACTTGAATGAATAATATATAGTTTAAGATCGTTAAAAGAATTAAAGTTTTAGTCAGCAAATGTAACTTATTGTAGTTTTCGATTGTTCTCTACGGCAAAAATGTAAATGATAAACATAGTGGTCCACTACAATATCTATTCAAGCTAAAATATATATTCAAGAATCCTTCTTCACCCGTTCTCAGCAGAACAATGTTAAAACGTTTATTTTAGACAAAGCTCTGTGGACCACCGTTTAAATAGACCTATTAAAAAATTCCACAACTCTTTCGATCTCTGATAGTAACATCAACCTTCAGCCAACAAGGTATAGTCTAAATTACATGCAGCTAAGAACTCGATTTACGGTCGATCTCCAGTAGAAAATCCTAATAACCAGTGATCTCTCGTTCCAGTGACCGAGTAAATCATTAAATCCGCAACATATCACCCCCAAACCGATCGATTACCATAAACATCGCTTACCTCCGATCGCACTGCAGCGCCGAGCGCGAAGGTCGTCAGACACAGGAGCGCCACTACCGTCACCACCAACTTGAACAATACCGATCTCATTCTGCCGATGGGATCTCCTCGGGAACCGGGATTCTCTGGCAACAATCTGTGTCGCTAGGACGACAGAGAGAGAGGTCTGAGGACCGTTGTCGTTTCCTCCTCGAGAGTTTCTTGCTCCCTTCTCGTTTCTTTCCAAAGACGCGACGCGGACCTCCGCGAGACGATCTCTTCGAGTCTTCGAGCTCTCTTCCGATTTCACGAGATCGACGCTCGTTTCCAGGTGGATCGAAGAGATGGATATCGATCCTATCGATCACAGAACCGTCCCTTCTTCCTTTTATTATTCCTCTTGTTCTCCCGTTTTCCTCCTCCTGTTCTTCTGGTGGACTCGCGAGAGGGTATCGCTCTGCCGGATTCTTTTCTTTTTTTTTTGTTAACGATTTTTTAATGAATTTTTAACAATTAACGAATGCTCGATTTTCAACGCGTGCTTCAATCGACTGGGCGGGCTCGTGTAACACGGATTCGGAGTTTAGGCGGGCTTCTTCCGACTTTATACATAGACGACGACTCGTATAGAGAATGAGAGGAGGACCGAGCGGTCCGCAGTTTATATAGGCTGTGCTTCTAGTGGCGGGAGAGTGTTTAAGAACGAAGAGAAGGGAGAGGAGGTGCGAGAGGGGAGGGAATATTAAGTATTAACTAACCCTTTCCGGAGGAGAAGCATCTTCCTTTCGCTTTTTTTTTTGTTATTGTTGAACAGATTAGTTTCTAGGCGGCGGTCCTCCTTTAATGTTCGACCGCCGTTTCGCACGTTTTTATTTGTTGCCGTTTCGAGGAACTTGCGACGGTCGTCGTTGAACAACTGTCGAATCGTTTGATAAACTGTTTGTGGTTGTTCGACTATCTTTTTTCATTTTCTTGAGTCGGTTGGTTGGAAATTATTTATTAATCTTTTTAGTGTTATGTGTGCGACTTCTCTGGCTGTTAGGAAGTTTATTTTGCTATTTGTCGTTTTCCATTTTTACTGTTTGCGAACGTTCTTCGTGAGGCATTAGAAGTCGTTGACGTTAGTACCGTCTGCTTCAAGATTGCTGTTTATTAATTTTGATTTTATTTTGAGATCGTTGTCTGTATATATTATTTATTTGTTTGCAAGAAGTTTTCCTGCTTCCTTTTAAAAAATCTTTGATTTCATTTCAAAGAATTTGACGTCACAAATCGCTTATCGATCTGACCCGAGAGAAAATATTGAACGATGTCGAAAGAGTATTATGAACAGAGAAAGATGTAATGTAATTGTCGATATCGTTGAAATTGTCCTAATTTATTAATTACTGGGATAGCTTCATAAGAGTTAAACTGGCGTCATTCTCGTAGCATTCGAATTGTACATCACTGCTCACTGTTTATTTGTCAGTGGTTGCATAAGAATATTAGTTAGTAAACATTATAAGAGTTGTTCAGAAAACTAGATTTTAATCAATGTTCTCTGACCGTGTAAATATTCTAAGCTTCCGCAATACATTCATGGGAAGCATTCAAGCAAAAATGTTTACAGGGGTTCAAGTTCAATTATCGTATCAAGTTACATATTATTTATTGCTGTTTGCATTACTGCTATTTGTAAAAATATCTGCGCTATGTTTGTATACGCTCACGTACTATGTAAACGGTTTATTCAGGCTAAGAAATATTTAGAAACAGTCGCATTAGTCACTTTGTTATTACAAATAGGTGATGTCGTTGCGAGAATTATGCTGCATAATCAGTTCAAAGAGTTTGTTACGCTACATTTACAAATCTTGCAATACGATAGACATATTCCTTGGATTTATTTTATTCTTCTTATCGATATCATTAAATTCGAAATTTAATGTCATCGACTCTGTGTTTTCATTATAGGGAACTAATTATTCAATGAAAAATAAATCCATTAATTTTTCAAATCCTCTATATTTTTCTGCATATTTAAAAAATCGAATTTCCACGAAAAAGTTAATGATCACACAATCATCAGGCTCTACATATTTATGATAGGAAACTAATTATTCAATGAAAAATAAATCCATTAATTTTTCAAATCCTCTATATTTTTCTGCATATTTAAAAAATCGTATTTCCACGAAAAAGTTACTGATCACAATCATCAGGTTCAATTAGGCAACAAATGTATCAATTTTTCCAAATTATCGACATTTCTCACATATTTAAACACACTGTACGTACCGAATACTCACGGAATATTTATTGAATATTTGCCGAATATTTGTGAATTTTTATTGAGTGTATTGAGAGTAGTGTTTGTATAGTTGCATCGCTTGGGAATGCCAATGCAATTATAGCGAGCAACCGACACGATTCCGCGTCCGTTAAAATGGCTATCAGCTTGGTGAATAGTTGTGCGTTCTGTAACGCTTGTCTCGCTCTATCAAAGACTATAGAGGCACTTTTGGTGCATGTCAAACTATAGTTCCGCAAGTAACGTGCATTACCAATGGACCACAATTACCTTGTGCCAACAGTTTTCATACTGACCTACCCAGATGCATGAAAATGGACTCTGGGTAGAACTCGTTAAGTCAGGTCCAAACCGGGTTACAATCACCGGATAAATGTAATCAGACTGGCAATTACCAGATGGACAATATTTTAGATAGAGCATCTTGTTTCGTAAAGTGAGATTGAATCATAGTCAAACTCTATCTAGTTGGCACAGACGGCGATCTATCGGATCGATGGAACTATATCAACTGTCCCAAACTTTGTGATCTCTCTTTATCTTTTAATATAGCGCCGTTGAATTCATCTATTTTTTAATTGACCTATTCATTATCTATTTAATTTAACTCATCAATTCACTTAAAACACTAATCCTACACAATTTTACCGACACTAAATTACTGATTTAAATTATACACAAAATTTTATACTAATCCATTTTTATTTAATCAACCCCAATAAATTTTTTAAATTAAAATTTCAATTCTATACAATTTTACCGATACCCCATTACTAATTTAAATTATACACAAAATTTTATACTAATTCATTTTTATCTAATCAACCGCCTAAATTTTTTAAATAAAAATTTCAATACTATTACAATCTTATCGATACTAAATTACTAATTTTAAATTATACTCAAAATTTTATACTAATCCATTTTTATCTAATCAACCCCCTCCAGTTTTTAGGTAATTTTTTTTTGGCTCACAATTTCACAAATTGTTTCTATACTTTAGCGTCATTGTTTTCTCTTTCCCTATTCTATCACTTTCTTGACCTAGGATTTTATTGTTTGACTTTAGCTATTCATTTTTCTCTGACTTTTACTTTCACGTTGTTGATTTTTACTATTATTGTATTTTAGAATCATTAGTTGCTCTTACCGCCCTAGTTTAGAAAAATCATTTTCTGTTCCTCCGTTGTTATAGCACCATTGTTTGTTCTTTCTCTACTTTAGTGTAGGTGTCGCATCTTCCTTTAATTTAATACTGTATTATTCTAGCAATTCATTCCTCATTGATTTCTTGATTTGAACATCCTTAATGTACTAGAGTTATTGGCTTTTCATTTTTTTTACTAGTCTACTATTTCTTCCATTTTTCATTTTAGAATTGTTTATGCTCGTTTTTGTTTGCTATCTTAGGGTCACACCTTTATTCTAGCGCTGATAATTCCTCCCATATCCATCTGTGGATATCATCAAAAGTACATTTATTTCTGTTTAAGTTTATCACGTGATAAGCACTAACACTATCATCATTGGGTGACGGAATTATTCGATATCCCATTAGATTGAGTGTAGCGGCTTACGATATACGAAACGCAACAGGATTGAAAGAGTAATTAAATATCACAAATTTCAATTTCTGAATTTCTGTTTCATTTCAGCAAATTGTGCAATACTTTTGTTTATATCGTAAGCTAGAATATTTTGATAGATTAACACAAGTCATTGTTGGTCGTACGATCATCCCCAAAGGGGAATCTAAAAACTGCGTTTCATTCTATGAAAACAGATGAATCTTCCAGTAGCCGATACAAATATCGCCCGTCTTATCAAAAGATAAGCTTTCGCTCGTGCAAAGTCCATCTGAGACTTCGTTTAATGTTAGCAACCTGCTGTATTTGTTCTTCAGGGCGAAGAATCGTCCATGTTCTGTTCGCAGAGACTGTAAAATTTCTTCCAATTTACATTGCAAAATCCTTTAAATTTTGAACTCTTTAATTCTTTTCCGTCTCTGCAACTTGAACACGAGAATCCAAGCTCAAATATAGACATTGTCACAATTACTTTTTTTCGTATCGATAACAATCAGTCATATCTTAGATAAATTACAATATATTGTTCTACAAACTTCAACCGTCAAAACGACTAGTTCCTCATTTTTCCTTTCACACTTACTTACTTCATAAAAATGTCTTCGTCAGAACTTCTTTATTGAAGCAGACATTACAATCAAAATTGTACGCAGTCTTGTCGTTACTACAAAGCAATCTAATACATCAGTCGCGTTTTCTACACGGTACCTAAAGTATTAACCCTTTGCACTCGAAACAATTTTAATGCCAAAGCCAAGATGTTCTTTTCAACCTAGAACATTTTTATTCTATGTATCTTGTTTACATTGTGCACCTGAAATTAAATCTGTTTTCTTATCACGTTGAATGCCAATCCAGCAACTTTAAAAATTCCATAAAATCGAAGTCATTTATTTAATGAAATAAAAATTAAAAATGTTAAATGTGTGACGCTGAGTGGTCCGTCAACCTTCTTGCATTTTCTCGATATTAATAAAATTTGGTGCAATGAATATATTAACGTAAAAATTTATTTTGGAAGCTGTATAAATAATTCCTTCAGCCATATATGGCTGACATGGCAGCCAAAATGTAAAACAGCAGTTGAATTTTTAGCAATTCATAGAGCAGAGACGAATTTAACACTAAACCTACCACGGTCAAATGACCGGTTCCCAATTTCACAATTATTGAAATTATGAAAACGCTTTTATAGGAAATTATTCAACTGACTTCTTCATTTAAACACAGATTATAATTAAAATCGTAAAAAGTTAAAGTAAATTAAATCTTTTCACTTCTATAGGGCATTTGAATTTTATATGTTTTGTTCTTGGTAGGTTTAGTGTTAATGATATGAAAACTATTTTGAATAACAGTATGGCAATTTTGACTGGTGACTCAGAGTCACCATTCGAACCGAAAAGGGTTAAGAAAAATTCTGAAACTAATCATTTCAACAGATCCCATAGTTCCAGTGTCAAAGAACAAAGCGGTGCTCAACTCGTCCATCCGTTTCGCAAGGTTATTAATTGCCAGTACCCCGAAGCATCCCCTAATCGGTCCCAGGATCCTAAATCGGATCTCCGATCTTCTCCTTGTCCCATTCACCGTCGCGTCGTCGACCACCAGGAAAATCGTCGTTGACCAATCCTGGGCGGAGTTTTCTCAGAAACCACTGAGGGCCGGCGATCCATTGTTATCTCTATGGCTCATCTGAGCTCTCTAGTCCCTCGACTAGACCGTATTGATATTCCCCTCGTGTCCTGGCCCGATCAAGGCTTTGGCTTCGAAGTGGAACAATTGATTCCAAGTAAACATCAGCCGGTTGCTTGCGATCGAAACCACGAAGATTGGTAGCGTTGTTTACCGCTGCCCTGAGAGGCATCATTGCCCACGGGCATTTGTTAGTTCGACGACAGATAAAACGTACGTGAGTCAGTGATGCTGGGGCTTGTCGGGGGCACGTCACCATCTTGACCAATCGCAGTCGCCGGTCAACGTGACGTCCGATCGCCTCATGCCAGCCCGGGAACATGATCTATCTATCGTCTCTCATTGACTTGCTCCGATCGTCTTGTCCGGATTCCACGCCGCGCGAAACGGGGCAAAAACATTTTTCCTTCTCCCTCTTACTTACTGATCTCGCTGATTCCCATCGCAAGGTGCAGCGGCGAGGATCATTAGTTAAGATCCTTTTTCTATGTATCCTTTCAGTTGATCGCTGTTAGTCAGACCTTGAAAATTCTTTATACTGGAGTAACTAAATTGGACTTGATTTGCAGTACATAGTCAATCAGCTTGAACATGCAAATATTATTTTCCGAGATACGTAGCTAAACCGGACTTGACGCACTCATCGTAGTCAGTTACGGCTATCAATTAATATTCTTTTGCTATTTTCCCTTCAGTTGATCGGTGTTAGTTGATTCTTGAAAATTCTTTATAGTGGAGTAACAAAATTGGACTTGATTTGCATTACATAGTCAATCAGCTTGAACATGCAAATATTATTTTCCGAGATACGTAGCTAAACCGGACTTGACGCACTCATCGTAGTCAGTTACGGCTATCAATTAATATTCTTTTGCTATTTTCCCTTCAGTTGATCGGTGTTAGTTGATTCTTGAAAATTCTTTATAGTGGAGTAACAAAATTGGACTTGATTTGCAGTACATAGTCAATCAGCTTGAACATGCAAATATTATTTTCCGAGATA
The DNA here is from genome assembly GCA_913789915.3 of Sphecodes monilicornis. NCBI lineage: Eukaryota > Metazoa > Arthropoda > Insecta > Hymenoptera > Halictidae > Sphecodes > Sphecodes monilicornis. The sequence goes on along the minus strand of OU565297.1, from coordinate 9,873,738 downwards.
CGTAGCTAAACCGGACTTGACGCACTTATCGTAGTCAGTTACGACTATCAATTAATATCCTTTTGCTGTGTTTCCCTTCAGTTGATCGGTGTTAGTTGATTCTTCAAAATTCTTTATAGTGGAGTAACAAAATTGGACTTGATTTGCATTACATAGTCAATCAGCTTGAACATGCAAATATTATTTTCTGAGATACGTAGCTAAACCGGACTTGACGCACTCATCGTAGTCAGTTACGGCTATCAATTAATATTCTTTTGCTATTTTCCCTTCAGTCGATCGCTATTAGTTAATTCTTGAGAATTCTATGTAGTGGAGTAACTAAATTAGACATGATTTGCATTACATAGTCAATCAGCTTGAACATGCAAATATTTTTTTCCGAGAAATGTAGCTAAACCGGTCATGAAACACTCATCGTAGTCAGTTACGACTATCAGTTAGTATTCTTTTGCTATTTTTACCTTCAGTCCATCGCTGTTAGTTCATTCTTGAAAATTCTTTATAGTGAAGTAACTAAATTGGAATTGATTTGCAGTACATTGTAAATAAGCTGGAACATGCAAATATTATTTTCTGAGATACGTAGCTAAACCGGACTTGACGCACTTATCGTAGTCAGTTACGACTATCAATTAATATCCCTTTGCTGTGTTTCCCTGCAGTTGATCGCTGTTAGTTAGTTCTTGAAAATTCTTTATAGTGGAGTAAGTAAATTGGACTTGATTTGCAGTACATAGTCAATCAGCTTGAACATGCAAATATTTTTTTCCGAGATATGTAGCTAAACAGGACTAGAAACACTCATCGTAGTCAGTTAAGACTATCAGTTAGTATCCTTTTGCTATTTTTCCCTCGAATTGATCGCTGTTAGTTAATTCTTGAGAATTCTTTATAGTGGAGTAACTAAATTGGACAGGATTTGCATTACATAGTCAATCAGCTTGAACATGCAAATATTTTTTTCCGAGAAATGTAGCTAAACCGGTCTTGAAGCACTCATCGTAGTCATTTACGACTATCAATTAATATCCTTTTGTTATATTTCCCTTCAGTTGATCGCTATTAGTTAATTCTTGAAAATACTTTATAGTGGGGTAACTAAATTGGACTTGATTTGCAATACATAGTCAATCATCATGCAAATATTTTTTTACGAGATATGTAGCTAAACCGGTCTTGAAGCACTCATCGTAGTCAGTTACGGCTATCAATTAATATTCTTTTGCTATTTTCCCTTCACTCGATCGCTGTTAGTCAGACCTTGAAAATTCTTCATAGTGGAGTAACTAAATTGGACTTGATTTGCAGTACATAGTCAATCAGCTTGAACATGCAAATATTATTTTCCGAGATACGTAGCTAAACCGGACTTGACGCACTCATCGTAGTCAGTTACGGCTATCAATTAATATTCTTTTGCTATTTTCCCTTCAGTTGATCGGTGTTACTTGATTCTTGAAAATTCTTTATAGTGGAGTAACAAAATTGGACTTGATTTGCATTACATAGTCAATCAGCTTGAACATGCAAATATTATTTTCCGAATTACGTAGTTAAACCGGACTTGAAACACTCATCGTAGTCAGTTATGACTATCAATAAATATCCGTTAGCCATTTTTCCCTTCAGTTGATCGGTGTTAGTAAATTCTTGAAAATTCCTTATAGGTGATTAACTAAATTCGACTTGATTTGCAATGCACATAGTCAATTAGTTTCATTAGCTGCACATATTTTTAATTTCCTAGGTGCAAAGACAAATCATACCTGAAGCATTACTCATAGTTAACACAGTTAATAACGCTGCTAGTATTGAGTCATTCCGTAACTAAAGCGATTATCCGTTTCATATTTTCGGATGGTGAAAATCCGAAACGTATTCACAATTATCAGTATTCTATAGATTTTCCCACACTTTCTCAAATCTGTAAACAAATTTGTAAATGCTAAATGATTTATCTTTCTATAGTTAGCTTTTTAAATATATGAAAGGAAATTTGTATTAATGATGAGGCGATCTAATATATTTCTTTTGCGTATATTTGTGTGCGATGTGCATTGTAAAGTCCATATACTCGCTAGAGTTATTAAATCATATTCATAATTTACATGACGTGTTCGTCAGAGGACGTGTTAAATTGTCTATGTAGAAATGACGGGGCGCAATTTTCGCTCTTTGTACTTAATTATGGCTATTTCATTAGTTCGCCGGTCAACGTGTGAATCGGCACGTATACCATTCTCTGTATCATCTTTCTTACCTGCCTTCTGTCACGTAGCTACCAGGAATACCTTAAGATCAACCCTCTAAGTCAGCTTAGCCGACCCGGCACTAATGGGCTAATAGGCGAAACTCGTATCTCTTAAAACTGACAATGTAAATGGGATGTACCAGTCACTGATACATCCCCCCAATTTTTGTCATAAATGCATACAATCTGCAGTGTTTTGATGATATTCAAAATCAGCTTTTTAAGCCCTGCAGACTGCGAGGAAAAATATACGCCATCAACTAGTTAAATTTTAATTAGTGTCTCAAGCTTCTTCATTCCTCATAGAATCCGAAGCAAGGCTTGCGATTTATTTTCTATAAGATGCAAAATAAAACTTTTCTCCATTAATTACAAGCGAAGGGGAGTTACATAAAAATTAATAATTTCAATAAATTCGTTCAATAGATTGGTAAATAACGTACCAGTAATGTTAATACTAAACCTACCACAGTCAAATGACAAGTTTTTTATTTCACAATTATTGAAATTATAAAAAGGCTTTCATAGGAAATTACTAAATTGACTTCTTTATTTAAGCATGAAGCAAATTCAAAATTCTCACTTCTATAAGACGTTTCACTTTAATATGTTTTGAGCTTGGTAGGTTTAGTATTAAATTCATCTGATGTTTCTTCTATTTTGTCTTTCGCTATGAATGCATAAAATCCGCAGTCTAAGACTGCATAAACTCCGCAGTTGCAGACAACAGCAACAATAATAACGTCAACCTATTAACACGTTCAGCGCCCACTCCACAATCATAAAAATTACAGAAAATCAAAGCAATATATTTAATAAAACAAAAACTAAGAAGTTTAGTTTTGTGATATTAATTACTGTTTCAAACCTCTTCTATTCCCCAGATCGTAAGGAAATTTTGTACACTCAATCTACCAACGTAAAAATTAATTTTCAATTCTGCATAAATAATTCCGTCACCCAGATATGGGTGACATGGCGCTGAACTTGTTAAATCATGCAAGACACCTGTTAGAGCCTTCGTCTCTGTAACAAATACCACAAGACCAACAATCGTTTTTCTCCCGTCTTTTTCCACCGTTTCTACGAATTGTTTTTTAGAATTCAGTATTAACATTTTGCCGACCGGCGACACCACAGTGGTGTCGCGCACAAAGTATTGCTCAACGGCCGGCGACACCACAGTGGTACTGGACGGCATAGTGTTAATTGCGCATTATTTAATATTTACTATTTACTATTAATATTTAATATTTACATATGTATATCTTCCAAATTTCATGAAAATACGGGGCAGGATTGAAAACTCATGAGAGGTAACGATGACATTAGTGAAACTTGAAAATTTATAATCACCCGATAACCTCAAGAATGGCCGGCGAAAAGCGAAGAAATTTTTACGAGACGTGCGGACGGCAAAGTGTTCAGATACGGCCCAGGGAGAGGGTAAATCGCCACACGATAAACTGTTGATACTCGATTCAACCATACTCCCCTCCTCCGTCTCTCTCTTTTTCTCTGAAGATCGTACACGCGGCCGCGCACGCTTGGCTCGTCTGCTTTTCTTTTTAGGCTGCTTTCTATGTCAACCCGATTGCATCACCAGCGAAACGTAAAACGGGCGAAATTTCGTGCTCGCATATTTTTACGCGAGAAACTGCGCTTCACCGGGATATCGAGTTTCGATTAGGTGGTTCCGCAATACTTACCGCCGATATCTTGAAGCCTCGATTCGTACACGGGGGTAGAGTGGCCGAAGACGAATTCCGCCGATAAACATTTGTAACAGCCACGCAGCCCGGCCGCGTTTGTAAACGACAGGGAATACATGAATCACGTTCTGCCAACACGTGGATCTACCCCCTACTGAAATCTGATTCATTAGATTACCGATGTTCGATTAGTCAACTAAGGATGTTTATGGGGGTTCGGATTTATGTCGATTTGAAATAGAAGACTGACGAAACTCGAGTTAAATATAGTTCTGTCTACTTCGACGTCAATTTCAAATTTTATGTGGGGATGTAGGGCCTAATCAGGGTGCCATTAGACATTGTTGAGTTTTTAAACAATTTTTCATGTTGCGTGTACGCAAGGTTCTAGCATCATTCATGGAGAAAAGATGTGGAGATCATCTTTTTTTTAGGGACTCCTTCAAATGTTTTGGAAGCAAATTATTTTTTACAGTAGTGATTTTAAATTGTACATGTGGTGAGGCTGTAACTGATGCTAGATGGGATTGTTCATTAGGATTTTTAAACATTTTTAGAGGCTGTATAAGGTTTTATCATTCATTGTGCAGGGTCATGGAGACCATTTTTCTTTATAAATATTTTTGAAATTTTTATGTTTGCTGTTTTGGTACTCTGCAGTAGTGATTTTAAATTGTAAATGTGGTGAGGCTGTAACAGATACTAGATGGGATTGTTCATTAGGATTTTTAAACATTTTTAGAGGCTGTATAAGGTTTTATCATTCATTGTGCAGGGTCATGGAGACCATTTTTCTTTATAAATATTTTTAAATTTTTATGTTTGCTGTTTTGGTACTCTGCAGTAGTGATTTTAAATTGTAAATGTGGTGAGGCTGTAACAGATACTAGATGGGATTGTTCATTAGGATTTTTACACATTTTTAGAGACTACACAAGGTTTTATCATTCATTGTGCAGAATCATGGAGACCATTTTTCTGTATGAACATCTTTAAATTTTCATGTTTGCTGTTTTGGTACTCTACAGCAGTGATTTTAAATTGTAAATGTCATGAGGCTATAACAGATACTAAATGGGATTGTTCATTATGATTTTTAAACATTTTTACAGGCTGCATAAGGTTTTATCATTCATTGTGCAGGGTCATGGAGACCACTTTCCTGTATGAACATCTTTAAATTTTCATGTTTGCTGATTTGTTACTCTACAGCAGTGATTTTAAATTGTAAATGTCGTGAGGCTGTAACAGATACTAGATGGGATTGTTCATTAGGATTTTTACACATTTTTAGAGACGACACAAGGTTTTATCACTCATTGTGCAGAATCATGGAGACCATTTTTCTGTATGAATATGTTTAAATTTTCATGTTTGCTGTTTTGGTACTCTACAGCAGTGATTTTAAATTGTAAATGTCATGAGGCTATAACAGATATTAGATGGGATTGTTCATTATGATTTTTAAACATTTTTACAGGCTGCATAAGGTTTTATCATTCATTGTGCAGGGTCATGGAGACCACTTTTCTGTATGAACATCTTTAAATTTTCATGTTTGCTGATTTGTTACTCTACAGTAGTGATTTTAAATTGTAAATGTGGTGAGGCTGTAACAGATACTGGATGGGATTGTTCATTATGATTTTTTAAACTTTTCTAGACGCTGGAACATGTAACAATACAAATTGCAAAAAAAAGAACACTCATTTAGAATAACGGACTTTCCTGATTTTCTTTAGAATAATACGTTATTTAAGAAAATCATGATATAGTTCTAATTATTAAGTGTACTATAATCGGCGTCTTATTAAACTGATTGCACCAGATAGAGCGTTGACACGAATGAAATTAATTCTTTCAACAATGATCACGATTTTAATTAAAAATTTGTCAGATAAAATAAAAATTTTCTGTGTAAATTATTAGAAGTACAAGATGAATAATAATGTATTTCTTCTCTGAATAATTTTAACACATTTAAAGAATTAAAAAATATATCGTTCTATTGCATTCTACTCTATAAAGTTATTAAGAAAAAAAAATATATCTATGTAGCTCCTGTAATCTAGTGATTCACAGTCTAGTCATAAATGCATCAAATCCGCAGTCTACTTGGAACTATTACAAAATTGTTCAACGCCTCCAACAAATTCGTAAAAGAACTTCGATGGTAGAGATCGAAGAGAGTCAAAGATTTTCAATAGATCTGGATTATGGGTGGTTCCCGAAGCTCGCGAAACAAAACATTGGACGTGGAGTTTCGCATTGAACCTGATCCTGTTCTTCAACGACCGCTGTCAATATTGGATCGAGTGATCTATAAGATTTCAGCGATACGGAGGGATGCAAAATTCTCGTGGTTAGCACCCGACGAGCAACAGCCGCCAGATGACAAAGCGTTATTCGAGTCCGCGCGAAGAAGCGTTTCGGTTGAATATTTTCAGAAGCCGAATCGCTTAACCATGTGGAATCCGAAGGACGTAATAATTGCGCCGAATTAGCGAGAATACTGGTTTGATCTTGTAATATTACCGAGGCCGGCGAAATCGATTACGAATCGAATGAAAGTCATTATGCGGCGCATTAGCACGCTTGCTCGTGCCTCAATGTCAGGGCGTCTAATCGCCCCGAAAATGATGAATCTACGAAACGAACGAGAAAATAAGCATGTATGCGGCAGAGTTTCATTCGCAATTCTGCGATTTACGAGAGCAGACTACTGGTTCGATTTATGCATACCTACGATAAACCGTTTGGACTTTCGATCTAGAGTTATCAATTTTCTTGTTTCTACCGTTTCGAATGAAACTACTCAGTTATTTTTATTTTTGCTGTTCTTTTTTGGCAAACTAGAGGGTTGGGATAGGTCAAAAATCGAACTTTGTCACGTATTTTCACAGATAAACATTTAAAAAATAATATGGAGGATTTGTGAGATTTCTTTGAGTTCATTTTGTGCTTCTTCTAAATGAAAGGAATGCAATTTCTTGGACGGAAATTAATTTATTTTTCTAATGCAGTCACTTTTATGTATTTTTAAAAATTTTCGAAATTATCTCGGATGTAAGATAATCATTATAATGTTTGTCTGATACTACTGTCTTCAATCATTTATTGAAAATATTATTTGTATACGAATTTGGACATGTGGAGAACCGTCTGTTCAGACAAGGATGTGCTTGGAAAAAAAATTCATATTAAATTAAAAAATGAATTCCTCGGGCTGCAAATTTTTGAATATATTTTTTGGAAAACAATATAAGAATGATAAAAGTTTTATCAATTTATATCCAGCCGTATATTGACTAAAATTGTTTAAAGAAGAATGTGTTCGTAAAACGAATACTTCGAGCGGAAAAAATATTCATACTAAATTGGAAAATGAATTGTACTGGCTGTACATTTTTTAATACGTTCTTTGGAACATAATCTAAAAATGGTTAATGTTTCAGAAGTTTGTATTCAGCCGTTTAGTTATTATGATTGTTTAAAGAAGAACGTGTTCGTAAAACGAATACTTCGAGCGGAAAAAATATTCATACTAAATTGGAAAATGAATTGTACTGGCTGTACATTTTTTAATACGTTCTTTGGAACATAATCTAAAAATGGTTAATGTTTCAGAAGTTTGTATTCAGCCGTTTAGTTATTATGATTGTTTAAAGAAGAACGTGTTCGTAAAACGAATACTTCGAGCGGAAAAAATATTCATACTAAATTGGAAAATGAATTGTACTGGCTGTACATTTTTTAATATGTTCTTTGGAACATAATCTAAAAATGGTTAATGTTTCAGAAGTTTATATCCAGCCGTTTAGTTATTATGATTGTTTAAAGAGGTACGTGTTTATAAAACGAATGTTCCGGGCGTAGCTCGTTGATCGTTAGAGTGTTTTTTTTTTATTTTGGATTCAGCTAATGGGGATTCTACGATTAGAAATCAACCTACGCAAATTCAAAAAAAAACAGCGCGCTAAGGCCAGACCTCCCCTAGAATATAAATAGGGAAAAGCCGGCGCGTTGAAGAGACGGTAACGTTTGATTTACATGGTACATTTCGTCGGCGGTAGGCAATCTGCCAACGGAATATTACGCTACTTATTTTCAATGCCTGTGCTTGAGTTACTGATCGGCACCAATGAAAATATATCGTTTACTATTTCGTTTACCGCCTACGAAAAAATTGTATGCGCCACTGCGAAATTCGATGTAGATTGGGGAAAATGATGCAATTATGCTCAGAAAAACGATATTGTCGCCAACAATGTGGCATCAAATCAATTGTCAAACATGTCAGAGACTGTACATAATCTAGAGATCCACTGGGAAATTGTTTAAATTTTGCTTTGAGCTCGACTGAATTTTGCAAACCTTTACTTCTATTCATTCATTTAAAGCAGGCATGGGCGACGCTGGCTCAAAAAACACATGTTGCTGCTTCTCCTCTTCGCCCGCTCGGCAAAGCCATCCCCACCACGTCCACTCCGACTCGCCCTTCGGCACGGGCCCCACGATGCTGCATCGGCAGGTAGGTGCAACATCGTGGGGCCAGTGATGCCAGAAATGTCAGCTTTTCGCGCATGTGTATTTGCTCGTGGCATCAATGCTGTACTAATTTCAAATTTTTAAGAGTACTTTAAGGCCCTGTTTTAAAAATAATGTTTTTCATTCAACATTCACATACTTTCTTTACCTAAAAAGTTTTGGATTATACAGGATAATAACATAATATAAAATTTTATTTTATTTGGCGGAATCTATAAAGAATACCAACATTTGTTGCAAGACAAAGGAAAACTGCCAAAAACCTTTCCAGTATCCAAAATAACAAAAATTTTATTTTCTAATTATATAAATAAACAAATAAATAAAAAATGACGTCCGTTATCTTCAAGATCGTCTATGGCAGTGCTAGGTCCCGGCACGCCACCTAGATGTTTCTCATTTTTGGCGCGTATACGTTACTGGATTCCGCGCGCGCCGCAGTACGCATGCGCGAAAAGCTGACATTTCTGGCATCACTGCGTGGGGCCCGTGCTGAAGGGACAGTCGGAGTGGACGTGGTGGGGATTGCTTCGCCGAATAGGCGAAGAGGAGAAGCAGCAACAAGTGTTTTTTTGAGCTAGCGTCGCCCATTCCTGATTTAAAGTATAAAGGGTGATTTTGTGAATTTAATAATTCACTTAACCCTCATACGTTCCTTAGGGTACAAATTCACCCATTTATTATTTATACATATTATAAAATGATTGTTGATGAGATATTCTGTTGATGTTGTGAGATATATTTCTATGAAATAAGACGTCTTAAATGAAACATAATTTGTTAACTTCAAGCATCCAGCACAAATGGGCGAATTATTATACTAGGATCTTTCATGCGACTATTTTTGAGGAGCGTATGAGGGTTTCTACTCACAATATTGATTTTAATTGTCAACTATTAATAAATTGTGCCTTTTCAGTAATGCATGTCATCCTTAGGGACCAAAAATTTTGTCACCGGGATTCAAGATTCATTTGTTCGTTTTTTATTCTCGCTCATGTGCATTTTTAGCAAAATCATAAGTCTTCAAAATCCACTATTGCTTTTTCAATATTTCTTTTAAAGAGAAACTAGAAATTATTCATTTTAGTGATATGTCACTAATAAGAATCTGCATTTGCAGTGACCACTAATTTTTCAGGATTAGAAATGTTTATTGTTCGAGCGATTGATAAAATTAATAGGGAAGTAGAAAAATAAGTAAGTGGGGAATATTAAAGGGAATGAAGTTTGAACGTCAACAGGAGGGATCATCGGTGGGAGTGAATGAAGAAGGGACGCGCGCACCACGATTGCATGCTGAAGAGCACGTACTCGCACTCGGTACTAGGAATCTTACGTCTGCCTGTTATCGTGAGTCCCTAATGACGCTACATCGTCCACGAAGATCAGAGAAGTTCCTTGAAAAAGAAGCACTGCGATCTGTGCGCGATTAGGGAGAACTCTTCTGCGTTCTGCCGAGTTAGGTCAAGGGAGGAAGCGTTCCAGCGATAGTGGAAACTACCGGTGATGATGCAATCTCTTTCACAGTCATGCATATTACCTATTATTGCTATATTACCTATAAAATCATTCTCATTAACAGGTTGATGGTCACTCTGAAATCGGTGATGGACGACAAACGCAACGTTTTTATTAATTATTTGATTCTCGAGGAGTTCGATGACTTTACAGAATAAAATTATTATTATCTCTAACAAATTTTCTTAAAAATTTGCGGGACGTCCATAGTCGTCATTTGCATTTACAATCCCAAGCATTATTGGACGTCTATAAACGACATTTACATCAACTTTGTTAACCCCTTGCACTACGGTTTATTTTGCGGTTGTAGTGATTAGAACTTTTTTGTAGTTTATAATTTCCTAGAAGAAAAAGAAAATCTATATCTATTGTATGCCTATATGTTCTTCAATGATTGTACATTAACAACATCGAAGTAGAATTTTGCGGTTGTAGTGATTAGAATTTTTTTGTAGTTTATAATTTCCTAGAAGAAGAAGAAAATCTATATCTATTGTATGCCTATATGTTCTTCAATGATTGTACATTAACAACATCGAAGTAGAATTTTGCGGTTGTAGTGATGGGAACTTTTTTGTAGTTTATAATTTCCTAGAAGAAGAAGAAAATCTATATCTATTGTATGCCTATATGTTCTTCAACGATTGTATATTAACAACATCGAAGTAGAATATTATTTTGGTTCCAAGAAAATGAATAACATACTTGTTATTCGTTATATTATGATCAGAATCTTGATCACGAGTCTGACTCGCTGTTATAGTGCAAGGGGTTAAACAGAATCTCGGTTTCTGAATGGAAAGCCTAAACAAACTTGTTAGATATTAAATACAAGATAAGAATGTAAATTACATTGAGAATAATTGAGGATTAGTAAAAAGCAATAGGATTGCAGAAAATTCCTAAAACAGGAGAATACCTTCGGGTGTGAAATATTTATTCTGCAGATGAGTCGAGATTAGGGTAAAGATAAAACTGAAAAGATCCGTAGCCTTGTTTAAGGAAAAAACATCGGGAAACGGAGATCCAATTCCAACCGAAGACACGAACGGTCTGGGTCCTTCCGAGAAGTGCACGCGGAAAAATCGTAAGACATCAAGTATAATCGAGAACGCAGCGCCCACAAATCTCGATCGTCGGACAAGCTTCCTAGAATGGAGAAAATGCATTTTCAGTTTTCTCGGAAGTCGTGTGTGTCTGTGTGTGTGTGTCATGTAGCTATTAAGCTAACTAATGTATAGTCGAGCGCATTAATGACTTGCAGGTCAAGGACCGAAGTTTACAATTTCTCTTGGTTGTGCGTGGAATTTCCTCAAAACCGGTTGTCTCTTCAATCATAATTCCGAGGAGATTACACTTCTTTCTGCAGTGAATCTTCCAAAAGAGACCAATAATGCAAAACAGTCCATCAAAGTCCAATGCAGTTTAGAATATGAAATTTGACTGCAGCCAATTTTTTTTTATGTTTATATACTGGAATGTGCATCTGCATAGAAGACTGCTGATTAGATGTTGAGAATCTCAATGCATTTGCAGCAGACTTTAGTGAACAATTTTTAAATTTTATATTAGTTCTTTATGAAACTTAAATATAAATTATTAGGCAGTTTTCATTTTAGAAGTAAAGATGATGTTGTCTATGAAGTAAAAGATTTATTATTCTTTTCATCATTTTAATTGAGTATTCGATGATAAGATGACAGTGTACTTGAATTCTTCAAATCTGCAGTCCAGTTATGAATACAATATTTATTATACAGGGTGTTCACGCTATCACTAGCCAGCGTTTTTTTTTGCAAATAATAAATATTAGAAAAAAATGATACAGAAAAAAGTAATACTGTTTTTGTTAAGTAACATAATGGCATATGTAATTTTCTTGTGTTTGCACTATTTTCTTAGAAATGAAGGTGACCTTCAATTTTTTAAATGTAATCCTATATATTTTTTTATACCATATGAAAGCGTTTGTCAATACAAAGTTATTGGTATACAACACAATGATCTTCAAGGTCATACAAGGTCAGAAATGGCAGCAAACTTTTGAATATTTCGTAAAGGTATCATTCACGATACACAACGGCCAGAAATGTAAACGACTTGCAAAGGAAACTAACGCAAACGTGTGCATTAATATTTCGGACAACGTTAGAAGAAGCTAATAAGAATGTAATTAATAGAGCCGATTTATGTAGTCATGCACAAGGAAGTTATATTGAACATTTACTATAGCCTCGTCAATAAAGTATACTTGTAAACGCATTAGTACGAAATGTTCAAAATATTTCTTCCACATCTGACCTTGTATAATCTTGAAGGTCATTGTGTCGTATACGAATGAATTTGTCTTGACACACGCTTTCATGTGGTACGAAAAAATATATAACATTCCATTTACAAAAATTGGAGGTCACCGACATTTTCATGAAAATAATGCAAATATAAAAAAATTACATACGCCATTACGTTGCTTGCAAAAAACAGTATTACTTTCTCCTTTTTAATTTTTTTCTAATATTTATTATTTGCAAGAAAAACGCTGGCTAGTAATAGCGTGAACACCCTGTATATACAGTAACTGTAGGTCTCCATGGAAATTTTAATTTTTACGGAAATCATTCCACGGAAACAACATTTATTTCTTCAATTAAAGAGTTCCTTATAGTTCCTTATTAGCTATTGCAATAAATGCCAGAATACCCAGTTTACACATTTTTGCACGTTTTGCAAACAAGTCCCATCTCATATAGTAATGAATATATCAAACAGAATCTGCACAATATATAGTCACTCCCATTAATATTCGTACACTCTTAAAAAGACGATAACTTGTTTAATATTGGACCATAAGACTTGAACATTTTGAGAAGTTAGAATAATTAGTTTACTACATGACGTGAAAAAGAAATTTTAAAACAATTGCAATTGGTCGGTATTGCAGAGAAAATACTAAAAGTTGTGTTTTACAATTTTTTTATGTGGCTTATATTGAAAATTTAAAACATCCATTTTGTAGATCTGTATCAATTGTATACATTTTCAAATTTTCATCCAATTTGGATTACGTGGAGAACAGCGACAGGCATCGAATGATGTAAGAATCCTTCGATTAATTACAGTTTAAGGCCGAAAATTGTGAAAAGCTGCAATTTTTACCATCTTCAAACAGTTGTAGCTCATTGCAACGTTTGCCGATTTTGGTGAAATATTCAGAGTGTATACAGTTGACACAGATCTACAAAACGTATTTGTTGAATTTTCAATATGGACACACATAAAACAGTTATAAATAACAACTTTTAGTAATTTCTTTGTAATTCCAACCAATTACAATTTTTTCAAAATTTCTTTTTTTCAACGTGTAGTAAACTAATTGTTCTAACTTCTCATAAAAAAAATCCAAGTCACATGATCCAATATTAAAAACGTGATCGTCTTTTAGAGTGTACGAATATGAATGGGAGTGACTGTACATACATATCACTCATTTCTTTGGGGCCGAAACAAAAATTCCATTTTTCTGATAATAGTATATATATATAAATATATATATTTTATATATATATAGATAATAGCATGAACATAAGGAACTATAAGAACATAAAAATAAATCTAGAGAAACAACGAAATTTTCTTTGCCCCCGCCAGGAAAATGATTAATCCCAGAAAAGATTCAGTCATCGCAACTGTGAAAGAATGTAGTTATTTTGTTTAATAGTTCTTTACCTGGACTTACATTGCCTGGAGGGTTTAAGTCATTAGAGCGGACGCAGTTTCTCGATGACTGGGGCTAACAGAAAAGTACCGGGTACAAAACCAAATTTTCCGAGCCGTCAAATGGACAGTGAACAGTCATCCGGTGATGACGCACGCGGCTTCCACGAGAAAAGACAGTGGGGGTAACAGTGGAACTACGCATAAAACGGGGCCCCGATATCTTGTTAGATAACAAGTGATTAATTTCGACATGCGGTCATTAATTAGACGTCGGGAGGCCAGTGCGTGTGCCACGGTTCTCTCTCTCTCTCTCTCTCTTTCTCCCTCCCTCCCTCTCTCTTTCTCGAAAAGAAAAAAAACAGAGAGCAACAAAAAAACGAGAGAGAAGAAACGTTGATAATTTGTCGATAAACGGGCACGAGGATAGCTCGAAGTTGAAAAGATCGACAGCGACCGAACAAAGATTCTCCGACGACGAATCCGCGTACTATGACCACAGCCCATCCCCAAGTGCCGGGATTTAAGCAATGGGCTGACGCAAGGGAACGGCTGCTTACGGTCATCGAGCCGAATTCGGCAGCTCGTAATACTGATGACACTTGCTTGTATCTGGCAGTGCACGCGTGTCGAAGGTGGATCGATTTTCTGCGGGATCGGTGGAATCGCGAATTTTGACCCGCTATGTCCGAGGACCCTCAGCGAAATTTATTTGCTCGAAGAGGATCCTGTTTAACATTAATACTACCTAGCCTTAAAAATAACTAGTATATGTTGCCTTATAAAAATTACAACATTGATTTTATTTCGGCATTGTGCGGTTCATATTATAATATGTGTTCTACTAAGTATATTTATTTAATCATTTCCCACAGAGGCATCTCTGTAATTTCAATAATTGCAAAACAAAAAGTCCGGAACCGGTCATTTCGACCGGTGGTGGTAGGTTTAGTGTTAACACGGTGCTGGATGGGTCGTGGTTAGGAATTTTTATAGCGTCTTGTTTCGTTTATATTTCGTTCAGAGGTCTTGAGTATTTTGTCCTTTGGGAAGGATGTGTAAAATCAGAACTAATGGACTGCGTTCTAAAGAACATTGTATATAGTTTACTGATAGAAGGACAGAATTTTTATCTGAATATGGTAATAATCGTACCTTATAGTTTATTGTTGCGTGCGTAGGTCAGTAAACTGCAATTGTATATGGAGATCATAGGAATTGCCTGTTGGAGAACATATTTAGAATTATAATTACCAGAGTCTTAAAGGACATTCAACTGAATTTACTGGTAGAACAATACGAGTTTATTTAACACGGTGAAGAAAGCCATAGATCGTACTGGAATGAATTTTGAGAAGTTTCGTTGACGTTTTATTCATGAGGTACCCGCGAATTGTCCTTTGGAAAGGATCTTAGAAATGAATAGGATCATCTTCAACAGCAGAAGGCTAAAATTGTTGTAGGTCCTTATAATTTATTATTATTAGACAGCGGATTTTATGCATTTATAATATAATCGAGTAGGTCTATTTTGAAATAGCAGAAAGATTGTGAGAGTATCAATACATAAATTTCGACTTACTCAAATGATTAAAGGTAGAAAATATATTCCTTAGTGGCTCGAGTGATTACTGTCTAGTTATTACGTTAACATATTAATAAACTGAAATTATATATGAAGACCAAAGATAGTAGGTCAATATAGTAAGATAACAAAATATACAACTCATCATATATCTACATTTTTGAAACATAATCTCTAATCTTTATTCATGTCTTCGAAGTAGACATGCAAAACGATTATGAATGCTTTCAAGCATCTAATTGGCGAATCAGTGTCACACTCCGGTAAATTCTGAATCTCCTCATATTTTCAGCGAATAGGAGCCATCCATTCTATTGGTACGAGTGTTGCATGCGTGACCATTCGTACAAAACAATTTCCACGGTTGCGTAATCCGATCGGTGACAATCAGCGAATAGGACTAATTATCGTGTGACGAGAGATCTCGTTCCTCGGGATGGATCTAGGGAGCAATGATGCTGCGAGCAGGCTATGAGTTAGGCTAACGTGTAGCCGGTGGATCGGGTCGGGTCGCCTTTGGCCATCCGGTCGTGGCTAAGTGTCGGCTGAACGGCAGACGGCGCGACGCCGTTTATTTGCGTCCGTGATGGGACGTCGGGTCGTCGCACAGGTGCGTCCCACGGTTTTCTTGGCGTTCGCTAGCCTCTCTTAACTCTTACTCTAACTCTTGTGCTTGTACCCGGCACGTTCGCCATTCGATGCACATTGTCGCCTTGGTCCGTCTACGTCTGGCGAATCTATTCGCGGTAGATTAGGTGCTGGCAGACTCGACATCGACTGATACGCTCCGTCTAGTCTACCGTAAGCGACGCGTTGTGTAACGCACCGGGTGAACCAGACTGCGATTTCTCGAGACGTCGTGTCCCGCCGGGGACACCGGGGCCATTCGAATAGCTGAAACACAGACTTTCTGGCCTCTGCAGCTTGCTAGACTACCCGATTCATGATACACACCGATTGAGAAGCTTGTGGTGCTGATCAGCCCTTATAAACTGTTCAGGGAATTTTGCAGATCATTTTTAAAATTCTTTTTGTTCTAGAATACTAAGGCCATTAGAATAGTCGAAACACAAGCTATGTGGCTTCTTCGGGCTGCTACACTCCCAATTCATGATACACAACGATTGAGAAGCTTGTGATGCGCGGATGAACCCTTGTGAACTGTTCAGGGAATGTTTCAGATAATTGTCCAAATTCTTTTTGTTCTAGAATACTAAAGCCATTATAATAGTCGAATCACAGATTTTGTGGCCTCTGCAGCATGCTACACTACCTGTTCATGATACACGCTGATTGAGAAGCTTGTGATGCGGATGAACCCTTGTGAACTGTTCAAGGAATTTTGCAGATGATTTTCCACATTCTTTTTGTTCTAGAATACTACGGCCATTAGAATAGTCGAAACACAGATTTTCTGGCCTCTGCAGCATGCTACACTGCCTGTTCATGATACACGCCGATTGAGAAGCTTGTGATGCGGATGAACCCTTGTGAACTGTTCAAGGAATTTTGCAGATGATTTTCCACATTCTTTTTGTTCTAGAATACTACGGCCATTAGAATAGTCGAAACACAGATTTTCTGGCCTCTGCAGCATGCTACACTGCCTGTTCATGATACACTCCGATTGAGAAGCTTGTGATGCGGATGAACCCTTGTGAACTGTTCAAGGAATTTTGCAGATGATTTTCCACATTCTTTTTGTTCTAGAATACTACGGCCATTAGAATAGTCGAAACGCAGATTTTGTGGCCTCTTCGGGCTGCTACACTGTCTGTTCATGATACTCGCCGATTGAGAAGCTTGTGATGCGCGGATGAACCCTTGTGAACTGTTCAGGGAATTTTGCAGATAATTGTCCAAATTCTTTTTGTTCTAGAATACTAAGGCCATTATAATAGTCGAATCACAGATTTTGTGGCCTCTGCAGCATGCTACACTACCTGTTCATGATACACGCTGATTGAGAAGCTTGTGATGCGGATGAACCCTTGTGAACTGTTCAGGGAATGTTCCAGATGATTTTCCACATTCTTTTTGTTCTAGAATACTACGGCCATTAGAATAGTCGAAACACAGATTTTGTGGCCTCTTCGGGCTGCTACACTGTCTGTTCATGATACTCGCCGATTGAGAAGCTTGTGATGCGCGGATGAACCCTTGTGAACTGTTCAGGGAATTTTGCAGATAATTGTCCAAATTCTTTTTGTTCTAGAATACTAAGGCCATTATAATAGTCGAATCACAGATTTTGTGGCCTCTGCAGCATGCTACACTACCTGTTCATGATACACGCTGATTGAGAAGCTTGTGATGCGGATGAACCCTTGTGAACTGTTCAGGGAATGTTCCAGATGATTTTCCACATTCTTTTTGTTCTAGAATACTACGGCCATTAGAATAGTCGAAACACAGATTTTGTGGCCTCTTCGGGCTGCTACACTGTCTGTTCATGATACTCGCCGATTGAGAAGCTTGTGATGCGCGGATGAACCCTTGTGAACTGTTCAGGGAATTTTGCAGATAATTGTCCAAATTCTTTTTGTTCTAGAATACTAAGGCCATTATAATAGTCGAATCACAGATTTTGTGGCCTCTGCAGCATGCTACACTACCTGTTCATGATACACGCTGATTGAGAAGCTTGTGATGCGGATGAACCCTTGTGAACTGTTCAGGGAATGTTCCAGATGATTTTCCAAATTCTTTTTGTTCTAGAATACTAAGGCCATTAGAATAGTCGCAACACAGATTTTGTGGCCTTTTCGGGCTGCTACACTCCCAATTCATGATACACACCGATTGAGAAGCTTGTGATGTGCGGATGAACCCTTGTGAACTGTTCAAGGAATTTTGCAGATGATTTTCCAAATTCTTTTTGTTCTAGAATACTAAGGCCATTAGAATAGTCGAAACACAGATTTTGTGGCCTTTTCGGGCTGCTACACTCCCAATTCATGATACACACCGATTGAGAAGCTTGTGATGTGCGGATGAACCCTTGTGAACTGTTCAAGGAATTTTGCAGATGATTTTCCAAATTCTTTTTGTTCTAGAATACTAAGGCCATTAGAATAGTCGCAACACAGATTTTGTGGCCTTTTCGGGCTGCTACACTCCCAATTCATGATACACACCGATTGAGAAGCTTGTGATGTGCGGATGAACCCTTGTGAACTGTTCAGGGAATTTTGTAAATAATTTTCTAAATTTTGTTTGGTACTAAAATACTAACGGCATTAGAATAGTCAAAACACAGACTTTGTTACCTCTGCAGCCTGCAACACTCCCTATTCATGATACACACCGATTGAGAAGCTTGTGATAGGGATGAACCTTTGTGAACTGTTCAGAGAATTTTTTAGCTAATTTTCCAAATTCTTTTTGTTCTGTGATACTGGCGCTATTAGAATAGTCGAAATAGTCTAAATAAATTTTGTTCTGGAATATTGAGGTTATTAGAACAGCCGAAACCATAAATGGAAAGAATGGGGCTACTGTTGTAAACTGTACGATATTGTGAGTTTCTTATGGGTGTAAAGGCTGCAACCTCATTTTTTAAGTTGTGAAGCTTCCACCATTGAAGCGTCAAACTATCTCTTAGAATTAAGCAGTTTTATTTACCTGTCCATTGCACAGTATCAAGAAACATAGTGTTAATAATAAGTAGACTGCGGATCTTCATGCATTTGTAGCATGTATACATTTTTAAAATACGAAAAAACATACAGTCACTCCCATTAATATTCGTACACTCTTAAAAAGACGATGACTTGTTTAATATTGGACCATAAGACTTGAACATTTTGAGAAGTTAGAATAATTAGTTTACTACATGACGTGAAAAAGAAATTTTAAAACAATTGCAATTGGTCGGTATTGCAGAGAAAATACTAAAAGTTGTGTTTTACAATCTTTTTATGTGGCTTATATTGATAATTTAAAACATCCATTTTGTAGATCTGTATCAATTGTATACATTTTCAAATTTTCATCCAATTTGGATTACGTGGAAAACAGCGACAGACATCGAATGACGTAAGAATCCTTCGATTAATTACAGTTTAAGGCCGAAAATTGTGAAAAGCTGCAATTTTTACCATCTTCAAACAGTTGTAGCTCATTGCAACGTTTGCCGATTTTGGTGAAATATTCAGAGTGTATACAGTTGACACAGATGTACAAAACGTATTTGTTGAATTTTCAATATGGACCCACATAGAACAGTTATAAATAACAACTTTTAGTATTTTCTTTGTAATTCTGACCAATTACAATTTTTTCAAAATTTCTTTTTTTCAACGTGTAGTAAATTAATTGTTCTAACTTCTAAAAAAAAAATATCCAAGTCACATGATCCAATATTAAAAACGTAATCGTCTTTTAGAGTGTACGAATATTAATGGGAGTGACTGTATATAGTAACAAAAATGAATGCGATCTCAACTCTACGCTTATTATACTATTGCTAATAAGGAATTTTCTAGTTGGTATATTACACTTCTTCGTCATCCTGATTTTTATAAAATAAACTATGAAATTTAGAATTTGTATAGAGATCCGCAGTCTCGTAATAAGTAATCCTAAATGACAGAGCGTAACATCTTGCAACCAGCTTCCACAATCGTCAATACAGCGGTGCAGACCGAACCTCGGGGTGTTGAAGGCACTGCAGCCGTAACAGAAAATCGTTCGTAAACGTACGCAATTTTATGACACCGTTTGTTATCGTAAATTTATATTACCGTCCATGCAGTCGCTGGTTTATAGAGGGTTGTCTGCGTCGGTGAATGAGTCTGCGGCAACTTGCCTACGAAATTAATTGAATGACCAGGTGTCGTATAATATCACTATCGATTCTACGGCATCTATCGAACGATCATTTCACGCGCCATAAAGTGATAGTAAAACTATGCAGACGTTATGTCCGGCTGGACTGACTACCATAACCTGGGAACGCGTCTTTCAATTTCCTGATCGAGCAATATTTGTTAGATTTTATGCTTGCGGTGATTCCGGATTGTTTCCATCAGATTTCGTTGCGAGCTCGGAGATTGTGGTCCATTTAGTTTAGTTATAAACTATAATGTCCGAGGTTTTATAAAATCTTCTTTAATCCTCTCTAAAATCGTCCGTTTTATTTAAGTATTAGGTCGTCCCGTAAGTTCGTGCCGTTTACGGTTTTACTATTTAAATTAATATTTGGAACGTACTTTCAAAGTCAACGAAAAAATATAACCACCTTCTCTACAACCTCTTCCCACCTTTTTAGTACAGATATTATACCGTCACTATAAAATTTCTGTGGTTTTTCATTAAAATACTTTTCAATCCGCGGCACGAACTTATGGGACAACTTAATATTAAATTGGTGCACATGAAACGGCGCAAATGAAATTTGGGATGATAGTCCATCTAGGCCGTAAAAATGCATTTATGAAAAATGGTAGAATCTTTATTCAAATATATATTATTTAATGAAAATCGCAGACATTCAATGCTGTTATTTTTACTAGTTTACTAGTTTACTTAGCTTTAGTGTGTGGTACGGTTAGTATTAAGTATTAAATTGATGCATACGAACTGGTGAAAATAAAATTTGGACGCTGGAGCTTCCAATGACGATATAACACTTCGAGTGCTGGCTCAACATAACGTAAGAAAATTGAAAAGATACCTGTCAAAAAGTGCGATTATTATTTCACTAAACATATTATTTAAATTCGATAGTGTTTTTGAGGTTGTTAGTCGGTAGTTAAACTGTTAATTCGAGCATGTTTCACCACAATTAATATATCTCGTCCGATCATAAACATTTATCACCGGATGGTGTTCTTCATGCATTTATGGCCTATAAAAGTCAGCAAACTTCAAGGAGCTAAGAATTATTGCGCAATTTAACATATTAGAATCGGAGCGTCCTAGTCTACTGCATATAAGAACCGTCTTGATGAACAAAATAACTTACCAATCGTATAATAAAAAGCCAGGCGAAGTTTTAAAGTAATTAACCTCCTCAGGTTAAAAAAAATTATAAGCAAAAATTGATATTTTTCACCGCAAAGACAGAAATGCTTACCCTAACTTCTTGAAATTCCTTACTAGCTTTGCTAAATTCATTTGATTTGCAGTTATGTTTCTCAATAAAGCTCCAATCCCATCATAAAGCAAAAAGAGTAATATTTATTAACGAACACACAGATCAATGTTAAATAATGATTTCCTGTCGGCGTATTGCAAGATCTATTTACTCGTGGCATAGACCGGTTAAAAGCAACGTTTTCCACTAGCAAAAACCAGGGAAAACCAGAATTGCGATCAGTCGCGATAAAAGGGTCAGCATCACCCCTCTCCGCTACTGACAGCATCCACACGATAATCATCTCGGCTGGATGACGGACAAGTAAAGGTAGACGATGGATTCGCGTGCTTCTAATAGTAGTGATCGTCCCGCCTTCCAGGTATGGGCCAACGCTATTTCGGCGCTAGCTCCTCTTCCCTCGAGAGAGCTCCTCTTTCTCGCATCTTAGTTTCCCGCGATTCGTGCCAAAGCAATGACTGTCATTAAGTCTGACTGATTAACGCCTGTCCCACCCGGTGGTCAAAGATCGGTGGGGTCGCGGCGCCAGCAACAGCTCGCAATTATAACTATATCAACCCCTTCACATTTTAACAATTCCCTTTTAACCCATTAACAGCCACAATTCGGTAGAAGCGAATTCGGCTATTTTCTTATTTAGCATGTACGCTATCTACGTACAAATTAAGATATTGTGAGAGAAAAAATATTAAAAATATTCATATTTACCAAAATAAAGCATGTCCCATTTTTGGGACAAATATGTTTTATGTTACTTAATAACATATTCTTTATGTTAATTTAAAATCGCGACTCATAAATGGGATAATAGTTGTTAATGGGTTAATGCAATCAACAAGTCTCAGACTGTCCATTTTTCGAAGTGCACATCAGCAGTTTGATAGTACAACAGATTTTTTTATAGAAGGTTCGTGAAAAATGACTTCGCACACCCTTTAGAATGGAGTAACTGTTTAAAAATGGACCGAACGGGTGCCATTTCTTTAAAGCCTAGCGAAAATTCAAAATTTTGGCATCCAGATAGCGTTTCAAATGAAACAACATTTTTAAAGGTATATCACACGAGAGCGATTCCTCGAAAATCTCAACAAAATCCAATTTTCGGGGCGCACAGCAGCATTTTGATAGTACAGCAGATTTTGACATACCAGCCACATTTAATGGTCGGTAGGTTTAGTGTTAAACGTTGACAAGAGTTTAAGATGAATGGAATTTGATAGTGATTCAAAGGAAAATTAATAAATAACATCATCCCCTATCGTGATATTATATGGCAAGGGGTTAAGTAAAGCGTACAAGTCCGAACAGAATTATTTGAAAAACGATAGATAGCTGTTTATTTGGAGCAGGATGATTTCAAAGACTGAAGACAGATGTTTCCGTCGAACAGGATTATTTTATAAATGAGCGATATGTGTTTATTTCGATCCCTGATTAAAAGTCGAAGAAGGGGAGACCGTTTTTACCGCGTCGGTGGCTATAAGCATCACCGCTGAATTTACGCATATTTACCTAGTCAAACGAAGACGCCGGCGCCTCCCTGACTCAAGGCGGTGGACTAACGACGCGATCCGGATTGAACGACGTCGACGTCGACGCCGACGCCGGCGTCTCCACGGAAAGAGGAGATATCGGCAAGCGTGCCGACACCTTCTCATTCTCACGCATCCGGCAATCCTAAAGCTGTCGACGTGAGTTGTCGCGGCGCCATCGGATCCCTGTTCCCTCGGGCTTTCTTTTTTTATAAACGATTCCGCGACGCTGGAAATAATGCCTGCATCTTATCCGCGAGCTTTTTATTCATCGCCGAGCGACCTGGCGCCGTCGTTGGATCCGGTCCTCGCACCTCCTTCATAGATCTCGGACGTCGCGCTGTGGCCGCCTCTCCTCGAAAACCTCGACAAAATTCGATTTTTTGGTGTTCAGATACCATTTCAAATGCTGCAATATTTTTAAAGGTACACCACGCGAGAGCCGTTCCTCGAAAGCCTCAACAAAAACCAATTTTCGAGGTTCATATCAGAATTTTGATACTGCCGCAGATTTTTTATAGACGCTCGGAGGAAAAATGTGTCTTCATACACTCTTTAGAATCGAGAAACTTCTCTGAAAATGGACCAAACGGGTGACGTTTTCCGGAAAACCTAGTAAAAATCCATTTTTCTAAGTGTACATATTTTTTAATACCATAACATATTTCTTGTATACAATTTGACAAAAGTTTCTTCAAATCCTTTAGTATGGAGTAACTTTTTTAAAAGTGAACTAAACGAGTGCCATTTGTTATAAACCCCGTCAAAATTCAATTTTCAAAGTGTACATTAGTATTTTGATGTCACAGCAGATTTCTTGTATACAATCTGACAAAAGTGTCTTCAAATCCTTTAGAATGGCGTAACATTTTTAAAAGTGAACCAAACGGGTGCCATTTCTTAAAAACCCTGTCAAAATTCAATTTTCAAAGTGTACATCAGCTTTTTGATACTTAGCATATTTCTTGTATACAGTCTCTCAAAAATACCTTCACACTCTTTAGAATGGAGTAACTTTCTTAACACATTATCTACCGGCGATTATTTCATAAATTTTGAAAGTCTATTACCCACGCCTGAGGATTTTTTAATAGATCCCTCGGCAGTAACAGAAAGTTCAATCGTAAACCAACAACTTATCCGCAACGACATAATTTAAAAATTTCGTTTCGGATTATTGTGCGAAAGAATATTTTTAAGCTTCAATATGGTGCAGCATGATTATTGAAAGCCTATTAATAAGCTTCCTGATAGTAGATGACGTGCTAAAAGCGATCCAAACGGGTGCCATTTCTTAAAAACCCCGTCAAAATTCAATTTTCAAAGTGTACATTAGTATTTTGATGTCACAGCAGATTTCTTGTATACAATCTGACAAAAGTGTCTTCAAATCCTTTAGAATGGCGTAACTTTTTTAAAAGTGAACCAAACGGGTGCCATTTCTTAAAAACCCCGTCAAAATTCAATTTTCAAAGTGTACATTAGCTTTTTGATACTTAGCATATTTCTTGTATACAGTCTCTCAAAAATGCCTTCACACTCTTTAGAATGGAGTAACTTTCTTAACACATTATCTACCGGCGATTATTTCATAAATTTGGAAGTCTATTACCCACGCCTGAGGATTTTTTAATAGATCCCTCGGTAGTAACAGAAAGTTCAATCGTAAACCAACAACTTATCCGCAACGACATAATTTAATAATTTCGTTTCGGATTATTGTGCGAAAGAATATTTTTAAGCTTCAATCTGGTACAGCATGATTATTGAAAGCCTACTAACCTCTTACACTATGATTTATTTTACGGTTACAGTGATTAGAACTTGATTGTCGTCCATCATTTCTTAGAACAAAAAGAAAATCTAAAATTGTATGCTTGTATATTCCCCAATGGCTATATATCGACAGTAACAAAAAAAAATTTTATTTGGCTTCAAAGGAAATTGCTTTGTTACTGTAGTTTAGTTTAGTTGTTCGAAATTCTTATCACGAGTCTGACACGTTATTATAGTAGTACTAGATGAAGTGTTAAAAGCGATCCAAACGGGTGCCATTTCTTAAAAATCCCTTCAAAATACAATTTTCGAAGTGTACATCAGTATTTTGATACTACAGCAGATTTCTTGTATACTGTCAGTCAAAAAACGTCTCTATTCAGCGTTTAACACCTTGCACTACGATCTATTTTACGGTTACCATGGTTTTCTTTAGTCGTTCATAAATTTTGACCTAAATATCTGCACAAACTTTATGCGGTAGGAGTGTGCGAGTACTCGATTTATTCGAGTATTCGAATTTCGAGTCGAGTAATGATCGGTCTGTCGAGTCGAGTCAAGCGTTTGAATTTTCCGAGCTACTTGAAATCGGCGAACTGCTTGAAAAGAATGCGAGCTACTTGAAAAAATCAACCGGCTCGAATATTCGAGCCCTCGAGAAACATTGATTCACTCGAAATTGAATTTTCAGCTCGAAATTTTTCGAATTACTCGAATATATTCGAACAGATCGTTAACTTCCGAGTTACTCGTAAAAATTCGAATATGTTTTCTTCATGAAAACATGAACATAAAACAGAAGCATTAATTTAGCGTCACATTTTTCTTCCTTATAGTTAGAATAGTATTTGATAGTAAATAAATGAATATTCGAGTAACTCGAGCAATTCGAATTTTTACGAGTAACTCGAAAGTTAAATATCTGTTCGAATATATTCGAGTAATTCGAAAAATTTCGAGCTGAAAATTCATTTTCGAGTAAATCGAAGTTTTACGAGAGCTTGAGTATTCGAGCCGGTTGATTTTTTCAAGTAACTCGCATTCTTTTCAAGCAGTTCGTCGATTTCAAGTAGCTCGGAAAATTCAAACGCTCGACTCGGCTCGAGCAATCGAATCGAGTTGAGTTCCGCCCGTAAATTACGAGTAATCGCACAACCCTTTTATGCGGTACCTAATATCTAGGGAAAATATAAAAGAGTCTAGACGATCAAGAAATTATTGTAACATCTGTAACATCGTGCAACGTCGATCATACAGAAGACGACGATCCATCGTCGTCCCCGAAGTGTTAAAAGTGGACGCGACCAGCGACACAAGTCTGCTACAGTGCGAAAACCTCGGAAGATCTCTGACACTGTTGAAGATCCTCGATCGCCAGCGACGAAATCCCTGGCTTGTTCGCCGATCCCCGATCCGCGTCCTTTGCTGTGTGCCGACTTGGTGTGATTTCTCATCTCGTCCCGTGGTTGTTTCGTCTGTCCATGAAATTTATGCGTATATTGGCGGCCGGGAGGACGGAGTGTGCGTGTCCATCGCGTGGGTTAGGCTAAATCGGTTACGCTGAATCAACAGAGGGTTGCAGAGAGAAAGAGAGAGGCACCGGTGTAGCGTCGCGACGCGCCACGACGCGCTTACGAGAACTCGTCTAGACGCACAAATCGCCTGGCAGCCAGACGACGGACGCGAACATTGATGCATGGTCTACCTCATGACACTTTTCATGTTCTATCCATCATTCCACTGAATTAGTGCTGTACGTTTCAATGTCCGGTACAAGATGCATCGCGACCGAATCGTCCATCTGCATCACTCAGCTACCACCTGCCGAAATCATGCCCGATTTGGGAAGTTTGCAGTAACTTGTTCGTTGGTATATATCAATTTTATCATAAAAACAATTCAAGTTTTGAAGTTAAGAATGCCAATGCTCTAAAGGTTCAATTACTGTTCGTTTACTACTGAGACGTACAATATCCACCAATAATTTCTAACAATTTTTGTTCAACTCATTTTTACCGTTTCATTGCGTTGTTTGGCTTAGGAATTGCGACAGTAACTTGCAATTGTAGTTAGGCACTCTTTCCGAGTGATAGTTAATTACAAATAAATTTACTGATATGGAAATTGTTTTGAATCATAGTATGGTAATTTTTAGTAACATCTCAGAGTCGTCATTCGAGTGCAACGGGTTAAATTGAATTGCTGTGTCCTATTAGGAATAATAAAAAGAATACTATGTGTCTAGAAAATGTCCCAAAAAAACTGTTTAGATGAAAGTTGCAAATGAAGTTGTAAATGGTCTTAAATATCGCGAACTATTATATTATAATTATCAAAGAGGTTCCCCATCGGAGGGTTGAATAACTAGCTTCGACGATGTGTATTTATTATGGTCCTCAATCATAAATAGCGTTTGCAATACCGGACCAAAAATACAATACCGGTATTCGGTATTTGTTTAAACATTGTACCGGTACTAATACCGGTATTAGGAATTTTCAAGAAGGTACAAAAACACAGTTGTTTAATAGAAAAAAACATTAACTGATTTATTAACTACATATTTTTGAAATGTGATTGTAAAAAACATAATGCATATATTGAACTGTCCTTAAGCCTGGAACGTATTTTTCTACAAAAGTTACTTGCAGTTGAAAATGCTCTATCCGCATCCACGCTGGTTAGTGATACTGTTAATAATGAGCGATATACTTTCTTTAAATATTTGCCTCGATGTCCTTCTAACAACTCGGTCTCTCGTCTGACGGTTTTGGATAAACCTATTTTTTGTACTATTTTTGTATTATTGTATTAACATCAATTTTTGTATTTTGTATTTTGTATTAACATCAACATCATCTTCAACGAATTTTTCTAGATAGGTTTGTGTTTGCTTTTCATAAATGTTTTTATGGAAATTGACGACGAACTTAATTAAATTTGACCTTGTTAGCTTCTTTTCTTCCTTTTAGATTTCTTTTTTACAGTCGTTATAATTATGTAAATACTTTAAAATATTTTCTAGTTCACTGTGCCTTTTCTGCATACGAATTTTCAATGCACTATATAATTCCTCACAGTGGCGTGTCCTGATCTTTAAGTTATTGCAACATAAAATTTATTGTTGCATTCGTTGTTAATAAGTTGGAATCCTTCCGATATAATGCTTCAACAGCCAGCTTTATTGGAAACAGAGCTGATACAGTTTTTGATATTAAATCGAATTCACTATCGGAAAAATTAATTTGTAAATTCCAAACAAGAGTAGATACCC
Source organism: Sphecodes monilicornis (assembly GCA_913789915.3). NCBI lineage: Eukaryota > Metazoa > Arthropoda > Insecta > Hymenoptera > Halictidae > Sphecodes > Sphecodes monilicornis. Next base: position 9,845,719 of record OU565297.1, on the reverse strand, counting down.
CAAAAGAAAATATTTGTTAATTACAGCTAATACCGAAAATACCGGTATTTTACCTTAGCAAATACCGGTTTCACGTAATTGCAAAATAGCACGAAATACCGGTATTCGGTATTGCAATCCCTAATCGTGAACTGTTACGAAGATGCAACGAGAGACAAGTAAGATCGAGATGGCAAAAGTTGTACCTCAATCAATGCGATTACAATATGCAGTCCAGTCGGAAATTAAGTTGACGCTCTTTAAAAACTAATAGCTCATTAAAATTTTACCAAACGACTTCAGTCTTCTTGAGATGTTACAAGGATTAGGTTAACTAGGCAATGTGTAAAAAGAATTCTCTTGAAATTGCAATTCCTCGGAATTCATGAACTCATTACGTAGTTAACCCCTTGCTGTACTATTTTCCTTGCGGTTAGAGTGATTAGAACGTCTTTATCCCCAAAAATGTCGCAAAAGAGATAAGAAAATTTATATTTTTTGCATGGCTACATTTCCTTTAATGTTTAAATATTGATGACAGAAGTATAAAATTTTATGTCGTCCAAATAGGAAGGTGCACACTTCATATTTGTTAGACTTTGTTTAAAATCTACATCACGAGTCTGACTCGTTAAAGTACGGCAAGGGGTTAACTAATCCTACTAACATCTCAGAAAGATTCAAGTCGTTCGGTAAAATTTTATAGAAGTTATTCGTTTTTAAAGAGCGTCAATTTAATTTCCGACTCGACTGTAGTCTGTACCAATATGGATACACACGGAATTGAAAAAGTCACTCGTTGAAGAAAATTAGAAGTGTCTGAAAAAGCGAACTCAAATTACAGGTAAATAACTCGATTCGATTATTATGTAATTAATTATGATTTACTCCTCGCACAACGTATCGAACAACGAAATTATTTATTTACCAGGATATCGGAAGTCGGAGAAACTGTGAGTACCAAACCGACGCCATTAATTCCGCGCAATTTTTCTGCAAAAGTGCAGATTACACAGTCCGCGCAAATGGTCGTTTAAGTATAGTGATTCGAGCGCTACCAATGGTTGTCTCGACGAATGTGGAGAGGCTCGTGGACTCGTGGATGGTACAAGAAATAAATTATTGGCTGTAAAACGGGGAACGATGAACCAGTCGCTTGGCGGAAGGCCTGAAAAACTATAGCAACCGTAGCCAACGTGGAGGTTGTCGGTAGCCAGCCGACGACCGTGCGCTATCTGCTCATTTCGAATCATGCAATTAGGCAGGGTTTTGTGAATCTAGGTTTTGCGTGGACTGTCGCGTGGCTGATGTAATCTGCGCGCCGAATGTCGACGCTCGCGGTTTATTCTGACCGTGTGTCCCTGTCCTTTCCCTGAATGACTGAAATGACTCCTCTCTGTGCTCAGAGTGCTATCAATATGACACAAAAGTATTCACACTGACACGACCGCTTCTGTACTCGTGGCGGACCCCCCTACGCTATTCTCGGGACACTGGAAGCAACAAAACTGGCCTGATCAGGAAGTTCTTCGCACTCGCTTATCCCTGCAAAATGTTCACAATTAAAAATACTAACGTTAGTTATCGCTAACCGTTCCACCAATCTCGTGTACTCTTCAGGAAATTGGGGCGTTAATTATCAAGACATAAATATCCCAATTAATTGAATCACAATCGACATTCGATACTGGAAGGAATTTAACTCGTGTGCAATGTGTACAAAATTGCAAGTGTTAAACTAATTCTTATATTTGTGCAAGGAAAGTTGCTATCAGTAGCACAGGTCTACTTTTGTGGTAAGTTGATCGTGGAATTGCATGAGGGTCGGGAGGTTGCTAGAGATCAATTTATTGAAAAATAGTAACAATTCTGAGACTACTGTATGAATTAGGGAATAAGAGGCAATTTACGATTTTGTGTGAAGACAAGCCCACCGGAGTGTAACACGTGTGGTGTGACCAACAGTATCCAACACATACTACTTGAATGTCCGAGCTTCTACTTGGAGCGATCCAGATTCTCTATTCAAAATGACCTCAAGTCGAATCTAAACGAAGATAACATCAAGAACGTCCTCCTCTTCTTTAAAACCATCGACATATATAAATTATTATAAGCATATTTTATTTTCTTCCTCCCAAGTTCCAATATTGACTTTAAACAGTTGCAAATTATTATACATACCATTCGTACTTTAACAAATTGTAATCTGTAAACCATGTGGTCGCTAATGACTTTGCTGTTAATGCGACCACATTAAAATAAAATATTACTAATTAACTAACTAACTGTAAATAATGTAACAAAAGCTCTTTGAATAGGATGGAACAGGATATCATAACATTTTTAGTTTCAGAATCAAGTCTGCGTTAACGACAAAGTTCAGTAATTAAAAAGTGAATGAAGAAAGACTTATTTATCTCACTAGTAATATTTCGATCCTCATACATCACAATTTAATTCTCATTGACCAGAAACTTCACCCCCCCCCCAAAAAAAAACATGAATAACAAAAGAAGTTTGTACCTCACTTCCAGTTTTTTCATCCTGCTTCATCAGAATTTAATTTCCACCGGTCATTGACATTTTCATTCATCTCTCGAAGATTCCGTGTCCAGTTACGTGTGCGTGGTTCGATCATGTTTGAGGCTACGTAGTCGAGGCCGGTGCTTTGAAGTTGCAACAGTCACGCTTCTATTACGTTATTCCAATCAATCTTCAATCGCCTGAACGACCGAGGAATTTGTTTATCGCGCGTAGCTGCGCACAATACGCCGAAAACGTCATAGTGACCCAATCAATTGTTCGTCGTTGATGGCCGGCCAATAATATCACATTATCATTTTATTTTCCTCGTCGGGTTGTACCATGGTTGGACCAAGGACTCGCCGCCGACGTTTTCCACGAAATCGATTCTACGACGCACGGATAGTGTACTGCGATGATCGTAGTCATGAATGACTTCGACGATGCACCGCCTGAGTGCAGAGTGGTGTCCGTAATCGTACTTCGCTGGAGCTGATCTAATTTTACGTATTGGTCTAGGTCAGAAATCGTGCGATTCCGTCCGTAAGTGTTTGACCTATTTGCTTTGCAGCCAAAGCGATATCGCGTTTTCTCTGTTCGCGCGACGTGTAACGCGTCTTCCTTGAGGTCAGAGCATCACGAAGATCAACAGTCGAGGGAATTTCCTGGTCGGAAGATCCATAGGTACGTCCCACATACGGTGTCAAGCTAATTGTGTTAGAATCGAGCCGCTACAAATTGAATCAAACACTTGAAGAATTTAGATAAGGATATTGGCCACCTCCTGGCACACACACGCCTGTCCATCAAGTAATTAGACTTGGTAATATACTCGGCTTAATTTGACTGTTTCTATTAAGTCTCCAGACTAATTGGGAACTTCAGGCAACTTCATCTCGTCCCGTTTTATTCGACGTAGTAATACGGGTGAAATATATACTTTGGAGTTTGTTTCTGTTGCTCAACGAAAAGAAATGTACATTTTATTAAAAACGAGAATAGTCATCGTCAAAGTTTGGTTATATACAGAGTGTTCATGCTATCACTAGCTAGCGTTTTTGTTGGAAATAGTAAATATTAGAAACAAATGAAAGAGGAAACAGTAGTGCTGCTTTTTATGCGCAACACAATGGCGTATGTAATTTTTTGTGTTTATACTATTTTGTTAGATATGAGGGTGACCTTCAATTTTTAAAATGGAATGCTGTATATTTTTCTATATCACATGAAAGCGTGCGTCTAGACGAATTCATCTGTATACTGCACAGTAACCTTCAAGGTCATGCAAGGTCAGAAACGGAAGAAACATTTTGAATATTTCATACCAATGTGTACATATATGGGTGTTCCACGTAACAGTTATCACGATTTTTTAAGTACTTGCGATAATCTCATAAAAAATATTTTCAACAAAAGTTGATCAGTTTTCGATTGTCTATATATTGCAAAAAAAAGTTTGAAAACATTTTTTTTTATAGTATTGTCAAGGTCACCTTCATTTTTTAAAATGGCAGTTTGTATTGTTGACTTAACAGTATTATAGCCCGTGACAAGACGAATTCAACGACCTAGTATACCATGACCTTGGGATGACCTTGAAGGCGTAGAAACGAAAATTTCAACAAAACATGACAATCTGCTTGAATGGATGATAATAACTTGTTATTATTAAGACTCGAAATTACATTCTATTTTTATGGGGTCATTTACAGTGAATAGTTTATGCTGTTCCAATACAATATAAGCAACATTTAAAGCAGCGAATCCATACAGCATGCGAAGAACTTCGCTACGACAGTATCGTAAGAGCAACCAATGCAAATTTACTACGAAGAACGGAATTGTGCCTACAACAAAATAGATTTCAATTCGAGCATTTAATGTGACTTTTTTACGAAATCGTTTGCGTTCATTTAGTCAAGGTTTCTGAATTGAATGTAATTTCGAGTCTTAATAATAAACACAAATTATTATCACCCATTCAAGCAGATTGTCATGTTTTGTTGAAATTTTCATTTCTTCGCCTTCAAGGTCATCCCAAGGTCATGGTGTACTAGGTCGTTGAATTCGTCTTGTCACGGGCTATAATACTGTTAAGTCAACAATACAAACTGCCATTTTAAAAAATGAAGGTGACCTTGACAATACTATAAAAAAAATGTTTCCAACTTTTTTTATTGTAATATATAGCCAATTGATAACTGATCAACTTTTGTTGAAAATATGTTTTGTCAGATTATCGCAAGTACTTAAAAAATGTTGAAATCTGTTACGTGGGACACCCTGTATATATGTATTACACTTTAATTTACTAGATCCCCACAAGTCTGCAGATTAATCTATAGATCAGATCTCGTTTTATTCGATGTAGTAATACACAGAAAATATAAACTTCGGACTTTGTTCCTGTAGGTCAGCAAAGAGAAATGTATATTTTATTGCAAGTCGGAATAGTCATCATGCAATCAATGTTTGGTTGTATATTAAACATCAATTTACTAGATCTCACAAGTCTGCAGATCAATCTATAGATCTGATCTCGTTTTATTCGACGTAGTAATACACAGAAAATATAAACTTCGGACTTTGTTCCTGTAGGTCAGCAAAAAGAAATGTATATTTTATTGAAAGTCAGAATAGTCATCGTGCAGTAAAGGTTTGGTTGTATAATAAACTTCAACTTATTGGCACCACAAGTCTGCAGATTAATCAGGAACTTGAAGCTATTTTTATTTAGATTTTATCGCTCTTTATTTCACTTAATACTCAACACGAAAATATAAAGTTCGTACTTTGTTCCTGTAGGTCAGCAAATAGAAACGTATATTTTATTAAAAACGAGAAAAATCATCGTGCTATCAAGGTTTGGTAGTATATTAAACTTCAACTTACTAGTTCCCACAAGTCTGCAGATTAATCAGGAACTTGACGCCATTTTTATTTAGATTTTATCGCGTTTTATTTGACTTAATACCCAACACGAAAATATAAAGTTCGTACTTTGTTCCTGTAGCTCAGTATGGTAGGTTAAAGTTCAATTTACTAATTCTGTTATTAAAAATTCGGGAACAGATGGACATGGTGTTTGACAGTATCGTGTTACAGATATGTCGCGCAATAATTCGTTCTAGAAAGCATAACCGCAGTTTCCCACACTGGTTGCTTCTGATCGGGCAAATCGCGGTCGTAAACGCGCAATAAAGTGATACAGTACGTATCGATAGATCGGTGGAAATTGGAGAAAAACCGCAGAACAGGTGTGCGACGATCCCATCGATCCTGATCATCGCCTTCCGATATCAATTTTCAGAATCGAGGAAGGAGATGACGTAACATCATCTTGGAGCACCAGCGTAGCTCATCCAACTAGGATTTTATCGCTCGAAGGGCTGCAATTTACTACGCACAACTCTTGCTTATCCACATTCTTGCTTATTTTTTCAAGTATCGTGGATACTTACCTGCGACTTTTTACCCCTTTTCTCTATAATGATCTCTCATTTTCTGGCGTTCCCTCTCCGGTTAGCTCGTTTGAGTAACATCCTCGAACTGAGCTAGAACTTCGATTCCATCGATTTCATGGACCAGAAATGTTGATAGGCAAGTATTCTAGATAATAAAATAGTCATTGTTGTTTTTTAAATGTGTTTTTGGTTTACAGTCAATTTTTCATGTTGAGAGAGAATTGATTTTGTAGATCCTTCTCAACGAAGTCAGTCTTTCTATAGAATTTTCATTGACTCGTTCTTTAATCATATTTAAAATGTAAATAATTGGTTCGTTTTTTGTAGATACATACTGTAGCTGTAGAATTTAAATGCGTACAAGGATAAAGATAATTAAAAATAAATAGGTATGAATACTCCGAATATATGGCAAAAATTTGGAAGTTTAAATTAAAACCAGTGAAAATATTTCAAGAATTTAAAAATGCTCAAGACATTGAGATTTCTGAAGAAATAATTCTTCCACATATTTGTGTTTTCTTCACTTATTACTTTTTTCTTATCAATTGTCAATACGTGTGGTCTAACCCTATTGTTTGTTTAGAAAATACTATGAAAAATGTACGTTCTTTAACGTCGTTATACTGGAACTAAGACTTCAAAGCGACGATCTTCAGTTACAGTTTCAGTTTCAGTTTCGAAGAACTTCATATCTTAACTTCATAACTTCATGCGATATCAAAGACCGCTTGAAAAGGTACAAAATGGCGAGTGACACAGACGAATTGTATAACTTGAATCGCTTTTAAAAATTAGTACCGATTATAAAAGATAAGAATGGTTCTTGAAGAACGAATTTATGATTCTAATATTGTTGAACGGTAGTTTATGACAACGCAGAGGTTCTATCGGGGGACCATTTTGTCGGTAGTTGATTATAGAGGGCACAGGTTGGACTCGCGGTGATAACTGGTGTTCCATGATTTCTCAAGCCAGAAACGACCATGATTTAGCCCGTACGTAAAAGAAGGCCGATGCGGTCTGTTCGGAGTGTAATTTATTTTTTACGATACCGAAAGTAAATATGAATTATAGTGTTCGTGAGGAGTCGCCGGGCCCCTTTTCGGCTTGAAGTCGTGTCGTAAATCACGGCACCCGCAAAAAGTTTTAACGCGAGCACAATTGCAATTGGCTATGGGCCACGGATCCTTTTATTTCGTTGCCGGTTTTGGCTTGCTAGCTACCCGAAACCAACAATAAAAACCGAAACCGTCCCACGGAAGACTCAAAACGCCGGTGCACGAGCACACTCGGCGACCGCTGGCATAATCAAATACTCGAAGCACATTCGGCGAAGCATGTTCAGTATAAATCTCAACAAAATTCCTATAGAAATGTTGCTGGAAAGTAAACTACAATGTCTTGCTTCTTATTTAAGTATGTTGGGTTGCATCTGTCTTCTATCAGTCCTTAGCAACCACAAATTAGAGACACTAAAGAAATCTAACCATGAAAATTTGGAAAATACAGTCAATTTTTGGTATTTTTAATTTTAATCTGGTTTAGCCTGGCCTGATACTTGTGAATGAATTTTTTAAAATTGCAGATAAATTTTCATTTTTCTGGTAAAAATTTTTTTGCGTGTAGAATGAAACTGTAAGGTAGTCTACTTTCTGCGAAGCTTCATTTTTTTTAGAAATTGATAGACTTGGAAAACATCCCTTTAAATACATTTGTCACATGTCTGCCTATTACTCGCTGTTTCTACTTGCAATGGACAGTGGCAATTACATTCATGTAATACATGACTATAATTATTATATGCAAAAGGAGATGATGAAATAGTGATCGAGAGTACAGATACGTCACAATTCTCGAATTTAATTTTGTCAAAAACCGTGTTTTATGAAACGAAAAATGCTAAAAATTTTAATTGAGTTTTACTCTTAATGATACATCAATGAAACAGAATTTTCGTATTTTTTCCGTATAATTAAATTGATTTGTTGCTTACACGCGAATGTTTTGACGATTCTAGTGTTAGATCTCTCACAGTCGGTTCCCGTGGGACGAAAAACTGAAGGTGGGCGTGAAAATATATATTTATCCACGTGGACAGTTCGCGTTCTCGATATAACGCCAAGTGCGTAAATATTCGTCCACCGAATCGACGAACGGCTGCGTAGAAAATTAGAATGAACCGTGAAGTCGACGCGTCGTCTGCACGATCGACAGAATTAGTGTCCGCCTGCTTACTCTGCTAATCGCACCCATCTATCGTCTTACGAAATTCTAGAAGATCTGTCGTTCACCAAAATAAAAATATTTACTATCTAACACTAAACTTACGCAGTACTAGAAGCGACTATTTTAAGAGAACACGCTTAGACATTAACACATACCTGCAGAAAATCCGGAAATTGAACAGACTTTTTAATATTGTCTTTTTCAACAACTAAGAACAAGATCAGACGTTTTAATACCGGACTGTAACAAATTCAGAACTAGAACGTACTTTTTAATACATTATTACAGAAAATTCAGAACTTAAATATATTTGAATACAAGCTTGTAGAAAATTTAGAACTTTAATAGACTTGAAGACAATATTACAGAAAATTTAGAACTTGAACAGACTTGGATACAAACTTGTACAAAATTTGGAATTTTAATAGACTTGAGTACAACATTGTAGAACATTTAGAACTTGAATAAACTTGAATACAATATTGGAGAAAATTTGGCACTTTAATAGACTTGGATACAGTATTGCAGAAAATGCAGAACTTGAACAGACTTGAGTATAATCTTGTATAAAATTCAGAACTTAAATAGACTTGAATACAATCTTGTATAAAATTCAGTTCTTGAATAGACTTGAATAGAATCTTGTAGAAAATTTGGAACTTTAATAGACTTGAATACAACATTGTAGAAAATTTTGAACTTGTGTATACTTGAATACAAGATTGCAGAAAATTCAGAACTTGAATAGTATTGAATAAAATCTTGTAGAAAATTTGGAACTTTAATAGATTTGGATACAACATTGTAGAAAATTTAAAACTTGAATATACTTGAAAACAATATTGCAGAAAATTTCGAACTTGAATATACTTGCATACAATATTGCAGAAAATTGAGAACTTTAACAGACTTGAATATAGTCTTGTATAAAATTCAGAACTTGAATAGATTTGAATACAATCTTGTAGAAAATTTGAAACTTTAATAGACTTGAATACAACATTGTAGAAAATTTTGAACTTGAATATACTTGAATACAATATTGCAGAAAATTCAGAACTTGAGTAGACTTGGATACAAGCTTGTAGAAAATTCAGAACTTGAATAGACTCGAGTACAATCTTCATAGGAAATTCAGAACTTAAATAAACATTATAATATCATCTTGTTAAAATTCCAGTACAAGTATACACTTTTTAATGGAACGGAAGGACACATTGGATTTTAATACTGGTTTTTGTGAATCGTCGACTAGAGATCTGTGTTTGGATCAAGATCGCAGCAACGAAGGCAGCATAATCGTTCGATCACGAGTTCCTCTGTTCCGCAGGAAGTCGAAAAGCAGAAGGACGGAAAAGGGGGAAGCTTCGCGAGCGTATAAATCCGATTCTCGTTAGAAGCTCCGCGAAAGCGAATTACCCGAGGAGAAAGGGAAGAAGCGAACAGATTTACAGCATCCAGAGTCCCCGGACGCAACCGTCTTACGAAACTATTTTTAGGCGTTTTTAGGGCCTCTCGAATTTAGGCCAGGTTTCTCAGAAATCGAGGGGACGGACTCGCGACAATGATTATGATGAACACGTCCGTGACGATGACCGCGCTTCATCCACCTGTGATTCCGCTCTGACCGTACTCCGCTCATCAAACGCTGGTTTATTCATTATTGTTGTATATGTGCATCCTAATAGATTGATATATTATAGTTCGAATTAATTGGATGCAAAGTGCAACTCGTTGCGCAGACAAAACGTGAAATAACATGGCGAACTGTGAGCCACTTGAGACCGCCGCCATTTTGTCACTTGCCATGCAGATTGAAAGATCGACGATGAGGATCGATTATGTTCCACTTTCTATAATGTGATTACTACGAGTTTTTGTGCGAAGATTGTACATTTTTCTGCTTTACATGTTACTGAATTAACTTATCGATATATTTTATCGAATGCTGAAGTATTTATTTTTTTAAATGATTATGACTGCTTCGTGTAACGATAAGTTCAAAAGCGTATTGTTAAAAAGGTGAATACGATTCTATTTATTTAGTATATAGAAATTTGTTCCAGAAATTTTTTAAATATAATGCACTAATAAATTTGACTTTATTGAAGGTTTTTACGAATCTATATAGTTCATCCGCGATTTCCTAAACGGTTTATTATATTATTATAAAGGCGATATAGCTTTTGAGAATTTCGAATTTAATTTAGTGGTGAATCTGTATGCACACAATAGATTAAAAAATATAATAAAACCGTTCGAACCATTACAAAAATTGGCAATTTATTAATCTTTGAAAATTTTCATTCGTTTCAAACGCAGATATTCCTCAGTCTAATGATTACAGAATTTTTTGATCTAGAGGAATCATGTTTGAACAAAAACGGTATCAAAGTCTTGTTTTTAATGAAAGTTTTCTTTCTTGTATGAATGTCACAGGAGATCTATGAATTGTGTTCAGTATTTCGGCGAGGATTCTCATCGTCAGCAACGCACGCTTGCGATTCGCATCATCGCTGCCGGCCAGATTCGATCTAGTAATTTTGCGCTTCCCAGCCGTTAACCCAATAGCTATCGATTGATCTTCATTAAAATCATTCGCGGTGATCTCAGCATAGCGAGCATTCCACGTGAGAAGAACATCTGTTGCCAATCTGTTCGATGTCGGCCGAACGTCACGCGGTAATGTAAAACACCCTTGATCCTAACGCTAATTTATTGGAAAAAATTAGTCTAGCAACAGGCTCTCTCGGCTCCTCCGTGTGTGTAAACATCTGGATCGGATGGCAGCTTCATTAATTACAATTCGAAGACCGTGTTGACCTCACCGAGCGGTGATTCGTGCTCTATTCTTCGGCTCGGCAACCCCCTCTTCGTCAACAATCGAGGAGTTCAACTCGTCGTTCGACGCCTAAGAACCAATGTTTATTAAATACGAACGTTTATCATTCCTTTAGGATCGATATTAATCCCCATTCCTCAAGAAATACTTGCATAAAAGATCTAACATTCCACCTATTTTTACTGTACATTTTCAATCAACAAATTATGTTTCATTTATAGGATCGCATTTGAAGAAATACGTCTCGCAACAAAGACAGAAAGGGATCAATTATTTTAAACGTATAACGAAAAAAAATCTCACGATATCTCCGAGACTTAATTGTTAAAGGAATAAATGAAAAACAGCGCGGTCCAACAATTTTCAGCGAAGATAAGAGAGTCGAATGAATTATTCGGACATCTCGGGACAGTTCTAAATGATGGAATCGTTTGATTTTTTCGGTTTTCGATGTTTTGTCGATGTCAGAGCTCAAAGGGCGGTCGGCGCACGGTGACAAATGAAGTGTCCGTCGTTGTAATTAATTAACTGGGAAATTCACGGTCCGATTCTGGCCGAAAGAGGCCTCGCTTGTAATACAGACGATTCTATCTATGCGCAAGCAACGGCGGCAGGCAGTCTACGACGCCTAGAAGAGGCTCCTATTTCGAACGATCGTCGTGTCTCGTGGTTGCGTATGCCATTCCGCGCGCAGCTGCGCTAATTTTACTGACGGACACGAACGAGCGGCGAGTTGCCTGCGAGTTGTCGTTAATTATTCGATTACTGCCCTCCCCCGTTATCCGCGGCTCTGGAGGGTGGTGCCAAAAATATGTGTACGGGGCCACTCCTCTCCTCTCCTCTTTTCTCCTTTCCTCTCCTCTCCTCTTCTCTTCTCTCCTCTCCTTCCCGCTCCTCCCCACTCATCTCCTCTCTACTCCTCTCCAAGCTCCGAATGCTCAACGGAACTTAAAGGGAGAGAGTGACATTTCGCTTTGGTTGTCTACCGAGAAACTGCCGAACGAAACTACCCTTATCCGGCTCTCACAACGCGTTATAATATCAACTTCTTCTGAAACGAATTTTTCAGAAATTAGACGATTCACATCTCTTTACAATTAGCGGACTGCGGATCTTTTTAGGCAAAATAAAAATTCTCTATATCAATTGCAAGAGACAGGAGCCAAATAGACATTTCATTTTTTCTTCCATCGTTTGAAGAACTTGAGAACAGCATGTCGATCTTCTTCAATTATTTGAATTTGTCTTCCGTTTCAAATGGTACCTGCTCATTGTGTATGCATTTATGACAAAAACGAGTAGATCAACATATTAACTGTGTAGCTCGATTATTTATAATAGTGGATGCTAAGAATTTTTAAATACTTTATTGATCACATTGTCCTCTCTTCGACTGCTGTGTTCGCTTTCTTTATTTCGATTTTCACTCGGAATATTCTAAGATGTCAAACATTTACAAATATGATTTAATTTTCACAACAGTTTTCACGTAAGTTTTCAGTAAGTGATAATAATGATAAGTAAAAATATGTTAACACTGTAATTGATTACAATGTTATTTCTTACTAATTATTTTGTTTTCTTGTTATTTATGAATATATTACAAAATCTATACATTTATGATTGATTTTCTACTTGTTGCTTGAAACATATTTGTTACTCAATTATTTTATGTGAAAAATTTAATTTATAGTATTCAAATATCGATAGTATTAAAATATGACCATTTTAATGGAAAATTCATTTTGTTTACCTATGTACTCGTTACATTGTGCGCTGTGTCCGACGTGAACCGTCATGCACCGACGTAAGAATTGCTTTGAACGCGTCGAGTACGAGGAAATAATATTTGCAACGCAAACAAGATCAGCAAATCGATTAAACTGAATTAGACGGGTTCAAAGGATGAAAGGAATATTTTGCTACTGTGTGTCTGTGTCCGGTGCGTACGTCGAATAGTAAACAGGGTGATCGGAGTGTGGGAAACAATGTTTGCACGTGACGGATCAATGAGTGTCGAAAGATCGACGCGTGCAACAGGCGTCCAAATGCAAAAAGATCGACGCTCGCCGCTGACAAACAACGGCTTTTATCGGAATGGCAGGTCCGGCCAATGGTAATGCGGTTTTCTTATCAGCTGTGCCACGGATCGAGCCAATCCAGGATCGGCGATCAACGATCAACGAGCTTTTCCGCTGCTGCAACGCCAATGATCGAACCGCGATGGCTGACCGAGAGCTTTTCTTTCGGCGGATTGCGAAAAACTTCGCTGATTCGATAGAAAATCATCGATACGCTCTGAGAATGTACACACTGACATATACAATACTGCTAACAAGTTTTAAGCATTTTTTTGGTAGAATTTTCCTTATTTGTATGGGAAAACTGGAGAATTAATTAGAATTTAGAAAATCACGTTTCGATTAAAAAAGTCTCGTTTATTTACTGCAATGCAGTTATACTTTCTATACAGCATTTGTTTAATTGATGTATACTATTTGTTTTTATATTTTAATGTGTTCTAGAGTTTTGTATGATGTTGCAATTCTTAACGATTTTATTTTTAGTTGATTGCAAATTGTGGTCGTAAATCGTATGCGTAACTAAAGAGTACATTGAATATGTTTGTGGGTATTATTTAATTTTGTTTTGTAATTATTTGGAACTTAATGATAGGAATGGTTTTTAGGAGAGATGTTTTCTATGAACATTACGCTTTTTATTAAATATTCCTTTACTTGGGAGACATTATTCTTTTCTTTAATTTTTGCATCTTTCAGAAGCTTGTATGGTAGTGCAATTTTTAATGATCTTGTTTTGTGACTAAAAACTGATGCGGGTATTATTCAGTAGTTATATATGAACTCTAATATTGCATTGAATCTGTTCACACAGAATCGGTTCATTTATTAATGCAAGAATTTTCAACGTGATGAGGGACGTTCTGATATAAAACAATAAATAATTGCTAGGAATTATTATGGATCAAGATTCATAAAATAGTGCAGCATCTACAGGCAAAAAGAAACATGATTCTAACTGGAACATTAAATTGATCAACCCAAGAGTGTATTATAGTCTTTAATAAGTTCTCTATAACAATTCTTAAATATTGGTCGACAAAACTGTTCGTCAATTTGACAATTGACTTATACTAATAATCAATCCAGTAAGAAAAAAAATATGAAGATTGGATTCAATGTTCAAGTTGTCAAAAATGGGCACACAGAATCGGCTCATTTATTAATGCAATAATTTTCAACGTGATGAGGGACGTTCTGATATAAAACAATAAATAATTGCTAGGAATTATTATGGATCAAGATTCATAAAATAGTGCAGCATCTACAGGCACACAGAAACATGATTCTAACTGGAATATTAAATTGATCAACCCAAGAGTGCATTATAGTCTTTAATAAGTTCTCTATAACAATTCTTAAATATTGGTCGACAAAACTGTTCGTCAATTTGACAATTGACTTATACTAATAATCATTCCAGTAAGAATAAAAAACTAAAGATTGGATTCAATGTTCAAGTTGTCAAAAATGGGCCCACGAAGCTAGTGACGATGTTCCAGAAAGTTTTGACCATATTTACAATCTTTGTCAATTTTTACTGTGTCCTATATACTAGGGGGACACACTTTATGATTTTCTTAAATCATACAACCAAAGTATAATATCAATTTAAGTCAACTGTTACAAAAATTTTAATTATTCTTCTCATCATTTCAGTTTCTAATATTGTTAATTTATAAATAACTCTTCTTCACATCATTTCAGTTTCTAATATTGTTAATTTATAAATAAGTCTTCTTCACATCATTTCAGTTTCTAATATTGTTAATTTATGAATAACTCTTCTTCACATCATTTCAGTTTCTAATATTGTTAATTTATAAATAAGACTTCTTCACATCATTTCAGTTTCTAATATTGTTAATTTATGAGTAAGTCTTCTTCACATCATTTCAGTTTCTAATATTGTTAATTTATAAATAACTCTTCTTCACATCATTTCAGTTTCTAATATTGTTAATTTATGAATATCTCTTCTTCACATCATTTCAGTTTCTAATATTGTTAATTTATAAATAACTCTTCTTCACATCATTTCAGTTTCTAATATTGTTAATTTATAAATAACTCAAAATAGAAAAAATAAAGTACTATATGTTTTCATTCATTTGAGAAAAATCTTAAGTGTCTTTTACCAGGCGAACTCCCTATAATTATTGATAGAATATTATTACAGCTTCCAGGAAAGCATTTTATTGTGTTATTATTGAAGTTTATGGAAGTTTCAGCGTGAAAAATCTGTTTCTCGCGTCATCCACGTATCTGGCAGCTCCGTTCAGTCGTAAACAAATGCTAATGAGACAACGAGTAACACTCTCGTAGAAAGATAGAAAAATCTATGATAAATTAGCCCGGATAGTTCCCGTGCGTACGTGTATGTATGTAAACTGATATCTGCAGCGATAGGGTATTGACCCGTTTGGATTAATTTACGCAACCGAGCAAGAGTAACGCGTAAATTGTGCGTATGCATATGCGTTCCCTCAGATAATTTATCGATCTACGGTTCATGAATTGCGTCGTATTTCCATCATTCTCACGACAAATAATTGATTGCGCAAGTCCCTTGTCGATCCAACGGATCGATGTCCACCATCTTCGACCAGTGAACCAGGCGATTTCAGATTGTCATTATCAGCGGTCGCCTAACATAAAAAAATGGTAACTTCCAACCTTAATGAGTAAAAAGATTTTTAAATGCTGTAACAATTACATTGGTAATGTTTATTTTGATTATTGATAGTGCTACTGAAATTAAAATGCAGATTTTTGTTGCCCCCCATTTGTTTTGTTCAGGAATGTTTGAATTGATTAAATTTCAGATTGTCCTATCAATATCCTGCAATAGCCAAAAAATATTAGATTTCAATCTGAATCAGTAAAATGAATTTCGAATCAAAAGAATAAATGATTGTGTTAAAATTTAATGAGTTTTATCATTTTATGGAAATATTCGTGATTTACATTTTTTTCTGATATTTTACTTACGAAGATTAATGTAAATTTTAGTGTAACAATAGTAGATAATGCTTAGAATTGCATTGCCTGGAACAAATATGAATGCAGTTTCGTAAAATGATGGATAAATTAACAGAATACGGTTCGTTTGCATAATTCTTGCTTTATGAAGTATGTTTACAGTATTGTACATTATTCGTTCACATTTTCAATGTAATGGATCGTAACAGTGAAACAATAGCACTCGCCCAACTCGTGTATACGCAGATGAGGAATATCGTAAGAATTCTTCATAAGTAGACAGTACCGTTGTTTCTCATCGGGATCAATTTAATTTCTTGTAGAAAATATTGCTCATCGGAAAATCATCGAATAGAAGAGATTTTACAACAGCGAACAATATTCGTGGAAGACTCTTTTCGTTCGAATCAAAAAGATTGCTATCTATATCTCCCAGTTCGTTTTGCGTAAAAAACATGTACAAAAATAAGGACTAAATATAAGTACAAATATAAATCATCGATCTTCAAAAATTCGCTTTTCAACTGGAGAAAAATGATTTGTAACAGTTGAGGAATTATTACCAAACACCAAGATTCTTCTAAAGTTACTGCAAAGTAACGAATCGCTATGAACAAAACAATATACTACGCAGTATATTCTATTAAAATCGGAAAACAGTTTGTCGCAATCTGTGCGAGAAAGAGTATCTGATATTTATTGTATAGAGTCGCGTTGTGTTCTCGTTTATAAAAGAAACAGATTTTTATAAAATCGAATACATAATAAAGAGAAGAGAATATTATTCTCGAAAGAGAATACAGCAATATATCAAACAATAAAAAATATATGAAATCGTATATAGAAGAGCCAATGTTTTGTACGCTGTTTCGTAACTATCAATAAAGCCTCTACTTAACTATCTACTTTTTTTCTCGGTTTCGAACTTTTCCTTTCACTATGCATTAAAAGTCATGCATTACATTATGATTTTTAGCAATACTGTTAAATTAATGGATAATATTACATTGGAAGTAAATGATAAGTAATTTATTCGTTGTCATGAAAAAAAGAGTGTAGCAATGTGCATATCACAAAACTGGAAATCATCTAAAATTTATCTTTAATTTAATTTTTAAATTTCAGATATTTTCAGATATTCTCATTAATTCATTGCCCCTCAAAATAAAAAATATGTTTCATACAACGATCACAATGAAATGAATTAATGTTTGTTCACAGAGGTTCTGTTTCGTAATTTGCACACTATTACACGTCTACGTAATTAACCAAAAATTTTGATCGATTCAAAACTCGCGGATAGAAAGATTCTTATACACTCCACTAAATTATGCGCTCGTACGGATCCGAAACGATCCACGGAAATAAAGTATTTGCTCAAGTATACAACATCGAATAGTAATCAGATCTCTAAGTTTGTATGTACAAACGTTTCACATTTTTGGCAACAAATTCTACATTAATCAGTAACTACTTACAGAATCGTCTTTAATCTATTTTGGTAATTCAATGGGTTCTGTTTTATAGCTATGCATTTAGAAATGTAACGTCTAGACCTACATAAACTACATAAACTCTATGTATCAATAATGTCATAGTTCGATACTAATTACACAGTATCGCGTCGCTAACATTATTGGATTGTTGCACGTAAAATACTCATTTTCTTAAATCAGCTCATAAATACACATTAAAAATTTATTATACACGATCATATTGATTTTTGCTACTTCTTTGTAATGTATTACTAGACTATTTAAATCTCTACACTTTTGCGACTAATTTGATTATTTTCCCTATTAAGACTTTTCCTATTAAAAACGAAGTCGAAATTCTACGGAATTTGCTATTGAACTGTTTATTTGCCGCGTTTTGCACATTGAGATTTGTCGTAAATGCATAAACGCCTGCAGTCTATTTATTACAGTGCAAAAGCTTCACGTGCACCAACCCAATGGAAAAAAAAGAACTAAAACAATTACTTTTAGTGCCAGCCGTATATACACTACTGGATAATATTAAGTATATAAAAAACAGATATACGTATAAAATTGTTGTTCTTTCAAAGACATCTTGCTAGACCATACTATCATGTTGAAAACGTGTCGGTTAAATAGTAAAACTTCTCGTATTAACAGAGTTAACGCTATTTTGTCACGTTTTTCTCGTATCACATAAACGTTGTACAAGTACCCGCTAATAATAGTCTACGTTCTTTCGCACGTGCAAAACTTTTTGAGTCTCAAAATTCCGTTGTATCGTGGGAGAGATATTTCTTTGAAATATAAAATCTCACGTCTCGTTTTACTTCTTGCAAATTTGAGAAAGAGTACAAGGGGAGGAAGGAAGAGACATCCCTTATCTGAACAGTTTATCACTGGATAGCATTATACCATGAGTAAGCAAAATATAATTTACATATTCCCTTGTATTTTTGGCAAAGTATCTTAAGAGTCTCTTGGTTTGTTCGAATGTAAATACAAAAAGGGAAATCAGCGAGATATAAAATTACTTTTTTGTCGCGTGTAGATCGATTAGTGCAGAGAGACTTTCTGTTTCAATGAACCTCAGCTCTCTCTCTCTCTCTCTCTCTCTCTCTCGATTACTATACCGTGGAACTTCACAGTCCCACATTCCTGTATGCCCACCTCGTTAATCAACTTTGTTACCCTGCAAGGAACTGAAAGACATTTTCGATGCGCTCCTCTCCTTCTTCTCTTTGCGTTGTAGCAAGCTTTTTACATTCTGCAAATAAGACTTGCATGTTCTTAAACCTCATTCGGGTGGCTGCGCCGCGTGATTACTTTCATTTCGTCGTTGTAATCGTTCAGGGTGAGAACATGCCAATTGGCTGAAATCGCGAACGACGTCGTTGAATGTCTCGTCGCCACTGATACCGATTTCCGAATTTTTCATCTCCTCGTTCAGGAGACCGAGACGTAATCTGAAATCGAAAATCATTTTGTAACGAAGTTCAAGCACTCCTACATTTTTACTGAGTATTCGAACACACAGTTTGTATACTTACAGAGTAACAATGTCTGCATTAGCTTCTTTCACAGCTAGTGACAGAGGTTTCACACCGCTTTCATCTTCAATGTGCTGGTTTGCACGATGCTTCAGAAGTAAACAGACTTGGGCAGTATGGCCTAAAATGGCAACGCAAAAATACATTAATTTAAAGACAAAGACAAATGATGTAGTCTTTGTAATTCTATTGTTTTGCATACCTAACTCAGTGGCCAAATATAGTGCAGTTTTCCCATCAGTATCCTGGCAATTTATGCGAGCACCATTAAGAATGAGATATTCGCAAGACATCACAGATCCCTAAAACCGAAATGAAAATATAGTTAAAAAAGTTGATGAAATACTTAGCTGAAAATTCATCCATTTCCACAATTCTCTATAACTAAAGGTGTGCAGGAACCCGAAAATGTCGGATACTCGATGATTAGGAATGCATCGGCTTCTGGGTTAGGTCTGGGTTATATAATTTCGGAATTGCCGAGAATAATCCTGGAAACTGTTATATACTATACTATACGAAAAATTGCATATACTTGTTTAAAATATGAAATCACGAGTAAAACGTGATAGATTGCATAAATGAAGGGTTTCTTGAGCGATTATTTTTGAGGAACGCGTGAGGGGCGACGCTTACGCTTATAATGGCCTGATGCAGAGCGTTGCGTCCTTTATCATTGACATTTGACCAGGACTTATCAGCACCAGTCGCGAAAGCTGCACACATCACGGGTAGATTGTGTGCAGCCGCGGCTTTGTAGAGCAGCATGTCGGGATGCAAATTCTCGATGTCTTCTTCGTCGGTGAACTCTTCGTCCTCACCGACGGTGGAGTCCTGATCTGAACTTAACTCTAAGCTATTATCGATCGATGGCTTTGGTAGATCGCACCCGAACATCAGCACGTCCGACTCTATCCTCTTTGTACACTGCTTCTCGGTCCCGACATCCTTATTCTCTATGACGTCTTTGACGTCGGAAATCTCTGCGGTTAAGGACACTTCGCTTTTCAACGATAAACTATTCTCCGAGTTGGATATCATATTGTCTGCTACCTCCGAGGAGTCGAGGTTCTTAGGCTCGTTCTCGACGCTCGACTCTGTATTGCTATCGACAGTTTTCACAGCGGTTTCTCTTATCTCGCTGCGGGGTCGCGCTAGTAACTTTCCGTGTAGCGTAGACTCGTTCTTCAGATCTAAATTCATACTATCATCGGAGCTTAAGGAACTTCGTTCAATCTTCTTCGCCTTGTCCATGGAACTCAAACTCTCTATCGACGTGTGCTTGCTGTCGTCTGAACTCGTCGAATGCTGGCCTTCTTTCACCGATGACAGCGTTGTTGTCCTGTCCATGCTGCCAACCTTGTCGCAGCTTCGCGGCCTGCGACGCAGCTTGCGGACACTCCATTTCCTGAAGTGCATTTTGTCGTGGGTCGTATTCAGTCCGGATGAAATCATGTTGCTGAACGGCTTCACAAATTTACGGTCCACGTATTTCGCTCTTATCCAAGCTTCACGAATGTTGCTATTGACAATGACAGAAAACAGATCCGAATTTAGATTTACAACTTCTCTACCATTTACCATACTTGCTACATACCCAGTACATTTTGGCGTCGCTCTAACTATGTCGGGAGGAATCGGCAAGGCTTCGTAGATATTGTTCACCACAGTGTTTCCGAGCTCTGCCATCACTTTTAATACTTCCGGCAACCAATCATCTAGCGTGAGGGAACGCACTTTGCTGTAGTGAACGCCTAAACTTCTGTGCACTCCGGAGCACTCTGAAAAAATTAGGGGATACTTTAATAATGATAGGTACCCCTAAATGATCTGCTCAATTAAAAGCAGAATGAGTCACTTAATACGTGACGATTTCTAAATGACTTATATCGAGGAGGGTCACATAATACAATAATTCGCGGTAAATTGCTAGTCATCGCCAGTAATTTACGCGTAATTTTAAATAGTCACGTTGGTGACTCCTGCACTTTAAGCCATAGTAAAGATGACTCGCCTATACATAATGTGATTCCAAGGTTGATACTGGCCCACCTCGGATTAGCACCACCACAATCACAGCAGATATCGTTTCCAGGAATTTTTAGGATTTGTTCCCAGATCCTGTGGCGAATAATAAGCATTGTAAATTGTCTGTTTTATATGTTCTATCCAGTGCAATAGAGAAGTGCGGTGTCTGTTACCATGATTTAGGTTTCGACTGTCTACTCGATCCTCTAATATTCTGTAATTGTAATTCTCTTTGAATAGCAGCACCAATTGCTTGTTGCACCGCAGTTACCCATGCTAAATACGCTTCCTCGCTGTCCGCTTGCAAAATGTGACTCCTGAAAATTATTATCGGTTTTAAACAGAGAAAAGATGACCGGATATGTTCAAGATTATGGAAGGCGAGTTACTTTGCAGGACTCAGCACTCCGAAGCAGTTTCTTCTATCACAGTCTACCACCGGTTTCACAGTACAAAGACGAAGATCTTCCTCCATGACTGTATAGTCACTGTCACCAGTTCTTTTTCTGTACACGAGCTGTTGGTCTTTCAAGCAGAACCACCTTCTGTTCCACGTTTTGAATGCATTGGTGGTGCGTTTAAACAGGTAGCCTTCCATTTTCGGATTACTGGATGCTAGAGAGGGTATTAAGTCTCTGTTCGTAACATAAATATGTCGGTTCTCCATTTCTTTCTCGAGCTTCACCGAGTCGGCTCTCATTTTAATTAAGTCCTCTCCAAGATCTTTCAAAAATGGATCCAAGTCTTGCGCCATATCGCTGCCTTGGTGATAGAACGTGATACAGGCGTTCATGTAATTAAGTAATGTGCCCAGTATCTCGTGCCGCTTGCGTGCCTGTATCATCGTCAACGAATGTATGTAGTCTAGAGCTGTGTGCCGGAAGCATGATCGGGTGGCTGATAAAATATTAGAAGTTTCTTCGTACTCCGCCGGTCTAGTCTTCGGGACTTGCGAATTTTTGTTTAAAGCTATGTCCAAGTCGGCAGAGATTTTCTCAAAGTAGTGACGCGACTCTTTCACCCTTTTGATGTCACTGTTAAAGTACGAAAAATATTACATATACACCTGAATAATATATATGTAAGGTCTAGTTTGATTAAGCTGTACATTCTGAACCAATCTTACCTTTTTATAAATGAATTAAGATCTTTAATCACAGTCCTAGATGCTTGATCTAATAAAATAGTATGAAACTTGTTCATTTCTTGTAAAGCATGGATTAATTTGTTTAGGAAGGCCATTATCTCGGAATCATCGTTAAAGTAGAGTGATAACTCCCACAGACTATTCGAGAATTGACTATAAAAAAAATATGGTTGTTAAAAATCTCTTATTTTTGAGGATACGAAGAAATGTCTGAGGAACAGTTGACTTGGTTTGAAGGCTCAGATATTATTGAGGAAAAACTTTTTCTCAAGGTCATACTTTTCCAGATCTCAAGGTCATCGATATTTTTTCAAAAGTGTTTAAATATTTTCATCATCGCTGCGTAATAATGAAGATTAGGAGCAATTCAGTGACCTATGACATCATGACCTTCGCGTGAACTTTTACGAAAAATTCAATGTGTATTTGGAGTAAGTCTAAGTAACAAATATACAATACACAGCATAGGGTGTGCAACAACGATATGTAGCCACTGTCTAGTGAATAATTAATTTATAAAATTAATATTTTAGATTTGTCATACTTAAGGTCACACAAAAGTCATGGTATTGTAGGCCAGTGACTTGGTTTTGATTATTACATAATGATGATAAAAATAAATAATTCTATTTAAAATTCATTGATGCCCTTCAAAAGTATTATATTTTATATAATAATAATTTTAGCACAATTTATTATATTATTAACAATGAGAGAAATATTTAAGATACTATATTCAATTGGAGCACCTTGTATATACCAAGAGGTGGCATATGTTTTAAAACTGTTTAAAAAATATATGAATATTCAGAATTCATGATTAGTTAAGAAAAACTGAATGAATGTTTTCCATATTCCAAGAAGTGCAAGCAGTATCACTCTTCATTGTGTAGAACAGAGGCTACAAGTATGAGTCACTCCCAACAGAGGCAGTAATTCATACATGTTTCCTGATTTCCTCTATTGCTCAGAATCTCCCTTCCCCCATTGAATGCAGAGCAAAACCATTTGAAATAATTAACATATTTTTTCAGCTGCTCAGTTCGTTGAACCAGTTAATCATTTCCATGCATCTGTTTAAATTCATTATGAAATTCCAACAAACTTCTTTAGCTTACCTTTGCTGTCCTATAAAAAGTTTCCCAGTGTCAATCATTTGGCTACAATTTTTCAAGACCTACGACAAAATGCAAAATAGACTTGTAAAAAAATGAATAAACAAAATTACATATACAAAAGACAAACAAAAATCAATGGTGACAGATTTAAGTACAAAAATTTAGAAAGGGTTGGACGGAGAAGTATTTTTAATCAGCGATTAATATTTTAAAAAATAATTTAATCAATCGATTAAATCAATCTTGATTTTGACGATTATTTATTTAAAATCGTTGAGATTAATTAATCAATGAAAATAAATGTTTCGATATAAGAAATATATCGATAAATTTGATAAGCGTTGCGCAGAAAGACAGTGCAACCTGTTTGCAGCAATACCTTGTCTAGCTTTTGTTCTAGTAGATCAACGTTTGTCTCCACTTCCTCGATGCACGATCTGTAGGAAGAAAGGAGGCAAATATTAAAAACGTAAGTTCTGAGACGTCGATTTTCATAGGAACGTGGTACATTCAACAAGCTCAATCATAGTAAACAAGATGTACAGAACACGACGAAATAAAACGACTGCTATGCGACAGTGTTAGAGCTTGAGAGTTTAACCAATTCTCACCGAAACTTTGGCGTGTCTCTCAAACATTCCTCGAACTCGATTAACGGCTTCATCTTATACTATCCGTTTCCACGGAATTTTCAAGCGCAATCTCGTCCGACGAACTGCAATCTTGAAATATTTCCGTTCACTGTTTCCCATCAAACGGCACGATCATTTGGAAATACCATTAACATGAACCGTTCGCATTCGCGCACGAACATACATTCCCCTCTCTTCTGTCAAACAGACTCAACTCATTGAAATTGTTCTTTCTAATACGTACAGAAACTACAGAGAGGAACAAGAGTGCTCACGCCCGGGGTTTTGTCGTGCCCGGTACAGTGCTGCCCACTATCAGTGGAGCACTCTTTCTCTCTGCTCTAAACTTGCGTACGCATGCGTCTGGACACAGACTTAAGATACCTACAGACATTGCATGCAATGCATTTTTCTGTCTACGGTTCTGAATTACCGACTCTGTAGAAAATGTCCTAGTACGATAGCGGACTCTATCGAAATGGAACGGTCAGGTGGTGAACTACATGAGGTTGCAACACATAAAGTGTGTGTCCGAGGAGGCTCGATTTTACAGCGTTGTCAGCTTTAAAACGCAATTGTATTCGTACAAAAATACTCCACGTATTATTCACTTGTGCCGCCTACTTTTTTACAGGACTTCGTACCCCCTGGTAAAAATTTGGCGAACATGATAAAGAAGTTTGTATCCGACAAGGACGAACTTATGCACTTTTAAGAAGAGAAACAAAGACAGACACAGAGCTGCTGAACACTTGTCAGGAATTGTTTACAAATATTTGCAGTTAAGAAATGTAGAATAGATCTTCAGCTACTTTCACATATAGTTTATTGTCACGTGTTATTTCTGACTAAATAGTTATAAACAATTATTCTAAGTCTCGTTCTAAAATAAACTCAAATAATTTAACAGATCTCTGGTAAAAAATAATCTTCCTTGTGATCGGAGGATCTAGAATGATGTCTCAGCTACATTTCTGTTACAGTTTTATGTAGATTCGAAGCCTAGTTAATTAGTTATTTACGATTTCCAGAGAGGTGACACAACGATTTGTGTGTTTACCTTTGACAAATACTCGGACCCTCCTTGTCTTACTCATTGCGGGCGTAGAAGATAGAAGTTACCTCCACAAAAATTGTTGATAAATTACTTCAAGTAATTTTTATAAATATTATAGATTTTAGACCTTCAGTTTATAGACCTTCGGCAACATTCATGTATAGTTTTCAATTCGATTCTAGAAGAGGTTAATTAGTTATAAATAATTTTTGTTACTCTTGTTCTAATGAAACTGTGCATACTAGTGAGAATTGAATATCTTGTACACTCCAAATGTTCATGCATAAAAGTTAATCTGTATCTCGAGTACTAATAGCTATTTTTACTAAAAAATTGGGTGGTGAGGTAACCAAACATATAATCGTTGTAATCGTTAAACAAACAGAGATAACAAATTCATTAATTACATTTTTTCAATATAATTATGCTTAGTAATATTCATGTATCATAAATTATGCTGGATCTCGAGTTTTATTACTTACTTTTACTAAAAAATTAGATGGCAAGATGGTCAACGGAGTGCTCGTCGACATGATCGACAAAAGGAATTGTTTCAAATATTAACCAGCTAGAGATGATAAATTTATCAGTGAATTGTGTTCGATAAATTAATGCACGCCAATATTCATGTGTCAGAAGATATTCAATATCTCGAGTCCCATTACATATTTTTACTGAAAAATTAGATGGTCAGATAGTCGAGGGAGTGCTTATCGACATAATTAGCAAAAGGAATTGTTATAAACATTAAACAGCCAGAGATAGTAACTTTATTAATTACATTTGCTTGATATAATATTGTTTGGCAATATTCATGGTTTAAAAGTTGTTCTGTACCTCGAGTACGATTAGCAATTTTTACTAAAAAATTAGTTGGTAGATAGACAAGGGGATGCTTGTCGACATCGTTGGCAAAAGGAATTGTTATAAACATTAAACAGCCAGAAATAATAGATTTATCAATAATTATTATCACGGCAATCGAGATCTACCGAAATTAGTTGGGGTAGGGAGCGTTGTGCTTCGTTGCGCGCTGCGCATCACTGGCTACCTAAGCTCGCGGAGCGCGCTCAGTCAATCAGTCGGGCCGGGTCCTCCGGCAGGAGCGGACGGGCTCCGGGACCAGGAGGGTCTTCCAGCGGAAACGTGGCCTCTCCTGCCTACCTTGGGGATGACCAGTGGTCCTCCAGAGCTACCCTTGCCTACCTTCAGCTGGCTTAGGGTGGACCAAGGGTCCTCCACCAGTGGTCATCCAGTGCTACTCTGGCCTACCCTTGCATACCCTGAGAGTGACCAGTGGTCCTCCAGAGCTACCCTTGCCTACCTTCAGCTGGCTTAGGGTGGACCAAGGGTCTTCCAACAGTGGCCTACCCTGTGGTTGACCAGTGGTCATCGAGAGCTACTCTGGCCTACCTGTGCTTACATTGAGGCTGACCAGTGGTCTTCCAGAGCTACCCTTGTCTACCTTCAGCTGGCTTAAGCTTAACCAAGGGTCCTCCACCAATAGCCTACCATTTTCTACCATGGTCCACCTTTAGCTAGCTTAGGGTAGTCCAAGGGTTATTTAAAACTTCCTTGGCCTACTTTAAGCTAGCTCGGGGGGGGCCATGGACTCTTCAATGCTTCCTTCGTTTACCTTGGGTTCTGAGCCGGTCCAGTTTCGGTATCCGGCATGCAGTCATTACCGTGCTGATCGACTCAGAGAGGGCATTCATTGCAATGACTTCGCATCTTCGAGTGAGTCATTTTGTTACTACCTTGTTACTATATTCGTCTGTAGAAGTAGTAGTATACCGTAGTAGTAAAGTGTAAAAGTAGTTAGTTGCATGCATGGGCAGGCCTCGCCGCCCCAACGATCAGCCGAGATGGGAACGTCCGCGATTTGCACTAGCGTTGCGACAAAACCACGCGTTGCATTTAGTCGATTTTGAACAGAGATTAAAGTTAATGTTACGAAAAATTTTGTTTAGAGCGTATCGTTGCGAATCACAAATAGTCGCGGTTCAAAATTACATTTCAATTTGATAACTGCGCTTTTAAAGTTCATATTGTTGTTGTTTTACATATAATCTAAAGTAATCGTTTTTTGGATCTCTGTTCGTTGAATTAGCGTTGCGCACAAAAAGTTCGCGTTTGCTTTCGAGTCTTTCGACTTTTCAGGCTCCCATGCTCGAGCTGCAACGATCAACTGTGAGATGGGCACATCCGCGATTTCAAGTTGTGTTGCGAAACAAATTGTTACACGCGTTGTACTAGTATCAATTTTTAAAGTTGATGAAATGTCTAATTAATGTTGCAAATAAATAGTCGTAATTTAAAGTAGTTCTAAAGATACCTGTTTAGAATTTTAGACGTTAGAGTTTTAAATTTCTTATTTAAATATCATTTTAAATTCGATTTGTTGAATTAGCGTTGCGCATCAAAAGAATCGCGTTTGCAATAGAATCTTTCGATATTTCAGGCGCCCATGCTCCAGTTGCAACGATCAACTGTGAGATGGGTACTTCCGTTATATCGAGTAGCGGTGCGAAACAAATTGTCGGGATGAGGCCGAAGGAGCAGACGAGGTTTTATGCCAAAGATGCCGGACAAACTGTCATTCAAAAGGACAATCATTGCAACGTCTTCGCATCTTCGAGTGAGTAATTTTATCACTACCTTGTCGTTATACTCGTCTGTAGAAATAGAGTTGTAGTAGAATGTAAAAGTAGTTAGTTGCATGCATGGGCAGGCCTCGCCGCCCCAACGATCAGCCGAGATGGGAACGTCCGCGATTTACACTAGCGTTGCGAAAAAAGTACGCGTTGCGTTAGTCGATTTTGAACAGAGATCAAAGTTAGCCTTTCTTCTAAATATAATAGTAGTCTCTATCAGCGATATAGCTTGTTTAAACTATAGCGTTGCGAAACGAATAGTCGCGATTCGTTTTGCAGAAACTGTAGAGTAATCTTTTTTGGATCTCTGTTCATTGAATTAGCGTTGCGTACCAAAAGTTCGCGTTTGCTTTCGAGTCTTTCGACTTTTCAGGCTCCCATGCTCGAGCTGCAACGATCAGCTGTGAGATGGGCACATCCGCGATTTCGAGTAGCGTTGCGAAACAAATTGTTACACGCGTTGTACTAGTATGAATTTTTAAAGTTGATCAAATGCCTAGTTAATGTTGCGAATAAATAGTCGCGATTTAAAGTAATTCTACAGCCACCGATATAGAATTTTAGACGTCAGAGTTCTTTTCTTATTTAAATAGTATATTGAATTTCGATTTGTTGAATTAGCGTTGCGCATCAAAAAGATCGCGTTTGCATTAGAATGATTCGATATTTCAGACGCCCATGCTCCAGTTGCAACGATCAACTGTGAGATAAGAACATTCGCGATTTTAAGTAGCGTTGAAAAACAAATTGTAACACGCGTTGTAATAGTATAAATTTTCAAAGTTGACTTAATGTCTAGGTAATGTTGCGAAAAAATAGCCGCGATTTAAAGTAGTTTTAGAAGTACCGATCTAGAATTTTAGACGTTAGAGTTTTAAATTTCTTATGTAATTTGTAAGAATGGTAATACTTAATTTTGTAAGTCTTTCAAAGTTCAACTCTACCAAATTGATACAATATTTTTGTCTAGAAACTGATATTTTTCAGGAAATTGATATTTCTCAGGAAATTGATATTTCTCAGGAAATTGATATTTTTTTCAGGAAATTGATATATTTGTCTTGAAATTAATAGTTATTTCAGGAAATTGTTATTTATTTCAGGAAATTGTTATTTATTTCAGGAAATTGTTATTTATTTCAGGAAATTGTTATTTATTTCAGGAAATTGTTATTTATTTCAGGAAATTGATATTTATTTCAGGAAATTGATATTTATTTTAGGAAATTGATATTTATTTCAGGAGATTGATATTTATTTCAGGAAATTGATATTTATTTCAGGAAATTGATATTTATTTCAGGAAATTGATATTTATTTCAGGAAATTGATTCTTATTTCAGGAACTTGATATTTATTTCAGGAACTTGATATTTATTTTAGGAACTTGATATTTATTTTAGGAACTTGATATTTATTTCAGGAAATTGATATGTATTTCAGGAAATTGATATTTATTTCAGGAAATTGATATTTATTTCAGGAACTTGATATTTATTTCAGGAACTTGATATTTATTTCAGGAACTTGATATTTATTTCAGGAACTTGATATTTATTTCAGGAACTTGATATTTATTTCAGGAACTTGATATTTATTTCAGGAAATTGATATTTATTTCGGGAAATTGATATTTATTTCAGGAAATTGATATTTATTTCAGGAACTTGATATTTATTTCAGGAACTTGATATTTATTTCGGGAAATTGATATTTATTTCGGGAAATTGATATTTATTTCAGGAAATTGATACTTATTTCAGGAAATTGATACTTATTTCAGGAAATTGATACTTATTTGAGGAAATTGATATTTATTTCTGGAAATTGATATGTATTTCTGAAAATTGATGTGTTTCTGAAAATGGATATTTATTTCTGGAAATTGATATTTTTATCTTGAAATCAGTATTGCTCGGATCGGAGTTCCCTCAGGGACTCACTCGCGGGATGGGGCCCGTGTGTGGGTACGGGGACTCGCGTCCCCGGGGGCACCCGAATCGCCTATAGGTCGTTGCGTCCACAAATCAGTAGATTTGGGCTCGATGTGGTTTCGATTTTGTTTCCATTTTGCTTCAACTGGTTTTCGATTCTGTTACGATTATCTTTCAATTGGTTTTCGATTCTGTTTCGATTTGTGTCGTTCATCTCGCTCTTGTTAGTCACAACGAACGAAGAAAATTCATCAAAGGAAGAAAATTCATCGAAAGAAGAAAATTCATCGAAAGAAAAAAATTCAACGAAAGAAGAAAATTCATCGAAAGAAGAAAATTCATCGAAAGAAGAAAATTCATCGAAAGAAAAAAATTCATCGAAAGAAGAAAATTCATCGAAGAAAGAAAATTCATCGAAAGAAGAAAATTCATCGATCGAAGAGGAATCATCGAACGAAGACTCCAGATTATTTATAAATTAGTTTTAGTGCGTGCGTTAGTTATTAAGATTGTATATCGTCGTTGTAATTATGTCGAGTAATTATTGCCGTAACTTGACTTTGCTCGCCACGTTTTCTGACTCCGACACAGCCTTCTGCTGTGTCGGCCTTGCTTGCAGGTCCTGAGCTGGTCCAGTTTCGGTATCCGGCGTGAAGTCATTGAGAGGGATGTCTAAGAGACTCGTTCACTCGTCTTCTGACGATCCTCTGTGTTAACGTAATCCTGGACACGCCATGTTCTCATGTCACCCAGTAGCGCCAGAAACCGTTTGAGCGCATCTCTTTGCCATCTTTCTTAGTGATGGAGTGGCGGGTATCGGGCTGGTCGGCTCAGGACTTGTAAGCACTGAACGCGTCGCGTCACCCTTGAACCAGAGCCTTTTGCTCTGGTTCGATCTTGTTTCTCTCTTTGAAAGAATCAGAGCCTTCCGCCTGATTCGCTCTTGGTCCCTCGTGGATCGGAGACTTCTTCTCCGAATCACTCTTTGCCCCGCAATAATTACTCGACATACGCTAAATGGAAAAGAAGTCTTTTCCGTGAAAAGACTATTTTTCCATTTAGCGACCTGCGAACTTAGTTTCTAAGAATCGTTGTTGTAAGAAAGGGAGACAGAACGAAGGAAGACTTCGTTCTGACTCTCTTTCGGGTCTCTTGTGCAGCAACCTCCTCGTGGTGAGACCTGGGCAATCGATATTATCCACAATTCGCAAGATATTATAACTTATAAATTGTAGTATCTTGCATGTAGTAGATAATATCGAGCTAATAGCTGCACATTTAGAGTTTGCGTAAATATGTATTTTATATTAGAATGTAAGACTTAATAATTTCTTCGTTTTCCTTTGTTCAAGTGTTCCAGCTTCAGCTTTTTTTTTTCAATTAATAATAGAAATACGGAATTTCAATTTCAGAATACATGTACCTTCAACAAACACCTCCATTATTAATTTTTGGATTCGTAATTGGAATGTGCTCCTGAACTTTCAAAGTCCAACTTTCTCAAATTGATATTTTTGTCTTGAAATTGATATTCCTCTTATCGGAGTTCCCTCAGGGGCTCACTCACGGGATGGGGCCCGTGAGTGGGTACGGGGACTCGCGTCCCCGGGGCCACCCGAATCGCCTATAGATCGTTGCGTCCACAAATCATTAGATTTGGCCTCGACATGGTTTCGATTCAGTTTCGACTGGTTTTTCATTTGGTGTCGATTTCGCATCAACTGGTTTTCGATTCTGTTTCGATTTTGTTTCATCTGGTTTTCGATTCTGTTTCGATTTTTTTCAACAGCTTTTCCATTTGGAGTCAATTTTGTTTCAGCTGGTTATCGATTCTGTTCAAGAAAATTCATCTTGCGAAGAAAATTCATCTTGCGAAGAAAATTCATCGAAAGAAGAGGATTCGTCGAACGAAGACTCCAGATTATTCTTATGTTAGTTTTAGTGTGAGCGTTAGTTATTAAGATTGGCAATCGTCGTTGTAATTATGTCGAGTAATTATTGCCGTAACTTGACTTTGCTCGCCACGTTTTCTGACTCCCTCACAGCCTTCTGCTGTGTCGGCCTTGCTTGCAGGTCCTGAGCTGGTCCAGTTTCGGTATCCGGCGTGAAGTCATTGAGAGGGATGTCTAAGAGACTCGTTCACTCGTCTTCTGACGATCCTCTGTGTTAACGTAATCCTGGACACGCCATGTTCTCATGTCACCCAGTAGCGCCAGAAACCGTTTGAGCGCATCTCTTTGCCATCTTTCTTGGTGATGGAGTGGCGGGTATCGGGCTGGTCGGCTCAGGACTTGTAAGCACTGAACGCGTCGCGTCACCCTTGAACCAGAGCCTTTTGCTCTGGTTCGATCTTGTTTCTCTCTTTGAAAGAATCAGAGCCTTCCGCCTGATTCGCTCTTGGTCCCTCGTGGATCGGAGACTTCTTCCCCGAATCACTCTTTGCCCCGCAATAATTACTCGACATACGCTAAATGGAAAAGAAGTCTTTTCCGTGAAAAGACTATTTTTCCATTTAGCGACCTGCGAACTTAGTTTCTAAGAATCGTTGTTGTAAGAAAGGGAGACAGAACGAAGGAAGACTTCGTTCTGACTCTCTTTCGGGTCTCTTGTGCAGCAACCTCCTCGTGGTGAGACCTGGGCAATCGATATTATCCACAATTCGCAAAATGCTATAATTTATAAATTATAGTATCTCGCAGGTAGTGGATAATATCGAGCTAATAGCTGCACATTTAGAATTTGCGTAAATATGTATTTCATAGTAGAATGTAAGACTTTTAATACTTTCTTCCTTTTCCGATGTGCCAGCTTCAACAATTATTTTCAATTAGTAATCCAAATACAAAGTTTTCGTTTCAGAATACATGTAACTCTTGCTCTCGTGAGCGAGTGTTAAATTGATTTGCACTCCTGCAGTAGATTGTAGGTTCTGATGTAGTCTAAATATGATGTACGTACTGAGATGTACGTTACATATCGCATATTATTTCGACATTGAAACATTATTTTATATTCAAATTAAATAATTGGTTGAAACTAGTTCTTATCCGGACTAAGGTTTCTATCACAAGCGATGAGATAAATGTTTTGTCCTGCTTTTCGAAGCTGTGGAAATTCAGAGGCACGTTGCTTTTTAATCTAAACCACAATTTTATTGAACGATCGTTTGAATATTCGATGACTTCTTCAAAAATCATTATCATTTTTTAAAATTTTTTATGCGAATATAAAATTGTTAAAAATTTTGCAATTTTCAATTCGTGGTTTTTTTATTACATGTATGTACACCTGATTATATAGATAAAAACCATGTTCACCAAAGCAATTTGCAGAACACACGTGTAGTTTTAATATTATTTTCATCATTTTTATATTATTAACAAATGTTAACTTATCAACATAACTAATTTGAATTTTAACACGAAACGTACTGTTTTCCGATATGAAAATGTTAAGAAATGTATAAACTTTCGCGGCATGATAATTGTTGCTGTGTACACGAGCATGTGTAAACTGATATTCAGATATTAAAAATTATGCAGATTAGAATACGTCGTCGAAAGCCTCAAATAAAATTCTTTCTTACATATTGTATAATAAAGCAATGTCTCTTTGGACACTTTAGAATTAAACTAATACAATAGAAAATTTGTATTACTTTATACATATTCATTAAAAATATTATAATGAAAATTTAATTTAATGAATTTAATAAATTTATGAAAATTTCAAGTACTTATTTTAAAAACAAGAAAACACAAGCATAGTTAATATATGTGTAATGTGTACGCACTCATCAACTGCATAGAACTTGTATTGATTTTAAGTGTAAAGAAAGTAAACTATTGGTTTAAAGTGTATAAAACTATTATAATATACATTCATTAGTGACACGAGTAATAAAAATAATATTACGTATAGAAACCAAATTAATTTTACTACAATTCGTATTTTTGTAATACATTCTTCATAAATATTATTTTCACCGTTCAAATACACGCGCCCTATACATTAGTAGCCTCCAAAACACCCGTAGTAAAAATAAAGTATACGGAATATTCAGTTCTTGCTAATATGGCTAAATTCGTGAACTATCGGTAATATTGAGCGCGACACCGAAATGGTACGGGGGCCACAATCACGGACTTGAAGGACTGTGCATAAGTCTGCGGGGGCGTTCCAAAAGACGGAAGGGGGATCAACTTGTCGGCCATCTTGGTAGGCCAAATAGGTGGTGCGCTCTATAGGCAACTTTAAATACTAATGTAACCCACGCTACGGACCCACACTCGGCTACTGATCACTCTGTACTGCTCTCTACCCGGTGGTTGCAACCTCATGTAGTTCACCACTTAACCGTTCCATTTCGATAGAGTCCGCTATCGTACTAGGACATTTTCTACAGAGTCGGTAATTCAGAACCGTAGACAGAAAAATGCATTGCATGCAATGTCTGTAGGTATCTTAGGTCTGTGGTCTGGAGTTGCATTTCTAGAAAAACTCGAGTTCCGTCTCTAGAATGCAGTGATTCATGGTGCATTTCAGTGCCAACAACATTCGCCTAACGTTGGACGAGAACTTCGGAAAGAACTGCAAAGAACCTTATCGATTCAGAGAAAATACATCCTTGGCTCCAAGTATTTTCTTTCAACCATGTTCTCGCATCATGCTTTGTCGATATTCCCCGTTTTGTTCTACGACAAGCAATAAACCGTTCCCTTGAGGGTATTATTTCGTTCTTGTGGTAGAAGTTACACCATTGTATTCGCATACTTGCGCACACCTGAAGGCATATTCAGTAGAAAAAGTTATTTCATATTTGTAAACATCGAACGGAGTAAGTTGCAATTATATAATAATAAATTTACGCAATAAATCGCATTTCTCGAGCATTGCTTGCTATTCTACTGTTCGTTCTGCTCCTATTTTGACTAGTCATTTCTTTAACCTATCTAGAAAGACATAAAGAGAAGGATATCCGCTAATATTCTGCTGATTTGTTGAGTTTCTGCACGATAGTAAATGTTTAATCCATATCATATATAATATTAAAGTTTAATAACTACTTTTTAATATAAATAATTGGTGAGGCATTAAGATTATCACTGGGTACCTCCTCTCATATGCTTGTTTCATGTTTTATTAGTTTATCTGTATTCGATAGGACTAAAATGACTGGCGGTACAACCACTGAAAAGTCTGCCAACAACCCCTTAGAGCAGTTCGTACTGCTTGCGAAAACTGCGAAGGGGGCAGCCGCCATAGAACTAATAAAGCAAGCCGTTGAAACGCCAGGCGTTCATGTATTTGGGGAGTTGCTAGACATGCCCAATATCAAAGAGCTAGAGACTGGGCCCTACGTTCAATACTGGAACACTTTGAACTTATTCGCTTATGGTACCTACAAAGAATACTTAAAGAACAAAGACAAGGTTCTAGAGCTAACTCCCACGCAGAAAAAGAAGCTGCAGCACTTAACTATCGTAACACTAGCCACAAAGTCCAGATGTATACCATACTCTGTGCTCCTCGAGGAGCTAGATATAAAAAATGTTAGAGACTTAGAGGATTTAATAATCGAAGCTATTTATGCCGACATCATACACGGCAAGCTAGATCAAAAGAATTCACAGTTAGAGGTAGATTATGCGGGTTTGGGGCGAGACGTTAGACCAGATGATACCAGAGTGGTGGGTGAAACATTAGCCGCTTGGGGACAGGCGTGCGACACTGTGTTGGCATGTATCGAAGATCAAGTTACCAGAGCTAATCTGGAGAAGCAAAAAGCTACCAATCACAAAGAAAGAATACAGAGAGATGTAAGTATATTGTGGGTGGACATAGAGGAACGTGGTAGCCTTTTTCCTATGGATTTGTAATTTTTCGGTAGATTGCCAATATAAAGAAGAAGATAGCGCAAATCATTGCGAGTGGAGTGCAGGAGGCTGATATGCCTGGAGGTAGTTCCGGGGCGGGAGGAAGCGAATCTAGTAGAGAAGCCTTATCGATTCCTCCAGATCTAAAGAAGAAGCAAATAAAGATCAAAGGTATGAAAAGCAGTGGTAAGTACTGGAAGACATAAATTCAGTTATCTTCTATCCCCATGAAATGTATCCTATCGACAATAGGATGCCCAGTATGCCTCGTATTATTCACACTCATTGATACTTAAAATCCTTGCAGTCCTAAATTAATGTCAACCGCGATCAATAATGATTAACAATAATCGAGGAGTACTACTGCTTACCCAAGGGAAATGTTTTCATTTTGAAAGAAACCAATCCTGCATATACAGTTGATGTACCACAGAATTATACATCACTGTTTTTGTTTCAACGTTTTGTTACATGGAATTTACAAATTTGTTTAACGTGATGTCGTTTGTGTTGTGTGTTAAAGATGAATGAAAAAGGAGATGATATAGGGTGATGAACCAGTGATAAGAGTATACATATTGATGATTCTAAATGGCAAAATGGTGGGAAAAATGTAGAATAAAATTTTTTATCGGAGATTTCGTTCTTCGTGTGCTGCTTTTGAGTGAGAACGTTTCTCGTTACTTGACCGATCACGAAATTCAAGCAGAGTTTCGTAAAAAATCTTTATTCTCTTATTTTTACCTTCCTTTCGCTTAGAATACTCTAGTTCATCGTTAAGGAGTAGTTAAATATATAAAAGAATTCGTAATTATCATTGGAGCTGGGTAAAATCAGTTTCGAACAGATCTTCGTTCAAATATTCATAGGAATAGAAATTTCTTCAAGTACTGCCCGACTCTAATTAATTTTCACATGCACGAATATGTCTTGATAGATTAGGTTCTAAGAGCAAACGGAGTCACAGACCTGGATTTGTGCATAATATTTGATTGCCAATCGGTATCATTAAATTAAAAACTTCTTTGTGAAAAAATTGCCTGGTCCTTAATTGTTTACGAGCGTATGTTAATTAGAAAATCAGCCGGGCTTGCAAGAAATGCTGAAATTATCGAATAAAAACTTTTCTGAACGTTCTCTTCATTGTATTGGGGACTGGGGACATGAATTTTGGCAAATGTCAGTGGCTCATAATTAGCTAAAAACACTACAGGCGATTGTCTTCGGAATATATAAAACTATAAAACAGATAATAATACAGTCTCTTCACGACGGACGGGAGAAACATACTTTTATAAATAAGGTTACAAATTTTGTAATATTCTACGAGAGTCTATAGTCAGACCAAAGATCTTCCACTTTGCGTTGTGAGGTGTAGGTTTCCACGATTTTTACAGTCAGATTGAGAAGAGTATATCGTTTGTTGTTGCTCATCGATTATGGGATATACAGGGGGTTTGCAGTTTACTTATAGATTATGAGTATAGGATATAGGATATCATATGAGTATATGATTTACGATAGAGTAAAATCTCTATAGAAAATAATTTCGGCAAAACATTGTATAGACTTTATTTCAAAACCTTACTGCAGGGATGTTAGGTAGGGGCCCCTCAAACGCTTGCTTCTCCCACCAACCTCTCTTTCATGCGCGAGGCCTGCGCACTGTTCGCAACGCGCGAAGCACTTCCTTCCCTTATGGTAACGGCGAATGCTGGTGGGGGACAGTGGGCGCTATGGTGGGGACAGTTTTGTCTCAATTGAGATAAAAATGGCCATCCCTGTCTTACTGGTTTAGATCTCAAAATTATGCTTAATTATTGAGTGCCCAACTGCACAAAGTTTATAATACTCAATAATATGTCTAACAAGTCTTAGAAACAAAATAAAAGAATAATAATACAGTTCTCCGAATTGTATTGAATTTTTTTTTAATAACAGAATGGTGCAACATAGAGAATCTCACCAAAATCCAGTATTCTAGTCAAACAATTTTTCTTTAAAGACTTTTTTTTAAGATTAAAAAATAGAGTATTCATCTTGGGCGACCTGTTCACTCTAGACATCCTGCATACATTCGCAAATCACATACACTCGCGTTTAAAAGCGGTATCGATCCTTTCTTTGTTGTTTTCGTCGAGCCGTTCTTTCTTCCATTCTCTTTTACTAAAGAACCCGATATATTTAGCCGCGAGAGAGTGAGAGAGCAAAATGTAACTAGTCAGATCGAGGAAAACGATTAAAGAAAAAACAGAAAGGAAAGGAAGGTTGTATGCTTAGGAGAGCGTAACGCTATACGAACGACGTCGTTGGTTAGCGAACGAAGAATGTCAAATCGAACTTCAAAGCGTTGTAATTGCTAATGGAATAAACAGATAATTTATTTTAGCGAGGCTTTTTCTATTTTTCCGCACCCTTGAATGCCACTCCTTGTTTCTGCGAGCCGGGACATTTGTTGGTAGAATTAACTAGGGTCATAGTCACTTCTATTAACACTAGACACGACGATGGTCATCGAGTCTCTGTGTTTTGAAACTTCGCTTTGAAATAATTTATATTCGAAGTCAGCTCGATTTTTAATGCTGTTTTAGCTATAGAGGTTAATCCTAGTAAACTTCATTCAAGTACATCCATTTTTATTTAAGTTATACAGGGTGTTGATTTGAAAACTTTCCAGCCGAATATCTCGAAAAGTATGAAAGATATTAAAAAAGTGTAAAATACGTGTTCAAGGATTTCGAGGAGGAAAGAGGGGGGCAGTATCAGTTTTTTATTTTGGTGGCGTTCTCAAGGTCATTTGAAGGTCAACTTTGTTTTCAGATGGAAACCTGTATTTTTTATTATGGTATCTTATTGTACGTAAAAAAACAGCCATTTTCGTAGGATACTTTTTTTTATCTGTGCACTAGTTTCGCAGATATTTAATGTATAATTATAAGATAGAATCTTTTTTACTAAAATTGAAAGAATTTAAAAAACAGGATGTGTATCATCATGGTGTCCATTACATTTGCACAAAAGTTCAAATCTCCGAAATCGGGAAATTAATGAACAAAAACGTAGAATTTTCATTAAATCGTGTTATTTTAATCTAAACGTTTTGATAGCGCCGGAGACTGTCGAAACGATGTTTAACTAAATGGTGTGGCTAACGAAATGTGCCTCATCCAATTTGTTAAAATTCGTCGTCGTTATCGTTATAGCAAAGGAAAATTGTCTTGAATTTTACTATTGGCAATTATTGATTGCTTCGCAGGGTATCGAAATCATTAACAGTAAACCTACCAAACACTACAAATACCTGGTGAATGTTGCCTTATGAAAATGGCGGGAGTAAATTTATTTAGATAATCAAGGAAATTTATTCCATTATTCTCCATTAATGCACATGTATAGCTTTAATAATTGTAGAATATAAAATCGGTCATTTGACCGTGGTAGGTTTAGTGTTAAGTAGATAGTTGATTGATTACGTGTTTTCTCAGTCTCACGAATGTTTTAGTGACACGCTAATCACAAATGATATTGCCTAATCGGGATTTTCAGGATCCACTAACCCGGTAAAGCACCACGAAATGAACGATGAGCCGAAATGAGAAGTTCACCCGTTCAGGTGAAACCTTGTGGCAAATCAGCAACTTGGTCGGATCATTCTGTCTCTGTCTCTGTCTGGCACGATGATGATGATGAGCGGCGCATCGTTCTCTCTGTAATTTTTTTGTACTTTTGGAGAAATAAACTGCATCCTGAAACATGTCTCACGCTTATTGTACAAGATGCACCTTGCTGCACGTGAATAAGAACGACCGAGATGATCTAGAGCAGGGTTATCTTTCCTTTGTCTGCTCAGTGGAATTATCAGACTGACTAATTAAAACGTTAACCAACGAGTCCAGATGATTGTAATCGCTGCAGTACGTTCTAACAACGAAAGTTAATACTTTTTACAGTATTCTCTCGCTGTAGTTACAGTATTGGCAGTGTCAACGACCTAAATTGTGTCTGCTACTCTTTATAAACACGTTGCTTGTCCCGATGATGTGACTATAAGGAGTGAATACTGTATAAATTTAATGCAATGTAATTTTATTTATCTTGAAGCATTGTTTAGTCGTTAGGAAATTTTCTGTCGAAAAGAACATCTATAATTCGATTAAAGATGTTACTACACAGAATTAATCAATTCATTAAGAAAGTAAAAATGAAATCAGAACGTATTGGAGGTCCAATTAGACTAACCATACAGTTATGTGTTTATTATACTTTAATAAGTTTCGTATTTTATTGTGCTTTACAATGTAAATGAATAAAGTGTATAAACTAGGAAGTTCCCACTTAGTATGTAATATTTACACGGCGGATTATACATTTGTAGTATAATACCATGTATAGCAGAATGTTTAATAAAAGTTAATGCAATTTTTAGTTTATTTTGAACCTGATGTTATAGCAGAATGAACTCATTTTTCCTGTTTCTGAAATCCATGAAAATCCATATTTTACATAAACAAGTAATCTGGTAGTAGTCTTGGTGAAATAAAAATGACTGAAATAATGAATTTTGATTGTTTCATAAAGCGTTTATTTTATTATTTTATAGTGACCCAATCAGTGATGCCAGATCCACCCAAAACTGGGTTGATTTTCCTCTCCTCCTTTTCCCCTTCCACTATCCCATTCCTCTACCTGAGCACACTCCGACGTCCCCCACTAAGACCGTAGACTGGCCACGTGACATGCCGCGCAACGTATCACATATTACTCTGGTCATCAGGGAGGTAGTAAACTGTATTCCCCTCGATTCAACCGTTCTGGCATCACTGGACCCAATTAGAAATCCAAGGTGTTGATGCAGTATACAGTGTATTTCGAAAATAGGACTTAGCGAGAACTTCAAATCAGCCCATAAACTATTAACACTAGATTTATGGAGCCCGTCAAAATGACGGATTAAAAAATTTTTAATTCACGATTATTAAGAGTGTAAGGAGGCATTCGTGAGGAATTATTAAATAGATTTATTTTTTGGTGTACATATTACAATAAAAATCGCTGAAGATCTAAGTAAATACAATTTTATTATTTTTATAAAGTAATGTAAAATAATCAATTTTAGTGCTCCGTAAACCTAGCGTTAATAAAAATAATAATTCTTGATTTATCTAGGAAGCAGAAATTATCATTTATTTTACTATTTAACCGTGGTTTAACGAAAAATGTCCAAATAATATATATAGTGTGTCTTGAAAGTAGGATTTGGCGATAATCAATAACAGCACATACTCGGTTACTTTTACAATAGATTTTATTTTTACTGTTTTTTTTCATTCATCCGTTGTTGTCCCCTTTAATGAATACATCGCAATATCCACTTATAATTGTGTTCCTACCTTAGCGCTCGTACGTATTTAAAATATGTTTAGACCGTAACAGTTTTGAACGTGGTATTTTTTTTTTAAAGTTCTTGACATTGTCATTGCATTGCATCATTTGATTATTTTAAATAATTTATCGGCGTGCTGGTTGCTCCTTCGCACTCTTAACACTGTTGAACGTTATGACTAAATTGGTTCCGTATGAACTAAACTTTGTTTTATTTCACTTCGTGACTCGCTGTATATATTACGCAGATATATTTACAATTTTCACCTTAAATAATATTTACACACCCGGCCGTATTAGGATTATCGTTTGAAAACGGTTAAGTATATTTGCGTTGTTCCATTTGGCCAATACCATGATCGCGAAAAAAACAAATTAATGGCCGCCGATCTCTAAACGCTTAACATTTAAGCTTTACATTATTTAGTCGCTGAAGGTGTTAATCATAACGAAAAATTAGATCTTCGAAAGCCAGAACGATGGATACAGGGCTCATTTGTACCCAAAGTCTGGCACGATCTCTACAAATCGGAAATTGAAATTTTTCTACACACAAATACACAGGATGATTCTACGTCATCGAATCTAATCTACATTGTTACAGAAATTTTTCTAGTCTAGACCCGCGGCTCTAATATAATATTCGGGAATTAATTTTAAGAAAACGATTAAACCTCGTCAGCTGCAATTTTGTACGTGTACTTATACACTTGTCAAGTAACAACGCAAATTTTTCTGACACATTTGATTAAGAACTATGAGAGTTATTAATAATAAGCGTACAGAGCATGTCCAATTGGTCACATTTCTCGCGTGATGACTCGTGCACTTCTTAATAATTACAACAATTTTTAATAAAATGTTTTCGTTGGTTGAAATATACAGGGTGTTCACGCTATTACTAGCCAGCGTTTTTCTTGCAAATAATAAATATTAAAAAAAAGTGAAAGAGGAAAAAGTAATATTATTTTTTGCAAGCAACGTAATGGCGTGTGTAATTTTTTTGTATTTGCACTATTTTCATGAAAATGTCGGTGACCTCTAATTTTTGTAAATGGAATGTTATATATTTTTTTGTACCACATGAAAGCGTGTGTCAAGACAAATTCATTCGTATACGACACAATGACCTTCAAGATCATACAAGGTCAGAAATGGAAGAAACATTTTGAACATTTCGTACTTTTAATGCGTTTACAAGTAAACTTTATTGACGAGGCTATAGTAAATGTTCAATATAACTTCCTTGTGCATGACTCCATATTACCCCAGATAGCAATCGGACGTCCAATGTACGTCCGTACCGGACATATGTACGTCCAATGTACGTCCGTACCGGACATATGTACGTCTCAGGGACGTACGATATGTCCGAGATATGTTCTATTTATGTCCCAGGTATGTCCGACAGAGGTCCCAGTTACATTCCAGTACGTACATAGGACGTCCCGCGCGGACGTTAATTGGACGTTTGTCGGACATATAAAAGCGTGTTTGCACCTTAAAAAATGTTCTAAATATGTAAATATCGGTTTAAAAGAATTCTACAAAAATACCATTGATTATCACATAGCTAGAAAAAGAGGAATTGATCAAATAAAAAAGAGTGGACTTATGCCGGACGCGAACCTAGTATAAGCATATCAACAGTCGAGCGCCTAATGCGCTGACCCAACCGAGTTCTGGGTAACACGATTAATATTTTCAGTTACTATGCGCGCTGATGTACGAGTTAATCGTAATACTAATCAAGTTAATTTCATTTTTCAACTATTTCTGTGAAATGTTCAAGTTTATCAGTGACCAATAGACTTACAGAATAAATAAAATCTAACAATTTGAAGATTAGCTCATTTTTTCAGGGAAGAAACGTCGAAAAATTCGTTTTTTTCAAACAACGGCGCCGCGAACTTAAAAATCTGAAAAAATTCATAAACTATATTTCGAGTATAATAATAGAAACACAATATAGCATCCGAAAACGTACGAAATAATCTAAGTCCCACGTCCCTGGCAAGTCAAAATAATCTAAGTCCCACGTCCGTGGTACGTCCGAAATTTATGTCCGAGGGATGTCCCACGGACGTAAAAAACGGATGTCCATGGGACGTCCGAAATTTATGTCCGAGGGATGTCCCACGGACGTAAAAACGGACGTCCAAGGGACGTCCGAAATTTTTATCCAAGGGACGTCCCGCGGACGTACACGACGGACATTGGACGTATCGGACGTAAAACGGACGTTCCATGGACGTACGGTGCTATCTGGGTCGGCTCTATTAATTACATTCTTGTTAGCTTCTTCTAACGTTGCCCGAAATATTAATGCACATGATTGAGTTAGTTTCCTTTCAAAGTCTTTTACATTTCTCGATGTTGTGTATCGTGAATGATATCTTTACGAAATATTACGTACGTAATATTCAAAATTGTGCTGCCATTTCTGACCTTGTATGACCTTGATGGTCATTGCGTTGTATACGAATAAATTTTTCTTGATACACGCTTTCATATGATATAAAAAA
Source organism: Sphecodes monilicornis (assembly GCA_913789915.3). NCBI lineage: Eukaryota > Metazoa > Arthropoda > Insecta > Hymenoptera > Halictidae > Sphecodes > Sphecodes monilicornis. The sequence goes on along the minus strand of OU565297.1, from coordinate 9,802,235 downwards.
ATATATGGCATTTCATTCAAAAAATTGAAGGTCACCTTCATTTCTAAGAAAATAGTGCAAACACGAGAAAATTACATATGCCATTATATTACTTACCAAAAACAGTATTACTTTTTCCTCTATCATTTTTTTCTAATATTTATTATTAGCAAGAAAAATGCTGGCTAGTGATAGCGTGAACACCCTGTACACGAATGTCAGCTGAAATGTCAACTTGCTAGGTTTCATCCTTTTCTCAAAATTAATTGTCAAATGATACACTGTCTAGTACCACGTAATTTTTAAATTGATTTTTATGGGACTATGTCTATTAATTTTATGGATTTAGAGTACTTGTAGATTTTGAATATTGTTTCAGAATCATCCTGTATAGTCGCAACGACGCTAGAGGTTGTCTGCGAATAAATTATCTCGAGGATATTGAACATTTTTCAGTGACTACCGCTACAAATGAAACCTCGCTGTGTCTACGCGTATGATAGAGTGGGATATGTGTATCGTTTGTGCTTATGGTTTACATAGTCACGACTCTACGTAAGAATTTACAGTTGTTCGCACACTTATATACAAAAGACGCTACAGAACAATGTTGTTCTTTCTTTGTTTTCATAAAAATTTCAACTATTAAAATTAGAGCGATTATAGTTGTACGAGAAAACATTCGGAACACGCGAACGTTGCGCCGCATTTTTAAGTTCTACGTTTAGCAATTCCTATAGTCTGCAGAGAGGAGTCGAAAAGAAGGAAAAAGATTTTCCAATAGTCTACTACGATCTTGTAACCACACCTCGAAATCGTTTAAAGCGAATTTTATATAGTATCGAATACGTATATTTGTTTTTTTTTTTAAACTTTCCTCTTGAATTGTCTTACATTCTAGGATCTCGTATGTATATTTACAGAGAAATAGTCGTATGTACAGAAAAAAATCTCGTTAAATAGGATTATCGTTTTGTATCTCACTTTTCTTCTGGTTTACTTTTTGTTTTTTTTACAAAAATTACAGATATCGGTGAAATATCGCCTCGTTTTAATTTTATCTTTTGTCCATCATTCGGCGCAATTATTCGTATTTGGCAACGATCTGGCTAACTTTCAATGTTCTTGCTCGCTTTTTCCCTTCGTTTTCGTTTGTATCTTTACAGCACACAACCATTCCATTATTTACAGTAGCGTCTCGTGTTTGTCTATTAATTAACGAGTCGCGTTAACGTCCACCGTGAAAACGGCCGGTCTATGTACAAAAGAGATTTATACGCAATCCACGTGATTAATTTCACGTATTATGTTACGATCACAGAGGAAACCAGAACAGTCCTTAACATGCGAGTTAATAATTAATTAAAGTCGATGGTTAGGCGTCACCTATGGCGAACGGTGCGTGTTGTCCGATACTTAGCGACATTATATGGACTCGTGTGTTTATTGGTTTCGACCGGGATTAATTGCGAACCTTGCTATTACGGCGGATAATTTGGTTGTTCGGCTACATAACAATTTATTTGAACGAGGAACACAAAGTAATGCTTTATTGTTCGTTTGAACACAGATCAAAATCGTACGATACATCTATGGATCTCTTCTCACATGTGGAAAACGTGTCAGAAACCATATAAACATAAATAAAACGTGTGAGAGTAAAGAAGATATGTTAGAATACAGGACAAAAATATATAAAACATGTTACAAAACGTATTAAAATAAATACAGGGTGTTCCATTTAAGTCGAGATTGTAAATAATCTCGAAGACATATGATTTAAAAAAGACAAACTGGCACATGTCCTTTAGTGTTTCGAGTGAGGAGTCAAATGGCACTACAAATTTTCTAATTAGTGGGCGTTTTCAAGGTTGCTTCATGGTCATTTTGTCTTTTTTATCATTAACCCATATTTTTTATTTCGGAATCATATTCTACGTAAGAAAATGCAGAACTTTTGTTTGAAACATTTTTTTGTAAGTTTGTAAGAACTTTATTATGTGTTCACGAGTCTTTTATTAAACGAATTACTAAGTGTCTCGAAGTTGAGGGTAAAAATTTCGAGCATTTATTGTGATGTTCTTAAATGAGATAAAAAATCTTCCAGAAGAAAGTAGCGTTGCCATTTTAATACAAAAACAAACTTAACCTTGACATAAACATAAAAAATCAGCTAAATATCTGAAGAAATATTGAACTTACAAAAAGGTGTTTCAAATAAAATTTGTGTATTTTTTTACGTAGAATATGTTTCCGAAATAAAAAATAAGGGTTTATGACAAAAAAGACAAAATGACCTTGAAATAACCTTGAAAACGCCCCCGCATTAGAAAACTAGTACTGCTATTTGGCCCCCCCGAAACACTAAAGGACAGTTTGTTTGTTTTAAATCACATGTCTTCGAGATTTTTTACAATCTCAACTTAAATGGGACACCCTGTATAGTACGTATGAAATTAAACATAACATATCAGATTACATTAAACGCGTTAAAAAGGCCACGTAAATAGACGATTTTTTAATAACATCGTGTAAAAAATGAACCAGCTATATTTAATTTTTAACAATTAAAAATGTCTTTACAGTCGCACATAGAAGTACTTGAATAAACCATATATAGTCTACGGTAGAATTTATTTGTAAAACAGATGTTCGGCACTTAACAATACACATAAGAGTGTAACGAACACTAAACAATAATTTTATCACTTTTAGAAACAATTTTTATCTTTGTGGTTTATTTAAATACTGTACAGAGAGACTGTAACGCCATTTTTTATTGTAATCTTCCATTTGAATAAAATTGTATCGATCCGGCTCTCAGTTTGTAGTTTTCCCATAGTTATCGTATAGAATGATATGTCGAAAACGTTAACATAAATGTTTAATTAGCTCGAATAACGCCTTTAGAATGAAATCGGTAAAATGAATGTCTATTTGATTTATATTCTTGCAGACTGGCTTAGAACACTCTGAATTCGCATGAACACCTGCAGGCTAATGAATACAGGAAGTACGAAGAATCACGTTGTAATTTCACCTTAATTAACGTAATAGTTCATCAAATTAGGTAATACTTTTTATAGTACACATGACACACGACAACGCAAGAGGTGTGCAAATCATTAGACTGTGTATAGTTCACAACTTTCTAGCGTTTTACAAGAAAGTATATCAAAGAGTATTATTTATATAATTTGGACAATTCTTTGGTGCACTGATTACAAAAGGTAAACTATTGTTCCTTCGTAAAAAAGTTTTCTTCATAAACAATTATCAATACCATGTATTTGCGAGCTTGTTCTCTTCCCATAATGGATTTCTATTGTTTCACGTTATCGATTACAATTTTACAAAAATGTTTATTGCATTTGAACACCATGAACGCCCCACTTGCATACGTTAGCAGGATATTTGCCTGTTTCTTTTTATAATGTATGAAATTATACAAGTTCTAAGAATTTTTCTTTGCATCATTTGGATTAACAATTTCCAGTATTATACGAAAGAAAAAATTGTTCAGTAGACTGCGGATTTTTATGCAGAATAAGATTTTTCTACATAGATTACATGAAACAGGAGTTTAATGAAAGATAATTTCTCCTCTTAATAATTTTAATAGGTTGAAAATAATATGAATATGATTCTAAATTCTTTTGGTGCCTTTTTTACTGTTTTTATTCTGTCATACTGTTTCTTCTACTCATTTTTGTCGTAAGTGCAAAAGATCTGCAGTCTATTTATGAACAACTTTTAAAGTCTGTACTTGTTCCATCATTATTGTTCCCTTTATTCCTCGAAACTTGTTAGTATTATTGAACATTTTTGTTAGTTATATTTTTCTTCACTTTTTTCACTGCTAAAATCTCTCCACTATGGTTCAAGAATTTAATAAATCGCTAGTATCCGCAATTAGTTAGGCGAAATCCTCCTACCTTGTGCAAGCATGGACCAACCGCGTTATTGCAAATAATATCGCAAACGGGGCGTACTTCTCAAGAACAGTTGCTAACAGTTAGACCAGGGATGGGCATTTTTGTCACAATTGAGACAAAACAGAAGCAGGCGTTTGAGGGGCCCCTGCCGTGCCCAGCACGGAATTAGACCCTTCGCAAAACTCGAGTCTAATAATTCGCAGACCTCCCCGCACACTTCCGGTAGAGCTAAAATAACGCGCTTGTGTTTCAGAGGACAATCGAAACACTTTTTTTTCTCTCGTTTCGCCGTCTCGATGTACAGTCAGTCGTATTTACAAAACGTTATGTTTAAACAACTACGGGTTTCTTCGAGATTGGTTTCAGGTTCAAAATGGCGGACTCCGGGGAGGGTTGCTGCTATAAGGAGATGTCGGCTTGGTTCACCGGCCCGTTGCCTATCCTCGCGTTATTGTTTATTTGTTTCGTTGTGTTCGCGTTCTCTTTGGTCATAATCGTCGTCGTCGCCGTCGTCGTCGTCGTCGTCGTCGTCGATGTAGGATTCTCCTTTGCGTCTTTGTTACTCACAATTCCTGTTTGTTCAAGATCGTTGCTCGAGGTTTGTGTTAACCGCGAGATCACCGTTGGCGCTGGTTTGCCATTTTTCTGGTCCTTCACCTCCAGCTCGTAATCTGCAGACAAAAATATTCGCGTAATTGGAGAACAACAATCATCCTGCTGTTAAACGCTAGGTCCACTCTAATTAGCTGTTCTATCTACGAAATAAAAATTTTCTCTTCTATTAATAACTTGACCAAGTTGAAAATAATGTACATAACAACTGCTGATATTTCCAAATTCTTTAAATAGTTTAATTTGTTCGGGTTTGATCTAATAATGTTTGTAATAAACACATACAGTCCGCAGATTTAATTGATTCTTTTATGTATTGAAGTTTAATTAGATTTTAACATTTCTTCTTGTGCTTCATTAGCCAGTTAGCAATGTTTATATATATTTTTTATAAAAAAGCTTTATAAAAGTCGTTCTTCTTCATCACCCTCTGTTTTCGAGTTTAATTTAGGAAAGGAAGGCAGTTTTTCAATTATAACAATTTTTCCTGCACTAATCGTGCAAACTATATGAACGATCCTGTAGACCAGGGATGGGCACGGTAGGAGCCCCTCAAACGCCTGCTTCTCCCACCAACCTCTCTTTCATGCGCGAGGCCTGCGCACTGTTCGCGACGAGCGAAGCACGTTCTTCCTCTATGGCAGGGATGGGCAATTTTGCCTCAATTGAGGCAAAACCGTTCATACCGTAGCGACCTCTGTCCCCTTCCACCAAGCGCGGTACAATGGGGCAACGAAGACACGAGATATCAGCGTACGCAACGAACGTGCGCACTTCATAAAAGAGAGGTGGTGGGAGAAGCAGGCGTTTGAGGGTCTCCACCCGTGCCCACCACTGCTCTATGGTAATGGCGGATGCTGGTGGGGGACAGTGGGCGCTATGGTGGGGACGGTTTGTCTCAATGGAGACAAGAATGCCCGTCCCTGCTGTAGACTTCCCAAACATAACAGTACAACATCTTTTCACCAGATAAGAAATATTCAAACATGTTCAAACAATTTTTAAAGTTAAATTTCTGCCGGACACAGTGTTATTATTACGTGTACGAATTAAATTCTTGAGCTTTCCTTCATTTTCTTATTTAAACAGCAGCAAAAATTCTTTTGGCAATCATCTCTAATATTTCTTATTTCATCCAATGTTATTTCAAAAATGACAATCATTTTCACCCATACACATATATCAGTCATTTCTTCCAAATACCATAAACGCTTTGTTTATAGATTAAACACTCATCTCTACCATGAACGGACTAAAATCCGAAAGGGTTAAACGGAGAAGATTAACATCAAGTGCTTTGGCCAATGAACGGGTCAATTAATAAATTGTGAAGAGCCACGGATAGGTTAATTTAAAAGAGTCTCTAGGAACATCAGAAGGAAGCTGTTTCCCGCAGATGTTCCGCTGTCGGCCATCTTCTGAATATCAGCCGCTCAAAAATCGTCCTCTCTCCTCTCACTCTTTCTCTCTCCCTTTTTCTCTCTGGCCTTCTTTTTGTCGAAACGCTTAATTAAAAACTTTGGTTGCTAGCCGCATAAAGAGGAGAGCTCGAAACATGCTGGATGGAAAAACGGCTGGGAAAATACGGGGACAGTGGCGTTTTCTTCGCGGAGCTCGTTAGTCCCGTTAAACGCTGTTAACGAACATTGTTAAAATAGAAGCAGCCGCGCGGTTGTTGTAAATGTGTACTTTTTCGTTTTTACCGTCGGGAGGCAAGGTCGCCGCGGAAATGTTTTTCCGCTGTCGGTTTAAAATAAAACCCGCCGCGATTTTAAACGTTTCGGGCCAGGCGAAGTGACGATCCCCACCGGGATTATATTCTTTTTCTAGCATTTTATCAGTTGCCCGTATTACTGCGGTTTTAAAGCTGTCATATCGAAAAATATAATGACACAGTTTGCCACGATATTTACGTTCTCGGTAGATTAAATATATTAAAGCAGCGTTTCATAACGCGATTCTGATAATCCTTTTTCCCCCAACTTTTTAATAAAATTGCGGAAGTTAGAATAGGTACCGCTTTTTACCCTGCTACCCCGCAGCCTCTCGTGATTATGGTATTATTCCCTGTGAACGCATTTACATTACCGCGTTGTGGAATTAGTACAATATTTCTTTAAAGTTCAGATTTTGTAGTGTCGCTACAAAGTACTGCTAATAGGAAAGCTCACTTAGTTTGTAAATATTTTTCTAAATAGAAGTGCATATTTTTATCGTTATGACTTAATAGCCGAGATAAATTCAATATGTCGGCATTCTTAAATTTTTTTAATCATCGGTGAGTGGATTTAATTGTGTTATTATGTCACAGAAACAGATTTGATAACAATTGAGAGTGTAAATTAGACGAAGGTTGAATAAGTACTTGGCAAATAAAAATGGCGATTATTTTTGGGTGGTAGTGTTTAACTAGGCGATCAAATTATTAGAGCCACAGTATAAAAAATATCATTTTCTCATTTATGTGGTGAATACTGTTGTCTACAGTGCTGATGAATACACATTTATAAATTCCAAACAGAAATTCGTACAAAAATCTTTAACACTAGAACTACCGGACAATTCAAAATGACTGGTTTCTAAATTTTTCTTTTACAAATATTGAAATTATAAAAATGTTTTCCGGAGTAATGTTTTAGTCAAATTCTCTATTAGAATACATATTTAAACAAAAGTTGTACGGAAGTTGAATAAATGCATTCTTGTCGTTTTAGAATGCAATATACACCAGTCGCGGTTAGCGCTCGGAAGTTCTAGTGTTAATGTAAAAAGTTTTAATGTAAAATCGTTAATTTATGCTGCTTATGGTTTCAATACTTTCACCACACACTATAGTGGAAGTCACAAATGCACGGAGACGCAGAGAATTTATTAAACGAAATCCTTGGTTCGAATTGGACATTGATAGACAATAATGCAGTCGGGTCAGAGAAAATTTCCCAGAGTCAGCCGATAGTCACTCACATTCGCTCTGCGTCCAGCAGTCAATGGTGCTGATAATGTGCTTCTTGACACCTTTATTCTGATCGCACGTGGCACCTGTCAGCGTCGCGGGCGCTATCATGCTCGAGACATTTGTCGCCGTCATTGCCGAGCTTTTGGTCGTGCTGTATCTCGGGGGCATCATGCTCTGACGAACGTTCCTCTCCGGTCGGATCAGGATGATGTACAGCTGTCCCAACAAAAAAAGAAAAACAGAGGTTCTCGTTTTACAGAAGGTTCTCGCCAACGCGAATTGAATCCAAGTGAAATTACCTTCGGAGTGAACAAACACGCTATAGTCACAGACGCTGACAGGCTGATAGTCACTGACATCGAGGTGATCCTGAGAGCGACGTTGTTGTCGGTGCCGAAATACAGAGGCACGAACGCCAACCATATCACGCAGGTCGTGTACATTGTGAAACCTAAACGGAAAATCATCGGAAATAACAATTTTGATCACTAGATTGCAGACTGTGCCCATACATGGTAAAATTGAATGGATTTTGGACTTTGAGTGGCAAATCTTCGAAATTCCATGAAATCAAAGTAATTTATTTAATGAAATAACAATTCGAAAATTGCTGGTCTTTTTACGTACAATAAGGTCCTATAATAAAAAATATAAATTTCCATTTTAAAAAACAAAGTTGACCTTCAAATGACCTTGAAAACGCCACCCAAACAAAAAACTGATACTGCCCCCCCCCTTTTTCCCCGTCGAAATCCTTGGAGACGAGTTTTACACTTTTTTAATATTTTTCATACTTTTCGAGATATTCGGCTGGAAAGTTTTCAAATGAATAATCGGCATATGATCGATAAGGCACTTAACGTGTTAACTATAGAAAGAAATTATTGTTTGCCTTCAGTTTTTGGAAACTGATGCAGAACATTTTCCTTTTCTTGCAGAAAGGTCCGCAATCTATTGATCATTCTTGGTACGACACGCGGGGAGAAAGAAGAATATGGGAAACGTTTGAAGACTCAGAAATGAGAAAGAAGTCCAAATTGCGGAAGAATGAAGAAGGAAAATGGAATTCATTGAATCCTGGACAGGACGAGAAAGGGTTCACACCGCGAAAGAAGACGAGCATATTCCCATCAAGGGCTTTCTCCTTTTCATTATTTCTTCAAGGGCTTTGCATAAATCATGTTCTTGTTAGAGGGATGGTAATAAGAATAATATTACTTGCTGATGGTGTAAAGTGCACGGAGATGAAAGGCGGGGGTCATCTTCTGGTACTAACGATTTAAAATTATGGAGAATGGTCTTTTATATATTGTTGTTTAAAATCTGTTAGTAATAGTAGGAGTTTCAGAAGAAATAATGGCGAGCTTCAAAATTAATTATTCATTATTTCTGTGTATCATTTTCGAAGCAGTCAAAAGTGAAGTAAATAATTGGATTAATTTAATATGCTCACGATAGGAAAAGACAATCAAGTTTGAAGCTTGAGGTGTCAGAATAGTATCTTGAACAAATAACAATAGTAAAGTGAACAATGAAGTTAATTTGGTTCGCAAATGTTCAACCACGAATTAAATTGTGCACAATTTTAGGAAAGAGAGTGTTCATCGACGTCTACTGACCATCAAGTTTGAAGCTTGAGGTGCAAGAATAGTAGCTTGAATAAATAACAAGAGTAAAGTGAACAATGAAGTTAATTTGGTTCGCAATTATTCGTCATTCACGATTGTTCAACTACGAATTAAATTGTGCACAATATTAGGAAAGAGAATGCTCATGAATGTACAGTTGAATAAATAGTTCAAAACAGAAGCAGCCAATGAAAGTTCTCATAGCCACCCATAATTTTAGCAAAAGAAGAAGAATTAGTATTTCATTATCAATTTTCGAAGTGATCATTTACCAAGTGTGAACTTTAAGAAAGTTCTTTAAAAAAAAAGAAGCAGAAATTGTTACACTCACCGATATGTTTGCTTTCATTGAAAGCTTCCGGTATCTTCCTAGTTAAAACCGCGTACACCGTGCAGACGACGATCAACATGATCGGGTAAGCGAAGGCGATCATGTAGCTGGCATCCACGTAACTGTTGCAGACGAGCAGATTGTCTTCCTTGTTCGGGTAATGATGCATCGCCCTCGCCGGGTCGATTATACTCCAAACTCCATTAATTAAGATCTGCACGAAGACCAAGCCGGAGCAGATGATCAGCTGCGATCGTGGTGATATGAACGATGGCCTCTTTGCGCTGTGTTTGCTCGCGTTGAAGATCCTCGATATTCGATTTGTCTTCGTTAGGAGGGCGGCGTACACCACGGTGAAACAGAAACCGGCGGCGAATCTGTCGAATAACGTGATGAGTGGTCTAGGGGACAAGGGTCCGCCTTAGGGGAAACGTGCGATTTTTTGTGAAATATTAAGATTTATCGAAACCCCGAGAATCATCCGATCTGGATCCCTAGTAGACGATAAATCTGCCTCAAGTTTTTATTACTGATAAAAACGAATCTTTATGGTGGGAGACACGGAAGTTCGGCTAGGGTCCATTAAACGTCATATGGTAAAATGAAAGAAGAGATTCTATTTTAACGTGAAAACGTTCGTACAGTATTTTTTAATGAAATGTTTAGAAAACTCTTAGCAAAAACATGATGGAACTCTATTATAACTAGGGTTTGCAATACCGGAACAAAAATACAATACCGGTTTTCAGTATTTGCTAAAACGTTGTACCGGAATACCGGTACTAGGAATTTTCAAAAAAGTACAAAAACACAGTGTTTTAATAGAAAAAAAACATTAACTGATTTATTAACTACATATTTTTGAAATGTGATTGTAAAAAACATAATGCATCTATTGAACTGTCTTTAAGCCTGGAACGTATTTTTCTGCAAAAATTATCTGCAGTTGAAAATGCTCTTTCCGCATCCACGCTGGTTACTGCTACTGTTAATAATGAGCGATATAGTTTCTCTAAATATTTGCCTCGATGTCCTTCATCTCCTAACAACTCGGTCTGTTGTCTGACGGTTTTGGATAAACCTATTTTTTGTATAATTTTTCTATTATTGTTCGTGGAAATTTTTTTATTCATAGCTAATTGTAATTTCTTCTCAAGAGACAATTCTTTTTCGATATTAACATCAACATCATCTTCAACGAATTTTTCTGGATAGGTTTGTGTTTGCTTTTCATAAATGTTTTTGTGGAAATTGATTACGAACTTAATTAACTTTGACCTTGTTAGCTTCTTTTTTTCCTTTCAGTTTTCTTTTTTAAAGTCGTTATAATTATGTAAATACTTTAAAATATTTTCTAGTTCACTATGCTTTTTCTGTATACGAATTTTTAATGCACTGTATAATTCCTCAGACAGTGGCGTGTCCTGATCTTTAAGTGATTGCAACATAAAGTTTATTGTTGCAACTGCTGTTAATAAGTTGGAATTGATATTAAATAGAATTCACTATCGGAAAAATTAATTTGTATATTTCAAATAAGAGTTGATGCCCCCAAAATATATTTATTATTTATAGCTAATACCGAAAATACCGGTATTTTACCTTAGCAAATACCGGTTTCACGAAATTGCAAAATAGCACGAAATACCGGTATTCGGTATACCGGTGTACCGGTATTGCAATCCCTAATTATAACGCATCGCTTTCTAAATGTTTCGAAATTCTCCGAGAACCTTTGGAAGAAACATGAATTCTATAAGCTATGCTAAGCAAAAATATATGTTTCATTTATTTCAAATGTGAGAAGTCTTCCAGTCAACAACAAGAATTTTTCTCCCAATCCTGATTTTACAAAAAAAAATTCACAAAAATTGGAATGTACGTAAAAATTTACAGTTTGCTAACAATTTCATGCATTGATGCGATTTGAAAGCAGTGGAAGAGAAATAACGCAATTCTCTCCTACTTCATACAATTTTAAAAATCCATATGTTTGTCAAGTGTTTAAAGATCCTAGTCTAATGATAATAATGCAGTTGGGATAAACAGTTTCATATAATAGCTCGGGTAAATATTAAGATTAAAATTAAGAAACTATAAACGATTAAAACAATTGTAGCAAAGTTAAATTAAAAAGAAAGTAAAGTAGAGGCACAGTAAGAATACAGAACGAAAATTAATAACAGAAGAAAAATCTGCAACCTGCAGTACCGAAAACGTTAAGGAACATTCCAATGATTTCTAATTGCAAATTTCCATTGAGTTTCGATTTAAAACGCTAAAGAATCCCGCGGTGTCAGGCAATAGATTGAATATTATCGAGCCAGCCTCGGGGGACTCGAGGAAAACGGTTCCGATTGTGAATATGTTAATAATAATCGCCCTTCCGACTGTATCCTTCATGGCGTCGTAGCTTAGGGACGTTTAAGATACCGATGAGGAGGAGGAGGAGGGTGTGGGTAGGACAGGTGCAACTTCACTTCTAATGGATTTCGTGCCCCACTTTATATTCTTCTTCTGATTCCCCGTAATTGAATCTCTCGTAATTCGCTTCTCGATGAAATTTCGTCTCTCGACTTTATCAGCTTTACTTCGATCGATCATGTATTGCATTCCGAGTTAATATCCTTCGGCACTGGGGCGCGTCTCGTTCTCGCGAGGGAATTGGAATTTTTCGAACTAACCGGGGACCGATCCATTGTCATAGAAAAATGGCTCTGAAAACTAGACACCACCAAAACTAAACTTCCTACCTTTGGATACTGCAAACGATGTTCGTCGGTTTCATAACCAGCGCGAATGTAACGAGATAGCAGAGCAGAATGCCGCACAATAGGACGTAGGATAGTTCGCGTCCCGATGCTCGGACCACTGGAGTGTCGTTGTGCTTCAGGAACACGCCGCAGACGAAGAACGTAATCTGGTGGAGTGTTGATACATTTTTTAATTAGTTTGTAGCATGCACATTTCGAGACTTCTTCGTTTTAATTTTCGACAACACTAAACGTGCACAGTTTTTGAACGAAAATTATTAAAATTTAAAAATTCACATCGCTTGCAATAACTTGTTCTAAGTAGTCGTAGGAGCATAGTGTATTTACCATAATCCCAGAGGCAGAGAAGGACATGGCGCCAATCGCCCATCCGCTCTCAGGTCTCAGGAACTCTTCAGGGATCTCCCGGCAAGTGGAATGCGTCTCGTCGGGAAGAGTACCTTGCCTACACTCGATGCACCGTGTCTCGTCATCGGGGTGTCGTATCTGTTTAACGAACAATCAAATTTGATTGGTATCTCGACCGGGATACACTTTACTCATTCCACAGGGCAAACATGTTCAAAGAGGAAATTTGTTTTGGAAATCCGCCGTCACGGAACAAAGCCACTTCCGTTCCCTCGGACAAGACGTTCTCGATGCAGCTATGTTCAGTCAGAAAAGATAAAAACGCGGACAAAGCATGCTTGGAAGCTCCTGTGTATGGATATCGAAAGCTGAAACGAAAATTGCCTTTTCCTTGCGAATCAGTTTTCTTGAAAGGATGCGCAGCGGGAGATAGGAAAAGAGAACACTTCCGGTACCTCTCGCTGAAAATTCCGATAGCTCACACAAATTTATCAGAATATTCTTGTTTAATCTGTTCCTCGTTTTTCCAATTACAATATTCACTGAGAAGTTTTGAGTTGATACAATTCACCGAATTTTATTTGTGATCCTTCGTAATTACTGGACTTGTATGTAGGTGAGTTATCTAGGATGATTGAGGTTATGGGAAAAAACAATTCAGAGAAGTAAAGGTAGAGACTTCACTCTTCAAAATAAGCTCAGGCGCAACATTACTCGACTTTTCCTCACGAAGTTATAACAGGATTAACATTTACAATTTTTAAACCAAGACACAACAGTTTTTAATTTTGGTCGTCCGTACATTAACTACATTACTTAATGCATTTTTCTTGACGCATCCAATTATAAAAAACAATTAAGGGACGAGAATGTAGAGGATTCACGCTTCAAAATAAGCCTAGGTCGATTGCAGTCGAATTTTCTCCCCCGATGTTACAAAAGCTTGAACATTAACGATTCTTCACCCGAGCCTCGCCAATCTTTAATTGCTAACGTCAGTACAGTGACCATTTTGCACAGTGCAATTTTATTGTAACATCGAACAAAAAAGAAACATTCAGGGAAGTGAAAGTAGACGGTTCAAGTTTCAAAATAAGCCTAGGTAGATTAAAGTCAGATTTTTTTCCCCGAAGTTACAGAAGCTTGAACATTAACAATTCTTCACCCGAGCCTCGCCAATGTTTAATTGCGACCGTCTGTGCATTGACTATTTTGCACAGTGCAATTTGGCTCGACTGCGTTTTGGAGAACTCCGTCTTCTTTACTTTTTTGAACTTTTTTTTATGTGATCCTGTAGATATCGATGAAAACATTCCGAAAATGTGTGTATGGTTGTTAGGAATTCACTGGTTTATAAGTTATACGCGTGTAAAGATGAGCAGTTTTAAGCGTTTTTGACAGGTTAGAGCGTCGCCATATTGGATATTTGTTGTGTGGCAGAGGTAGGTAGTTCTGTTCGGCGCATGCGCTGGATAGATCGTGAGTGTTCAGCGCATGTGTTAGATAGTATGAAATATTTGCGGGATCGGCTAAATAGTAATGAGCGTATGCGCTAGATGGCAATTCAGTGGTTACAAATACTTTGTGAACATAAGCAATTTAAAGTGTTTTTTATAAATTAATTATTAATAAGTTTATTGTTGATTTTGAAATGGTTAGATCCAGTATTAGAAATTTTAACTTTAGAGACATGGCAAGTAGTAAAGAAGAAGCAATTACTTGGGCTCGGGATTGTGGATTATACCGGAAATTTAAAAAATGTCGTACTCATTGGTGCGAACTGAAGGATTTCAAAAAGAAGGTACAGTCCAAGATGGTTTGGGGTTAGGTCGTCGTGGGAGCGGAGAAGACCGGCCCGATCATGGTATTATTTTGATTTAGTAAATGTGTTATTATGTATTACGTACGTGTTTGTCCTGCCATCTAATGGATTTGTTCGGAAGTATTTAGCCTATTTTGTGTGTATTACCTAGTAAATATATCAATATGGCGGCGCTGTAACCTGTTAAAAAGGCTTAAAAGTGTTCAACTTTATATGCGTATAACTTTTTAACTAATGAATTCCGTGCATTAAGATTTTCATTTTCGGTGTTTTCCCGTCGAAATCTATAAGACTGTATTAAAAAAACTTGAAAAAAAGAGTTCTCCAAAACGCAGTTAAACCTGCAATTTTATTGTAACATCGAACAAAAAAAAACATTCAGGGAAGCGAAAGTAGAGGATTCACGCTTCAAAATAAACCTAGGTAGATTGCAGTCAAATTTTTTCCCCCGAAGTTACAGAAGCTTGAACATTAACAATTCTTCACTCAAACTTTCAACGATTCCTATCACCAAAGCATCAACTTTCTCGTATAACGCAATTTCACCCTCGTTTCGCATATCACCGAACGTGTCAGGGATACTTTTGTGTTCTCCTTCCCGTTGACACATCCCGTCTATTGTCCGGACTCGATTCATCATAACAGTGCGACCCCTCTCTATCTCCCGAGTGACGTCCGAATGATTTTTCACGAGATGCTTGATGGTCGGTTGAGAAATATTTCTGGTAAGTTAAGTGGAACGATCACGAACCTCATCTTGGGAACAGTTGATGCAGTGCCAGCAGCATTTCTCGCCCTCCGCGTACGTCTTTGACTGGCCGACTTCGCAGGGCAGCGAACACACGCTTTCGGGTGGCAGAGGGTGTCCAAGTTTAAATTGGATTTCTGCAAGGAATATTCAAGTAGCTAGGAATCGGGGGTTGCGAATTCGATTCCGGCGGCGATATTGGTCGAAGAAAGAACGAGAAAGAGAGAGACAAAAAAAGAGACATGATAGGACAGATGATGGCTAGCCAACGCTTACCGGAACGGTTCAGTTGTAACTCGCCCTCGAGGTATTCGCCGACCCGGACCCATTCGTATTTGCCCGGCTCGGTTTGCTTGAAGTGGATGATGTTGTATCGGGCGGGCCCGTCCCCATTCTTGTCGAATTTGAACTTGTCCCCGCTCAGACCTTGAAGCAGAGCTTGAAATGCACACAGGAACACGCGCGCGCGCCTTCTCTTTCATCTTCAGCCCTTCGCGATCTTCTTTGTTTTCCGGAGACCGTTCCGGACCGGTTCAGATTAAATTGGAAAGTGTCCAAGAATAAATGAAGTAGGTATTGGATTGTCAGATGATTCATAGCTTTTTTTCATTGTTTATCGGGTGGGTTTCAGACTCTCGAGATCGCGCAATCAAGGTGTTGCTTTTGTAGATCGTAATTAGTAGACTGCGGAGTTTATGAATTTATGACAAAAATAGGTTGGTGCAATTTAGAACAGCAGAAACGTTAAAAGAATTTGGGAGAGTCCATATACTGTTCTCAGCCTATCAACACTTTGTTTACTCGTAGCCTATTAAGACTAAAACTACCGAGCCCTAAACGCGACTGATCTATAAGTCTTCTATGATAATAACAGGATTGAATTTATTCGAATTTCACAGGATTTTTGTGGTGACGTGTGCTTCAATGAAGAAATATAGTAAAAAATGTCTACAACTTCACGAATTGGGAAAGAAAAAATGGTAAATGTTACGTTTAGTGGAGGCACCTCGGATGACTTTCACAAATGTTTTCAAGGACAACATTCTGAACAACTTTCCTCTATACATCTACCCGTCGCTCGGACATAGTTTCCGAGATAATTGCAAATAACTTTCGTTAAATCGTTGTAAGTACACTTTATTCTCGTACAAGCTGTCAAAAGGAGACATAGTCCAAGTTGATTTGTTAACTTTTTTATAGAAAACGAGCGACGGCTAAACTCTCAAGATGGCGTTAAGTCTGGGTTAGGTCTGGGTTAGGTCTGGGTTATGCTTGGTTAGATTACCAGACCGAACCCAGACCTAACACCATCTTGAGGTCGTCCAATTTTAGAGAATGTCTTCGATAACATATGTCCAATCCAAAATCACATTCATTTAAATACGGGCAAATTGTGATATTGTAGCATCGATATATTTTTGTTCATAACTTTTTAATAAAAAACGAGCGACGGCTAAAACCTCTTGGGGGTTACGTAGAAAGATGACCTTGATAGCATATGTCAATACAGCATATTATTTTAGCCTTTAATACTTCAAATAACTGCTATATTTTGAAACCTTCTTTTGTTTATAATTTTTTAATAAACAACCAGCGCCGTCAGAAACCTCTTGGGGGGGTTACACAGAAAGGTGATTTTGATACCATATGTTAAGGTCAAGGACATTCGAAGTGCCTCCCCTAAACGTAATATTTACCGAAAAAATTTGAAATCCACCATTTTGACGAGTTCGATAGTTCTAGTGTTAATAGACATTTCAATAATTATGCTGTACCAAATGGAAGCTTAAAAATCTTTCTTTACACAATAATCCCAAACGAAATTATTAGATCACGTTATTGACGATGAGTTGTTGATTTATGATCGAAGTTTTCGTTACCGTCGAAAGATCTATTAAAAATCCTTGGTCATGTGCCGAGACTTCCAAATATTATGGAATTATAGCCGGTAGATAATGTGTTAAGATTATTAATGAAGAAGAGAAAGGTTTATACGATCATTATTTCTTGCAATTGATGCCAACAATTTTTATTCTATTTTTATTCTAATTTACTAGACTTACGGATCTTTGTATTATTTTTTGTTGGAAATTGAACTACGAAGAATCGAAGAAAATTTGATTCCTCGAATGAAGATATTTACCAAATTCATGGTAGCCGGAATTTTGTTCAATGCTTTTTGAAGCAACTTTTTTAATTGTATTTTGTAAACCCACATGTATTATAAATGCATAAAAATCCACAGTTTAATTATTAGGACTCTTTCGTCTTTAATAATTTCAAAGTAGGAAAAGAAAATCTACATTTCTCGAATATCTACTTTACTGCTTTAATATTGATAGCAATAAAATCAAATTTTATTTCGATTTACGAGAAATGGATGTATTTATGTTTAGTAGATTCTGTTCGAAATTTTCGTCTCGAGTCTGACTCATAATAAAGCAAAGAGTTAAATAAATTCATTTGTTTCATTACTATTATTTCATTATTGAATATTATCCCATTATAAAAATTCAAAATCAATTATTTTGACTGTTCTGCACTTCCGATATTAGTGATACATGTATGCGGGGACTAGGTCTACATCGAGAATATTTTTCTGTTTTAGAATAAACGGCTCAAAATGCATCACCTTCGAAATCCACTTTTTGGAGATACTTCAGCAGCTCTGTTCCTTTGGTGGGCTTCATGGCATCGCATAATCCTGGCTTCCCATGGCAAAGTTCCTTGTGCATGTCTCTGAAAGCAAAAAGAAGATTATTATGCTCAGCATGCTATCCCGTTTTCATTATCCCCATTTACATACACCAAAGCAAAATATTCTTATGTAAGTATATTTGTACTGATAGCAGGGAATAATTGTAGATTTATAGATTTTTCAGAGTTTAGCTTGTTACTTGAATGCATAGGCGAACGCCATAACTGCATCGGAGACGAACTGCAGCTGGTCCTCGAATACAGTGTCATTTTTCGTTAAACGCTCCTTTGTTGTGCAGTTTTTTGTGTATTTCTGGTTGTACGGTGTTCTGGATGCGTTTGGATATCGGCATTCGAAATGGTCTTCCCAGAATTCTAAAATTATTTGTTATTAGATTATCGTAAAGTTGGTTGTTCGATGCAATTATTTTCGATGCAGCTGTCTGTCATTTTATCTTAATCAAATTCCTTTGAAAACTTTGTAAGATTCATTTAGCTATTGACATTGCACACCACGTTTTTTAGAATTTTTAACTTATTTACAATAGTCGTATTTTAACACTGAATTTTTATTTATACAATATTTTAAGTCATAATTACTTTACTTTTAATTCGAGACAAATCTTATCAAGGCTTCTGCAAAAAAATCATGTTACAACAATTTATAATGAATTAACTTGAAAGGAGGGAATTTTTAGAGAATAATAATCGGTAACTGGTCTTTCAAAATCAACTTCAGAAATGAAACAACTCAATTCATATACTTAATATATTCATTTTTTTACCGTATTGGTAAATGGTAAATCTTCCAATATAGTTATTATATATCGGTACACATTAAATAATGTATAGTATAAATTTAAAAAGTGCTGTGGCTACTTTAATGGTCCACTTCAGGCAGGGGTGGGCATTTTTGTCTCAATTGAGACAAAACCGTCCACACCAAAGCGCCCACTGTCCCCCACCAGCATCAGCCGTTATCATAAGGGAAGGAAGTGCTTCGCGCGTTGCGAACAGTGCGCAGGCCTCGCGCATGAAAGAGAGGTTGGTGGGAGAAGCAGGCGTTTGAGGGGCCCCTACCGTGCTCATCACGGACTTGAGTGTGTCAAATATTTAAAATATATGTTACCTATCTTACCTAGAATATTATTATAAATATATTACTATTACTAGAATAGTACTATAGATTCATTTCATTTAAAAAATAGTTTCAGAGTTGAACATTTCTGTATTCTAAAATATCACCAAAAAAGATTGATAGTAGAGCGTCACTTTTACTTTGATAGGAATACAATTTTTCAAAAACAGTAGCAGAAATAAATAGTTCCAAAACTGTTAACACGTTCAGCGCCCACTCCACAATCATAAAAATTACACAAAATCAAAGCAATATATTTAATAAAACAAAAACTAAGAAGTTTAGTTTTGTGATATTAATTACTGTCTCAAATCTCTTCTATTCCTCAGATCGTATGGAAATTTTGTACACTCAATCTACCAACGTAAAAATTAATTTTCAATTCTGTATAAATAATTCCGTCACCCAGATATGGGTGACATGGCGCTGAACGTGTTAAAGAAATAATAGTCCTCTTTCAATGCCAAGATTGAGGAACATTATTTTTACTTTATCGAAGGTACCATTCCTCCGAAAAGTATCAGAAATAAATGGTTTACAGATAAGCAGCTTACTCACTTCGCTTCCCCTCTATAGGATTAATGAAGCCTTGATAAGAAGCTATCAAGATTTTCTCAATTACCCGCCGCGGAGTATGATCTTAGGATACTTCTGAAAGGTGGCAAAGGTGGCGTCGCGTTTACAAAGTAATATTTAGCTGAAGGAAGCTCGCAATAAAGTGGGTGTTGAGTTTAGCGACGTGTTGGCCCTTAGACGCGCGACCGTGGGCTTCCGAAGTTCCGAGCTATCTAAAGTTTAATGAAGCTCGCGTGTTTCAGTCATTCGCTCACCGACAAACCACGGATTCCTTCGGTTGTTCTCGACGGTCAGATTCAGGAAGTACTCCTCGAAACCCCTGACAGGATTGGCCTGAGGTTGAACCGATAGGGTACCTTCGACTTCCGGCTCGTTACCATAACTGACTAAACGCCTAGCGCTCCAGCCGTCACTGCCGATCCACGAGAAAGTCCCGGTTGCATTGCAACGTCTAACGGCCCTCATAACTCCGGCAACTTCTTGATCCGAGCCGAATATGATGCAGCCTGTACGACATAAGATCCACAGAATTAATAGTTCGTCCACGTTTCACCAGATATATAGTTATACTTTGATATTTATGAAAGAGGCCTGCGCATTTGTGAAAAATTCCTCCCACCGATAACTTAAGACATCTACAAACACGATCGAAACGATTTTGTTTGTAATTAGATTTTCCAGGAATTTTTTTATATAACATACTTGTTCTTCTGGCTAAAAAGAGCCCAACCACGATACAATTTGGATCGTATTTACATGTACATTCGTGTAAAATTCATCCCATCAACAACTTAAGACACCTACAAACACAATCTAACGGATTTTGTTTATAATTAGATTTTTCCCAGAATTTTTTATATAACGTATTTGTCACGTTGTGGTTAAAAAGATTCCAAACATGATACAATTTCGATCGTATTTACATGTGCATTTGTGAAAAATTCATCCCACCAACAACTTAAGACATCTACAAACACGATCGAAACGATTTTGTTTGTAATTAGATTTTCCAGGAATTTTTTTATATAACATACTTGTGCTTCTGGTTAAAAAGAGCCCAACCACGATACAATTTGGATCGTATTTACATGTACATTCGTGTAAAATTCATCCCATCAACAACTTAAGACACCTACAAACACAATCTAACGGATTTTGTTTATAATTAGATTTTTCCCAGAATTTTTTATATAACGTATTTGTCACGTTGTGGTTAAAAAGAGCCCAAACACGATAAAATTTTGGATCACATTTACATGTGCCTTTCTGAAAAATTCACCCCACCAACAACTTAAGACACCTACAAACACGATCGAAACGATTTTGTCTGTAATTAGATTTTTCAGGAATTTTTGATAACATGCTTGTCACGTTGTGGTTAAAAAGATTCCAAACACGATACAATTTGGATCGTATTTACATGTGCCTTTGTGAAAACTTCATCCCACCAACAACTTAAGACACCTACAAACACGATCGAAACGATTTTGTTTGCAATTAGATTTTTAAGGTACTTTAGATAACATGTTTGTCATGTTCTTCTGGTTAAAATGAGTCCAAACACGTTGCAATTTAGATCGTATTTATATGTGCACTGAAGGGTTAAAACAGTTTTTATTGCGAGGGGTCAAAGTACGATGAGTTTCATTCAATTTCATTCAATTTCATTCAAATTGCAACTGCATCAAGCTCCGGATCACCTGTATAGGAGACCGTTAATTCGCGTCATTGTTGCAGAAGTAACAATTAATCTTAAAAACGCCATTCTTTATAAGACAGTTTTCGGTTCGATCGTAACCGGTGCGCCGTCTCTTGATAAAGTTCTTTGTAATCTAGATTCCCGTCAGATTAACCCCGCGAGAAGTACAGCCAGCCGTTTTATAGCCGGCTTTCAATGAAGCTTTATCGCGTTCTAGATTGATGACGAAAGGCCGGAAGTCTTCGCGAGTCGTACGTCTAATAAAAAAGTACATTTCAATATTGTCCCAGCAGTACGAGAAGATTATTCAACGAATGATTATTCTCCTCTGTTCCCGTTCGTTCTCCCTCTGGTGGAACACAGCGACCTCAGGATTGGCGAAAGCAGCCGATGAACCGACGAATTGGAGGAGTAATGGCGGATTCCTGTGTCAATGACTAATGGCGCCGAGTTATCACGGATAGCAGACGTAAATTGACCTGATCACGTTTGAAGTAACACTCGACTCTGTCGAATAGCGAGCCGAGACCTATTATCTGCGACTCCTCCTACCAACTGCGAATCTATGTGGATCGTCTTCGATAATTAACAGTTCGAAAACCACGGGGACTCTAGAAACATCCAAAGAAATTCTGATCGTTTCCAATGATCTCGATTATTAAATATTTTAGAAACAATGTCCACGTTTCAATTTTTTTTTAGTAAGAACATAGAAGAAAGCATCAAAAACTTTTCACCGAACTGTACTTAATAATTGCAAGGACAATTACATTCAAAATTTCAAATGCATTCAATAATACAATATACAGTAGCTTACATACAATACAATTCGAAATAAAATAGTCTAGACTTTCCATTTTCGTAAAGTAGAAAATAAAAATATATATTTTTGTACAGGCCGAGGTTTGCATGATGAAGCACCAGTGAAAAGTTTTCGGTTCGGTCTTTCGTTTCCTTAAAAAAAAAATAAATCCTCGGGTCACCTGGAATCCGCTTAAGTCACGCCAAGCGGAAGTGGCAACTTCCGTTTTTCATATTGTTCGGCAAGGATTTATACTCCGAGATATTTCGTGTAGAATAGCATACGCTGGTTACCGACGATCCTACGTGCAAGAGACACAGTATAATCGACTGGGAAATATTTAATATCCGCTGAAATACGTCTCGGCACGGGATCTGATATACGCCGGAACAAAAGGCTGAGCCCCTGCCATGAATACAGGGATATTTTATCCGGAGTTTGCCAACAATGAAGTTCCCTCGTTTGTTATTACTTGTGATTCTTTTATTGACCGATAGAACTTCAATTTTCCACTCGGTTGCAGTGTCAATTTTTATCTTGCACTATTCGTGCAGTCCAATTTTCTGACGATACAAAAATGTACTATAAAATACTGTTCTTTCGAGATTATAGGGCAGACACCTTTTTATGTTATATTGCAGTGGTAGGCAATATTTTTAGAAACTGTTGCCGCAAGATTGATTCCTTCAGTTTAATAGTTATTTGCTCGGGAAAGTGTTCAAATTGTAAGAAACGATATCAATCGAATTTCTTACAATTTTATTTCATTCCAATATTCGTGAAATGATTGACAAAAGAATGTTTATTAAACACTTAATTTTCCATGAATATCTGCAGTTTTTTGATATAATATTATTTATATGTAACTTGTAGAGTATACAATTTAAGAATTTAATTTCTTTTGAAAAGAAAGTCACATGTTCAGACAAATCCGTCTCTACACGATTTGCCTGACCACAAACCAGGCCCTATCTACTTGTCTGATCATAATCCAGCTTCTATTCTATTTCTCAGACCATTGGCTAGCTGGTATTCTGTTTCTGTGACTATTAATTGTCCATATATTACCAGCCTGACCACAAACGTTCTTATCCTACTGTTTTAACTACAGTTCAACTAGTAAATTCTAGTATATTCTATTGTATTCTAGTGTATTCTAGTGTATTCTATTATATTCTATTGTATTCTAGTATATTCTAGTATATTCTAGTATATTCTAGTATATTCTACTATATTCTAGTATATTCTAGTATATTTTAGTGAATTCTAGAATATTCTAGTATATTCTTGTATATTCTTGTATATTCTTCTATATTCAAGTATGTTCTAGTATATTCTAGTATGTTCTAGTATATTCTAGTATATTCTAGTATATTCTGGTGTATTTTAGTGTATTCTAGTATATTCTAGTATATTCTAGTATATTCTAGTATATTCTAGTATATTCTAGTATATTCTAGTATATTCTAGTATATTCTGGTGTATTTTAGTGTATTTTAGTGTATTCTAGTATATTCTAGTATATTCTAGTATATTCTAGTATATTCTAGTATATTCTAGTATATTCTGGTGTATTCTAGTATATGCCAGTATATTCTAGTGAATTCTAGTATATTTAGTATATTCTTGCATAGTCTAGTATATTCTTGTATATTCTATTGTATTCTAGTGTATTCTAGTATATTCTAGTAAATTTTAGTATATTCTAATGCATTCTAGTGTATTATAGTATATTCTAGTAAATTTTAGTATATTCTAATGCATTTTAATGTATTATAGTATACTCTAGTATATTCTATCGTATTCTAGTATATTTTCAACGTAGAAGTCTTTTAATCCTAATTAAAAATGCACGAGTTTGAGATGTTAAAATCCCGAAATTTTAACTGTCCTTAAAATGAAACGGAAGTGAGTTGTTCGATGTGCAATGATATTAGTCATAAATAAATATATGTGAATTTGAAGTGGTCAGCCGACAAATTCGAACTGCCATTAAAGTAAGAAGGTTAGCTGGTCAATTAAAAATTATACTAGCCTAAGATAAAAATGTCCAACTATCACATTGTAGAGTCTACAAATTTTACATTCGTTTCAAGTATAGTTAGCTGTTAGTAGTTAGCTCAATATAGAATTGTATTAGTCCTGGACAGAAACGTGTAAGTTAAATGTACTCAGTTGAGAGATTTGAACTTCCATTAAAAAAAAGTTACACGTCCAACATAGGATTAAGTGAGCCAATAGCTTAGAGTTGATAAGATAATCTAGCGTGCCTTGAAATAAAATTTAAGATCAGCTTAGGCACATCCGGTACAATGAATATCTTGGGGTAGAGTGCTATTACAGTTCACTGCTGGGAGAAGTTAAAGGGACTAGGGGAGAACGGAACATTAGGAAGGAGCAACGTTGGACAGCGGTAGGGACGGAAGAAACTATACAGTTTAAAAGTTAGAGGGTCCAACGATCGCTAAGGGTCCCCCTTAGCGGAATGCCAACCACGTCGAACAGAATACTCGCCGCTAAATCCTAACTGGCATCATCCTTTCCTATTATTATAATTCCAACTTTGTATGCATGAACACCGGAAACTTTATCGATTTTACGCTACATCGATGTCTTCCGCCCTGAGGGGTCTACAATGACCATAACAATTATCTCGTCGACGCTCTTTTGTGCCATTACTATGAATTACCGTACGATTACGGTTTTATAAAATTATCTGCCACTCGTACATTATCGTAACCTTATTATTATCGTTAACAGCAAATAAATGCAGTTTAACGTACTAGAAAATGAGTGTCTCAACAAATTCAGCAAGCAGGTGTTTAAACAACCCTTCTTTAAATAATCTTCTGCAGAAAATGCCCTGTCGCCTCGCATCAGCTTAGGGGATCATACCGAATCATCGAGTCTGCAAATCCGCGTACTCGTCGGGCGGTACATTGTAAATTTCGCGGTTTTGAGAAGCAAAACAAAGAGAATAAATCGGTGAAAAATCGCCTGCGAGCGGTATAAATTGTTCACGAGGTTGACGGAATCAAAACAATCGAACAGGCGGCACCCTCGATTGATTATGGAAGTCCCGCGTCCGTCAGTTGCAGGGGTTGGAGGGGCATGCGTGCCGAAAAAAATATGATCGCGGAATGATTCCGGTCGGTGTCGCTTGCTCGCGGAAATTGGGGATGACACTGACGTATAGGAAGTCTAAAGCCAGATTTAATAGACAGTTGTCA
The DNA here is from genome assembly GCA_913789915.3 of Sphecodes monilicornis. Taxonomy (NCBI): domain Eukaryota; kingdom Metazoa; phylum Arthropoda; class Insecta; order Hymenoptera; family Halictidae; genus Sphecodes; species Sphecodes monilicornis. Next base: position 9,776,960 of record OU565297.1, on the reverse strand, counting down.
GGACGACGTGAAAAACAGTGAGCGCACATCCGTGAGCAGTCGTTACCTATCAATGGATAAATCGTTTCGAGAGCCTCGGGATGACGTGCCAGTCGATAGGACATTTTTCAACAGGATCGGCTCACTTTAAGAGAGGATTTTTCGAGTCGCCGAAAATTTTCGCACATAAATCCCGGGCGCCCGTGACCGACAACTTGCCGTCGCTCGGTTTGTCACTGTATTTACATGACAAATCACGGCCGTTGGCGGATCGATCGATCGGGACGGGCACGCTCCCTGTGGAATCGTTATCCGCCCGCCGGGAATAGAAACCGGGATACTGCGAAACAAGCCGCTTTATCGAGCCGTTTAAACATGTCCATGGCTTGGGATCTACTCTGTTCACAGGTGGTGCCGAGCAGACATTTTATACGGCGATAAATTACAGCGATGCTCAAACGGCTCGGATGCGTTACCGTTTCGATGGGCTGGTGATCTCTGCGGTTTCGAGCAACAATTCCCACAAAATCGAATTAATTATATTAAGCGGAAGTTCTTATGCAACTGGCCCAAAGCCGATTTTCTTTCAAAATTGTATTCTTTAAAAGTATGGGACCTTAAAAATGCTTTCACAAAATTTTATGCTACAATTCATTGGAACGACAAAGTTAAATAGAATAGCAAAATAAAAATTGTCTGGATTGAACTACGTTTTGGAGAACTCTTTTTTTCAAGTTTTTTTTTATACAATCCTATAAATTTCGACGAGAGAACACCGAAAATGAAAATCTTATTGTGAGGAATTCATTGGTTCAAAAGTTATACGCGTATAAAGTTGAACTGTCTGCATTAACACGTTGTTCGGCCACTCAACAATCACAAAAATTACACAAAATCAAAACAATTTATTTAACAAATCAAAAATTGAGAAGTTTTGTTTTTTGATATTAATTACTGTTTCAAAGTTCTTCCATTTGTACACTCTGTCTACTGGCGTGAAAATTAATTTTGAATTCTGTATAAATAATTTCGTCATCTAGATATGGGTGACATTTGAATAATTATATATAATTATATATAATTAAACATAATTATTTGAATGACCTGGAAGTAATACAGTAAGATTTTTAGATTCGTTAGTTATGAGGATAAAAATTAAAAACTAAAAAGTAAAATTTTAAACCCGTTTTTGTCGAAACTGTATTTTTTAAATTTGCGTGCAGGATAACTCGATAACCAATTGACTAATGTTCCATCATCACTTGTCTTGTATTCCTTACAGATTTCTGTAGGGATTATAGTACAGATTTTTACTTACTTTTTTATTTAGAAAATTTTTTCCAATTCAGATAAACCTGATTTTTCAATTGAAATTAGTTAATTTTTCGATTAAGGATTAGTAATAATTTTTCAAGCTATTGTTTAAATGACTCTTTATTGAAATCAGTCGTTTTCTACTGTATTCTAAATTTCATTTCTCGAATTAGTGTTTTACTAAAAATTTCCTATAGTTTTTATAAAGAAAAGGGGTTTGCAGATGGTTTCGCGAACCACATACGATGAAGTACCATTAAAAACGTTAGCAAAATCGATTCGGCACGTCTTAAAAGCATTTGAAATATTTGCTACAGAAAATTTCCAATAGTTTCTATAAAGAAAAGGGGTTTGCAGATGGATTTGCGAACCATATACGATAAAGTACCATTAAAAACGTTGGCAAAATCGATTTGGCACGTTTTAAAATTATTTGAAATATTGCCAAGCGACCTGTTCTACGAAAATAAATGCTAAGTGTACCAGAAAGTAACTCGACCCTTCTTCCTCAAGATTTGTCTAGGAAACATAAACATCCGCAGACTGTGACGATCACTAACAAGCACTGGCAGCAGTGAAGTAGAATGTAGACGTTTGCGTCTGGCACAGCTAATGATGCTTCATTTAGTCGTGGTATCCTTGACAACAAAGCTGCAGTAGAAAAATCCGAATTCTCTTTAAACAGAGTTTAAGAGAAGCGAGGGAACCGTTTGGACAATTTGTCGTTAGTGTCGCAGCCGACAACGTAACAATCCTTTGTGAATAAATAAGTCTGCAGTCTATTCCTGCAAGAATCCTTTTACAAAATAATGGATATGGCATGCATACGGTTCTCCTCACAGTAAGCAGAAACTGTGTGCATTGAACGGATACGTTGGTCTTGTTTTATTTAATGTCACGTGCATTATTCGTACTCGATTTTCTCGAGAACGAAGAGGAACGAGCAACTCTCTTCTAGTTGCAGTACGATTTCGGAAACGCTCAGTATATTTGCCGCTTCAGTCGTCGCATTATCGAAGTCGTTGAAACTCGACCGGGCCGACAGTTTGTCAGATAAAACCTGAAACTCGGAAATTTCATCGAGTTGTCTCAAGTTCCAGATTCTTGCGGACAGAATCGCGATTGAGAGAACCATTGAATATCCTACGCCCGATCGTTTCGTGGAAATCGTGCTTGATCCAGGAAGTCTTCGAGATTCCGCCTCGCATGATCGAGCAGGAAAACTGTGAGAAAATCGCGGGGATAAATTGTTCAGTGGAAAATTTAACTACTCAAACTCACCGGAAACTCTAATCGTTTCGTGTCTTCTCAACTGTGAACATTTAATTAATCATTATATTCAGCCTCTGTCACTATAAATTATCCATAGATGGTCCACATACTTCTTTTCTTACCACAGATAATACGCTTATTCTGCATGTCCGATTACAGAACGCATTTATTCTACTTGTCTGGCTATATGTGATGCTTATTCTTCTTGTTGGACCACACAACCTGTCTATACCATTTGTCGAATCACTAGACTGCGGATTTTATGCATTTATGACAAAAATGAGTAGAGAAATGCAAAACAGTAAAAACATTTAATGAATTAGAAAATACTGCTGTACTGTTTTCAACTATGGAAAATGATTCAGAAGCGGAATAAATGTTTATGTAGCGCCAGTAGTGTGCAATTAATACAAGCAAGTTTTGTTTTGCATAAAAGTCCTCAGTCTACTAATCATTGTCACTTTTTATGCTACTCATTTGTTCATGATATCTATCTACTCTGTATGTTTGACCATAAATCTGTCCCTATTGTATTTGTTTTATCGTAAATTATTGTTAATACTTGTCTGAGCATAAAGCAACCACTATTGTATTTGTCTGACCATAAACCAGACATTATTATACTTGTCTGATCATAAAGCAGCTCTTAATCTACTTGTCTGATCACAAAGCAGATCTTAATCTACTTGTCTGATCATATAGCAGTTCCTATTCTACTTGTTTGATCGTAGACTAGTCTCTTTCTACTTGTCTGACCATAAATCAATTCTTATTGTATTTGTCTGACCATAAACCAATTCTTATTATACTTGTCTGACCATACAGTCTGCAGATCCTATTCCATTTGTTTTAAATCAATGGTCAGTTATTCTACTTATTTGAACACAGACTTTAATTCCTCTGGCTACAAATCATGTTCATTCTACTTATCTGACTATATGTTATGCCTAATCTGTTTGCGGCCATCTAATGGTCTATCTTATCAGTCTGGCCAAACATTGTCCTAAATCACTAGTATCTTGCATAATCTGAAAGTATCTTTGATTTGTCGAGCCCGATGATGTAAATTTTTATGTTTTACAGTTCGCGCAACTATTTCTAATCCTCTACAAAAAATCACCCTTGTATTTCGCAACATTGTGTTGCTGCCTGTAAATCTTCATGCAAGCTTCAATCCTCGTTAAATAAAACATCCTTCGCTAGAATGATAAAGTAGAAATGTCTTCAATCTTAGTTGACACCGACACGTCATTCTGTATTCTACAAATGTGTGAGTAGTATGAACGCATAAAAATCCACAATCTATCAACTGCGATCCTTTCCCTGTCCATTCTTAAATTTCTTTCTTCCAACTCGAAGAGTTGTGACTCCGGTAGTTTTCGACCGGCATTCACGTGGCGATATCCCGAATCGTAAAAAGAGATTTATGCTGAATGGACGCAAAGGACTGTTCCTACGACTATCATGCTTTCTCAACTCACCCTTGGCCCGCGGTTTCGTCAGCAGTTTCAAAACGATATCGTCGTAAGCCGTATCCCTCGCGACGCCAGAGTCTTTCACCAGCTTCTCCTTGATGGCGATACATATGTTGTACTTTTCCAGTAGATCCTCCAGCACCTCGAAGGCCTGCAACCAAAAGAATAGACCCGAAATTACATCTAGACGTCTCTCTCTCTCTCTCTCTCTCTCTCTCTCTCTCTTCTCCCAATCTCTTGTGTTCCGTATCGATCTGTATCGCAGTTGTTTTAAAACAACTACGACTGGAGAAGATGAACTTGTGCCTCAAAGAACACAATGCGAATCGGAGTGGGCGAGCCGGAGGACCTTAATGGAAAAATACGTAGTTAAACGTGACGACGAGGGAGAATCCTTTCCAGGGGATTGCAACCGTGCAAAGGACAAAGGATCTTAGACGTTGATTTTTCTATATAACGGGTGGCCTATACGAAAAATCCATTAAATTCTTCAGCGTCCGTTTCAAACGCTTTTCAAAGGACAAATCTTTAAGTGTTTCTATGTATGTTCTGACAAGAGGTCCTTACGAGCAATTAAATATTGTTTCATCGTCCTTTAGTGATCGTTTGGAACGATTTTCACAAGACGAATCTTTAGGTACACTTTTAAGTATGTTCCCATCGACTGTCCTCACAAAAATTACAAATAAATTGTCCTCATCCTTTAATGATCGTTTTAAATACTTTTTTGACCGAATAAATAAATTAATAAATACTTAAGGCGTTACTCAATGACATTTTTGGCTCCAAAGCTACGATGCAGGCTACTTAAATAAATAAATGATTAGTTACATAAAAAGCAACTCAGTGCAGGTTTTTTGCAAGAATTTAAGTTGCAGATTAAAAATGGAGGGTAAAAGTGACGGAATAAAAATCCAGCATTCCTCTGATCGAGACTGGGTTTAGTATACAGGGTGAGTCCGAAGAAACAGAACACCTAAATATCTCTGTTACTTTTCGTTGTACAAAAAAACTTCTTAGGACAACGTCACACTGTTTGAAGGGCCACATGTAACAGTGTAAGGGAACAAATTTTCTAGGTCATTTTTTAATGAGATTTCAAGATCATCGATGTTTTTTTTAAATGGAATGATATATATTCGTTAACGTAATGTTGTAGCTGACAAAATAACGAATTCATCCATGTAACACAATATGACCTACAAATGACCTTCAATTCAGAAAAATGGAATAAATACAATTCAATGGAATAAATAAATTTCATTTATGATATCATAAATGTCTTCCTGTCAACACCGAATCTGTTGTTATGTTGTGTATTGCGATACATTTAAATGTAAGCAGCTCAAGGAATATTGAACATTTTGCGTAACAGAAATAAAGCAAATGAATCTTACACGCTGAATTTTATTTATTCCATTTTTCTGGGTTGAAGGTCATTTGTAGGTCATATTGTGTTACATGGGTGAATTTGTTATTTTGTCAGCTACAACATTATTTTAACGAAGATATATCATTCCATTTAAAAAAAACATCGATGACCTTGAAATCTCATAAAAAAATTAGCTTGACAATTTTTTCCCTTACACTGTTACATATGGCCCTTCAAACAGTGTAACTTTGTCCTAAGAAGTTTTTTAGTACAACGAAAGGTAACAGAGATATTTAGGTGTTCTGTTTCTTCGGACTCATCCTGTATTTTATAAAGCCGGCGGTATTTATTTTATAAGAAACCACACACAGGCGTGTTATTGATTTCCGTTTATATTAAATGCTCGCAATATGTGCGTCGGCCTTCCGCGGCCACGTTTATTGTTAATTACACGCGTCTGATTTTGATTCCTCGATAGATTGCTGCGCGTTGTTCACCCTGATACTACGGAAATAAATTACGCCTCCTAGATATCGGTTAATATCTGTTTCCAGACGTCGGGCACACCAGTTCCTCGTGCCGAGAAATTAATTTCACCGTCGAAGAACAATCTTCGATTTCCGGTCGACTTTTCCTCTTATTAGGAAGGGGAGAAAGAAAGACATAATCCGAAATGACCTGTAGTTTTTTCGTATTTAATTTTTTTTAAGTCCGATCAGGAGGAGAAGTGGAGAGCTGGATTGTGATGTTACTAAGAAATACCAACAACAGATGGAAGTGGAACAAATCACGTACACAAACGTCCAAAGTCTGATGGCACACAGGGATGAAATACAACATGAGGTCATAACCTGATATAAGGAAACATTTCCATAAGAAAATGAATCCTGCGATCATAGCATTATCAGAGACTAGGCTGATTGTTGACATCCAAGATAGCGAAATAAATATATCGGGTTATAATGTGATTAGATGTGATGCTGAAAATAGGTTTAAAGGGGGGGGGGGTTATTTTGTATGTAATAGAGGATGTCAGTTACCTAATAGTATTATTGAAAAAGATAGATATGGGAGATGGAAAAATTTGAAATGATTATGGGGGAACATTTAGGAGGGATTGCTAAGGCATTACCAAAAAAGACGGGGACAGAAGAAGGAATAAGTCAGTCAGTCGTTCCTTGTCAGTCATTCCGTGTCCGACACTCAGTGTCAGACAGTCCGTGTCAGTCATTCCGTGTAAGACAGTCAGTGTCAGTCATTCCGTGTCACACAGTGATTTCAATTCGAACATTTGATGTGACTTTTTTACGAAACCGTTTGGGCTCATTTAGTCAAGGTTTCTGAATTGAATGTAATTTCGAGTCTTAATAATAAACACAAGTTATTATCACTCATTCAAGCAGATTGTCATGTTTTGTTGAAATTTTCATTTCTTCACCTTCAAGGTCATCCCAAGGTCATGGTATACTAGGTCGTTGAATTCGTCTTGTCACGGGTTATAATACGAAAATGTTTTTCGAACTTTTTTTATTGCAATATATAGCCAATCGAAAACTGATCAACTTTTTTTGAAAATATTTTTTGTCCGATTATCGCAAGTACTTAAGAAATCGTGAAAACTGTTACGTGGGACACCCTGTATACAAGGGAATAAATAAATATCTCAGATATTCAGGTGTACGTTAAAAGATTATAGATGTTACTGAATTGTTTGTAACATTGTAATATATGACCACGATTTTATAGTGTAGAGCATGTAGAAGGGATTGAGCTGATTACACAGATTGAAAAAGGGTTAGCACATGGTCAGTTGATATGATTCACGTGATCCACCCTATGTATTCACATATATACACGTTAAATCAGTTTCTGACGACGATAATGTACACGCTCCCTGGCGATGCGAGATAAGCATTATATTAAAGCATGCTATACATAAAAGAGCTTATTCGCATGCATCATTCTGGGAGCATGTGATCACGTATACAGAAAGAGATTCAAGGACGAAGGTCTACGTCGAACTACTCTTAACCTGTTCGGGTATGTTCTATCAATATTAGAGTACACTTCCTAGGAAATTCTATAACTTCGTAAAGTATTACATATTTTAATTCACGCCTTCTAACAAAGACAAACATTAAATATTGCTTTAGTTCTTTATTCATTGTTTGAGAATTTTTTAGAAGAGAAACTTTTCATTCTTTCAGATCCCCAATTGTGAGCATTCGATCATTCATTCTATTCTGCATCTTCGACTATAAACTATAAACTTCGACTATTATCCGTAGATAGATACTACTTGAGTTACCATGAATGGGCTTATTCTATATACGTGATTATAGATCACATTTATTCTATTTGTTTTATTATAAACCAATGCTTATTCTACGTCTTTCACGATACACCAGTCCTTATTCTACTTGCCTGACTAAAACACGTGCTACTCGTCTTTACCAGGATGATAAAATATTTATTAAGTAGCTAGCAGAGATTTTAAAAAGAATCTCTTATCTACCATTTTTCTAAATTCTCTACAATTCAAACATCATTGATCCCACAACACTAAACAACAAAATGCAGCTCCCGGTTTTAATATTCCAAAGTTGAAAAAGACTTGGTAAATAGATAGTCTAGACTAAAAAAGCAATATTTCATCTCCTATTGCTGCTGACTCTCTAGTTCTCAAATATCCTAGATTTCGCAAGCCTAAATAGCAAATTGAAGCTCCCAGCTAAAGTGTTTTTCAGACTTAAAAAAGATTTGCCAGTTAACTAGCCTAGATTAAAAGAGGAATCTCTCATCTCCTATTGCTCTAGATTCTCTATAAATCTCATATCCTTGATCCCGTAAGAGCAAATAGAAAATTGAGACTCCCAGCTCTAATCTCCCAAGGTTGAAAACGACTTAATAAACAGGTAGCCTAGACTAAAGAAGGAATCCTTCATCTCCCGTTGCTCTAGACTCCATAGTTTTCAAATGTCCCAGATTTCGTAAGCCTAAATAGCAAATTGAAGGTCCCAGCTGAAGTTTTCCAGACTTAAAAAAGATTTATCATAACTAGCCTAGATTCGAAAAAGAATCCCTCATCTCTCCATGCTCTAAACTCTCTCCCACTCTTATATCCTTTATCCTACAAGACCAAGTAGAAGAAAATTGAGATAAACAGGTAGCCTAGACTAAAAAAGGAATCCTTCATCTCCCATTGCTCTAGACTCCGTAGTTTTCAAATATCCCAGATTTCGCAAGCCTAAATAGCAAATTGAAGCTACCAGCTGAAGTTTTCCAGCCTTAAAAATGATTTATCAGATAACTAACCTAGATTCGAAAAAGAATCTCTCATCTCCCTTTGCTCTAGCCTCTCTACCACTCTTACATCCTTTATCCCGCAAGACTAAATAGAAGAAAATTGAGACTCCCAGCTCTAATCCTCCAAAGTTGAAAAAGAGTTTATAAACAGGTAGCCTAGACTAGAAAAGGAATCTTTCATCTCCTATTACTCTAGATTCTCTATAACTCTCATATCCTTGATCCCGTAAGAGTAAATATAAAATTGAAACTCCCAGCTCTAATCTCCCAAGATTGAAAAGATTTGGCAAATAGCTGCGGGGCCTTCTTCTTTCAGTGTCTCCTCTTTGGAGCGCAACGATTTCGCGATTTCCTCATTTTCCCTCACAAAATGTTTGCAGTTCGCCGCGCGGGATGGTTTCCGTGACTCTGTTTTTAGCCGGCGGCGGTTGGAAAAAAGTTCAGCCTCGGAAAAAAAAAGAAAACGGCTGCGGAAAGATTAATGAGAACTAGCTGCGGCATTATTGAGGGAACGTGACTCGCCGGGACGTTTTTTTCGGCCCGGCGGATTGGCATCTGACGTCTTAATGTTGCCGCAAGTAGAAACGCAGCTCTAGCCTGCATAACAGCTTGCCCATTACTCGATTGCTGTTATTGCTGTTCCAATAGAGTGCAGGGACGCGTGAAACCGTTTCTGCAAACGTATTAACGGACGTTGCGTTCTTAATGGAAGCAGTTCCCGCGAGAACGTCAATTACGTTCAAATGGAATTCCTCGCGGCCGCTGCGAGCGGTCAAGCGCTTGGAAAATTTGGCACAGCCCCGTGGAACTTTCGCGAGATGCGCCTGCGCTTTGCGAATTTATACCGCCTAAGGCATTCTATACTTGAAAGGCTTGACGAGTTTCTGACGACGGAAATTCTTCACCTGTAGCCGTTGTTAATCATCTCACTTCAGGATTTCGAGCACTGTTGATTGTTGCTAGGTTTGTAGATTATGTTTTTCTTGTTTTGAACTGAACTAGCAATATAGAGATACGATAATATTGTGTCATTTTGTAACAAGCATTTTTGCTTTATCGAAAACCTCAGCCAGAGTCAAGCATGAATCATCCCTAGGTTTGAATCTTATTTTGGCTGAACTTCGGAAAAGTTCCCACACCCTTTCAGCACAAGACTTACGTCATTCTCTTCGTTTTGATATGCTGATCACGAAATGTAATTGTCATTTTTCGCGGAAATGAGTAGTTTCCGAGATATTCGCGAAAAACTATTGCTACATGAATCGTGCGTATACCTACGCGCCCGAGATATTGAGTTTTGACTCATAGTTCCATTGACACTTTTTATTCCCATGACGCGTAGAATACAATGCAATAAAAATTGATCTTGAAATTCAAGGTCAAGGACAATTTTGCGGCAACTTTCTTTTACAGATCTTCATCGATCCGAAGATGTAGAATACGCCTATGCCAGCAAGACCAAACATTTCTTTACACCCTGAATAAACGTCCTGCAACAATAGTTCTCCAAAGAAATAGTTTTCTTACGTTGAATATAACATAACAATATTCTTAGATTTTTCGAATCCTTTACTACTTGATATCTGACTTAGCCAAGAACCCCGCACTAATCATATGGAAAATCTATCCCGGTAAAATCAGTTGGATTTTTCATATGTTGTAGCTTATCATCTACTGAACAAAAGATGTACTGGGCACAAAGCTCAATAATGGACAGTTATAGAGTTATAATCAGTCAAACATGACAAATTCGAGCTGCCGAATACTCAAATCTCAGGAAGTATATTTACTCTACACGCTTGCCGCGCCCCCACTCTCGCCACCCCACTCCTTCGATTTTCAAATTGCGCGACTTAAATGAAGTTGGCAACATACTAGCCTTATTGCTGCCGAATGCTATTGCTACATCCGATATTTATATTATTGATATCAGTGTGTTCCATACATTTTGGTCTCCATACTGTTTGGTAATACATAATAAGATCATTTTTTTATTAATCCACAAACACGCACGCACACGCACACAAACACACACACAGCAGAGAGGGTTTGGAGTCAAAAAATACTACGGGAGTGACGAACCGTGGGATCCTTATCTCCGCTTTGACACGCAAAGATTTTTGTGAAAGATTTCTGTTCACAGACCTTTTCAAGGTCATTCAAAATTCAAAATAATGACACCACCTTTGTTTCAAACATTTTTCCAAAAAATAAATACTTTCCGAGATTTGAGTACTCGGCAGCTCGAATTTGTCATGTTTGACTAATTATAACTCGATAACTGTCCATTATTGAGCTTTGTGCCCAGTACATCTTTTGTTCAGTAGATCATAAGCTACAACATATGAAAAATCTAACTGATTTTACCGGGATAGATTTTCCATATGATAAGTGCGGGGTTCTTTCTTCATAAATGCCTCAAAAACCCGCAGTCTACCTATGAGAATTATGTCTTACCAACTCACTTTACCTCTGCAATGCTCTCTGAGCACTACCATACTTCCCTCCACAAGCTGAAACTTGTTTAATCTAATCTCGTATGGCGAAATGTACAAACGTCTTGCAACAATAACTCGCCGAAGAAGAGCAACTTAATTTTCCTCGAACACAGAGTAGAATTGTAGAAGTTCTGGGAGCACGTGGAAAATTAGGGACAACGATGTTTAAGTTCCTGAGGTGTGCAACGCAAGTATTTCACGCAGTGTACAGATGCACCTGCAGTGATTACGCGCGCGTGAAATTTCTTACCTTACATTCGACAGCCCCTTTTCACTACGGCAGGCACTAGTGGTTTTCATCGTCACCGTGGACGACGTTGCACGGGCATTTATACGCACGGATGGAAATTATTCGTTTCTGAACTTCAATACTGCGAATCATGGTGCCATTACGCGTTAATGCATCCTCGCCGGATGAAGCTCGTGTCTTTGGAACTGGGAATGAGTAAAGTATTTTCTTTTCTTCTCTTGCCGCGGCTTTTCTTTTCTTTCCATTGAATTCGTCGTTCAGGAAACTCTCCGGGGAATTTTCAAAGGTAGAATAGCGGTCTATAGTTTTCAATTTGCATCTGATTTTCATTTACCTCTTCTCCTTACAACCATCCCCCTGTTTTCTCACTGACTTCGTTATACCAATTGCACCAAACTTTCTGCTCTTTTCATTAAACTCTCCGGCGAGCGGTCCGTCGCATCTAACGTCGGAAAATTATGACACCGTCGCGTCGTCGTCGGACGAAAATGATGACACGTTAATTGCGTCGTTCTAGGCGCGATACCGCAATTAAGAAGTTATTATTATCCTATTAACGTTCTGAATCTCCTCTTTCTTTTTTAGTTGATGTAGAAAATGTTGTTTGCTCAGTTCCACAAAGTCGTAATTAATTGAGAATGCTGTATATTGTGCAACTGACTGTACGATGTTTTTTTATTGCGTATACTCATTGCAAAATAAAAATGATAATATTGCACTTTATTTCAGCCTCACGGCTAAGAAACTTGACTTGGTGTATGTAAACCTAATCAGTACAATTTTAGCTTAACCTTTCATTCTTCCATTTACTGGCTCCACACTGGACTGTGGATTTTTATGTAAAATAAAAATTGTCTGCATTAATTGCAGGATATAAGAGCTACATAGACACTAAATTCTTTTCTTGATCATTTTAATCAGCTGATAATAATGTAACAGTATGTATAAATTCTTTAAATGCATTTACCGTTTTTTCGTTAGATTTATTAGATTTATTAATTATAGACTAATCGTAACTCTCATTTTCATTATTTGCTTCTTATTTTTACTACTTATAACACCTCTTTGTTCTTTGGTTTTCTGATTCCCCTGTCCCTTTGTTGCATTACTCTTCCCTCATCAAAAATGGTCTACAATTATACAGTGACGGCCAGGTACTTAAGTGCACTCTTTAAAAATGTATTTTATATATAATATTAAAATATTAAAAACTTTTTTATATTGATCCATATGACTTGAATTTCTCTGAGATGTTAGAAGGATTAATTTACTAGATCATGTGTGAATGTTTATAAAATTGCTATTGATTATAGTTGTGAAGAAACAAGTAATGGTCATGATTTTTAACATTTTTACCTGTGCCTATATCGAAAATTGATAAACACGTTTTTTGAAAATCTTAGTGAGTTATATACATGTACAAAGTTTCATCGCAATCAGGTGACGCATAAAAAAGCCGTAGACATTGAAAGATATAAAAATCTTTAAATTTCTTTTAAATCTTTAAAAATTTAAATTTTCAAAAAGCCTCTTAAATTTTCGATATAGGTACAAATAAAAAAGTTAAAAATCATGACCTTCACTGTTTTCTTCACAACTCCACTCAATAGCAATTTTATATAAGTTCTTTTTGCACATGATTCCAGTCATTTGGACCAATTTTGAAAAAGTAATTCGTTTTCAAACGGTGTACTTAAGTGGCTGCCACCGTACATAAACCAATTCTAAGAAACAGGAACGGAATTAATAATATTTCTGTAATAATGTCAACAAGATGAAAATAATACCTCGGTATTCTTTCAACGGGCTTGTTTTAATATTTTTAATGGATTTTCCCATTCGATGAAGCATTATTTAATTTTAGAAATATTTACCGGACAATGTATGTATGTAGGTTGTTTGAGTTTGTCAATTGTGGCAGTTGGCATACGTTTCCCTCCGCGCTTGTTACACGAAAAAATAAATTCGCCATGCGTCTACCGCGTAGACAGCGATATTTATATTTCGTCGGGTGTGTTATTTATTTTTTCGATCGAGATGGTAATAAAGACATCGCGCTCGAACGACCCAATATTTTCCTCTGATTGCTCCCAAGAACTTGCGCGACTCCTAGCCATCCGTTCAAGATGTGTCCCCTCGGATGGGGGCGAAGGAACAACGGGTTGACACGCATAAATAAGGTCCCGGAAAGCAATCTCCTATCCTCATTGTTGTCTACGAAGGAATACAATCCGAAAAATTCCATGAAGACCACAAGGAAACCTAGACGATTTCGAACGGTGGAAAAGTGTGCTTCATATTAATTTACAAAAATACAACACCATAATTATTGGCAAATCTGGAATCAATTTCATCTGGTGTATATTAAATTTATATTATATTCGATTGACCCTTTTGATAGAATTTACGCAATGAAGTGACATATTTAATTAAATGGGTGGAATTATAACAAATATTAACGGGATAATAAATGCGTACACAGGGCGTTACGAAGATGAACGATGAAACCAAAATTAAATACGATCAACGATACATCGACGACAAATTTTACATTATACACACGTTACAGTATTTATTAATTTGCATTGCATTTATTTATTACATTGCATAAATATATTGATCACACTTCAGTCAACATATTCCAACACATGAAGATTTCAAAAAGGATCCACAAAATGAGAAAAGGCAAGACATCGTAATCATTTAGAAGCTGTTTTCCATTTTTAATAATCCTAACTAGCTGAAAATATATAATTTATATTATATATAAATATATAAATATACAATATATAATTTTTGTATATATTATACATATAAAAGCGTTACAAATATATTACATATAATATACAGGGTGTCTCACCCGATTTTGAAATATTGATTTCTTCACTATTGTTAGTCCTACCGAAAAATGTTTCAGATAGGAATTAAATGTTGCTGAGTGGGGCATAATTTGGTGTTAATAGTCTATTCGTGGATCAACGCGTTAAGGTAATATGAAGGTCAACTTTTTTTTTTAAATGGAATTATATACTTTTTAATACATCAATCGATACAGTTGGATATTCTGTATAAATTCTTTATTCAAAGAATTCTCTCATTCTTTATAAAAAGTATTAACCTACTTATGTTGAAAAATTACTCGTTTAGGAGATAATTCGACTTAAAAAATGTCGTGATACAAATGGTCGTTATGTTGCATCTTTTCTGTAAGGAATAAAAGCGAATTTCTTAGTGCGACAGTAATGGTGTCTTGGAATTATTTAAATCGAAATATCTTCTAAACGACAAACTATTTATTATAAATAGGTTAATATTTTTTTATAAAGAATGCCCAACTGCATCGGTTGATGTATTAAAAAGTATATAATTCCATTAAAAAACGAAGTTGACCTTCATATGACCTTAACACGTTCACCCACGAATAAACTATTAACACCAAATTATGCCCGACTCAGCACCATTTAATTCTTATCTGAAACATTTTTCGGTACGATTAACGATAGCGAAGAAATGAAGATGTCAAAATCGGGTGAGACACACTGTATAATTTATATATATTAATTATTAATAATAATTATTTAAATTCTTCTTGTACATTAAAATCTAATGAACATTCAATTATTTAATAGATCACATCAAAAATTAATTTTCAAATTTGGTAAAAAAATTCTGTGTCATATACCGCCAATGTGTTAGCCAAAATGTATCGTTCATTATTAGTTAATTTTTGCGTGCTTCAAAGAACACGGGTGGTTAAAGCTCAAACGGTGCCGAAGTGGGAAAAATAAAAACGTGTTGTCGTCTACCTGGAGGAACGTGGTAACCAGAATCTAGGTCAATGGCGCCCGTTGCCCGTACACCTGTCCATTGTTCCGCGAATGGAGTGCACGTGACGAGTCGCGATAAATTACAAGTCGCGCACCTTGGCCTCCGAACTTGAATATTCGCTGTATCCGCAACCTCGTCGTCGTCGTTTTCACTCTCGAGCGGCCAGAACTACGACGGGCCACTTTTACGGGTCGTGCTAAAATTCAATTTAGCTGTGAACGCCAATTTCGCCCTATTACAAGCGTCTATTACAGCGACGGTGGGGTGGCGAAATATAAAATTGCTTGAGAAACAGTTGGCTGAGACCAGGATACAAACTTCCGCTCACGACTCGTCTTTTTGAATATTTATCAGCCGTGGCAACCTTTCGCATTTTATTGCATTCACATCCCTACCACTATCCTCGTGTATTGCAACTAGGGTTTGCAATACCGGGCCAAAAATACAACACCGGTACTCGGTATTTGTTTAAACGTTATACCGGAATACCGGTATTAATACTAATTTTCAAAAAGGTACAAAAACACAGTTGTTTAATAGAAAAAAAACATTAACTGATTTATTAACTACATATTTTTGATGATTCCGATCGGTTATGATTATACTGCGCACTTTATCGGCATTTCTACGAAACAGTAGAAGGATTAACGGGTGTTAATAGAGTATCAGTATATCATAATTAATTATAATTTAAATTATATTAAAGGATGAAACAAATTTTTATTTGATTCCAGTACCTCGTGAATGATGAAGAAAATTTTTACCTAATCATAAAGATCCACAGTCTAGCAATGATTAAATTGGGACACTCCCGTTTGGACGCCATCCGATTGGACGCGTTCCTTTTGGACTCCGTGACGATTGGACTCGTGTCGTTTGGACTCCGTGCCGATCGGACTCGTGTCGTTTGGACTCCGTGCCGATTAGACTCCGTACCGGTGACCTAACCGAGACCTAACCGAGACCTAACCCAGAACTAACCCAGAACTAACCCAGACCTAACCCAGAACTAACCATATATTTCACAATAAAATATCACCATATGTAGAATTCGAAAAGCAATGATTATAAAATTTACGGCACCCAAATGTCACGAATCCAAACGGCACGGCGTCCAAATGTCACAAATCCAAACGGCATGGCGTCCAAACGAGGAGTCCAATCTGCACGGCGTCCAAAAGGAACGCGTCCAATCGGATGGCGTCCAAGTGGGACACCCCCATTAAATTGATGGAATCAATTTTACAAGATTCTGAATGGTATATTAATTATTTAACAGACCATGACTTCCATCTTTATTCTTCGATATTCATTTTTGCACAGATAAGGAGTTTCTTGACCAGTCTCCGATTTTTAAATTGAGCATGACGAAATTATTTATATATTGATTATGTGAATCTTGTAAATTATTTAACCAAGTGAACTTCTATAATTTCACGTGGAATTTCCCGAACCTGTAACTCTGTCATTACCTACCTGAAATTTGAATGACCGCTGATTCGATTCCTACTAATTCCACATTTAGGAATCTGTTTTAGGTATTGATGACGCGGGATGACAAGGTTCGCAAGAAGTAGGTTGACTCTCGCTGGAGCGATAATGTCGGTGGTTCGATTTTTGCAAAATACATTTATACATTCTTGTTGATACTGCTAAGGTTGGTCTGACGTTCCCAAGACTTTCCGCGTAATATCGGATGGAAAATGGCAAGCCGAGGAAAGCGTAGCAAGAGAACGAGAGCAGCGACCCAGGGCATGCTGAATATTTATTACCATCCTAGAGTCTTTCGTCTTTCAGCTGCAGCCCGTCATTGTTGCAGGAGATGGACGTCTCCCGCGTTACATGGTATTCATCCTTCAATTGAAGTTGTCGGCTTTGCTGAAACTATTCGCCGACCGTCGTGTTTGACTTCGGTGTTACCTGGCAAATCTTGGCAGGCCATTAACACAAATTTCTCGGGCCGTGCTCGATGGAACATCAAGGGAAAGTTTCGTTCCAACGTTTAACCCTTTGCACACGATGCAATTTTAATTCCAAAAATAAAAACACATCTTTCAAACCTTGAAAATTTTCATTCTATGTAATCTTTTTTACATTATGTGCATGAGATTGAACCTACCGTCTCATACATCACTTGAATTTTTAGGAATTTATAGAATACAGACGAATTTAATAATATAATTAGACCACATGGCTGATGTGAAACTTCTGACTTTAATTTTTTTTCGAATTTTTATTAACACTTTAAGACATTTAATTTTCTATGATTCTATTATTGAAACAATTGGCTTGTGATAGCTAAAATATGATATAAATATTCTTGATTGAATTTTGTCTAAATGTCTTGCAAATACTGCATCGAGAGTTGTTCCTGATCTTGATGTCGCTTTATTAGGATTATTTACCATTTCCAATCTTAATTTAATTCTAAAAAATTCTATTAATAATTATGATTGTTCCGATGCAAAGATCACGTTGAAATCTCCACTTATTCGAATTTTCTGTCGTAAATATTGAATCGAAGCGATTCAAAGTGATTCAGATCCCATCACTAGTTATACCACTCACACATTCTTATCATTCATTCTCTCCCTCTCCTTCTCTCTCTCTCTCTCTCTCTCTCTCTTTCTCTACTACTACTACTACTACTACTACTACTACTACCCAAACGTAGGAATTTAATAATATAAAAGCTGTTTCGAATAATAATGTGGCTATTTTTACTGGTACCTCAGTAAAGGTTCATTTACAAAATTTCATTTACAAAAGAATGTTTGATAACGTCTTTTAATACTATATCATTTTTATTTTCTCTACTCTAATGCTATTTTGAAGTGAAAGTTATTTAGGGGCGTTAAGCGTAAAACCTCGACGCAGTAGGAGTAAAACCAATCTGGCGATGAAACGGTGAAACGCTGAAACGCTGAAACGATGAAATGATGAAACGATGAAACGATTTAGTAAAACCTCGACGCGGTGGGAGTAAAACCGATCTGGCGATGAAACGATGAAACGATGAGACGAAATTCTATTCTATTAGCATATACGGTTGAGGGTTCGGCATTCCCTAAAAAAGATTATGATAAAATTCCGATGATGCAAAGTGGAGATTTCAACGTGACCTTTGCATCGGAACAATCAAAATTATTAATAGAACTTTTTAGAATTAAATTAAGATTGGAAATGGTAAATAATCCTAATAAAGCGACATCAAGATCAAGAACAACTCTCGATGCAGTATTTGCAAGACATTTAGACAAAATTGAATCAAGAATATTTATATCATATTTTAGCTATCACAAGCCAATTGTTTCAATAATAGAATCATAGAAAATTAAATGTCTTAAAGTGTTAATAAAAATTCGAAAAAAAATTAAAGAAAGAAGTTTTACTTCAGCCATGTGGTCTAAGCATACACCAATTTTTTATTTATTAGCTTCTCTTAGAAGAGGACTTATTTGTTCTTTCATTACAGTACTGTAACTGTGAGAATTATGTTTCCCTTCTACATACAAACGACGATCGCTAAAAAATATCGAATATCTTCCCCGAGTCTGTATTATAGGTCGCTTTCATTAAAATCAACACAGAGTGGCTCGTGCAACGGTTCTCGCCAGCTAATAAAATGAAAAGACGAGTATTCCGTCGTTAAGAATGCCTCTCGATGAATTAACATTCACGCTCACGTGAGAAAGTGGCGCAGAGTTATCATCTATTTCAAGGAATCTCGCATGCATAGAAAACGGCATCCGTCCTGCGGCTGGCGTGACGGTAATATGGGCCATGCAAGGTCGGTCGTTATGTAGCCGCGTATTTCGAGAAGAAGCTAATTAGGTGTACGCCCGTTTTCTGCATCCTTCTCCGCACCCCCTGTCGTCTCGCTTCCTCCTGTTTCTTCCCCCGGTTCCTCGCACACTCGTGCATTCTCCCCCGTTCTCTTCATCATCCTACCGAACGCAAAATGTCGTGAAGCCGTCCACGTGCACGCGATTTAACGTGTCCGCAGCTGAAACCTGCTTGACAACCACCAATGAAATCTCAGCGGCTCGTTAACCTACGGATGGAGCGTGTCTATTCACACGTGACTGATGGAATTCATCTACAGGAATTCACACGTGCCATTTTAATAGGGTGCATCTCTGGCAATGATATTTCTTGCAAACATTCTGTTTTTTTTTTTGGTTACCATATATCGTGCTGGATGGTGAAAATAATGATGAACGCTTGGGGGTAGGAAATGATTTATTTTATTTTGATTATGATTTATTTTATCGCCGTTAGGAATTAAAACTAATTTGGAGCTCATAATTTCCTAGGAAAAGGAAGAAAATTTCTGTTCATCGTTAGTGTATGTATTCTCCTTTGGCTACATAGCGTCAACAGCGAAATAAAATTTTATTTCGGTTTAATAAAAATTAATAGTCTACATATTCAGTAAATTTTGCTTGAAATCTTCATCACGAGTTTGACTCGATATTGTAGTGCAAGGGGTTAATAAGTACTTTACTAATGCACATTAATTTTATAAAGGATTATTTTAATAGGATGTAGTCTTTAGAAACATGTTTTATATGTAATGGCTTTAGTGATTATTATTTGTATTGAAGGGGTGAAACACATCCATCACACTTGGAAAGTGCATAATTTTGGAAATTATTGTATTCCTGTCTCAGAATATTAGAAAACAGTTATTTCAATGGGATGGAGCTTTTGTAATAACATTTTATACATAACTATTTTATTGGCTATTATTTGTATTGAAGGGGAGGAACACAACCATCACACTTGGGGGTAACAAGCACATTTGGTCCAACATTTTAGGAAGCGCATAATTTTACAAATTATTGCATTCATATCTCAGAATATTAGAAAACAGTTATTTCAATAGGATAGAGCTCCTATAATAACATTTTATAAATATCTATTTTGTTGGCTATTATTTGTAATAAAGGGGTGGAAGTCAACCATCACACTTGGGGTTAAGAAGCATATTTGGTCCAACATTTTAAAAAGTGCATAATTTTGGAAATTATTGTATTAATGTCTATGAGTATTAGAAAACAGATATTTCAATGGGTTGGAGCTCTTATAATAACATTTTACACATATCTATTTTATTGGTTCTCCTTTGTATGGGACGGGTGACAGCCTCAATGTTGGTTTTATCGACAAGTAGCTCTCACAAAAATATTTTATATGTAGGTATTCCATTCATCTTTTATTATGTATATTGAGGTGGTGGAAGCAATTCCCAATGTAGGTTTTAATAAAAACTAGAAGGATATAAAAACTCTTACAAAAATTTTTTTTGTATGCATTTCTTTTATCAATTGATATTCGTATTGTAAGGGTGGAATCAACCCTGAACGTGGGGTGAATTGAAATATACATGCCGTAGAATATTTTTGGAGCTACTAAATTAATATTTATTATCTCTAGAAAAATTAATATATTAAATAAACTTCAAGATTGCTACGTACAAATCGTTTTTCAAACCAACATCAATCATCAATTATCCACATAAACAAGTTGCTCATTAATGTTGCTAGTATTAAAAGTATAACACAAATAGTATAATATACTTCCATTAAAGAATTAGAATAACGTTTTTAACAGCCCAAAATTATACGTAGGCTACTAAACAAAATATAACAATATTTAACAGATAAAAGTGTAGCAATATTTAATATGAACAAAAATTTTTCGAGATATATTTCAAAAACAAAGTCCGACCGTATCAATGTCTCTATTAATATTTCACCGACATAGAAGAGAGTATTTTAATTACTTTTTACTAACAAATACTGTTTGTTTCAGATACTTTTCGCTTTGCAGGGTTTAAAAAAAAATCGAATCTAATTTGAGGATTAATGAAACAAAAATGTATTACAATTTGCAGTCTCGTCTTTCCATAAATTAAAAATTGCAATGCACATGACTCGCGGCCGAAATAATTCAACCGAAAAACCGTTACCGATTACACTGTAGCCCTTTTGAATTTCCATAATTCCACCGCGTCGATGCACGACGACACGCAAAAATAGTATTTCCACGGAAAAAGGATCCACAACACATCGAATAAAATAATTATTATCGCAAAAACCGCGGCTAAATTCAGTGAATGTCGGTCGCAGCTGGTTGGGCGAACGCAACAGCAAATCGAATATTGAAAACTACGTGGATTATTGAGGGAAAAAAACTGAATGAAACCGCAGCGCAACGATCGCAATAATGTTCCCGCTCACGATATATGCACGCCGGTTTTAACACTAAACCTACCGACCATTAAAGCTGACTAGTATACAGGGTGTCCTATTTAAGTTGACATTGTAAAACATCTCGAAGACATGTGATTTAAAACAAACAAACTGACACGTATACTTTAGTGTTTCGAGTGGGGAGCCAAATAGCAGTACTAGTTTTCTAATGCGTGGGAGTTTTCAAGGTTATTTCAAGGTCATTTTGTCTTTTTTATCATAAACCCGTATATTTTATTCCGGAATCACATTCTACGTAAAAAAATGCACAACTTTTGTTTGAAACATCTTTTTGTAAGTTCAATATTTTTTAAGATATTTAGCTGATTTTTCATGTTTATGTCAATGATAATTTTGTTTTTCTATTAAAATGACAACGTTACTTTCTTCTGGAAGATTTTTTATTTCATTTAAGGACATCGTAATAAATGCTCGAAATTTTTACCCTCAACTTCTAGACACTTAGTAATTCGTTTAATAAAAGACTCATGAGCACATAATAAAGTTCTTACAAACTTACAAAAATATGTTTCAAGCAAAAGTTGTGCATTTTTTTACGTAGAATATGATTCCGAAATAAAAGATATGAATTTATGATAAAAAAGACGAAATGACCTTGAAATAACCTTGAAAACGCCCACGAATTACAAAACTAGTGGTGCCATTTGAATCCCCACTCGAAACACTAAAGGACATGTGTCAGATTGTTATTTTTAAATCATATATCTTCGAGATTATTTACAATCTCAACTTAAATGGGACACCCTCTATATTGCATTATAAAAATTGTACGAATGAATTTATTTTGATTTTGTGCGATTTTTATTCTAATGTGTACTTTAATAAAGCAGCGTGTATGATCATTTCCATTGAAAACACTTTGAAAACATCGATAATTTTAAAATGAAAAATCTGAAACGGTCCTATTTGACCCGAATAATAATCGAATGCAACTCCGTTGCAATAATAGCTCCCTCTCAGTTTCTCTTTCTCTCTTGGCCGTTTAATTCCGTGAATAACGAAACAAATTGCTCGAGGATAACGGCCTGCTGCCAACAAAAGATGAAATTTCATATAAAATGCCGCGTTCCCGTGCTGGGGGAAGCAATAACGGATGGCTCGGTTTCCGAGTTTTAGCAATATGACACGCGTCCGAACCTATTTCCCGGAAAAGTCTCGTTCCTCCCACGCATTTGTACGGTGCATAAAATCGAGCACACCGGTGGCATGAAAATGCAGTCTCCACGTCGATCTCGACATCAGAAACAGACGTCCGGATGTTTTCCAGGTCAGTTAAGTAACCTTTTTTCTCATCCTGGATGTTGGAACGCGACCCCCACATTCAGCGACATAGCGATTAATCAGAACTCGAAGCGACAATGTTTATCGTTGGCATTATTCTTACTTCTTTCATAATTATCTCGTTACCCGACCAGCAGTATAGTGATATTAATTCTTGTTTGCCGTGATCCGCCACGGGATTTTCGTCATTATTTTCCCTTTTGTACGGTGATTCCTGGCGAGAACAAGGGACTCCTACTCGACCCACGTCAGAAAAGAATTACGACGTCGGGATAATCCAATCAGACTGTTGTATTGCTGGGGAGATTGTAAACGAGCGTAGAATAATTGGTAATTATTATTAATTGGTGATGGAGGAGCGCGTGGTTTCGATTATTGAGGGTAGGAAGTATCGTTGTGTAAGTTATGATTTATTTCGTAGCTACAGTGTGCAGAACTTCTTTACCATTCATCATGTCCTATAAGAAAAACAATATTGATATCTACTGTGTGCCTATATTTTCTCTAACATAATAATTAACAATAACAGAAGAATGAAATTTTACTTTGGGTCAAAAGAACTTAATGACACACATATTGAATTGATTACGACAAAAAACTTCACCACCAGTTCAACTCGATATTATAAGGCAAGGGGTTAATGTATCCGAAAAGTGTATTAAAATGATGACTTTGTGGGGCCTTTTGAATTACACATAATAATTGCCAAACTTGAACTCGACCAAAGTAGTTACAGAATGAAAATCATTAATGTCCTCGTTTCTACATGAACAAACTACAATACAGGGTGACAAAGGGTTAATTAAAGCTTAAATATTTGTTGCAATCGGAACGCAACGATAAAATTCTTCTCAAACAAATATAGGACACTTAAGGTTTATTATAATTGCAAGGTATAATTGCAAAGAAAGCCTCAAATTTTTTAATTACCACTTACACGTTAATCTGCATTGGTGTGGTAACCATTGCATTTGTTGCAGTCGAAAAGTTCACCCACAGAAACGCATCGATAAAATTCTTCCCAAACAAATATAGGACCCTTAAGGATTATTACAATTGCTAGGAATAATTGCAAAGAAAGCTTCAAATTTTTTTAATTACCACTTACACGTTAATCTGCATTGGTGTGGTAACCATTGCATTTGTTGCAGTCGAAAAGTTCACCCACAGAAACGCATCGATGAAATTCTTCTCAAACAAATATAGGGCTCTTAGGATTCATTATAATTGCAAGGAATAATTGCAAAGCAAGCCTAAAATATTTTTAATTACCACTAACACGTTAATCTGCATTGTGGTGGTGACCATTGCATTTGCTGCAGTCGGAAAGTTCACCCACAGAAACGCATCTATAAAATTCTTCTCAGACAAAATAAGACCCTTAAGGATTATTACAATTGCTAGGAATAATGGCAAAGAAAGCTTAAAATTTTTTTAATTACCACTTACACGTTAATCTGCATTGGTGTGGTAACCATTGCATTTGTTGCAGTCGAAAAGTTCACCCACAGAAACGCATCGATGAAATTCTTCTCAAACAAATATAGGGCTCTTAGGATTCATTATAATTGCAAGGAATAATTGCAAAGCAAGCCTAAAATATTTTTAATTACCACTAACACGTTAATCTGCATTGTGGTGGTGACCATTGCATTTGCTGCAGTCGGAAAGTTCACCCACAGAAACGCATCGATAAAATTCTTCCCAAACAAATATAGGACCCTTAAGGATTATTACAATTGCTAGGAATAATTGCAAAGAAAGCTTCAAATTTTTTTAATTACCACTTACACGTTAATCTGCATTGGTGTGGTAACCATTGCATTTGTTGCAGTCGAAAAGTTCACCCACAGAAACGTATCGATGAAATTCTTCTCAAACAAATATAGGGCTCTTAGGATTCATTATAATTGCAAGGAATAATTGCAAAGCAAGCCTAAAATATTTTTAATTACCACTAACATGTTAATCTGCATTGGTGTGGTAACCATTGCATTTGCTGCAGTCGGAAAGTTCGTCCAAAGAAACGCATCTATAAAATTCTTCTCAGACAAATATAGGACCCTTAAGGTTTATTATAATGGGAAGGTATAATTGCAAAGAAAACCTCAAATTTTTTTTAGTCATCATTTGCGTGTGCAGTAATCTCCATTCGGGTGGTGAACATTGTGCATACCAGGCGGCCGGAAGTCTGTAATTTGCAAAGCGAGCGGTTCTCCTTTGCAGTTCTCTAATTAAACCGGATGTTCAATGGGAACAGCTCGCGTCAAGAGTTAAATGTGACCGTTCCAAGCCGGCGTAAAAACAATGGAACGACTGAAAATCCGCTAATTCCACCGTAAACCGAATTGGAGAAGTCCTCGACAAATAGGCGACGTGATCACGTACATAGTCTCGAAACCTACGAACGATGGTGCGCGAAACAATTCGGGGTACACATTTCATTAGACTGGCGACCTGCGACAAGCATTAACAATCGTGTGCGATGTAATTGGTACTTTGGACGAGCGTGTAAACGAACGGTGCTGCGTTTCGCGTCCGTATAGATTACCAGCTGAAACGTATCCACTATCATGTTTTCAATATTAACGATTTAATGCGACACCGAACGCGCACCGCCGCTAATTTTATTTAAACAACGGCCGACAATACTTCGCACGAAAAATCCCCCCCCCCCCTCTGAAACATACAGCATTTATCAATTAACCATCCGAAATGACCCCTTTACCTGTCTGGTAACCATAATAATTTTTTGATAATGCCTTTCGTGTCTGTGCCTTTGTTGGTGTTAATATTCGAAACATTTGAACGAATGTTTTTTTTCTGGTTTAAGAGAAATTTAAAATGTATTAAAACTTGTAATTCTCTTTTGAACAATTGTACGATTAATTAAAGTACGATTTTGAATGTTATCCAATATCGTCCGTAATACTTTGAACAGATTGAAAATAAAACTGGAGTGCATTAAATTGTATCAACACTGCAGTGACACTGTAGCGGCTAGCTTCGGGCGATGTTTTATTGCAGTTCTTTATTTGGGTGGCGTTTTCAAGGTCATTCGAAGGTCAACTTTGTTTTTTCAAATGGAAACCTATATTTTTTATTATGGGATCTTCTTGTACGTAAAAAGACCAGCAATTGTTGTAGGACACTTTCTTTTAACCTCACACTAGTTTCGGATATATTTAACACTAGGTTTACGGAGTACTGACATTGATTATTTTACATTGCTTTATAAAAATAATAAAATTGTATTTACTTAGATCTTCAGCGATTTTTATTGTAATATGTACACAAAAAAATAAATCTATTTAATAATTCCTCACGAATGCTTCCTCGCACTCTTAATAATCGTAAATTAAAAATTTTTGAATCCGTCATTTTGACGGGTCCCGTAAATCTAGTGTTAAAGAGAAGTAGAGCGAGGCACATCATTGGTGTTTTCCAGTTGTACTAGCACGTACCGTTTGAAAACAAAATTGTCCTCTATTGATCTCTTGTTTATGTTGTCTGTTTTTCAATATAAGATTGTACTATTTAGTCAAGTGTGAATCATCGTAATAAGAGATACTATATCGTAGTACAATTAATTGTACGTAGAGCTATTCTAACAGATACCTTTGTTGAAATAAGCAATTCATATTTCGCGCTCAATCTGTTCTATGAAATAGGTAAACCGCGGTTTAGGTAAACATCCGCGAATGTCACGCGTTCGTTCTCTCTGTGTCTGTCGCACTCACAGCCGATCAGTGTGGCCTTAGTTGTTGCCCGAGTAATGTCGTATCTGTTTGTGTCTGTGCTCGAAATAAAGTCTTTGCATTGCCACGTGCAAACGATATCTGAGTTCACCATTTCTTACTCCTGAGATCTCAATAACCTTCAAAAATGTTCGTTCCGAATTTGAGAATCGTCTATATTATTGTTTAGAAAACAACGGAGAACGTTTTGAAAATTTGTTATAGTTATAAAGAAATTACAAACTTTCTCGCAGTATAAGTATCACTAGCTCTACTTCTCTTTACATATCTCCGAAACTAGTGCGGGGATAAAAAAAAGTATCCTACGAAAATTGCTGGTCTTTTTACGTACAATAAGATCCCATAATAAAAAGTATAGGTTTCCATTTGAAAAAACAAAGTTGACCTTCAAATGACCTTGAAAACGCCACCCAAATAAAAAACTGATAATGCCGCCCTCTTTCCCCCCTCGAAATCCTTAGACAGGTATTTTACACTTTTTTAATATCTTTCATACTTTTCAAGATATTCTAATGAAAACTTTTCAAATGAACACCCTGTATAGTTGTGTTTACCACAGGATGTTGTTTTAGTCCTTCCCATTGAAGTTGGTCTTGCGAGATAGTTTATTAGCGGGCACTCCGCCGTGCAAACACATCAAGGCCTGAACGATTATTTAGATCAACCACGGGCGTAAACATCTATTATTTCAAATTACGAAATGTCATATTGGGATCGTACCAAAAATTATTTAAAAATTTTTTGAAATCCATCCAGACATGTAGTTTAAGGTTACAAGCTTAGGGTGACTCGTAACCTCATTGCACCAGGGTTAACCTCTTAGGCACGGCTGAATTTTGCGCGGGGCTGTTTCTCTGTACGGCAGAGTTCAATGTGACGGACAATGCTGTTCTCGACGTATTAAAAAGGCATGTTAAAAAGAACATCTGGTATATAAGAGCAAATGGTATATTTATTTAAATGAAAAGCAACAATTCATATCTGACACAGGCGTATCAAAAGCAAAGACTGTGTATTCTGTCTGTATATTGTTAACACCGTTATAAATCGATGTGAAGACAAAAAAGTGTGACACAAAACAGAAGACGATCATTTAATTCAAACGGTGAGCGATTGAGCTACTAGAGTGTGCCATTATAGTAGCACGTCGTTCAGAAATATGACATCCGTGATAGCCACTATAGTGGCGCGTCGTGCCTAAGAGGTTAATTAGTATCGTCATTTGTGGCACAACGTCAAAAACGCAGCTTCAATTTCTGTTACTTCCTCATGCATTGCAAATCCCAAGCCAGTTTCGAGCGAGAAAAATTCAAATTCTCATAATTTCTTGGGCGCACCGGCCGCGCGGTAATAAATCCCGGAAATACAGGAGTGGCGCGGCTTTAACCATCAGCGATTAGCATGCCGGTGGAGCAGTTAGTCGGAGCGAAGAGTCAGAGTTTGGTTCGCTGGCAACAAGAAGTTACAAACGAGCGTGACTCTCTGCGTCGCTCATGCTTCCGGTCAGAAGGAGAAAGAACCTGATGAGTTGCGTGGTTCCAGAGTTATTTGATTATGTGAAGCCCGTGTCGGATGAGCGACATTGTGGCTGTCGGTGGCGAGGTATTTTAGAAATTGCGGACGAACAACTGTCACGTTGTACGCGGTGCGTGTATTTTAATGTAAACGAATGCAAATGATCCCCGTTTGATGACAAATTCGCGCAGTTTCGACGCGCAAGTTCGCGCCGTGAAACGTCGGGTTTGCGCGATGATATTCGTACCGACTATGAAAAGGAATTAGGTGTTGCGTACAGACGATTATTCCGCGTCGTTCCATATTTCGGAACTAACTTCACGACGGGGCTGGAATTTAAATTTTTCATTATTTTGCTCTCTTTCTTTTCTGTGTAATTTTCGGCAGGTTGTTCAATGTCTGCTCGGTGGATTTTTAATGATGCCACTTTGAATTTAAAGACTGTGAACACTAAAGAGAAGTGTGAAAGGATTAAAGCCGAGTATAATAGAGTACACTAGAACATACTAGAACATACTCGAATATACTACGTCATGCTTCAATGCAAAGTCCATTCTGCTGAAGAAAATTGCTATTAACCAGTTAACTGCTTCGACGTCTTTGGAAAATGCGTATGTAAATTGCGTCGCACAAATTTAGCGATGACGAGTATACTCGTCGAACACAGAGTATGTGTAATATGAAATTAGGTTGTAGTAAAATGACTTTTATTTTTTATTTCATTACTCAAATTTATCGCAAATTTGTGGCAACATTACAGTCCGATATTTATGTAAATGAATCCCTGACCAAATGATAAAATATAAACATACATGTTCAGGGAAACATCTTAGCTCGTAGGTAGTCCACAACTCCATTTGGATGATCCTTACAACTCGAATCCTGCACACGTGCTATAAAAAAACGCGGCTTCTTGAATTAATGTAAAAAGGAAACGAAAGGATCCTCATCCCGTTTTTCATTACCAGGCGCGCCAATTATTGCATAGTCTAAAACAATATATAAATCCGTAATTGCATCTGTGATGACTAATAAAAGACAACGTTACATTTACGAAAAATAATTCATACTATATGCGGTTCTTTTATATTAATTATTTATAAACTTTTATTTCTTCCTTTTATTTCGACGGGCCTCAAAATATTTCAAACATCTTGAAGTTCACGAATATATTTTAGTTTTCACTAAAACTGCAATTTAAACTGCAAATCGTCACTACTTATTACTCATGACAAATATACTCGTCATAGCACAAAATTTCGCACTTTTTTTCATGACGAGTATACTCGTCATAGCACAAAATTTTGCACTTTTTTCATGACGAGTATACTCGTCATAGCCCAAAATTTTGCACTTTTTTCATGACGTCATAGCAAAAAATTTTGCACTTTTTTCATGACGAGTGTATTCGTCATAGCACAACATTTTGCGCTTTTTTTCATGAGTATACTCGTCATAGCACAAAATTTCGCACTTTTTCATGACGAGTATATTCGTCATAGCACAACATTTTGCGCTTATTTTCATGACGAGTATACTCGTCATAGCCCAAAATTTTGCACTTTTTTCATGACGTCATAGCAAAAAATTTTGCACTTTTTTCATGACGAGTGTATTCGTCATAGCACAACATTTTGCGCTTTTTTTCATGAGTATACTCGTCATAGCACAAAATTTCGCACTTTTTCATGACGAGTATATTCGTCATAGCACAACATTTTGCGCTTTTTTTCATGACGAGTATACTCGTCATAGCACAAAATTTCGCACTTTTTTCATGACGAGTATACTCGTCATAACACAAAATTTTGCACTTTTTATCATGACGAGTATACTCGTCATAGCAAAACATTTTGCACCTTTTTCATGACGAGTATACTCGTCATAGCAAAAAATTTTGCACTTTTTTCATTACGAATATACTCGTCAAAAACAGTTAACTGGTTAATTAAGGAATCTAATTTACCAAAAAGAAAGAACCATACAGCAGAAAGAAGTTTGAATAACGTGTCCGCGTCAAATCTCTAGAAAAAGTGTTACAAGACTGTGTTTGATGAAAACGTGATCGACTAAAAATCGTGACGGTAATCGCATTAGTAGCGTCACGGTAACATTTCATTCTTATCGATCATGCAAGCCTCTGTTGTATTTATTTTACGGCTGCAGTTTTCCTTCGGGCCGTCCAAAGCAACGAGAACATTGGCGCAGGTATTTCAGCAGTTCAGGTTATAATTTGTCCACGAGAGTGGGCTGAATTTCACCTTCAGATCCTATCATTCGTTTGTAAGCCAGAGGTTTGCCATGCTCGACGAGTTATGCGCGCTAGATTCTGTACGATACAAGGGCGTTTCCTAATAGCACTAGAAGCCCCAGCATGGTCTTTGATTCCGGCATTCTATGGCCTTTCCATCAGCTCCAAGTACACGCACTTGGCATTGATTTCGATCCTCTTTGAGCTTTGGTCCTTTCTATAGGGATCAATGGTCCTATTCATGGGACTGCTGGATCTTGTTCAAACACTATTACGGTCACATTTTTTCAAGTTCCGGGAGAGTTTGTTATCGGATCCAAATTGCGGGGGCTTTCGACTCAACTCAGACGATGTCCCTTTGTTCAGGACACTATAGTTCGGGGCAAACTATAGTTCTTAGCGTGCTCGTGAATCGACAAAAATCTCAGAATAATCTGAAAGCATTTTAAACATTATATTTTATGGACGTCTTTATCGTAGTTGATCAGCGTCGATTTTTATCTGTTATTATTCCGATGATTTATCTAGTGATCTTTAGAAATGTTTTAGATCATTGTTTTAGATAAATACTAGAATAAGTATGATATGAAATTCTCAGTTGAAACAAAGTTGTGGAACAAATAGTATAATGCAGATAGAGTGACCATTTCGGTTTTTATTGTTTGTTTTATTGTTTTTATGTTCATATAATATAATGTAAAATATAAGTGACTACCGCAAATGAGGCAAACCTTATGATCAGACTGCCTACCATTATGTAAAATAAAAATTATTTGCGTCTATTACAAGGCTTGGTACCAAATCAAAATTTATTTCCTACTTTAATAATTTTAATGAGGTCATGGTAACTAGACTGCGGATTTTTATGAAAAATAAAAATTGCCTGTACCAATTGCAGGAAACAGGAGCTAAATAAACATTTACGTTTTCCATTAATTATTTGAATGTAATGAAAATAATATATTAATATCCTTAACACTGTACGTATCAGTTCCGGTCAAATGACCGGTTAGAAGTATTTTATTTTACAAGTCTTGAAATTATAGAGATTCTTTCATTGGGAATGATTAGGTGCATTCTTTTGATTTAAGTCGATACTGCAATGAAAATGGTAAAAAACTCTAAATAAATTCTATTGTTTCATTTTGTAAGTCTGCGCAGACATGGTAGTTTTAGTGCTCGGTAGGATCAGTGTTAAATACTTTCAATACTTTTTCTGTTTTCATCTGCTCAATTTTTCCACCAATGCTTAAGTTCCTTTTATTTCACTGCTGTGTTACGTTTCTACAAATCTTTATCATAAATGCCTGAAATACGTATTGTATTGATATTTAAAAAGACGATATAAAATCGTCATAGAATCATAAAGAACTCAATTATTTTACATTATTTGGGAACAGTAAATGTACGAATTTTGATCAGAATAGTGTGCGAACGTAATACGATTCTACCCTGTAGCAGACAACCATTTTTAATACGAAAAAAATGGTATCGAAACTCCTGTCGACTGCAGAGAACCGGACGCGAGTTTCAAATAAAAGTTCCGAGGCTCGGAATGTCTATTTATTCAAAAGCAAATTAATGTCACGGAGCCCCGATAAAATCTGTCGGTGGCCTGCGAATTTTCCGGTCGTCGGTGCCTGTGCTGTCCATCGCATTGTGCGGCGAAATGCATTGTTTTGAGGGCTCTTCTGCGGCGGGATCGATCGTCCGTTGCGAAATTCACGCGAGTCAGACCACGTTTTTACACGTATATCGACCTATTAACGCATACGGGTAATACGCCGCCCTTTTCTACCCGATAATCACAAAATATATACCGAGCGATCATTATACGCTTATCGGTCGATCAACAATTTACATTAAAATCCCGGATTTGCTTCTGTCCGCCGGAAAATGACCATATCCTTGCCAAAAGTTACATCGATTCCTTCGATCTATTATTGTTGTTGATTTATAGATCATCCGCGCACAATATGCCGTTCGTTTCGTGATCTGTTTCATAGTCGTTCCGAAGTTATTGCAGTTTAAAGTCGATGAATTCGTAGAGTGAATTTTTCCGAATTTTTCTGTAGATCACTTAGTATCGTGATTTATTTTCGTACTGTCATGTTAATTTACCGATACTGACATACCACGTCAGTTTATACCATGTCTCGAGAGTATAGTTGCATTGGTTTTGTCAACGTAAGTTCGTTTTTAAAGTTGCTACAAGTCAAAATAGAAAATTCATGTAAATATTTCTTTCCTCGACGTGTCTTCTAATTAAAATTTTATAACTTCTGTACGTGTCCTCGGATTTGTTTGAGACTTTACTATAGTGTCAATAGCCTACTTACAGTGCTAATAATGTTTTAAAGAGGTTTGTATATACAGAGATATTTGGTATCAGGACCTCCCAGATCAAATACCGTATGGAGATTGGGAAAAGTCGGAGGGTGCCGCGGGTATGCACAGACAGTGATGGGAACTCCGTGGGCGCTGAGCAAAAATACTACCACCACTCTGACGTACCGTCTTCCCCTACTTTGCTTCCACTGCGCACGCGCTGCACACAAGTGGATTGGGATCTGACATGAGGGCGTGGACAATATATATAGCCTTCCAATATGGCGACGAAGTGCTTGGTCTTAACATTGTATTGATATCTTCTTTTTGTTTTTACTTGAAATGTTTGTAAGTATGAGTGAAACTTGTAAGTGGGCAAGTACAAATCCTGCAGAAAGAAAGTTTATTGAAGGAGAGTGGCTTTTTAAAGTGTTTTATCAAATAATTGATTTTACAAAAAAAATTTGTTCTTTAATATACCTTCTAAATTTACAATTATAAATTCATAAATTTCGAATCGCTTATAATTGGTGAGGACATATGAGGCACCAATGCTACAGGCGTCATTGAACCAAGAATTTTGAAGATAGATCTTTCAATATGCACTTTAGCTTTAGCTATTTTAGCTGTTAAAGTAGATTGTTCTTTACTAAATTGTTTCTTATATTTTAGAAATGGAGTTCTTATCAATTTCAAGCAGTTCACTTCACATAGTTCATTTCAAAGTGTGGAAACGGAGCAACAAATTTTTGCTCGATCTGCTATCATAATCTTTCACTGAATAGTAATCAAAATTATTTTTGCTACACGGTGGAAAAATTGGAGCTTCCATAACGTTATTTTTAATTCACACCTGTTTTAACACTGCAAGTTTATATTGTAACTAACACCTATTAACACTGTAAGCTGCTATAAGCCAAGCCAAGCCAAGCTTAAAGTATTTCTACTTTCCGGCAGCAGACGGCGCCACTCAAAATGTCAGATCCCAATAGCCCGCGCAACGAGAGTTGGCACAGGGAAACTTGTGGGTACCACGTGATGCTCCCACTACGCGCTATACGTCTTCCGCGATTGGCCGAATCGCTTGAGGAAGATAGCAAACGAGCGTATTGAGTGTCACTGTAACAGAGAGATGTCGTGACCATGAAGTAAGATGGTGATGACGCTGAGCGCTTACGTCGACCGTTCCCGCCAAAACGTAAGCGTAAGAGTGGGATCCACTGATCAGTGGTGGGATCCGCAGCCTTGCGTCAAGAGTGGGGACTCGCCGTTCCCCCTGCACCCCACTGACGAGATTTTGTGCCAACTCTCGTTGCGCGGACAATACAAATCTCGAGGCCCGGGTTCGATTCTCTCGATGTGGCCAGGGTTCCCTCCTTTTTCCTAAAATCCTACAGATATTATATTCATAGGCTTTTTCTATAGCAAATGTTCACATCCTGTGTATAAATCTGAAAAGGGGATAAACTGCATCGTAGGGTCATCAAATAGACTGCAGATTTTCATGCAAAATGAAAATTGCCGCTTATTGCCAGACAAAGAAGCTACATATAAACTTGTTATCTGAATCGTTTTAATGGTGCGACAGGATTTTCAAATTCTTTAAATCTTTTTTACCGTTCTGCACTCGATCTACATGTTTTCACACAGTTTTACACAAATACGTAGTTTGGTCGTAAATATCGGGTTGATCAGGATGTTCCATATTTTCGTTGTTAGTTGTCGGATTTTCACCGTTGCCAAGGTGCACGTTTGATTTTTATCCAGCTCTCGACATTCGTTTTAATTAAATTTTGTTACAAATATTTTACCGATGCCGTGTATAACGAGATGTCGAGGCTATTGCGGTAGTTACATTGTCTGGCACATTTATATTTGAAGTGTCTGTACAAATGTGTCGAGTACTATGTGCACGGTTCTCTAATAATGTGTTTTGCAAATAATCGTCTCGTATTTTTGGCGATTGTAATATTTAACAAACTATTGAAGATTCCGAGTTAATTGGATCCCCCGTTGTATACTCGTTCAATATATATTTGGGAGCGATTCAGTATTATTTTCCTGAATAATGGGCGAGGAATAATCATATGAATGATTGATAAAATCATGAAATTATTCAGAGTAAACGGTCTGACGGTTCAATTAATTTATTTCGAATTACCAGGCATTTGAATTATTAATTTCTTCGCTTCACACTTGCCCACCACGTTCACCTGGCTTTACGAATGATTGTTATCGATAATGTTCGATAAATAAATTAATATTCCGTGTTGTATGTGTATTTTCAGTTTGGACAAGAATTTCTTCGCTTTGTTTTGATCGTGTGCGGCTCTAGAAACATTTAAAAATATTTAATAAGTATTCAACTCAGTATCATTAAATTTAGTAGGGGAAATTTTTCTTTTAATTGTATTAATAAATTAAATGAGGAAGTGTATCATAAGTATCAATGTGAACGATTCACAATATTATAAAATTATCCAGAGTACGCTCTGATGCTTCAATTAATTTATCTGGACCTTTTCCAAGCATTTAAATAATTAATTTCTTTGCTGCACATTTGCTCGAGAGGTACCTCTGGTTATCTGAAAATTTATCGACGATAATACTTTATAAATAAATTAATCTCTTTGGAATTTTGATATTGTGGGCACCATGCGTGGGTTGTAGGAATAATAGTGAATTTAGAAAAGTGTCAAAATGGCCATTGTCTTTCGAATGATAAATATAGCCATGCTTTTGCGACAGCACACTCCGAGAATCCGTGAAAGCGTGTCAAGTGACGTTTCGTTCTCGCGTAATGAGTCTTGTCCTATTTACGGAAACAACGCTAAATGCTCACCTTTATGCCATAATTGCTTTCCTCGTATATGATTGATACGAAGCTCCAGTTCATTTGCTTCACAATGTCCACCATCGCTTTCACTTGATAGTGATCGCTCGGTATAGTGCGCGAGAAATACTCGAACCGTTGCTTGTTCGACAGCTCCGGGCTCGTCGAGAAGAATGACACCTGCAATCAAAATTAACAACACATGTCAGTCCAAAATTATTATCTATTCAACAGTAGGTGGACTAACAAACATTCCGATGAGTCTACTACAACGTTCAAAAATTTTCTCTACACTTGTTAATTATATTTAATGCCTCAAAATTTTGCAAATTTGCAAAGAATTTGTCTATTGTACTTAATTTGGTTAAACTTTCTTTTGGAGGACCAATATTTTTAAACTTTTTTTTATGCAGTCCTATAGATTTCGACGAGAAAACGCCGAAAATGAAAGTCTTATTGCCAGGAGTTCACTGGTTCAGAAGTTATACATGTGTAAACTTGAGCACTTTTAACTAACCCCAAACCAACTTGGACTATATCACTCAGTACTATTTAGCCGATGCGCTGAACACCCACCATCTCTCCAGCGCATGCGCTCAACAGTCCTACCTCTACCACCCAACGAATATCCAATATAGCGACGCTCTAACCTGTCAAAAACGCTTAAATTTCCACATATTTACACGCGTATAACTTATAAACCAGTGAATTCCTAACAATAATACTTACATTTTCGTAATGTTTGCTTTGATATCTACAGGATTACATAAATAAGAGTTAAAAAAGAGTTCAAAAAAGTTAAAAACATCTGGTCCTCCAAAAGAAAGTTCAGCCCTTAATTTCTTAGTAAGGATAGAGATAATTAACAGAAAAGACAAGAGAAAATAGCAGACATTTTAATTAAAAATATTAAAGCGACAATTTATATTTCACTGTTTTTAAGATTACTTCTTTATGAACGAAGTGAAGTGTATAGCAATTTAGAAATCGTTACATTTTATGGTTTCAAGATCCAACGAATAAATTCATGTGAAGGAATCTATTCGTTGGATCTTGAACAGAGTCTCATTATCAAAAAATTCACTTAAAATTCTGATACGCAAATGTGGTGGAGACTATACGGTCCGTGACTATATCATAAATCGCGGAACTTATTAAACAGAACATTTTCCGCCGTAACGAAGGCCAGCCGCTACAACAGCCGCAGTAGAAGAGGTCAGACAAGGGTTCTACAGGGAAATTTAAGATGGTAATAAGGTTTTTTTAATCAGCGTGGCTGATATAGTGTTCGAAGGTGTCTGCGACTATCTTCGGAAGGTTATCGCTGTAGAAAATTGTAGATAAACCTTGTCCTTATCGCGCACTTTCAATTATCGTAGACCCTCGACTACTTTCCCGTCCGGTTGTCTTATCTACTTGACTGAACTACTCGCTGGGGACAAGTTCAACTATCACCGTGGACTAGTTTACCGATCTACTTCGAACCAGTTTCTCGTTATGGGATCGCTAGAAATTTTCCCACGCTGGCTAAACACTCCAATTACAAGATACAGTTCTTCCCACCCTCCCGTGAATTTGCATGAAATGCAAATACGAACGAGGAACACAATTAAGTTAAAAATTATTTCGCCCTAATCAAATTCATCTTCCGTTGTCTCGGGCTTAAGAGGGCTCCTTCCGGAAGATTAAACTGCTCGGGAAGTTTTTAATTCACGGTTGAGGGTGTGGATTTAAGTCTTATAGAAATTCAATTTAGGGCTTTTTAATGAGCCTCCCTTTTTTCTTAAGGTATTCTTCCGAGAAGCTCATTTGCTGGCTGTATTATTGGACTGAATAAAATAATCTTACGAAATTATTATATTGATTAGAAAAAGATAAAGCATAAATTCTTTTATTAGATTTATTAACTAATAATTAATACACATGCATTGTATCATATCCTATATCTTGTATATTATTGGATTGAATAAAATAATCCGCAGAAATTATTATGTCGATTAGAAAAAGATACAGAATTAATGCTTTTATTAGATTGATTAACTAATAACTAATACACATGCAATTGTATCATATCCTATATCTTGTATATTATTGGATTGAATAAAATAATCCTCAGAAATTATTATGTCGATTAGAAAAAGATACAGAATTAATGCTTTTATTAGATTGATTAACTAATAATTAATACACATGCTTTGTATCATATCCTATATATCTTGTATATCTTAGTGTGTTAAATATTAATATCGTTTTAATTGTGATTGAAATATATTGTTTTTTTTATAGAGGAATAGAAAAACGGGAATTATTTTTTAGACTGAAGCTTACCAACCTTGTAAGAATGTATAGTATTAGTAGCACGAGAAATACAATTGTAAATTAAAATTATGACATAATTCTATAATATTGATAATATCAGTTACAGTGTAGAACATTATATAGCGCACAAATATTAATTAAAAATAATCTTGATTGACCAGCATCTAAAGAGAGAAGTGCTAATCGTTGATTGCAAGTATTTCTACAGAAATGGTAATTATTTTTCAAATTGAAGTCTATAAAATAAATACAATCTTATTAAAATTGTAACATATTTTCATTATATATAATATTGCTTATAATTAGACTGCGGATTTTATGCATTTATAGCAAGAATGGTTAAGTACAATTTAAACTCGTGAAACGATTAAAATGATTTGGAAACGACAACGTATTATTTTCAACTTACTAAAACTGCTAAAGGAAGAAAGAACATTTTACTTTTCTCTTGTTTCTTGCAATCGATGCGCAATATTTTCATTTTGCATAAAAATCCGCAGTCTACTTATAATATTCTTTATTGTAGTACATAATACAGTACATTAACACTAGATTTACGGGACCCGTCAAAATGACGGATTCAAAAGTTTTTAATTTACGATTATTAAGAGTGTAAGGAGGCATTCGTGAGGAATTATTAAATAGATTTATTTTTTTGTGTACATATTACAATAAAAATCGCTGAAGATCTAAGTAAATAGAATTTTATTATTTTTATAAAGCAATGTAAAATAATCAATTTTAGTGCTCCGTAAACCCAGTGTTAATATCGAGTGCGAAAACCGTTTCTAAAAATCCTAATGATTTTTTAAATCGAAGCTAACAAAGATCGCAAGAAAGCAGTCAAGAATTTAGTTAGTGTAAATGAACATTTCGCAATTTCAGGAGGAGAGCATAATTCATTCTCGATCTGCTGTGTATCCAGGATTTAGAATGCGTCTGAAGGGCTGAGACAGAGTGACTGATTAATTGTTCCGTTGCAAAAGGATCATTTACGCAGGACATCGCACCGTTATCCTCCGAAGAGACATTAATATAGCAGTACCATTAATACCGAAAATCCCACGAATTCAGAATCACTCCCTGCCCTCATCCTTGAATGCATTACCAAGCTTTAATTGTTCTAACTTCTTTGTTCCACAGTTGGACGAAATAAAGGGGAGGAAAAGAATGAAAATTGTCCTCGATTGCAGGATCAATTCACGAACATTAGTGACACAGAGAAAACAGGATAATTCACGACAGCAAAAACGTTCGTTCTGTCATCAGTAAACTGAACCATCGTTCATCTATGAAGTGCGAGCTCGTGTCAGAAATATGGAATTCCTCGAGTTCGATTGGACAACGTTGATTAATTACAAACTGTGCACTCGTGCGAGCATGTGGCTCTGTCATTTTGCGGATTACATCTGTGACTGAGTTAATCTACCGTTGCAAGTATGGCTTTACCATTCCTTTCCATTTAACTGTAACAGCTTTGTATGAAATTGATTGCATTCATCTTTGCCATGTTTAAATGTTTATTCATCAGAAGATCATTAAACTGAAATGGTCCAATTATGTGGTGTGATGATGTCAACGGTATAAATATTGTAATTTAAGATTTAATTTGACCATTAGCGAGAAGCAAGAAATTTCATTAATGTATTTTATTTTTATTAGAATTTAATATGCATTTTTACACCGTGATCAAGATTTGTCATTTTTTGAAATCATATTTTAAATTTACAGAGACAATGTATTAAATATATAACAAAGTAAATCTGAAATAATAATTTATGTAACAGTAGAAGGGAGTAAAAAATGTTTGACGAGGCCAAAAATGTTTAAAAATGGTCCATACTTGTTTATTATTTAGTACTATTTTTCAGCAGAATTATTTTGTTACTTTATATTTTTTGTATCAAATAATCATAAAGCATCTTGCAACCGGTGAAGCTGAATAAAATAATAATAAAATATGATGAATTTAAATTTATCTCGGCAACCTTGGATAGAATTCTGAAAATGGCTCAAGCCAAAAATCGATAATAGAAAAATAGCAGTAGGGTAAAAGTAAATTATTGAAAAATGAAGACATTGGCAACCGATTAGAAAATTAAAATTGAATTTTCGAATTCAGTTTTTATTATTAGCGTGGTGAACCAGAATTTCATTAACCAGTTATCTGTTTTTGGCGAGTATACTCGTCATGAAGGAATGGCAAGGTTTTGTGTTATGACGATTTCACTCGTCATGCGTAAAAAGGAATTACAATTTGCTGTTTAAATTGCAATTTTAGTGAAACCTTTTGTATAGATGTTTTGAATATTAACAAGCCAAGAGGAAGTAAAACGAACAAATAAAGAAATATTAATAATTATTATGAATAAGCTGTATATAGTGTGAAAAAAGTAGTTCACTTACTTTTCGCGACACATTTTAGGTATACACTTTTCAAAGAGGTCGCAACAGCTAATTGCTTAAATCCCCAAAGTACACATCTGTGGTTGCAAGGAAAAACGCTGCATGACACAATTTCAAAAAATTCGAGTTTATGCATTATTTAAGCTTTATAGTATAGGATTTATGAAAATTACTTAGGAATAAATGAAGGAAGGAAGAAGGGCAAGTAAATGGGAACGAGGGAATGAGTGAGTGAATGTGATTAGATTAACACTAAATCTACCAAACATTAAAAGTATCGGTAAATGGTACCATTTTAAAATAGGAACACTAAATTTATTGAGATTGTCCGTAATTTTCAATTTGATAGATGCTTAGATCAAGAAATTTATTCCAGTATGTTTCATAAATGAATTTCTATAATTTCAATAATTGCAAAATATATTACCGGTCATTTGACCGTGGTAGGTTTAGTGTTAAGGATTTACGTGTTTACCAGGCAAAAAGTCATGAAAACAAATTCGAAAGGCTCAAAAACTAAATGCAATTTAACCGATGTCCTATGTCAAAGTATTAGTGATCAAAACTTTAAATGGCAAAATCTCGAAAGTGAAAGTACATACTTCCTGACAACCACAGATATTTAGAAATGAGAGAGGGTTTGCTGAAATCTTAATAAGGGCAGCCCGTTTTTGACGATGTGTGAGAAGTGACCGATGGTTAAGGACGCGGTTAGGTCTGAGGAAGTTTGATAAACATATTTCTCGTTCCCGGGGATTTGCCAGCTGGTAAAACATAAAGCACGATGGATAAAGTGGCGTGCAATGTCCCGTGGAGAAGCCAGAGCCTGGCTCGCACCGCGGCTAAAGATAACGCGGACTCGTTTCTCGCTACATAAACTCATCTTCCACGGACACTGCTCGTAGTCCCGTAAGAATACCACCAACGAACCAAAAATCTTCCTCCAATAAACACGCTGACAAACTTGGCTCGCTCGAACGATTCTCCTCATTACCGATCGCGAAAAACATCGCACGAGCATCCGGAACCGTTCGATCGTGGCAAATATTCCATGGTAATGTAAAGGTTCAGTTAAAATGTTCGCAAAATGATAAAAAAAATCTCCTCCAATTTATATATTAATTGCGCAATCTTTTTTCAAACATTTTATTCGGTTTAGACATAAAGATGAAATAAAGGTTTATTGGAATTCTTATGAAACTGTAAAGCATTGTTTAAAAACTTGGCGAAATAATTATGTAGAATGATCTATAGATAATAGTATTATACTGGGTGTGTCACCCGATTTTGACACCTTGATTTCTTCGCTTTTATTCGTGGGTGAACGCGTTAAGGTCATATGAAGGTCAACTTCGTTTTTTATTTAAATAGAATTATATACTTTTTAATACATCAGTCGATGCAGTTGCACATTCATTTATGTTGAAAAATTAGTCGTTTAGGAGATATTTCGACTTCAAAAATGCCGTGATACAAATGGTCGTTATGTTGGACCTTTTCTGTAAGAAATAAAAACGAACGTCTTGGTGCGACAGTAATGGTGTCTTGGAATTATTTAAATCGAAATATCTCTTAATTTTTTAATATAAATAGGTTAATACATTTTTATAAAGAACGTCCAACTGCATCGATTGATTTATTAAAAAGTATATAATTCCATTAAAAAAAAACGAAGTTAACCTTCATATGACCTTAACACGTTCACCCACGAATAAACCTAATAACACCAAATTATGCTCCACTCAGCACCATTTAATTCTTATCTGAAACATTATCGGTAGGGCTAACAATAGCGAAGAAATCAAGATGACTGTTCAATTGACTACAATATTGACAATTTAAATAACTGGACAAATGAAACTGCAGAATAGTGTTATCTCATAAAATATTGTGAGGATTCTTTTTAGAAATAAATGGATAAAATGATAATGTTCAAAAATAATATTCTGCAGTTAAGATATTGTGTATAACACTATTAAGGAACATTTTGGTAGATGACAATTTAAATAATAGGGAAAAACGAGACAGCAGCATACTGTTATTTACTAAAATAGTGTGAGGATTCTTTTAAAAGTAAATCAGTAAAATAATGATGATAGAAAAGAATTCTCTACAGTTAATGTATCGCAAAATAATGTATTTAATTAAAACATATTTAATTGTGTGACGCCTACGCGTGTTCTCGGATGAAAGGATTTCAAAGCCGAGATCGCGGGATCTTATTAGGGTCCAAAAATATAACCTTTCCAATCTGCTACCTTCCGGATGGGCAAGGTGTTGAAAGATCGGACGGGATTTGCTAAAACTATGGGTTCGATGGATGGCCAGTCTTAGGCTTAAATATTATGACTATGGACTAGAATGGAAATTATGAATAGGTAAAGAGCTATCTTAATTTATGACCATAACTAACATTTATTCTTCAAAACGCTTTGTATGCGGCACAGGTACATTTAAGATGTTATGGTCGAATATTCGTATAACAAGTTTAAAGACGTTATCAAATGTAATACTATTATCTACGTAACTCAACAGTAAAATAGTGCGTGTATTGTATGGTACGATTTAGATGTTCGGCGATAATAACGATTCTAAAAGAACGTCGCACGGCTGTATAGAGGCCGGCGCACATAAATATCACAAGTTGTTCAACCGATACATTCAAGGAATAGCACTATGAGAAACAACTGATCGATTCGGATCGGAACTACGCTCTGATGATTATGAGCAAGTGATTTAACCGATAGTGAAATATCAATTGGCGAGCGTCGCCACGAGGACGAAGCCGGCGAGGTTTCCCGAAACGACTACGCGTTACCGGTCGCCTCGTGGTACGCGATCCGCCATGTTATTATACATGCGTTCCGAGTCGATCACCTGTATCACGTCACAATTATAAAATATATATATATATATGAATAGTATCACGGTCTTAAATGGTAACGGAAGATAACTCACCCAACGTGTAGTGTTTATTATATCACAGGTTAGTTTATATAGTTGTTCAATTACTGGCTGGTTCTATAGGAATGGTAAAATAGGATTAATACACTCGCTCCCGAACCTCGTTCGCGCCTAATGCTAATAAAATCTATAATATATAACTAGTCACTAATAAGTTCACAATTCAATTGATTCGATTACAACTTAACCTACAACCAAGCGAAGCTTGATTGGCAAATTTAATTATGAGTTTAAAATGTTTTACGTAGAACAAAGACTTTTCGCCAGTGCGAGAGAAAGGTAACCCTATTCTAACGACTTGAACGAAACTCTGCTTTATGCGCTCCACGGACCTAACGACTCGTACCTCACGATTATTCGTCGATAAGTGACGCGTCTTCGCGCTCATTTCGGGAGGCACGGTTCCTGGTCTCGCTCCCCACTTAGCGTCTTAACCAATTAGATTCGAATATGTCATTCGGACGGTTAGGCGTGTTTTCTCTCTTGATCCATTCGCTCACTCTCTCGCTCTCATACCGCGCTCTCGGTTAACTCTCTTACTCCTTACTATGCCTTTACCAGCGGACGAGGAACAGTCTGTTGTTGTTGCCGTTATTGCCCTTGAAAAGGCTCGGCATGCTTGGCTAGGTTACCCGAAACGACTACGCGTTACCAGGCATGCCGAACAATTACCCAACAATAACGCTCGTCGTCCTATGGCAAAACACGGTTTCGAATTAACGACTGGTTTTTCGTTATTACAATAATATCGTAAGGTGACGGGAAGGAGATCGTCATTCCTATACCTAAAGCTATCTCCATGTATATATGTATGATTACGTACAATGTCGTGTGGGACGGCGTTGGTTTCAAGAAGGGTATTTGTTACTTTAAATACATTCTCGCGATAAAAATAAAGACTCTAACTTCGTCAAAGGCAATGCTGTGTTCGATTAGGATAAATCCGAACGGCTACGCGTTGTCGAACAGCAGCATGCCGACGGAACAACAAATAATTTTGAATGTTTAAGGCTCGGCTGTGGTCGATTAGGATTTCCGAAACGACTACGCGTTATCGTCCACAGCGTCACCCTGAGCTAAGCCGAAATATAAGATTATGTTACGGATCGTAACAATTGATAACAATACTGACAATCTAAACAAAAAGGACAAATGACAGAGCAAAATTGTTTTAGCAATAAATCGGTGAACGACAATGATAAAAAATAATTCTCTATAGTTAATCATCTAATGTACG
This sequence comes from Sphecodes monilicornis, assembly GCA_913789915.3. Lineage (NCBI taxonomy): Eukaryota > Metazoa > Arthropoda > Insecta > Hymenoptera > Halictidae > Sphecodes > Sphecodes monilicornis. The sequence continues at coordinate 9,732,496 of OU565297.1, read as the reverse complement.
TATTTGCATTTAGTTGAGTGCAATTTTATTGTCACTAAATAATCGATGGAAGGTTTGTACTGATGATGCCTGTGTAAAATATATTGAGATGGCTATTACCCGCGAAAGCGTTTGTTCAGTTAGATTAAATTTAGCGAAATAGCCCTTTGAAAGTGTAAGATATTCACTGCCATGAAACCCAGGCACCCTTCTCTCGATTTCACTCCCCTGACACTTTGTGATAGTTGAAGTAGAACGCCTGTGTATATGTTTTCCCTGCTAGCTCGGAAACCCTATGACCGATATGGATCAAACTTTACGAAGTTGCCCTCTGATACTCTGCGCAACATATAAGCCATCACGAAACCTAGGAACCTACTCTCTTCTCTTCATTATGGTTACGCGAGCACAGCCTTTGTTCAACCGTGATAGCAGCTAGAATAATAAAACACCTTCATCACACAACGCAAAAAACCAAATCAAATGAATACATAAACGCATAAAAACCATATAAAAAAAGGTAACGCAATATGGGCGGATCACCACAGATACACCAATGATTCATTTAAATGATCTTTTGTTCCTCAAATTCTATTGTACTTTCTGTAGCCTTTGTAGACGAATTTCATGAAACTGACAATAAAATATATATTTACTTTGCTGCATTAACACCTGCAGTACATTAAAAACCAAAAATGATTTTTGTCAATTTTATTGTAACTCAATTGTCAATTTTATTATAACTCAATTGTCAATTTTATTATAACTCAATTGTCAATTTTATTATAACTCAATTGTCAATTTTATTACAACTCAATTGTCAATTTTATTATAACTCAATTGTCAATTTTATTATAACTCAATTGTCGATTTTATTATAACTCAATTGTCAATGAATTGTGTTAATTTTGCAATAGTAGATTTTAAGTAAATTTTTTTTCAGAATAAAAAACAGAGTAGGATCTTTTTAAAAATTCTGAAATCAATCATCAATTAAAATACTGTTTAGAAAAGTTAAAGACAAACATTAACATTTATCCTGTGATATCATAGTGGAAATCAGTGTAGAGATAAAATTTGTCTATGGTCACAAGAGACCTGGATGTAATTATACGGTTAAACCCTGTACCTTAACGTTTCTTTGAAGATTTTTATTCGGCAGGAATGGATCAAGTTCCACAATCTTCTTATAAGAAGTTCCTGAAGAAATTAACCAATTTTACGAGTATCTGCTAACATGTTACGGCACATGTGTTACAGTTAATTTGATTTTTCTTTACGCGATATTCAAGCTGTTGCCAAATGGTGCGTTTCAACGTCTGGTGGATTTTTTGGGAATTTTCCGACGCGAGTTCGTAATATGTATACTTTTCCGTAGATGTTGGAACATGTTCGAAACAAATCACGAGAGGGTCGCGGGCAGGACGTCCCAGTGTCGGGACGTTTGCATTTTTACCGACCGACGCATCTCGAGGTCGCTGGGAAATTGCGAATCTCTTTGTGACGAGACGGAACGACGTTATCGTTAATTGAAACGGACCGGCTGCGTCCAAACCGCGCGAAATTGCAGGCTCGCCCCGGATACCTCGATAAAAGCGAAATAGACGACGAGCCACAGCGCCATCGCTCTGTCGAGCGATCTCGAAACGATAGTTTTTAGAAACTAATGCTTCGTGTCCGCCCGAGAAGATAGCTTTGACGTCTGCTTTTACTTGCGAATGGACTTCTGATAGTGTCTCGCTCGTTGGCGAATATCATTTACCGAATGTCTTTCAATGGACCGTGCATAGTAATTCACTGAGAATTTACTGTCACTTATTTTTCAGTCGAATGGTTCTTATAATTTTCTAAGAGCTGTATTATTTATCCCACAGAGCAGTGAAAAATGTATCAATTGCTTGAGGCTTTCTAAGTTTGCTGTGTGAAATAGAAATCAGATAAAAATATATTTTCTCTTTTAATAATTCTAATAAGTCGAAAGCAGCGCAGTAATATTCATAAATTCTTTTAACATTTTCAGAGATTTGAAATTGACCTATACAATTTGTTATGTACTTCTGAGAGAAAATTTTTAGCATATATTTATGGAAAGCATTTATGGAAATAGAATATATTTAAACGTGTCATGGTTATTTTATTTATTTTTTATGTAGAATATGTATCTGAGACTTATTGATTGAGATTTGTATTATTTACTTTGGTGAGTCGAATTTATATCAATAGGCTTAGAATAGTATTAATTATTTTGAGGGTAGAGTATATTGCACCTGAAGTCTCTGAGAATTTTATTATTTATTTTGAAGACTGATGTTACATTACGTATCGAAATAAAATATAGTTCTCTCAGGAGGCTGAAAATTTGCATAGCATGTCCATTAACAGAATTTCGTATATTTTCTTTATATTAGATCATGTTGAAATAAAATGTGTCTTAGTGTACAGTTACCCATTTTGAACAAAATGACATGAGCCAGTAGACTTCATAGGAATTTACAAACATTTAATGGTGATTACATAAGGACAAAATTCCCTGGAAAGACCGAAAATCTGCGACTTTCACCCTTAAGCTCCCATCTTGCAAAGTTCGTAGCTCATAGCAACATTAACCGACTTCGATGAAACTTTGCTCATGTATATAACCTGTGGAGATCTACAAAAGGTATATTTTAAATTTTTATTACAGGCACTGATAAAAAAGTTAAAAATCATGACTTACTTTGTTCTTCACAATTTCGATCATTAGCAATTTGTATAAATAATTATTTACACGCTACCGAGAAAACTAATCCTTCTAACATCTCAAAAAAACTCAAGCCGTTTGAAGTAATTTTGAAAAAATTATTCGCTTTCAAAGAGTGTCCGGATACTTTTGCACGCCACTGTATAGCACCAACGAAATCCAGCAGGGCATTCGAAGGTTTTGAATGGTCTGCAATTAGCAACAAAAAATATGAAAGCCCGGCGCGACGAAGAGGGACAGGGGCGAAATACTATTCCGTTGTCGTTCGCAACACCGCAAATTGTTAATATTTGCATTGGAAGCCGGATATCGTTTTGTCTGTCAATCCCCAGAAGGGTGAATGCTACCGCGAAATTGACTCGGTGCGGTGTGTGTCGATGCGACGTGAATTCGTGTTCACGGTGGGTGATTTTACTTCCATTTTGTTGCGTGCCACGGGAGAAAGCAAAATTGATCCCGGCGCTTCAATTGGAAAAAAGTGCCGTGATCAATGGACCGTTCGGTGGTGTTCTGAAACTCTGGAAAGGGCACACAGTTTCGAGAGACACGCCGAGCACGCGATGCCACGTGACTTTGGGAAAATTAGTGCCTCCCTTGTACCAGATAATCGCGGAGCCGTTCGTCGATTAGAATTAAGTTCCAAGAAAACGGATGGCCGATTTAAAATCAGCCAACTATATTGCGTTACTATGCTTGCAATTCCCGCGTTTACTAAATCCTTTTTATGCGGGGATCGAGTTTATTCCGACTAATATATTCCAAGCGTTCGTGCGGTTTTTTTTAAAACTATACTGGTTAAGTTACTGTCTTCCTGTCTGTGGAGGGTAAACGAGCAACTGTAATTTACATACAAATGGAGGTTTGTTTGTTTAGAAAATAAAATTGGAAAACACAAAAAATGTACAGCACGGTTTCCTATCTTGTCTGACTATTATTTACTGATTCTACTTCATGCTTTACAAGCAAAAGATGTGGCAATATGTTTCCGTACGATCATTTTTTGGTAAGAAAATTAATTTTTTTAAATCTCAACTAGTAGAGATGTTTTTTATATGGTAAACTGTCTAGTAACGACCGACTATTTCTACTTAATAATTTACAAGCTGGAATGAATGGTGAAAGTTTGGGAATATTTTATTAAATGAGGGTGTGTTCTTCACAGAAAAATAATTAAAAGCATATCGTGTATATTGTCCAGCACAGGGCAATTAATATTGTCCTTAATACGTTAAAATGAAAATTAAATGGGGAACGTATAGAACCATTTATCCCTGTAAAGATTGTTGTCATGGAACAATTAGTTCTGGAAATTTTTCGAGCAGGAGTTCCTTTTAGTACTGTTGATTAATGTGTCTGACTGCTACCGACCGTTTGTACTCGTCACCTCGTAAGACAAAGTAAATTGGGAACGTACAGAAACAATTTTTCTGAACACAGATTTGTCGTTCAAAAAATTAGTTTTGAAAGCTTATAGAGCACACGTATTTTCTAATCCAGTCAATTGATATGTCGGACCACAACTCACTATTTCTACTTACTAGTCTACGAAATAAAATATGAAAAAGTATAGAAATATTTTTCTGCATACAAATTTATTGTTCAGAACATTATTTTCGGGCGCTTATCAGGTATACATGTTTTAGAATTCAGTCAATTGATATGTCTGACCACAACTAACTATTTCTACTTACTACTCTACGAGTTAAAATATAATGAAAAAGTATAGAAATATTTTTCTGCATACAAATTTATTGTCAGAACATTATTTTCGGGAGCTTATCAGGTATACATGTTTTCTAATCGAGTCAATTGATATGTCTGACTACAACTCACTATTTCTACTTACTGCTCTACGAGTTAAAATATAATGAAAAAGTATAGAAATATTTTCTTGCATAAAAATTTATTGTTAGAACATTATTTTCGGGAGCTTATCAGGTATACATGTTTTCTAATCGAGTCAATTGATATGTCTGACTACAACTCACTATTTCTACTTACTACTCTACGAGTTAAAATATAATGAAAAAGTATAGAAATATTTTCTTGCATAAAAATTTATTGTTCAGAACATTATTTTCGGGGGCTTATCAGGTATGCATGTTTTTTAATCCAGACTATTTATGTGTTTGACCACTACCTACTATTTCTACTTACAAGTTTACAAGCAAGAATAAAATGTAAGAGTGTAGAAGTACTTTTCTGCGTAATGATTTATTGTTTAGAATTCAGATTATTTATTAGTCTGACCACTACCTACTACTTCTACTTACTAGTAGAAGTATTTTTCTGCATGAAGGTTTGTTCACGAGAAAATTAGTTTTGAAAATTAATAGAATGGAATTCGCAGTGGTCTGACTCATACGTCTGGCTGCCACTAACAGTTTCTACTTATACCGTACTCGGTGGGTGTTGCGTCGCTGTTTGTAGTGCGTTGATCTATTAGGAGAAGTTAGAACACGTTATCGTTGAAGCAATTATGATCCTATACCGCTCGAGGGACGAGTTATTTGCAGCGGGCATTCGAGGCGTGATAACATACAGTCTGCGTCCAGGACAGTCTCATCAAGCCAGCAATTCATCGAACAATAATAGCATTTCACAGCCATAGGACCATCGATCTACTGAATTATGCCAAATTACATCTACATCGTATCCTATCCTTCAACCACCACTGTCGTTGAATGTTACGACCTGAACGCCCCTCTACATAGATAAACTTGATGCAGTTGACACTTCTTCTATTCATAAAAACAATAGTAACAATGTGCTACTTTCATTGTATCACTGGAAAAAATCAGAGAAGTAAATATACAGATACATAAACAAAATGAAATCCCGTAAGACAGTTTGTAAAAAGTGCGACTCCTGGAGTATAAGTATATATATAATAATTATAGTAATTTCTTTTTAATTTTCAAGTTATTTTTTAATTCAGTTATATTTAAAAAAAATGATGTATTTACGGTATTGAGAAATGATTTGATTATAATAAATCGATTAAAATGATATCGTTGATTGGTTTAGAATGCTCCGAAGTTATATATATATATATATATATAGTATAGATACCATAATGAATTCTTGAAGATTATTTTAATATTTTCATTATAAATTCTGTTTCATTCTTAAAAATTATTTTTACGGAGCAATGTGTAATATGCAAAATGAAAAATATTTTAATCATTTTCCTCAATTCTTTGGAAAACTTATGAGACTTGTGAAAAAGGATTGAATTTGAAATATTTCTCATCGACATATCCAATACAATAAATTCACATTGTTATATTTTGCTACATGAAAATACGTTTTCAGAATGAAACACAATTAATAATAAAAATATTAAAAATAATCTTGAAATATTCCATTATTATTCTGTAGTGATTTTATTTTAATCCATTCACTGTAATCAAATAGTTTCGAAGTACCGTAAATTCACCATTTTTTAAAAATATAACTGTATTAAAAAAACAGCTTGTACTGGCGGTATTGCGGTTGTTACGAAATTTACTGGTAAGGAAAAGCGTCTTATTGGGAGCAAAAATTTAATAAAGTCCAGACCGAGAGAAAACGCGGCTTCAACACGGAGAACGCGGTCCGAAATATTTAATCGAACACCTCGCGAGCTGATATGTTTATCCGTCGTTTATTAAATTTGTACATTACATTGTTTGCTAAATTCCCGCCTGCTATTATCTCCGTTAATATCCGCCCGCAAACTTCTGATTACATTGCAAATTTCACCGGATTTATAACACGCCTGGCTATTTAAAATTTACTACAGCAACATGTTGGATAAAGTTTAATGAGCTTTTTAGTTTCAGCTTTGAGCCTGAAACAGCCTTTCGCAAACAAGCTTCCCTTTGACTCCGCTTCTTGTAATCCACATTGTGAATATTGTTTTAATTTGTCGTAATTACGAGGATTATGAAACGCGACGCGATGCCATTCCGAAACACGCTTGTTCCTTCGTTATTTCGATGCATCGATACTTTGTTGAACAGACGGATTCGTATTTCCCATATCTATTATGCTAACGTAGTGGTGTATATATCTGGTAAAATGAACGGTACGTAAATATTGAACGGGAGAGTAACGAGACACTGCCGTGAACATATTCCCGTGAAGGGAGCAGAAGATATTATTATAAAGCAAATTATGTAGACTTGTCTTACGGTATTACCACAGGAAAGGATTATCGAAAGACAAAAAGTGAAAAAATAATAATAAAGAGTGGTCTTTCCATTAATTCTCTTCGACGTTGATAGTATTAAAAAGACAAGAGTGTTAAAGAGTGACGCTAAAAGGATTTCACATATTTAGAATTGGTCGAATGAAATAGTAATAAGTGACAGCAGCAGCAAATAACATAAACAGTGTATAAATATTAAACAAGAAAATAACGGGAGACTTTAGCGAACTTTCTACATAGAAATTGTCGATTTTTCCGGTCTGGTAGCTTAAAAAGAGATTTGCTTGCAATTTAATACTGTAAATCGTGAAATGTATATTTACGTGAGGGACGCATGAGATACTGTCGTAAAGAAAATTGAATAGACATGTCTGAAAAGTGCGATGTTATAAAAATGCAGGAAAGTCGGGAGTGGGAAATAGGAAAATACAGTTAACAAAGAGTCATCTTTCCATTAGTTCTCTTCGACGTTGATAGTTTTAAAAAGACAAGAGTGTTAAAGAGTGACGCTAAAAGGATTTCACATATTTAGAATTGGTCGAATAAAATAGTAATAAGTGACAGCAGCAGCAAATAACATAAACAGTGTATAAATATTAAACAAGAAAATAACGGGAGACTTTAGCGAACTTTCTACATAGAAATTGTCGATTTTTCCGGTCTCGTAGCTTAAAAAGAGATTTGCTTGCAATTTAATACTGTAAATCGTGAAATGTATATTTACGTGAGGGACGCATGAGACACTGTCGTAAAGAAAATTGAATAGATATGTCTGAAAAGTGCGATGTTATAAAGATGCAGAAAAGTCAGGAGTGGGAAAGAGAAAAATACAGTTAACAAAGTCTTTCCATTAGTTCTCTTCGACGTTGATTGTTTTAAAATGTCAAGAGTGCCGCGGTTAGTGCGTGTTAAAGAGAGACTATAAAAGGATCGAGGACACCGGTTTGCGTAACAGTACAGATTAGTAAGGTGCAATAGCAATAAGTGGTTGTACATCGTCACGGTAGTTTATAGTTTCCCCCCCCCCCCAAGAAGTTTTTGATCCTGGGAGAAGGAGCGAAGCACCAATTACCGTAAGTGGTTCCTCCGCGGCGAACGGGGATAAGAAGGACCGTAAAACCGTAATGGCGACATCATTAACGCAATCAGCTTCTCCTCTTATCTGCTTTGAATTGGAATCGCGGAAGTCGGACTATAAATTGGACCTCGTAGCAAATAAGATCTTTCTAGTCGTGGCTGAATGTTAGTTTCAACTCAGGAAAATTGCTTTTATTTTTCGATATTGACAGTTTAAAGTGGCGAAGACAGAGAGAGATACAGAGAGAGAGAGAGAGAGAGAGACCTCGGGCGCACATAATTATAGGTCATTGAGAATTTGAATTCATCTTTTCTGGATTCGGCTGAATGCATTGCAACGCTCGCGTCATGGATCTTATTGAATCTTATTGGGAGCTGAATCCATTTGATCGATGGACATCGTCTATTCATAAATTATTTCTGTTTTATTACATCAATTGCATTTATCTGTGAAGTAGATACAATTTAATTGAATTTAGTTGAACATTGAATCGACTTACAGTTTGGTTTATTTGGATCTTGAATGTACCTGATATGGTCTTTGATAGGCTGCTTGTGCATAGGATCCAGTAATCAGACGATAATTACACAAGATTTCAGATGCGCACGGTTTTTCGCTTTTATATTTCATCGTTAAATGTTATACCATTTTCTAGAGCTTTAACGGGTCTCTAAGCGATTTAATTACGAGGAAGTTTTTCATCCTTGATTCCTGTGAATTAAGATCTCGACGAAGTTGGGAGAGCACGAGTAAAATTGTTGTTGTTCAGTCAGTCGACGTGTATGTTTCCAGACTTAGCTCTTAGGAATGAAAGAAATGTCTTGGAAAGATTACTTTTGATTTGATTACTTAAGATTCTTAAAATATTCTTCGACGTATCGTTCACCATTAGACTGGGTCCATAAATCTTCAAGTTTGCGTCCATTTAATAGTTCGAATATTATACCATAGTCGAGCTATATCGACGCTGTGAAAGTACCTTTAGAAATTTCACGTTTTGGTTAATCGTGCTTGGCAGTATCAAGATTTGGCTACCGTGATGAGTTAGTATTTGATTATCGTGCAAGCTTGTAGAATTTCGAAACATGAGCTTGCAGTGCATGGTTTGCGGCATTTGTTGTTCTCGCGGGTTATATGTATCTGCGGTTATGCTATCCGTAGTACACGTTGCCAAATACAGAATAATTTTATTACAATGGGTAAGCATCATTAACTAAATTAAATGATCATTGTTCCAGCGTTCTCGATATACAGCATATCGAATAATTATAGTTATATTTCGCAATGCAGATTCGAAGGCATTCGGTGTTTAATATAATCAGTGGTTGCTCCTATTATCAGATTGTAGCACGATTTTACTATGATTTTGAAATTCACATCAATATCTCTAACTATATTATAATTAACGAGTTAACCGACTTGTTATAGTCGGTTCATTTCAATTATTTCTTTTTATTTGAGTGTTAACAAAATTTTTACAGTCCCTCTTGACATCGCTTGAAACATTTCTTCGTTCAATTGGTTACGTTCATAACCGTTGGCGAAACAAACTAGACTCGTTTAAGAACCACGTCCGACCAATGGCAAGCACATTCTACTCAATCATGGTTTTATGTTTGTATATCCCAGCAGAACTATAACTGCAGACTCGCTTATTGTCTTCCAAGATTCCATGCAAATTTAATCGATAGTTGGGCTCAGATTCCAGCGTCTGACCAAATACAGATACATTCTACTGAATTCCAACTGTCGCCGAGGCGGCTATTACATTCTTGGAGGTTACATTGTCGCCATAAAACTCGTACACGTTTCATTTCTATTCACGAATCAATGTCTGATCAGGTTCTGTAGTATTTTACTTAAAGAAAGTACATGTTAGAATGATATTCCTACTCGATAAATGTCGGGTCAATTGCAATGCAATTCTGCTTAACCGCTGCGAATTCAAATTTGGTTCTTGCAATAAGATTATGGTCTTCACTGCTACGCGTAGAGACATAAATTCAATTTGTTTGATAATCCTGTCTGACCATAGCAAACCCATTCTACGTAATTACGGTTTCCTCTTCGTATATCCCATCACGACTAGAATTACTAACTGGCTCAGTATCTTCAAAGATTTATTGGAAATGTGGTCAATAGGTTTCCTCATGATTTCTGATCAAAGGAGAACAGATTGCACATAATTCTATCTCTCGTTTGACAATCAACGGTTTTATGAGTGTAATCTTAAAATCAAATTTTTGAGGTTGGACTATCACTGTTTTATACTTTGGATTAACTCATCAATATTTTTCACTGTAGGATTTGAATAGTGAGAACGATTCAGTCCAATTCGACTGTGGTATTTACTGCTGGATAGAGAGCAATAAATTCAATTGATTTGAGGGTCGTGTCTGACTATAGCAAGGCTATAATACTTAATCACATACTCTTCGTACACCCCATCATGACTAGAATTACTAATTGGCTCAGTATCTTCAAAGATTTATTGGAAATGCGGTCGATAGGTTTTCTCATGATGCCTGGTCAAAGGAGAACATATTCCACTTAATTTCATCTTTCGTACGACAATCGGAGGTTTTATAAGTCTAATCTTAAAATTAAATTTTTGAGGTTGGAATTTCACTGTTTTATACTTTGGGTTAACTCATAAATACGTCACTATACGATTTGAAAAATTATTGAATGACTACAAACTGATTGTAACAGTCAGAACGATTCTACTACACAGAGAGGCATAAATTCAATTTGTTTGAGGATCGTGTCTGACTATAGCAAGGCTATTCTACTTAACCGCAGTTTCCCCTTCTTACGTCTCAAAACGATTAAAATTACTAACTAGCATATTGTGCTTAAAGATCCACTGAAAATATAGTCAATAATTTGTCTCATATTGTATTTGTATTGTATATCATTCTACTGATTTCCATCTTCTAGTCAGTAATCGACGGTTTGGTGAATCGTTTTAATTGAGACATACTATTACGCCTTGTAAAATAATCAGTTTATGTTAACAGTTAAATAATCATCGATAATAATCACCCAGAGGATGTGTGTATGATGAATGTTAATTCTAAAATATTTTCCATCGATACAAATTTGAATAATGAAACTAGACATTATCTTTGGTTCAATCTAACACGATAAAAATGTTCTAGAATGTTTCATTATTATGACGGAATTTTCGACGTCTGACCAGTGACTGGAATATTCTACTTAAGACTGATTGCCCGTACAGAGGCTCCATTTAGCATTTCTAGCCGGGTTTGTCGAGTAGTGCGGTTCTTCTACGCCACACTAATTAAAACGATTCAATTCGAAGTTTGGGGAATAAGCAGGCGGAAGTTTTTAAGCAGTTACCTTCCAAGGTAATCCTGGTCGTAAACGGTGATGCGCGCGGGTGGGAGTTGTCCTATACACAGTAGACTAAGTTTGTTGGGGAAGTTCAGCGACGGCGGGAGGTCAAACGCGTGAGTTTAATAAGAAACTTAAATCCACCAAAGGCGGAAGTTTGCGTCATCCTTGGGCTGACCTCTTTCTCACATACCGTGGAGAGCGGCGGAACAGGGCAGCCGATAAATTCTTGGCAGTTACGGATTTCCTTAAGTCTCTGGCAAAAGGTGAAGCCGTGCACGGCTGCATCGTGCGTTCCTACTTTTTGTGTTTCTAACCGGCATGCGGCAGTTTCTTCGCGACCCTAAGATCCATCGTTCGACGCTTTATCCCGCATAAAATTTCGGTTCGCGCTGCTTTACGACACCGGGATCTATAGTCTGTCGCTTTATCTCGAAGTAAAATCCCAGATCATTCTTCACTGACAGTGAAACATACAGTGAGTATCATTGATCGAGTCAGAAGAACTGTTTGAATATTCTACCGCATGACACGAGTATGTTTCTTGAGAATCTAGAACAACTAGTATACTAGATGACGTTTAAAGAAAATGTCGAAGATATTGAGAGCAAGATAGACATCTCTTTTTATAACTTTTTAAATATTCAACCACGTGACGAGACTTTTTTCTAAGAACCTAGAAGAATTAGTGTATTAGATGTCGTTTAAAGAAAATGTCGAAGATATTGAGGGCAAGATAAATATTTCTTTTTACAACTTTTTAAATATTCAACCACATGACGAGACTTTTTTCTAAGAACCTAGAAGAATTAGTGTACTAGACGTCGTATAAAGAAAACTTCGAAAACGTTGTGGGCAAGATAAACATTTCTTTTTATAAGTTTTTATTAGATGTTGTTTAAAGAAAATGTCGAAGATATTGAGGGCAAGATAAATATTTATTTTTACAACTTTTTACATATTCAACCACATGACGAGACTTTTTTCTAAGAACCTAGAAGAATTAGTGTACTAGACGTCGTATAAAGAAAATTTCGAAAACGTTGTGGGCAAGATAAACATTTCTTTTTATAACTTTTTAAATATTCAACCACATCACCAGACTTTTTTCTAAGAACCTAGAAGAATTAGTGTACTAGATGTCGTGTAAAGAAAATGTCGAAGATACTGAGGGCAAGATAAAGATGTCTTTTTACAACTTTTGAAATATTCAACCACATGACGAGACTTTTTTTAAGAACCTACAAGAATTAGTGTATTAGATGTCGTATAAAGAAAATTTCGAAAACGTTGTGGGAAAGATAAACATTTCTTTTTATAACATTTTTTATTTTGCCTTGAAATGACAATTTAAGAAATGTTTTTTTTTAGATTCGAGTTTGGTTTATACATGCTGAAAATTTCATTAAAATTCCACCATTGAATGTTGTTATGTGGTACAAAGGATTAAAAATAATCGCAATCTCTGTTTTTCATGATTTTCGCCATACATCTGGGATTTCCACGGTTTTAATTGTTTGCACAACGTGGAAACGTTAACTCGATCTCGATAAAGTTTTCAGCATTTATAAAACAAACACCAGTCGATAAAAAGTTTGTTGTAAAGTTTTATTACACAAAAAAGTTACAAAGAGAAAATACCCACGAAATTGGAACCAACCAAAGCTATTAAACCGTTTAATTTACTCGTGCACGAATTAAAATTGCGTAAAATGTAATGTAATATACACCAGCAATTTTGTAGGATGAAACTAATTACCTAACCTATTATTAACCTATCATACCTGTCTGAAAAATTATTTTTTCTGTTCAAGTGATCACAGAATCTTGGCATCTTCCTTTATCGTAACTAAAAGAATGATGTTCTTATATGAATACCTAATTTGATGGTTTCTTTCTAGCTCCAATAATGGCGAAATCTTTTTCATCTAAGGTGTGATCAATCTTCTGAAACTGCTTCGCTTCCATCGTTGAAAAATATTTTAGCTATGAATTTTAGTGATGATTTATGACCAATTCTTAAAAAGTCTCGAAAGAAAACCGATCAAATCGATCCTTTTACGTATAGATTTTTATATTATTCATCCAACAATCTGCCAGTAATTCTTTCATGAATAAAAAAATCAAAAGTTCGTGTACGTTTGTAGAAAATGTTCATTTTTTCCCGAAATTACTGTCTCTATACTTCAGTGATTTGAAAATTGTTCTACGTTCTAAGAAGCACGTAAGGAAAACGTTGAGATTGATTACGCTACGTGTCACCGAATAATAATTCGCTCACCGATGACAATTGTCTCTCTTTCCGCAATGATCTACGAGCTGATACATAGCTCTTGGGCAACTTCCAAGTCGGTAGCTTTCGTCCCGTTGGTTTATGAACTCTCCCGCGTCCACCGAAACGAACAGAGTCTTTGAGCTGTCGGAAATAACGATCGGAAATTAAATCCGCGTCAACTCCACTTCAGATTTATATTTCATCCGGGCCAACTTTCTCCTTCGAAAATCCTCGAGGAGTCGTTTTCAAAGCTTAGTACTTTCGTGTTCCCGCGATATGGAATTGTCGAGTGTTCGGCATCGGAAAAGAAGCGACTTCTCTACGGTAACAATATTTCTCGAGTGGGTTATCATGGGTTTAGTTTATTTCTGCGTCTACATTCGCTGTGATTATGGCAATTTCTCCTAACAGAATGACACACTGACTCACATTAGAACATTGATTCCAGTCTTCAAGATAAAACAGGTTTGCAAGTATTTTAATCAAAATAAATTTATTCAAAATTAACTTCAGTTTAGACTTTCTAAAAAAAAAATCGTGAACGCTATTATATTTAACACTAAACCTACCACGTTCAAATGACCGGTTTTATATTTTTCAATTACTGGAATTATATAAATTCGTTTATGAAAAATGATAGAATAAACTTCCTTGTCCAAGCATCTATTTATTATATTGGAAATTACGGACAATCGGAATAAATCTAGTATTGTCAATTTTATAAAGTAACATTCGCTGATAGTTTTAACCATTTGCGGACGCGTGTCTGCCGACAGTCGCCCAAACAATTTTACCGTTCTGCGACTGTGAATAATTTTTAAAGCAATTAATACTCCCGAGAAATATGAAACAAATTTTTACTGAACACAACACGTTTCCCTTCATTTCATTCATACACGAAACTCCTTAGCAAACAATTTTGTTTCGCAAAGAAAATTTGTTCGCTCCATCAAAAAGTATGCTAAAAATAATCCCCGTCCGCTAAGGGTTAATGCTTGGTAGGTTTAGTGTTAATCTAATGGTTTGCCAGAAAGTGATCTAAAAATTTGTACAAGTTTCGGAGTACAATACTCTAAACTTGTTTTAAAATATTTTCTAGGAAAGGCGAATTAAAATTGATATGATCTCGAAAGTTTAATGTTAAAGTATGGACTCCTTATTTCCAAGCGTTTTAAAAAATTCATGAAATCTCTTTATTCAGTGAGGACTCTTTAAACAATTCAAAACACAATGGAACATCGAAAATCTCTAATTTATTCCGACAGCGATTCTCGATTCGTGAAACGACTGTCACTTTGGTCTAAATAGGAGCAACAGAACGAAAGCTGTCGAAAGCATGAATATCTAACAATGCTGTGCCGGGAAAAGTCGAAAGCAAAAAGCCTACATAGAGGAGACTCGTTTTTACTTTTTTTCCAATTGTTCTTGAAGTTTGCGACGCACAGCTGAAACGAAAAATTGTTCGAACGAGATTCGCACGCAAGCCAGCATCGCTCGGGTGATGCAATCAAGCCATTAGCATAGTCGGAAGTATTTCAGCGTTACGGACAACGAGCCGGAAAATGAACTTGCTCGTACGCAACGGAACCAGCTAGGATCGGAAAAATGTCGTAGTTCCATCGTGAAATATCAGCCTCGGAGCTCAGGTAGATTTTCCAGAAGCTCGAATTGGATCGCGAGAGCTCTGTAACTACGGGGAAAGTGATAAAAGACTCGGAATTTCGATTTCGATTCGGTTTTTATGACTCGAGGGCCGAACTGTGTAACTGGATCCTCGGAACAGCCCGTCCCCGACATTTCACTTTTCCCCTCCTTGTAATTTTCCTCTGCTGCTGCTGCTGACTTGGCCATATTATTATTTAACAGACCTAGTTGCCTTTCGTTTTTAATTAATTCTGATCGAACTTCTATTAACACATTCGCGCCGGATCGTTTTCGTCACAGTTGTTAGACGATTCGCAATATTTTGCAAAATTATTTTAATGAAATAAACTACGGCTGTCTATGCTATTTATACAGGGTGGAGCATTATAAACAGGTCACCTGAATAACTCGCTTGGTTTTGAAGATAGAAGAAAATGCATTACATCAAACTTACTTGATATCGAGGCGCTCGTAATTTGATGTCATTAATTTTTTCATAGGTGGAGATGTCAAGGAGATATGAAGGTCAACTCTGTTTTTTTAAATGGAACGGTATGGTTTTTTATTTACATTCTGATAGCGTGTTTTAACACTAA
Source organism: Sphecodes monilicornis (assembly GCA_913789915.3). NCBI lineage: Eukaryota > Metazoa > Arthropoda > Insecta > Hymenoptera > Halictidae > Sphecodes > Sphecodes monilicornis. The sequence goes on along the minus strand of OU565297.1, from coordinate 9,716,635 downwards.
ACCTACCAAGCACAAAACATATAAAAGTAAAACGCTTTACAGCTGTTAGAAGATTGAATTTATTTAAACTTTGTACCTTTTCCATTACAATATGTGCTTAACACTAGGTTTACGGAGCACTAAAATTGATTATTTTACATTGCTTTATAAAAATAATAAAATTGTATTTACTTAGATCTTCAGCGATTTTTATTGTAATATGTACACAAAAAAAAATAAATCTATTTAATAATTCCTCACGAATGCCTCCTTACACTCGTAATAATCGTAAATTAAAAATGTTTGAATCCGTCATTTTGACGGGTCCCGTAAATCTAGTGTTAAATAAAGAAGTCATTTCCTATGAAAGCGTTTCTATAATTTCAATAAATGTGAAATCGAAAACCGGTCATTGGACCGTGGTAGGTTTAGTGTTAAGACGAATACAATTTTTCACAATATTATGAAGGTCATTCAAGGTTACGCAAGGTCAACTGCAATCGAAAATGAAGTGTCTCAAGGCACTCTTCAAATACTTTTGTGTCTTCTCTGGTTGTTGGCATACCGCTCTTGTAAGTATTGATAAGGGCCACAGAACATAAATAAACATACAATCTGCTTACCTGTATCCAGAAATGTTATTAGTAGTTTGAGTACCGACTAGAGTACGACTTCGTAATATTCAATCTGAGTGTTCAATTTTCAAGAATGCGTTGCACAATAGCAGAGAAAGTGGAAATGGTTATCATTTATGGTGAATGTCATCGAACTATGAGGAGAGCGGTACGCTAGTATGGTGAAAGATTTGCCTTCTTCATAATAAAATAAATGGTCCATATTTCATTGATGGCACGCAAAATAGTCATAAATACGAGAGAAACTTAAAAGACATTTTGCCAGAATTGTTAGAGGACATTTCACTGGACATGCGACAGTTCATGTGGTTCCAACAAGACGGTGGTCCTGCTCATTCAGCACGAAATGTTACAAAACTACTGAACAGGACATTTGAAGGTCGTTGGATTGGTTGATCAGTAAGTAATAAATGGCCAACACGTTCCCCAGACCTGACATCACTAGATTTTTATTTGCGGGGAAAATTGAAGGAACAAGTGTACCGCGAGGAACCAACAACCACAGTTGATATGCAAGAAAATATAAAAAGAGCTTGCTCTGTAATAGCTACAACTGAAATTGTCAGGCAGTATCATCAGTATTGCAACGTTTTACATCATGTCTCCGTGTTCAAGGTCGTCAAATTGAACACTTGAAGTAGCAGTGAATACGTAAATAACATGTTACATGTAAATCGTCGTAGTGTTCGAAGAGTGCTTTGAGACACTTTATTTTCTATTGCAGTTGACCATGCGTGACCTTGAATGACCTTCATAATAGGTCATTGTATTCGTCTTGAAACACACTATCAGAATGTAAATAAAAACCGTTCCATTTAAAAAAACAGAGTTGACCTTCATATCTCCTTGACATCTCCACCTATAAAAAAATTAATGACATCAAATTACGAGCGCCTCGATATCAAGTAAGTTTGATGTAATGCATTTTCTTCTGTCTTCAAAACCAAGCGAGTTATTCAGGTGACCTGTTTATAATGCCCCACCCTGTATAAATAGCATAGACAGTCGTAGTTTATTTCATTAAAATAATTTTGCGAAATATTGCGAATCGCCTAACAACTGTGACGAAAACGATCCGGCGCGAATGTGCTAATAGTGTCTTCTTGATATCTTCTTGACATCTCCACCTATAAAAAATTAATGACATCAGATCACGAGCGCCTCGATATCAAGTAAGTTTGGTCTGATGCATTGTCTTCTATCTTCAAAAGCAAGCGGATTATTCAGGTGAACGAAGCCTCTCGAGCTTCACGGGCCCTCACGGGGTATACCTCGCGGAAGGGGGGATTGTTTTGCGACAATTATCGTAGAGAAGTTTACGACAATTAACGATGATATACTGCAATATGGTTCCGTGATTCTCGAGTTACGAGCACATATTCAGCAAATAGACGATATATTACTTTGCACATGAATAAATCGCAAATTATCCGAAATTGTGCGTATCTGTTGCACATTGAACGTGGCAGAACGAAATCGGTAGCAGCTCATTTTGGGCAACGAGAATGCATTTCCATGAGATCACGGTTCGCGAAATGGACAGAATGGTTGGTCACGTAAGTCAAGAGTCGCCAGGGCGAGATTGTTTGATATGGCTCTCACGCGAGTCTCGAAAGAAAGAGTAACAAGCATAATGAGAACAATGCCGAGGACTGGGAACCGCGAAATCCACCGACAACGTCCTACGCCGGTGTTTGGTGAGTCGCAAACTCGGATGCTGGCTCCGTTGCACCGTTCTTCGTGCGTGCAACTCGGCTGCAGTGACTTTTTCTTTGTTTTTGCCGCTGCTGCTCCACAACCTACTACGTTTGTCACGCAACGACCCCGGAAAAATGGCGGAATACTGGCCGTGCTCGAGCGTTTTTGCGTCGCATGTGTATCTCCGCGGAATCCGCCCGTTATCAACGTGGATTTCCGCAAGAACTGGGCCGTTTTGCATCTTAATTGAAACGCTCCTGTTCGTGCAGTAGTGTGTCACGCTTCGCGTAGCACGTGTAATCCGAACGAACTCATTTTCCTACGAGATTTCAATCAGGCTTCGGACCGAATCAGAGGCCCTTCTCTCTTTTCATGGGGACTCTCGTTTCCTCTCTCGCTCTCCCTCCTTCTATCGCTCTTCTTATCAGGGTCTCTCCCAGGACATTCAAACTTTACGATCCCAATCCCACGTGTCCCCTTTAACGAGATCTATCAGCTGCGCCTGGATCCCTTGGATCATCTCTTGACGACCAGCGAATTGCCGAAGTGAATCTCGATGACTGATCACTTTTTTTTGAATACGTTCTATCTGGGTGACCCGGCTGAATAGCGATTCGTTGGTTCGATTCTTTTGATCGTCGATTTTGTTGTTTTAAAGAAGATATATAGAATGGTTCATCGAATGGTAGCCAATCAACTATTTCTTCCAGTTGTGATTTCTTCTTGTTAATTTTGCTATTTTAAGAGCGATGTTAACCAGTTAGCTGTTCGACCTCTTTGATAAGTGGGTACCTAAAATTTATCACAGAAAGTAAGCGAACTACTTTGTGCACACTGTATACAGTTGTTTCATAATAATTATTTATATTTTCGTATTTGTTCGTTTTATTTCGTCTTGGCCTCCGAATATTTAAAACATCTTGAAGTTTAAGAATATATTTCAGTTTTCATTAAAATCGCTATGTAAACAGCAAATTGTAGCTCCTTTTTACGCATGACGAGTATATTCGTCATAACGAAAAACTGTGCCATTTCTTCATAACGAGTATACTCGTCAAAAACAGCTAACTGGTTAAGGATGGACCGCCAAAGAAAGCCAATCAAATACTTCTTTCAGATCTGATTTCTTTTTGTCGTTAATTTCGTTATTTTAAAACAGTTGGCCAAGATAGAGCACCTAAAGAAAGCCACTGAAATATTTCTTTCGGTTGTGATTTCTTTTTCTCGTAAATTTCGTTATTTTAAAACAGTTGGCCAAGATAGAGCACCTAAAGAAAGCCACTGAAATATTTTTTTCGGTTGTGATTTCTTTTTCTCGTAAATTTCGTTATTTTAAAACAGTTGGGTAAGATTGAGCACCTAAAGAAAGCCACTCAAATATTTCTTTCAGTTCTGATTTCTTTTTGTCGTTAATTTCGTCATTTTGAAACAGTTGGGCAAGATGGAGCAGCTAAAGTACGCCACTCAAATATTTCTTTCAGGTCTGATTTCTGTTTGTCGTTAATTTCATTATTTTAAAACAGTTGGGCAAGATGGAGCAGCTAAAGTACGTCACTCAAATATTTCTTTCAGTTCTGATATCTGTTTGTCGTTAATTTCGTCATTTTGAAACAGTTGGGCAAGATGGAGCAGCTAAAGTACGCCACTCAAATATTTCTTTCAGGTCTGATTTCTGTTTGTCGTTAATTTCATTATTTTAAAACAGTTGGGCAAGATGGAGCAAATTAAGAAAACCACTAAAATATTTCTTTCGGTTGTGATTTCTTTTTGTCGTTAATTTCGTTATTTTCAAACAGTTGGGCGAGATGGAGCACCTAAAGAAAACCACTCAAATATTTCTTTCAGTTGTGATTTCTTCTTGTTAATTTTGCTATTTTAAGTGATGGATGGATGGCTCCTTTCAGTGATGGATTCTTCTAATTATTAATTTTGTTATTTTAAAGAGATATACAGGAAGGGCCAGGCAAAGGTAGCCGCCTGAAAACTTCTTTCAATTATGATCATATGAAAAGTATGCAATTTAAATGGTATCAATGAATGAATACGCTGCAAAGAATATTTTTATACGGAATGGGTCACCTAAAAGTAGCCACCTAAATATGCCTTTCAGTTTTGATTGCATTTTGTCGTTAATTTTGTTATTTTAAGAGAGATATAGTGGACGGTTCACCTATGGATAGCCACCTAAATGTTTCTTTGAACTGTGATAATCAGACTCCGGATTTTACACAGTTGTGACAAATATGAGTAAATCAACTTCGAAACAGAATGAACTATCTAAAGAAATTATAGACACTGTTCTACTATTTTCAACTCGCTATATTTATTTAAGAAAGACAGAAATATCTACATATCTCCTGTATTTTGCAATAAATGTAGATGATTTTTGTTTTTCAGAAAAAAACCGCAGTCTGGTGATATTATAGAAAATATTTTATGTCAATTTGAATGGTATCAATGGACGAATATGCAACAATAAATATAATCATAAACCCTTTTAGTGCCGAACAACGATATATCGTCGTTCGCTTCATTCACGAAAAGTGGTTGTTCTATACTAATTTACAGCTTTCTAATAATATTAGAATCCTATCGTATTTTAATATACATATTGGCATTTTAGAATATTAGAGTCTTATTCTAGTATTAGAATCGATACCATATTCTCTCGTTTATTGAATCCCCATTCAGTATCATATATTTGGCTCAGTATTTTTCGTTCAATTTTAATTTTTCGTTCGGCACTAAAAGGGTTAAATCAATTGTTACTCCATGCATTAAACCAATCAATTATACTTCCATTCATACAATTTCATTTCTTAAACAAAGACATTTAGAATTCAATCAAATGACAAATTTACACTATTTGGAAAATCAAAGATTTCCTACGATTAAGAATACATGCTACCGGCGCAGCGCTTTTTGCGCGGTCGTTTTGTTAATTCGTCGACGAAATGTCCGATACGTTAAAAAAGCGGGGCTGATTGAGTGCATCGAGGAATAAAAATGCATAGAATTGCATAAAGTTTTCCGACGATTTTTCACCGCTTCTCCTGCAAAGCCAGCATCGATTTCATATTTTTCGGCGGAAACGCGAAAGATCCCCAGGGCGATGTTCGGATTTACGGAATCCAGGAGCCGATGTATAATCGCGGTCGTTTGTATGAATTATGCCGCGAGTGATACATGCGAATGATCGCTCGATCTCGCTCCTTCTTATGACGAGAAATCGGACCTTGAAAAATATTCAAGACTTTCGGTATCGGCGCGTGTCGCACGGAAATGCGTTCTTCGAGATACTTCCGGTTTCCGTGGGCATATCAGTTTCTCAGGATATTGGCTTGGTTCTTATCAATCGATTCGGGATTATACAATGCCGCTGCATTTTGATTTGAAACAGCATCATCGGATTTTTATGCAATTGCATAAAAACGTCAAATGGAAACCTGATCGGTAGAAAATAAAATATCTGTGCACTGCCGAGCTTTTGCCATAAAATATCAACGCGATGTTGATCTATGGACCCAAAGGAATAATAACAGTACAATAATTTACCCGATGCATGGTGGGAAAGTTACGAAAAAACAAAAAACAGGCGAAATGGAACGTGCATCTGGGGAAATATTGGGAGATCGTTGACGTTGAACAATCATAACTTTGAAACGGATGCATGAAATGTAAAAATTCAAACGCTGTTTTATAACTGAATGTCGATGTTTATATTGCACGCAAAAGGAAGTTCTCAAAAATATTGACGAATAACCATAAAACGCGATAATGAGATTGAACCTGCAAAAAAAAATTAGTGTGTGCTTAGACCCCATGGCTGAAGTGAAACTTCTTTCTTTAATTTTTCTTCGAATTGTTATTAACACTTTATGACATTTAATTTTCTATGATTCTATTATTGAAACAATTGGCTTGTGATAGCTAAAATGTGATATAAATATTCTTGATCAATTTTGTCTAAATATCTTGCAAATTCTGCATCGAGATTTGTTCCTGATCCTGTTGTCGCTTCATTAGGATTATTTACCATTTCCATTCTTGTTTTACTTCTAAAAAATTCTATTAATAATTTTGATTCTACCGATGCAAAGTTCACGTTGAAATTTCCACTTAGCATCATCGGAATTTTATCATAATCTTTATTAATGAGTGCCGCACCCTCAATCGTATATGCTAATAGAATAGAATTTCGTTTCGTCGTTTCATCGTTTCACCGCCAGATCGGTTGTACTCCTACCGCGTCGAGGTTTGACGCCTACCACACCTAAAGAAGTTTCACTTCAATAGAATACAATTTCGTTTCATCGTTTCACCGCCAGATCAGTTTTACTCCTACCGCGTCGAGGTTTTACTAAATCGTTTCATCGTTTCATCGTTTCATCGTTTCATCGTTTCATCGTTTCATCGTTTCATCGTTTCATCGCTAGATCGGTTGTACTCCTACCGCGTCAAGGTTTTACGCATGCCGCGCCTAAAGAAGTTTCACTTCAATAGAATACAAATTCGTTTCATCGTTTCATCGCTTCACCGCCAGATCAGTTTTACTCCTGCCGCGTCGAGCAGCCTGTCGAGAGAAATTTTAGATATTCGTGGAGAAGTTTCGCGAATGCGAACATTTGCGTACAGTGGCGTTAAAAAAGGGGGTCGAGGGCGTTGACAATCTCGCAAGAATTTCTCAAGCCGGTTGTCAAGCTTGACAAATACATGAAATCAGCCGAGATAAAAGAAATCTCGTTCTCCCGAGGAAAGAAAAGGCAATGTCTGCAGGCTCGGCCGGTTCGTGGAAGCGGGTTCGATGCACGGAATATGCTAACGACCTAACCGTTCGCCTTTCCCGATCATACATCTTCCGACGTTCACCAATCCGAAAAGTCCCGTAAATTTCCGTGCGGCAGACGTTCGGTTCGCGTATCGATTCATCGGAACCGCCAATATCCTGGTAACCCGATGAACCAAAAGCCAGCCGGGATTTACCAATGCGAGGTAACAGCTCTGTGACCGAGCCTCAATACTTTCGAGAGAGAGAGAGTTCGTCTTTCCGTTGCCGTTAAACCTGAAATATTAGCGGTCCTGGAAACCGCTCTCACGACAAACGGCCATGAATTTCCGATTTTCGAGGTTCTAGAGACGCCGCAGCATCGTTGCGCATTCTCCTCTGTTCATTCAATGAACAGATAAATCGGAGAGAGTCGGAGCAGTTTATTTAGTAAAGCAGGCATTCCGAGGTCAAGGTTTTTACGAAATTTTTGAAAAATAAATATTGAATATATGGGACTGGGGCCTCTTAGGATGTTAACAGATAGTTTTGCAGTACAAGTGCTATTATTTTTAGTTCAATTCATGTTCTGTATATTATGCGTATATATTATAATATACAATGTATATATATATATATATTATATATATTGTATATTATAATATATATTATATATACATTATATATATATTATACATATTATATACATTATAATATATTATTATATATACATTATATATGTTATATATATTATTATACATATATCATGTATATATAATAATGTGTATATAAATATATAATATATATAATAATATATATATATAATATAAAATATTTATTATAATATATACGCATATTTCTCGGAACTATGCTTTTTAACCTCTTCAGGGAGCAATTTTTCAAAGTGAAAACAACATTACACACGGAAAAACCAAATTATTTCTTAATCCTTATAAAATTATGTCGTCGATGAATTCAAAAAATTTATAAATAACTTCATTTTTCCATTTTTTTCTGCATTACAAAGCCGAATTTTTTCGCGAAAATCGTAACTTTTCCGTTAAACCTCAACATTTTTGCATTTTTATGCTTTTTTCGGAATTTTTTTTAATTCATCGAAGACGTAATTTTATAAGGATTAAGAAAAACTTTGGGTTTTCTGTTTCAGATAAAAATTGTAGGCTGTGGAATGCACACAAACTGACGATATGAGCGGCGCGGAGCTGTGAAGTTAAATAAATATTTCGACCACAAATATATTAATCTTTAATGTAGACCAATTTTTGTATTGTTTAAGTATAGAAGATGACGCCAAGCAAGTGTGAAAAAGATCCGCTTTGTAGTTATTAATAAAAAAATTCCTAAAAATCACGGATGTTCGAGCGCTCTAAAGTGTCTTCCCCCCTTAATGTTATATAATTAGAAAATACGAGCATACAAGCTGTGCAAGATTAAATAAATTAATTAAATTACGCAGGTGGTTACTAATTACATTACGGTTAACGAGACCACTCAGAAATAAACGGCAATTATACGGGTCAAACATCGTGTTTTCTCTTTAAGGTCTGAGCATTAAAGGGGAACTAGACTATTGGATGAATATACTGGGTGTCTAATGCAACACTACGTTGCGTTAATTATTACGATCAATTATTCGTGTGTCTTTAACAATCAACATTGTTCAAAATACAGTTGCTTAAACCGAACTTCATTGGGATTTGTACGATCTAAAAGAGTTCAAGAAGTAATCCCACTGATAAACTTTAAACTCCGCAATTTTTATTACGATGATTAGATTACTTTGATTTTTGAGGATGATTGCGTGGCAGTGTACGTGTTAACACGTATAAACTCTATGACAGTGCCTGGGAACTCAGGGTATCGAATTTACAAAATTTACAAAAATATACAAAACAAAATATAATATATAATTCATACGATGTTGGAAAATGTTCACACTGTCTTAATAAATTTAATTGAAACGGATTAACACTAGAACTACCGGGTCAGTCAAAATGACTGGTTTCTAATATTTCCTTTCACGATTACTGAAATTCTGAAAATGTTTTCATCAGAAAATATTCGAATGAACCTCTTTATTGAACCACATATTGCAATAAAAATGATATGAAGTCTGAATAGGTGCAGTCGTGTCATTATTACAACGCAATATATGTCAGTGGCATTTATTACTCGGTGGTTCTTGTAGGGTTATTTTTATTATATTTTATAGTGTTGGTATCGTTAGGGTAATAAGATTGAAGTTGGTATGAGAGTGTGTGTGTGAGTCCAGGAGAGGGAGAGTTTAATAGAGTTACGTCCTAAGTGTGTTACATGTTATATTAAATATACAATTGTTATTTAAGGGAAAGAGAAGGTTATTCACCCAACCGAAACCACCCATTCCAATAACAGTTGTAGTGTTAAACAAAAATGTGATGAACAAGTCTTTTGCTTATGCAGAGTCTCGTAATTTCGTATTTAAATTTAAATAAAACGTGAGATGGAAATCGAGACAATATTGCTCCGCATTTAACGTGTCAAAGCATCTGTTCATAAAATCCGCAGTCTAATATAATCAAGATCGACGACTAACGGAACAGAGAGAAAGTGCAAGAAATAAACGAGACATTTCGTTGTTTCACGCTGGACGGGGCACCCCGTAGGGAAGTGGACATCGAGCTCGTTTCTCGAGCACGTCGGCGGGTTTCCCGTAATTTCCGGTTACTTTAGACGATGACAGGTGCCCCACTGTTTCTCGGTGCACCGGTGGTCTCGTTCACGTGGCCGTCCCATCGGTTTTAACACGGTGCGGCTCGGGCCACGCGTCCTCCGCAGAACCCACTCGATCGAATGGTTCGGCGTATCTTCAAATTGATTCCGTGAGTAACCTTCCGTGGGCCAATCCCACGGACACAATGCCGCGTTTGCTTCTTCATCGGGAAGCGGTGGCTTCGTTCGCAGGAAATTAAAGTCAATTCACTGCATTGCCGTGCAACTTCTTCCCCAGACAACGAATCTTCAATCTCCGAAGTGCTTTTGCTACAAATTACCGGACTCCGTCGGCTTTCGCTCCAACCTGGACTTGGAATCATTCTCTCTATGAAAGAGACGTTGAAATTCGCTGTTCGCAACTGTTTTAGCATTCTTTCGAGACTTAACACGTTCAGCGCCCACTCCACAATCATAAAAATTACACAAAATCAAAGCAATATATATAATAAAACAAAAACTAAGAAGTTTAGTTTTGTGATATTAATTACTGTTTCAAACCTCTTCTATTCCTCAGATCTTAAGGACATTTTGTACACTCAATCTACCAACGTAAAAATTAATTTTCAATTCAGTATAAATAATTCCGTCACCCAGATATGGGTGACATGGCGCTGAACGTGTTAAAGAGCGCATTATATAGATCGATGAATTCGTCTGGACATCAGCTATAACATTGTTAAAATTATAAAATCGTGAGGGAGACGATTCTACATCAGAAAATAAGTCGAAAGTACGCAGTACAGTAACCCCAATAATAAAACTTCTTTATTTTTTACTTATTTTTAATGAAATTTTACCAATATATTCATGGTATTTTTCTAATGAAAATGATACCAAATATGATATAATTCCGATGATATTTATTTGTGTAATAAACGATGAAAGTTTTGGACATAAAGAAGGACAGCGTATAGGAAAGTGTGGCGGCTACTTCCTATGCTCGTCAATAGAGGGACATTACGTCAACACCTTTCCCGCTACTACCTGAATCTTCCTGTGTTTGTATATATACCGTCCTAAATTGTCCTTACGACATCCTGCGTCTAAGGCACGGGTCCGCTAGATAGATTTACCGACGAGTCCTCTAGCGGGCCTAGGACGAAACGCTTCCATCCCCTTTTTCCATCTTTTCATAATTCGACAGCCGCCATAAAAGAAAGAGACGACAGGAATCGCGGCCGCCGGCGCAGTTCAAAGGCCCGCGTGTCCGTACAATGTAATGCCAATAAAACACTTCCATCGTCCATTACACAAGTAAATATCATCGAAATTATATCATGTTTGGTATCATTTTCATTAGAAAAATGCCACGAATGTGTTGGTGACAGTTCCATGAAAAAATAATAAAAAATAAAGAAGTTTTGTAATTGGATTAGTAGTGGCATTAGTAGATTAGATTAGGCGGCATGTTTACACTGCTCGGCGACTGAGGCAGCTCGAGCTTCACGGCCTTTCCGGGGATACCCCACAGTGGAAGGAGTAGGCCAAGGTACATAGATCGCAATGTTCCGTTGGACTTAGATCGCGGGGTTACTATACATATTTTTTACTTGGGGCTTTGTTTTCGAGAAAATCGACTTTGAAGATCCGTCAAGTTCGCGTGCATAACATTTGTAAGAAGTAGAACTGGTTGGCCATGAACAAACGCTTCAGATGATTATTATTCAATAGCACGCATGTTCACCGAATTTTCGAACTCTATTTTCTCGGAAATAAGGCTTCAAATGAAATATGCCTACTTTGTTTTTGGTTTTGGATGCATTCGTAAATATGTTGTAGGAGTCTTTGGAATTGTGTTGAAATTCCGTTGGATTTGGCTCTGGTTTAAATTATTATTTAATTTAAATTCCACTATAGAAATCTCGACGACAAAAATCTGTGCTTCGTTTCCGCTGAGCAACTTTGTGGAAAGTTGATACGAGATAGCCATTTTCACTACGATAGAAATTTTGTTCGATTTCGAGGCTTTCGCTTTTTCTAGCGAAGAATTTAACGAAGGTGAGGAGACGATTGTTTAACCGTGATAATGGAAATGTGCTTTTTCTTCGAAAGGATTTTATATAGTCGATAACACTGTGATTTTTTATAATTTTGACGCTGGAAAGTTGTTCTTGCGGTGTAGGATTTTACAAAGTTAAGAACACGATAGCAATTTTGTTTAATTTTGACTGGAGCCTTGGGGGCGTGTTTAATGAGTAACAAAGGTTTAGCTTCCCTCCTGATGTGCTGAAATCCTTATCAGAGGAAGCAGAGGTCTGTTTAATTACGGGACACCCGGCTTTACTCAACTTTTGCGCGTGTCTGACTACAGGCTGAGCCATTCCCCTTCCTTCACTACTTTCTACTTGACAGCACAAGTTGAAATGAACATTGTTTACTGAATTTTTGTGAAGTTGCTTGTGCGCTTGTGCAGCTGAGCTTATTAGTTTGATAATTAACGTTGCCATTGTTAATCGAAAAAATATTTAATACCTTTCTAGAAAGTGGAGCCATCTGTAAAAAATTGTGAACGTAGTTTGTGAAAAAATATATTACATAATTACAATAGTATTTATGAACTGAAACTAAGATTGTGTAAATATAGTCAATATGTAAAACAGTTAAATTATTAGAAATATTCAAGTCAATGGAATTGATTTAGCTTCTCTGATTAATGAATTATTTCATACATTGTACAACGTATTTTATTATATTGTTTTGCGTTTATGGAGATGTATCGATCAGTGTAGTAATGAAACGACCTATGATTATTAAAGTAACATGTGTAATTAATTATAACAGATATTGAAATTACAAAAACTCGGAGAGAATTAATTAAATAATATTCCTAAGTTCACATAGAGACGTTTTTCTTATGCAAATCTTTAATATTTATTATGCAACAGTAAACTATGTTAACGAAGTACTGTAACAAATTGTAAACTATAATATAAGTAAGACTGATTGTCACTTCATCGTATCATACAAATTAGACGTCAAAATCTCGTTTCGCAATATAAAGAGAAGCATTTTATTCGAATAAAAAATCACCGTAGTATCTTGTCGGGATTCGAATGCAATTTCCCATCGATACCGTCGAATTATTGCTGTTCGCGATATCCAATAAAACGTTCGCTTATCTTCGAGCTTATTTCCCGGGAACATTGTCTGCCAGGTGAAAATATTGACACGATATTACATCTGCGACATAACGTCCGATAAAACGAACCTAAGCCCCGATACTCGAACTGATAAAAGTATAGGTTGAGAAGTTTTCGAACATGTCATCTATCATGGTCCGGTACGTGCAATGTATCAAATGTCGAAATAGTTTGGAGAACAAAGAGTACACAGCTATTTCTTGCACTTCTCGTTTCCCTTCTCGTTCGTTCTACTTTTCGGTGTTTAGGTCAGCTTCACACAGTTCTGCTTCACACAGTTCTACTTCAAACAAAAAGGCCGAATTTTAAAATTTCTGTAAAACAATGTCCTCCTTTCAATTATTAACAAAGTACAGAATTACAATAAATCGTTTATTAAATCATTCACTATAAAGCAGTTTTTAATTAATTACAGTTGTCTACATAAGACACAACTAAGTCGTCAAAATTAGGACATATATGTATATAATTGCAATCAAATAAATATATTTTACAATCAAATAAAGTATGAATCGCAAACAAACATGTTTATTTAAGAGTAGATTGAAATGGAAGCCAAAAATACATCAAAGTACGTAATAGATCGAAATGGTAGACTGATTAATCTAGTTAGTTTGAAATGTACACGTGAAATTGAAACTGAAAATGTATTGAAGGAGAAGCCGAGAATGAATTGTAATTGGAACTGAAAATAGATGAAAGTAGGAATTGAAAATAGATGAAAGTAGGAATTAATAATAGATGAAAATAGGAATTGATAATAGATGAAAGTAGGACTTAATAATAAATGAAAGTGGGAATTGATAATAGATGAATGTAGGAATTGATAATAAATGAAAGTAGGACTTGATAATAGATGAAAGTAGGAATTGATAATAGATGAAATTAGGAATTGATAATAGATGAAAGTAGGACTTGATAATAGATGAAAGTAGGAATTGATAATAGATGAAAGTAGGAATTGCTAATATATGAAAGTAGGAATTGATAATAGATGAAAGTAGGAATTGAAAATAGGAATTGAAAATAGATGAAAGTGGGAATTGAAAATAGATAAAAGTAAGAATCAAAAATAGATACAAGTAAGAATTATAAATATGTAGATTTAAGAGTTCGCTTCTCATAATTAAAATTAACTAAGTAGAGAAATCGGTCTACATGAACACTGTATCCGAACTAAACTGCAGTGAGTGCCTGAAACAAGAAGATCACAACAAAAATGCAATACTAAAAAGAAAGCTGTCATCATTTAGAATTAAATATGCTAATATTCTATTGTAGATCTAATTCAGAGTTAAAAGTATACGAAAGAAGGAACATAAACTAGATCAAACCGAGGCTCTGAAGTATGCGAAAATAGCAAGAAGTATCTATCTAAATCGTATTGGAATACCCGAAAATTGTACTTCGAACCTAAATGAAGATAAAGAAGTAAGAACTGAAATTACATCACAGAAATCTGAATCACGTGAAAATAAGTAAAAGAAAATGAGTCTTAGTACGGAGTTGATCATCCGAGGCGATAAACCAATTGAATCCGAAACCGAAAGTGGATTTCGCAGCGACCTAAATTGCGATCACCCTAAAATTAGTGCCGAAGGCATTCCGAAATTGGAATTGTATGTAGACTGCGAGCGTAGACGAGGGTAGATCAAAATCGTTGCAGAAAGTAGGTCGATATCGAAACGAAAGGCAGGCGAAATCGAAACGGAAAGTAGATGGAAGTAGAAACCGAAGGTAGATAATGCCGAGTGTCGGACGTAGACGAAAGTAAGATCTAAAAGTACATGAGGATCGGGACCAATCTACGTCGACGGGAGTAGCAGAGAGTCTTAGCGAGAACATAGCGACGGACTGATGAGTCTCCAGTTGTTTCCGCTCCACTTAATCCCAGACACGGAGATTCTCTCTGCTTTTCCGGCGTCGACGATGCGTAATTTCAAGAAAACCTCCGGCTGTTTCATTCCCTGCAACAGTTCCGTTTTTACAGTGGCGACAGCGCCATTAAATCTTAACATCGCCGAAAATACTTTTACATCGTTGCTTCATTATACTAAGCACTTCCATCTAGGTGGAATTTTGGACTTCATTACGGAGTCATCCGCATCTTTTGCTTGGCATCCGGTTGGCAAAATTTTCGACCACCACCACGGTTTCTAATGACTAGACTGCGGACCTTTACGCAAAAGAAAAATTGTCCATGTCAATTGTAAGAAACAGAAGAGAAATGACAATGCATTTCCTATTTTAATAATTTCAACAAGTTAAACACAATACGACAACATCGTTCAATTCTTCTACTCTCTTTACAGTTGTTGTACTTAGCACTAGGCTTACGGTGCTCTAAAACTGACTATTTTATATTATTTTATGAAAGTAACAAGGATGTGTTTATTCAAAATTTTAGCCACTTTTTTTGTAAGATATACCCAAAGAAATAAATTTGTTGAATAATTCCTGACGGATGCATCTTTACAATTTCATGAATCGTAAATGAACATTTTTTCAACCCTTCATTTTGACGGGTCCCGTAAACCTAATATTAGCCAATCCATTTTTGTCATGAACACATCAAATCCGCAGTCTAATAATGACACTTCATTGGCACGATTTTGTATTTTAGAAAATTTCTGTGGTGCATTTCGTAAAATGTTTCAGCTGCGTTTCAAAATGGTTACAACTGTCACGTTCACTTTCAAATAGCAAAAATTAAGGCTGTTCTTTCTTTTGGAGGACCAGATGTTTTTAACTTTCTTGAATATTTTTTTAACTTTATTTTATGTAATCCTGCAGATATTTATGAGAAGATTACGAAAATGTAAGTATTATTGTTAGGAATTCACTGGTTTGTAAGTTATACGTGTGTAAACATGAGCAATTTTAAGCGTTTTTGACAGGTTGCGGCGTCGCCATATTGGATATTCGTTGGGTGGTACAGGTAAGACTGTCGAGAACATGCGCTGGATAGATGGTTATACGCGTCTAAACATAAGCAATTTGAAATGTTTCTCACAAATTAAAGTGTCGCCACATTAGTATATTCGCTGGGTGGTAGACGTAGGAGTGTTGAGCGCATGCGCTAGATAATATGGTATATTCGCGGATCGGCTAAGTAGTGCCTCAGCGCATGCGCTAAATGGCACGGTATGTTTACTAGATAAGAGCACGTGGATGAATGAAGCTGATTTGATATTTTTCTTCAGTTTGTTGTTATTTTATTGTTGATTTTAATTTTAATTTGTGGATTGTTGCGGAAATTTAAGAAATGTAGTGTTCATCGGTGCGATATGAAAATATGCAGAATTATATACAGGATTTCAAAAAGAAGGTATAGTCCAAGTTGGTTTGGGGTTAGGTCGTCTCGTTGTTTTCGTACATGTGTTATTATTATGTACGTGCTTGTGCTGCCATCTAACGGATCTGCTCGGTACTACTTAGACGATCGTACGTGTTCCACCTAGCAAATATACGAATATTGCGGCGCTTTAACCTGTCAAAAAGGCTTAAAAGTACTCAACTTTGCACGCGTATAATTTCTGAACCAGTGAACTTCTGGCAATAAGACTTTCATTTTCGGCGTTTTCTCGTCGAAATCTGCAGGACTGCATCAAGAAAAGTTTTAAAAATTTGGTCCTCCAAAAAAAGGATTAATCAAAATTAATATCAGGCACTTAAAAATAAAATTTTTATTTAAATAAATAAACAACAGACTTTATTTCAGGATAGAGCATAGCTAAATTTCAAAAAACTTTTACATTCCCATAAACCCGAACATAGTCCTGACATACTATTCGGCCGCTGCCAAGCGAAACAAAAGAGTTCAGTGCTATCAGCCTCCGGAACAGGAACTTTCATTGAAAAGCCACGGTCGAATGTCCTAGCTGTGACAATTGCCAAAGAAAACAAAAGGAACCGTAAAATAACGTACCGCGATTTGTATAATTTCCTATCAACTCCCTCATTTGAAAAGAATGACAGCCTCTTGGTGGAGGTTTTGTTTTCTATCAGCGTCGACTGACAATCCAAGAGCAGCAGGCGCACACGAGCGCAACTTGTGCGGCCACGTTCGCAATGCCTCCTTTTGTTTAGTCTCCATTTGCACTCTTTTGACACATTCGCTGCCGGCTAGCAGGGGATTACATACTTAAAAAAGAAAGAACCAGACCGTATGAGCCGAAACCCGGGTTTTTCCCCGGGAACAAAGCAGATATCAAACGCTTTGGAAATACCGTGCCGGGTACATATGTGTACAGGATGATCTGTTGTTTGTGTTACGGCGGACAAAGGCATGAGTCTTCCTGATAACATTATGGCGTCCGTGAAAATGCTCGTGCTGCGAGTTGCTCCACAGGAATGCAGACGACGACGCTGATTCGTGTTTTCAAGTTGCAAGCTTGCGGAGGAAAAATTTTGAGAGTCCCCTAACTTCGAGGAAATGTGAGTCTAACCTTTGGTTGTGTAGGATATTGATAATAGGTTTGGAATTTAGCTTTAGGATCCTAGAATAGTGGTTTATGTTTTATCGATTTGAAGCTGGTGGATTTTGAATTTTCATTTTAAACTACAACTTGGTTTAACTAAGAAAAGTTTGTAGATACTTTTATACTCGAAAAGATCCGTACGAACGTGTGTAAAAATGTCAAGTATGATTGTTCGTTCAATTCTCTATAGCCAAATTCCAACGATAACTGTGTCTATGCACTTTTCTCTATACTGTCTGACTATATGGCTGACCTAGACTACTGCGATCGAATCGGACAATACATGTATAAATTCCTAGAACAGGGGAGTGCCTAGAACACATTTTATTTTGAAAGTGGCCTAAGTCCGTTTGTCAATTATTTTCTGTGGACCGTATTAACGTGTACAACTTGAAGTTATCTGTCATAAATAACATTTGCTGTTAAGTATATTCAGAGTATACACGATAATTTGGACACATAAGTTTTCGCAGTTAGTTCAATAATTAATACCATTATAAATGTAATTTCTTTCGATCGAAATGAATTATATTGATGAAACTGATTTCGGCGCAAAGGTTCGATCTTTAAGATTGATCTTAATCATCCATTATATCATGGATGGCGAAGATCGAACCTTTGCGCCGAAATCAGTTTCATCAATATCAATTAATACCATTACTTTTAAAGTGGCCTAAGCCCAATCAATTATTGAAAATGTCCGAAAGTGTGGATTTTCAAATGTCCGACGGCAGTGATGAAGGTAATTTTAATCAATTAGTATTTAACAAGTTAACCTCAGTTTTTTGACAGTTGATTTAGATGA
This sequence comes from Sphecodes monilicornis, assembly GCA_913789915.3. Lineage (NCBI taxonomy): Eukaryota > Metazoa > Arthropoda > Insecta > Hymenoptera > Halictidae > Sphecodes > Sphecodes monilicornis. Next base: position 9,698,357 of record OU565297.1, on the reverse strand, counting down.
ATAATCAGTAATTTTAATTAATGCAGTGGAAAAAAATTTATTCAAAGAGCAACATAATTTCTATTGCAATTAACCTCTTAGGCACGGCAGAATTTTGCGCGGGGCTGTTTCTCTGTACGGTGGAGTTCAACGAGAATTACGTGTAAACGATATAACCTAATGCTGTTCTCTACGCGATTATATTGGAAGTTTTAGATGATGAAATTATAATTTTAACTTTAACAATTTACTTTAATAATCAATGGTACAATTGGGTACGATATATTTCACAGGCGTATCAGAAGACGATCATTTAATTCAAACGGTGAGCGAGTGAGCTACTAGAGTGAGCCACTATAGTGGCGCGTCGTTCAGAAAGATGACATCCGTGAAGACCACTATAGTGGCGCGTCGTGCCTAAGAGGTTAATCCCGATGCACGCAGAATGCAATTATCACGACCGAGCGTTTAGAAAGCTGTGTCGACTATCCGGCGTGTGACTTTCCTGCATTCCTTTCTTCTCATGTTCTCTTTATGCTCCGTCATAGCACGTGAAACGAGCCACTGTGTACAACTACACGTCGGATGGCATCAAGATGGCGAACAGCATTTGTGCTGCTTATCGTTTGTTTCACCGGTTGGCTCTCCGGTATAAGTGAACTGGAGCGAATATTTATTTGCGATAGTCACGGCGCGGTGGCGAGTCAAAGAACCCCACCGTGAAATGAAAATTCGCGGCGGCGTGAGAAGTCATCTCGCGAACGCTTCGCGGCTTTCTTTGTTGTCCCCGTTCCCGTCATTCTCTCACGTTCTGTCAGCCCTCAACCCTTCAATGTCCCACTTGGGGATTCCCTCTGCCGAGAACTCGTTTCATGTAGAATTACCGCGTGTCAGGCAATCTGCTTGGGAATCTACGGTCACATTTCTTATTCAAACTCAGCGTCCGAGTCGACTTTGCGCATTACTATGCATCGAGAATGCATGGGAATGGCCGACGCGAAAGTATCGCCGAAAGGGTTCGCGTTTAACTCGACGTTCGGAATAATTTATTTCCTCTAATTACTCGGCGAACCTCCTGAATGTGAACCTGATGCAACTAGGTAGAAGATTTTATTTTATAAAAATTGTAGAATTTGTTTTAATAAATGGTTTTACTGTTACTTGTAACGAGATTAACGACTTTATTTATTTGTGACGTTTGTGTGCAGATTTTAAGAATATTTTATGCTGTCAGATACAATTCTCTTTCCGTTCTCAACTAATACTCCGATTTCTTTCAAATTCTAGTACACGAATGTTTGTAGTCTTATAGGAAACAGACGTTCCCTCTTTTCTCCGGAATATTTCATTTGTTTCTCTCGCTTTTCTCTTTCCAGTCCACTATTGTACCCAGTTCATCCAAATCCACTGTCTACGTGACTACACAAAATTTTCTTTCCTCTTTCAATCAAATATTCTACCCGCATCCTGCGAATCCTAACGAATGTCTGACTACATACAAACGAGACCTCCTTTGACTAGCAATTTTCAAGCAGCGCTGTTTAACTTGATGAAATTCTCTTTCTCAGTCAACAATTTGTTTGCTCACCTTCAAACTCATCTGACAGACGATATATCCACGGCTCTCAGACCCTATGAAATTACATTAGAAATAGTCAAAGGGCCGTGCGCGAGCACTGATAGAATCAATTAACCTCTGTGGCTCATGTACGCTCGTAACAGAAGCCTCTGACTGTGCAATGAGTTAAACTATGAGCACCATTTAGCCCGTGCAAATGTTACTAGTTCTCTAACAATTTCGTGTATTATTCCCGGAATTTTAATAAATACGGTAATACAACTGCTTCTGATGCTGTTAGTCTACATTTCCAATTTAAATTTCGCGAATATTAACAAACATGTAAGTTACGAGCGACAAAGAAGACTGTACTATTCGTTAAAAATATAAAATTCATCCTACAATTTTTATGATTGTTATGGTGGTTTTGTAGTCCAACAAAAGTGTTCATATGTGCGGCTGAAATCATTTCGTTAGCAATATACAGGCGTTGTATATTAATAATGGCACTTTTTAAAACTTTTTTATTTTTGAGCCCGTAGTGATAATTTAAAATATGCATCTTGTGGAAGTATGTTAGTTTTAGACATGTTGAAAATTTCATGCTGTCTAAAATTGTATTTATTCGCTAGCTGACAGATTACTTGAGTGTAACAGACATATAAGGTGTTTGCGAAATCGTAGTACAACCGTCAAGGGGATGATTCCCCACATAAAATCTAGTCGAAAATAAGGAATATAGTTTTTATCATACGGGGCATCATTTTCGAGAAAATCGAGTTTGAAGATTTGTCGGGTTCGCGTGCATTAGTATATGCACAAAGTAGAATTGGTTTGTCGTGGACAGACGCGATTTCTATCTAATGGTACGCGTAGTCGCTGAATTTTCAAACTCGACTTTCTCGAAAATGAAAAAGCTGTATTCCTTATTTTCGACTAGATTTTATGTGAGGAATCATCCCTTTGCCGGTTGTACCATGATTTCGCAAACACCCTATATATAGAAATTCGAGCATCGACGAATTACAATACAAATTCTACGGTTCCATGCTTTAGTACCATGTCTGGCCTGTGGGAGACCTATTCTCCTTAGGAAAATTTAGAAAAGCTAAGAATATTGCACCTGTGCAATTTATATAAATACATATTTGAATATACAAATATATATAAAAAAGAATTTTGTTTTTATGTCATTTTTTTAGAGATATCAAGGTCACCTTGACTTTTTTAAATGGAACCACCCTTTTTTACACACCTACGATGATAGTCCCTTTCATTACGAATTCAGTGACTAAAATTACTCGAGGTCATTCAAGGTCGCTGACAGAGTTCAACATTCCTTCAAAGCCCGTTTGCAGGCATGTATCGATGTTAAATCTTATACGTCATCTCTGTACGCGACCTTGAATGACCTTGAGTAATTACAGTCACTGAATTCGTAATGAACGAGACTATCATTGTAGGTGTTTAAAAAAGGGTGGTTCCATTTTAAAAACTTAAGGTGACCTTGACATTTTTTAAAAAATGACGTAAAAATAAAATTTTTTTCCCATCGTGTCAGCCCGATTGTACCATTCAACTTTGTCGTTACCATATTTTAGGTATCCTTAGAAACAACAAAGATATTTGAGGTTTAAACATTAGGTGACTCACCCTGTATGTGTTTTTAGTTATCTGTCTGTCTATTTACGGGGCCATTCTACTGACACTCAACTTTCTTATTTAAAAATTTTGAAAAAGTTTAAAACATTAAATTTGTACTTAGTTGTAGTACATATGCAGTGACTTGTCCGACCAATTACAAACCTGTACCACTAACTGCTACACTGAAATAGTCTGTCAGCTAATGAAACAAATACAATTTTAAAAAGCATGAAATTTTCAGCATGTCTAAGACTAACATAATTCCACAAGATGCATATTTTAAATTTTCACTACAGGCTGAAATAAAAAAGTTTTAAGAAGTGCCATTATTAATATACAGCGCCTGTATATTGCTAACGAAATTTATATATTATTTTTTCATGTAATTTGTACCAATTGCAATTTTTTAAAAATCTTTTCTGCAGGCCATTTAGTAAATCAATGCTTCCATTTGACCATTCGGTACAAATTTAAAAAACATTATTATTATATCCATCTATTATCTGTATCTGTCAGCAGTAGGGCAAAATGTCTTCCAGTGAAATAAGCACAATTTTAATCCGACATCGTTTCAACCTTTTCAATAAAAACTCTCCCAAGCAAACTAAAATCCGAAACGCCAACTATAATCACTATGGAGGCCCCAATTACAACCTATCACTCCCCAACATCGCTGCAGAGCGTCTTTCATCCCAGACCAGTCATTAAACGTCCATTTATCCGTGATCACGTGCGAGCAGTGCGACTTTTCTCTAAACTTATTACGTCCAATCTCTGCTCCAGTCACGTTTCGGTTTTCTCATAGTCGCCGTAATTAGCGGAACGGATAGCACATTTGTCGAGAACGCTATCGATCGGACCCAAGCATCGAACAAGCTGCAACAATTCGTGTGATCGTTTTATCGAGATTGAAGCCCTTATTTCCGGCTCGGTCGATACCTCGGTCGGTGGGCGAAATTAAAAATTCTATCATCTCTCGCTCTCGATATATTGAATCGAGAAGCTGACGGGAAAAGAGAATTTGCCCAGCCAAGGAAGGCGATTTCGCAGTCGAACAATTTGAGGCCGCGGTTTCCGCGGGAACGGGAAGTGTTCACAGTTCGCTGCTTAGTATTCCCATTCTTTCGGAGAAGGGAACGGTTCCTTTCGAGGACCGGAGAGGCGGTTCCGCCGCTTTATACGAAACTTTTTGATTAAATCGGAGCCCCTCCCCTCCCCTTGGATGGGCGGACATAATCACGCGAAATGATGAATCTCTAGCGGAACCACCCGTACGTATTATCTCGATTATTAGCCCCTCTCCCGAGCTCCGGTGACTCGTGAATCGGGAACGATTTATCGTCAGAAGTATCTTCGTGCTGATAAATTGACTAGGATTCCTCGCAGAGATAAGCTCCGCTGATCATTTGATCTTCAATTAAGATACCGGGGAATAAGAAGAATTTCTCTTGCGACCTGTAGTTTAGAATGAGACGTGTTATACATTCATATGCTACTGCATCTTGTATATGGTACTTCTAAATTAAGTGAAAACATTTTCTATTGCGTCCTGCGTTTTGTATTCACAAAGGCAATATACCGTGTGGTACTGGAAATTGTATATACTACTTCAGAATTAGATTGGAATATTCCTGGCTGCATTCTACAGATTATATTGACATAGGTAAATATAGAATAAATAATTCGAAATTGTATGGAGTGAATGTATGATAAATTAAAAAATTTTCTACTGCAACCTTTGTCTTACTTTTGTTAGAGATATTATGATAAATATTTCTTAAAATGGTCAATTGTTAAAGTAAAATTATTTACAGTTATAACTATTATCCTACAATATCTATTTCAGACCTTTAGATATTTTATCATTTGATTTCAGTAGTACAGGTCAACCATATGTCAAACGGCATGCAGCAAGCTGGATTTAGAGACCGATATTTGAAATTTTTTCTTGAACTACTGAACAAACGTACCTACTCAAAATTTCTAGGCATGTTTCTATGCACCTTTAGCAATGAAAAATATTTTTTAAACACAATACTACCAATCGTTGCATATTATAGAACCTATAGACTGTCTCGATGTAAAATATAAGCCTTTGTAAATCGTGACTATGTAAAATCGAATAAAGCTATATTTTTTCCTATTCTTTACAAACATATTTATATTTAGAACCATAATAATTTGTTGAGATTACAAACCATCAAATACAAGTGATGCGATTTTCATTTTCTTTTAAATTACGTCAATTCTTCTAAATTTCAGTGACTTTTCCAATTTCGAAAATTATGTAAAATTACTGAAAGGGTATATTTTTAAAAGATAGATAGAAATGTGCAAAAAGTATTGACTCCTTTTTAACATTTAAACGAGAAGATTCACCCGAGGATTATATTATTCGAAAACTCTTCTTATTTCGAAATCTGGACGCCATTCGAAAATGTGTTGATGTGATTTCTGAATCACCGTGTGTAAGATTGGAAAGTAGGCGACTCGAGAAACGTCATGGAAGGTATCTGAGATTCCCAGCACGTACCTGAGGTATTCGGAAAAGTCGCAGAAGGTTCGCCACTTGGATGGATGTGACGGAGCTGGCGGCACCGACGACTCCGCTGATGACCTTTCGCACTGCAGTTTTATTGCAGTGATACTCGGCGCCGTCAATATTACTTATTGAACCTGGAACACAAACGTGAAAGTGTTGACGTTAGTTTCGTTCACATTGAAGAGCAGTGCAAAACATCCGGCGCATCTAAAGAGTTGCAAATTTTTATACTTTTGGTAAATACGGTGACTGTGTAAATTATTCGCAAAACTTTAAAAATCGAATAAAATTTTTCAAATTCGATTAAACGACTTTAATTATTTTTAGATGTCAGACATATAAGTTTATAATAACACTAGATAACGAGTAAATAATTTTTTTCTAAAAATTGCTATTGGTCGGAATAGTAATGATCATAATTTTTAACTTTTTTAACTGTGCCTGTAATAAAAATTTAAAAGACGCATTTTATAGGTCTAAGTAAGTTATGTACATGTACAAAGTTTCATCGAAATCGGTTAACGTTCTTAAAAGTTAAAAACATTTAAACGTGATTTAACTTGAAGTGATTAAACTTTAATCTTGTAATGTTTTTAGCTCATAGTAACATTAACCGACTTCGATGATACTTTGTGCATGTATATAATTCACGTAGATCTACGAAAGTCCTATTTTAAATTTTCATTATAGGCAAAGATAAAGATGTTAAAAATTGAGACCTTTACTTTTTTCTTCACAATTTCGACTAATAGCAATTTTTCGAAAAAATTATTTACACATTACCTAGTAAATTAATCCTTTTAACATCTCAAAAGAACTAAAATCGTTTGATCCAATTTTTAAAAAGTTATTTGATTTTAAATGGTGTACGAATACCTTTTACACCCACTGTATATACACAGAATAAATAATGTTTTTGGCGCAAAGGGTGCATTTATTTAGATCGACCCTTGCGCCAAAAACTTTATTTATTCTGTGTTTAACAAATTTACGATCGATAACCGAAATAACATTTCCACTGTATATACTTCAAAACGAATTGCATCACGCAGTGAAGCAAATTGTCTTTAATCAAACGGGCACAGGATGTTCCTAAAATTGTGATACAAATTTTTGTCTTTCTAATCAAAAGCGTTGACTTTGGTGGCCACATTTATTTTTTTAATTTTTCCATGTTTCATGTGAATATATACTTTGAAATCAATACCATTATACAGTGAAGTAAGTTGAATATAATCAGACGTACCCAAGATATTTCTACATTATGTATCATATTTTTGTGTATTCCATTAAAAAAGACAAAATTTTAGAAGTATATATTGTATTATATATATTTTTTATTTTATTTTTTTTTGTTGTGCATATTTTTCAGGATTTTCATCCCCACTCTTACCCGTTACTGCACATATTTTGTAAGACTTTTTCATCTTTCAGAAGGTGGTATAAAGCTGCAAACTATTTAACTGTTTTATTTAACATTTCGTATAATATGATGAGTGGAAGTGAACTGTACGCAGATGGGCATTAATAATGTTGAAAGGACACGTACAAAACAAGAAACTGCAACGAATGTTCTCGGGGCATCGCGGTAATAAATGAAATGTATGAAAATACGGGGTGAATGTTGGTACATGGTGAGGCAAGTGCACAAAGCTAATGCAACAGGTTCATTATGCAAAATTGAATGGGAGTGGATAGCCAGGCACGTACAAAAGCAGGAAACACATAAGATATTAAAGCGTGAGTGGAAGTCGTCTGCCTGTGGACAGACAATCATCAGAAACGTAATATAACAAGCAGGAAACGCTGTCTTCTCATCCATTTTTCTACACAAATTTTTAAAAAGTACAATTTCGCTGCTTGCAATAATATCTTTCTACAACAAATATTAAATCTTAATTAATTCTACTCTTCTTTGTATTTTATCGTTTTACAAAAAGCTTGTGAAACTACAGAATCTTTAAAAATTTGTACTTGACAATTAATCGATCAGTAGTTATTTAATAGTCGATAAACAATGGATCATTAATAGTTAAGGATTTTTTAATAACAATTTCATTCGTGGGTTAACATGTTAGCTGAAATAAAGTAATATAATAATTTTTTTTTCGAGATTAATATGTAGAAGAATTATTATTGGACTTCTTTTTGATGCAGCATACTCACTAAAAAGTCTATCAAGTTTGCGGCAGCTAAAAATGATGAAGAACCTTAGTAGAACAAGTTTTCATTCTACGAAAAAGTGAAATGAAGACCGCAATATCGGAAGAAGAGAAAACTAATCGCCAGTTCAAAGGAACCCTTTATTTCCCGATTTCATTTCGACGAACATTTGAATATAATCTCTCCGTCTATTTTACAAGTATCGATGGAAGTTTCGGTCACCGGTTTTACTAAGAAGTTCGCCGAATCGGGAAACTCAATTCCAGGGTTTCGTGTATCTTTCCGGGACGATCGGAAATGAGAATGTGGGCCGTATCGGTTCTGCATCGCGTGACGGAATTTTCGATGACTCCTTCGTCGATAATTTTTCGGCGGGCCCGGGTTACAATTTTACGCTTCGTTTGTGCTTCGTCGGACTTCGAAACGTGACTTCATATTTTACGTGCCAGTTGCCACTTCGTTCACTCAATTTACATTAGTTCATAAAAATCGGAATGCGGCCTACAAATTGTTTCGATCGTTCGATTCCCTCTACCGATAACGAAGCAGACATTTCTTTAAATTGTCGCGTCATTATGCAATCATTATACAGAAATATACAGGGTGAGTCATTTAACGTTTGCACCTCAAATATCTTTCTTGTTTCCAAAGATATGTAAAATGTGGTAAGGACAAAGTTGTATGGTACAATGGGGTTGACACGATGCCAAAAAAATTTGTTTTTATGTCATTTTTTTTTAGAGATATCAAAATCACCTTGACTTTTTAAAATGGAACCACCCTTTTTTAAACAGCTACAATAATAGTTACTTTCATTACGAATTCAGTGACTATAATTACTTAAGGTCATTCAAGGTCGCTGACAGAGTTCAACATTCCTTCAAAGCCCGTTACAGGGACTATTATTGTAGGTGTTTAAAAAAGGGTGGTTCCATTTAAAAAAGTCAAGGTGACCTTGATATCTCTAAAAAAATGACATAAAAACAACATTTTTGTTTTGGCATCGTGTCATCCCCATCGTACCATCCAACTTTGTCCTTACCATATTTTACGTATCTTTAGAAACAACAAACATATTTGAGGTGCAAACGAATGAAGTTTAATTTCATTTGTAGTATAATTCATTTTATTACTGCATGAAGTTAAATAGAAATTAATTTTTAACTCTGAATCATTTAAATACAATATGAAATTACACAAATTTATTTCTGGCCTTATTAAGTTGAATACGATATTATTAAATTTCCTGTTGAAATGTTATTTACTCGTTTTATTTATAAATGCATAAAATTTGCAGTCTGGTTATGAGTCTTTTTGTGCTCGATAAATTTTCAAATATCATACATGCACAAAAATTTGCTGTCTATTATACTTTATGAAAAGATAGTATAAAAGTCTTCTGTTAAATAATAATCCCGTTCAGAATTATGAGATTACAATAAAAAACAGTTACAATTATTGAAATATCCTTTGTGGAGCTTCGTAGAATTTTAATAAAGCACATTAAAGATCAACTGAACGCTGGTAATGTAAGATGGTTATATTTTCATAATTTCGTCGAACTCAACTATTAGATTAAAATTTCAGATACATGATATTAATAAATTCAACGTGTTAAGTACTTAAATTAATTTTTTCTTAAATTGAATTTCTTGAACAAGCATGAATAATTTTGTTTCTTGTGGTAGCAAGTACGCATTGCATTGATACAATACGCGAACGGTGGGCGGATTTGCGAGGCTTCAGGAATGTTTAATATATTACCTGATTTGGGACTGTAATGAGCCAATCTGCATAATGTTGGGAATTTTCATAATGAGGCAAAAGCAGCAAAATGGCCAGCTTTACACGGTGTAATTTAATTGGAACCTGTCCGTTCAAAGAAATTTAACAAAAGATTGAGAAGGGGGATACGCTTTCCTTCTGGAATATCGCATTTCTTCGCCGTTATAATTTCGCCTCAGTGCTCGTCCAAAATATATAGGCTGATGCTTTATACATGGCAGCATTAAATGAGAGACTCTTGAATGAGAGTTTTAGAAATATTTCTCCTTCAAAAATGATTCAATTAAAATTCATAATCAAAGGAAACGCTCAAAGTGAATTTCAGCAAAGTATTTTATCATAAAAGTGCTGCCGGATATAAAAAGATTGTTTGAAATGAGAAGTTATTTAAGATTTCTACATAAATGTATATATATATAAATTGTACCGGAAGCGTTAAGGCCCTATTGAAACATAAAAGTAAAATTTATTTACCACGACCTGTTTATTGTAAATATACATTTTCTGTATTTATATACCATGTTAATTTTATTAGAGAGGTATTTTCGTTTCTGCATGACGTATTTCAATATTTTGGGAGTGTATTTTTTAGTAATATTCTTGTTTTAACACCGCAAATATTGCAACATTTTTATCCTCACTTTGTTCTCTTTTATTTGACCATCGATTGTTGAAATTCAGTGTTTCTTATTTGCATTTATGCTGCACAGTTGGTTATATTGTTGGATAATTTTGTGTGGCAGTAGTGTATCTCAGAAATTAGAACTACATATTAAGAAATATATGTGTAAATACTTTTACTTCCCTGTTGTACTTTTAAACAACGATTAGTTGTTAGAATCCTACATTTCTTACTTGCATTTATACTGCAGTTAGTTTCATTGTTGGATAATTTTGTGTGATAGTAGAACATCTCAGAAATTAAACCCACATGTTACGAAACACAGTACCCTTCTTGTTGCCAGTCCTGTTGTTTATCTTCAATTTACTAGGGGACTAGTATTGCACGTGGAACGATGCCAAGATTTTATTACTAGACTGCAGATGTTTATACATTTGCATTAAGTACGAAGGCGAGAAACACTTTCAGGTCAAATTGCAGTTTAATTGTACTTCAATCTTACTGCATTGAAATTAGAAAAAATAAATCGCTCTTCAATGACGTCTAGAATTTATGATGACGTTAGATAGATTTACTGTGTATCAACATTCTGCATCCATAATTCATTGGTTAAGTAACAGCTTGGGTGCATCTTTGATTACTAAAATTTTTTCTCCTCATACAAACAACAATGGAAATGGGGACACTGAAAAAAGTAGAACATTAGAACACAATAGAACATTATTAAATGAAGTAGAAGCAGTTAATTAAGTCATAACAATAATAGTTAATAGAGTATTCGATTTAATACAATATCTAAATCAGAGATATTGAAAAATAAGTCGAAGAAATATACTGCTCCCATAGATTGAATTGCCATTCGAAAAACGAGTATAGTCCAGTCGTATCGAAAGTTTCATAATATAAACTCTGCAGAAATAAAAACACTATTAACAATAGGTTTCCCAAGCACTAAAAGTGGCTATTTTACATTACTTTATAAAAATAACTAAAATCTGTTTATCCAAATGTTGAGCCATTTTTTTCATAATATATATCCAAAGAAATAGATTTCTAGAATAATTCTTCATAGCTTCATCTTTACAATCTCAATATTCCTAAATTAAAAATATTAGATCTCGTCATTTTGACTGGTCCTGTATATCTAATGTTAAAGACAAATTTACTCAAAACGGAAACGCAAGCCACAGATGACCGTACTATCGAAGCAAAAATTTAAATAGTCCATTCTTGGACGTTCCGAGATGTTAGGTTATGATTGAAAATAATGGCGTGATCGCAGGTATAGGATAAATGAATATATTATGTTTATTTAATATAATATGAAGAAACTGTTAATAGTTAATAATTATATATATATATATATATATATATATATATATATACCCGACGTAAACAACGCGTAATCTTTGCTGAAACACGTAAATTTTAAACTTCCACATTTTATCCGCTCCTAACATGATTATTCTTGCTCAAGGTCATTTCAAGGTCAAAAAGTTGGTATCCACTAAATTCAGTTTTTTATTGTGTATCATGCTACCGTAAAAAAAATATACTATTCCATTTAAAAAAACATCGGTGACCTTGAAATTTCATTAAAAAACGCGACATAAAAAATTTTTTTCTTTACCATTACATTTGCCCCTTGCAATAGTGTCACTTTATCCTCTGAAATTTTCTGATAGGACTGTAAACACAACAGATATTTAGGTGTTCCGATTTATGTGGGACACCCTGTATATATATATATATATATATATATATATATATATATTTGCCAATCGTCACACACAACATGGCAAGACGCAGCGAGATCACACAAGTACATCATATAAAGCACAACTCTCCTACAACTCGCGACGACAACCGACAACGCCCGACAGGCAACGACTTAAACCGAACGCGCGCGACGCTTGAATCTTACATGATGCGGCATAAAAATGCATTCTCATACGAAAGCATCAGCAAAGAAATTCATTTCTTACCAGGATTTAAGAATGAAGTCACTCATCTGCATTCATATTCGGGCACACCGTTAATCACTGTTAGCGCAATTGGAGTTTCTCGGGATGAAACATTCGCGAGGCCCATGGCAACGTAATGTGGTGAATGAAAAATTTGTGTTCGAGAATTGTGGCGTTATATAGGTGTGGAATACCGAAACGTTTCTATTGGAGCCATTATCCGTTAACCATCGAAACGGTTTTCAGGTGGCAGGTGGAGGAGGAGGAAATTAATTAGTTAAGCGCATTAAAAATTCAGAGTGTCACGCTCGGGAGTAATAAAGCCGGTCTCATCCGTCGTTCGACGTGCCCCGTCGATGCCGGGTACGGTTTCGTTGCACGCCTCAAATTAATATGGTAATGAGTTTGATTTATGGCCGGCGCAAATTGTTTCGTTATTGCGTCCGTTAGTTCGGATCGATTAATCAGTTTATGGTAATGTCGACGCTGTTTCAGCGAAACGAGAGACCCTCTTTCCGCCATCCTCTCTCTCTGCATTTCAAGCCGAGTATCAGCGAGTATTGGCGACGATATGCAAACATTTCATCAGCGACGTTGGAGTTAATCGATTCCCATAGCCGACGGTTTTATTTCGGAGCTTTTCACCCGTTTTGACATCCGGCCGGTACCTGTTTATATTTAATCGACGAACGTCACGAGATTACTGCCACAGACGAGCCACGGAATACAGAAGGAAGATTAATGGGGGGCTAAATGGTGGAGCATGGTTCTCTGGAATTAGCATACTGATTCCGTTTCGAGAATGTCTGTGGTAGGAAAGAACTGTGTCTCGAACGACTGCTTGCACCTTTTCATTTGGATAAAATTCATTTGCATTTTGATGCTGCAGTTTGGTTCTGACGTTTCGTTATTTGGTCGATTCGTTATGTTTTAATTCGCCGATGAGTAGACTGGGAATATTTATATGAAATAACAATTTGTTGCATTAATTGCAAGGCATGGGATCTAAATAGGAATTTGTTTCTCTGGTTGGTGGTTTCTTTAAGTTGTATTGATACTATTAAATTCTTTTGATGTTTTTGTTATTTGAATTGACACCATTTTCGCCATCAGTACGTAAAATCTGCAATCTACTGATGAGTCTATGGGGAATTGATTGATTATATGGAGATAAATAATATGTGAACAATTTGATGTGAATATATATTACATGTTTAGTTAAAGTTTTTACATTTACCTCTATATTATGTCATTATTTTATTTCTTATTTGATTGGAAGAATTTTATATTAAATTTCATGTGTATTATATCTTCACGGCGTTCTTATTAACGCTTTAATGATGGTAATGATTGATAATTGTAATGACCAGCAGCCTTAACAATTTCATAAAACAAAATAACATATTTTAAGAAATAAAAGTTTATATCTTAAAGTGTATGGTTCTAGAGTATCCGTTTCAATTATTTCACAATTTGTACATCTGAATCAAGTTTAGTACACTGACAATGAATACATTAGCACAACAATTCATTTTCAAGTCTGAACAAACAACTTCATCTCCTATTGCTAATATAACTAATCATAACGTCACTCAATTAATTAAAACAACCCACAATAAGGGAAAAGTGTACTGTCTATCACAATTCACAACCACTCCACTGAATTATCCTTGCTCTAAACCAGACCGCGGATCGTATGCATTACTAACGACAATGTGTAGACCAAATGCAAAATCGCTGACAACATTTAGAGAATTCAAAGAGGCTATTGTTAACTCTGTATGACAATGAAAAAAGGATATTAACGTCTATGTACTTTATGTTGCAATTAGCAGCGACAATTTTTATCTTTCGTAAAATTCCGCAGTCCATCTCAAACGTTTCGTAGAACGTTTCGCAAATAGCAAATTCAGTTTAATTTTCCGCCGAGTTTGAGCTCAATAAAGAGTCCAGAAAACGGTTGAACGATAATTCTCACAGTGTCTGGTAACAAATGCAGCGGTCTTTGTGACCGAAGGGAATTTTTCAGATCACGAGCGAAATCCTGTTCGAAACCTTTCATCAATTTAATCCCGTTCCGACATTAACGTGAATCTTCTTCGCCGAGGTATTCGACATATGCGCGCGCGCGCGCACATACACCATCTCGTTCTCGTCTCTTCATAGTTTAGCATGTTACAGTAGCACCTGTTGAATCAGACCCCCGTCGGCTTATACATTTGCGGTAGCTATCCGCACTATGATGCGAAAGCAAATCGTGGATGGAAGAACGTTAAACCTCCTTCGTAATTTATGGCGTTAGACTGAAGTTTCGCGCGTTCGCCCCGACGTAGCAGCGTGATTCGTTTACCCTGTCCATTCGACCGGGAAAATTACGTGGGCGTGTTCGCTATCCGCGAAATTTCGCCCGGGGCCACAACCTACACACCAGACTGCTGCAATTCTGCTGCGTTGCTGTTAACAACGCGTGAATTGTGTGTAACAGGTTCGCGGCATTGGAGATGGATGGCCACTGCGGTAGTTTTCTTCGTCCGCGAATTCGTGGTATCAGCAGGATTTTTGCTGTATTGTGCATGCATTACAATGCACTCGGTTTTGGTAATATTCTGAATTAATATTCACGAACTTGCAACATTGTGAGTGTATTTTAATATATACTCTCAGGATTGAGAATATATCGCGATATATTTGACATCCTCCTAAAATATACGTCTTGCAACACAGTAAAAATATTTTACTATAGTTTGTAGTTTTGTGGATATATTTCAATGTATATTGCCGCGCTTAAAATATATCTTAATTCATTTTGCTGCTTTCCGAATTAATTTTCACGAACTTGCAACGCTGTGACTGTATTTTAATATATACTTTGGAATTGAGAGTATATCGCGATATATTTGACAGCCTCCTAAAATATGTCTTGCAACATTGTTAACATATTTTACTTTTTTTGTAGTTTTGTGGATATATTTCAATGTATATTGCCGCGCTTAAAATATATCTTAATTCATTTTGCTGCTTTCCGAATTAATTTTCACGAACTTGCAACGCTGTGACTGTATTTTAATATATACTCTGGGATTGAGAATATGTCGCGATATATTTGGCAGGCTCCTAAAATATACATCTTGCAACATTGTTAACATATTTTACTTTTTTTTTGTAGTTTTGTGGATATATTTCAATTCATATTGCTGCTTTGAAAATATATCTTAATTTATTTTGATTCTTCCTGAAAGCTCTATAAAAAGACTTGAAAAAATCGTACATCAATCTTTAAGGTCTCGTTATAAAGAGAAAACTTCAATCTTTAAATTTGTGGTGGTTTCGGGCACGAAAAAATTGCTATACCATTATTCAAAATATTGTTTACATTATTAAATTTATATTCAATAAATTAGTTACCAAACATTTAAGTATTGTATGAAGTATTATATCAGTTTCATTTCTCCAAAATGAAAAAAATCATATAGAATGGAAATATTCTTGATCCAAAAAAAATGTTTGGTTTTGGAGTTAAAATACTTCCGAGTAGAAAGGGTTAAAACGCGTCTTCAATTGCTCGCTCGCTGAATCATAAAAAAAATCTCAGAATGAAACGAACGATGGATTAGGAAACTAGAAGCTTCTGGAATTAAAATGAGTCCAAATTTATGGTCATACGATCATTCTTTACAAAATGATCATAGTTTAACACATTGACTGCCGCGTCGGTCATCGGTGACTGGAACTATTGATTTGCTTAATTGTCCTAAAATTAGTAGCATGGAGTTTATACGTTTTGAAATAAATTAAATTATTGTGTAAGGCGAGAACTTCATTACCAATTAAATAATAATAATTATTAATTACTTTGATCGTTTATAAGAAATGAAAGAAGCAAAACTAGCGTAGAACACAAAATTCACGCTGCAGTGTTAAATATTGGCAATTTTTTAAAAAGGAGTTTATATAATGCTCAAATATTTGGATCCTCTGTATTTCGTCGGATGCTTTTTAAAATACAGACGGAATTTTTTTAACTTTACAAATATACTTACAGTCTTTCAAGAAAAGTCTCTCAGAAATCCAGTCAGATCAAAGGTGAGAACGTGTCTGGATATTTAACCGGTTGGTTGGACGCGTGTTACGTCTCTGAGGATTAGGTCAGTGTTACGGCAGAGTTTAAGACTTGGTTCTGGGTTAAGTGAGATTGAGTGAGATCAATAAGGAACGCGAAAGATCGCAGTAAAAATTAATCGACAATTCGTCGGAAGTTCCGGCGGCGGGTTCAGCTCGAGTTTTGAGCCAGGCGATTTGCCGGGGATTATCTGGGAACACGAAGGAAAGGGAAACCTTAAGGCTGCGTATAGCGACGAAGGTCAGAGCCGTTCACGGCGATGAATTAATTCCGAGTTCGCTGAGGGGAGAGAGGTTGGATTATTAGAGGGAACGTTGAAAACTTTCATCCAGCTTTAATCTCTCCGCGAGGCTCGTTAATTTAGCAACAGACACGTCCCAAGCGGAACGCTAACCGGTTGCCTTTGTCTACACGGTTAAAGAATGTGGAGCACGGCGAGCACGGCGAGCACGGCGAACACGACGAGCACGACCGGCACACGGATAACGTGAAACTTTCCGCGGAAGTTCGTTGAAATTCTGCAGCCTGTCACTCACTGACTTGCCGTTCCACGCGAGTTAGAGGGAAAGGAACCGGTCGGATATGTACACAGAGTCGTAAGTTTCTCCGTAAGGTTAAACGCGACTTCCGACTAGCAATATATTCTCGTCACGGTCTGCACACTATTTTTTGATAAACTTTGTAGACTGTTGCAGACACCTTCTACATTTCTGATTAATGCGATGAAGTTCCGTGAGAGATTCTGCGAGAAACTAGTCGGAACACACGTCGGCGTTATTACGTTTCGACGTGCTGCAACTATTTTCACAGTATATAACTGTTTCCATTGTGCTGGGAGTGATAAGAATTTTTATAGTCAACTTACAGAGCTTAAACAAGTGTTTTGGCACACCCTTTAAAATGCAATAATTTTTTTTTAAATTTAACCAACCGATTTGAATTTATTTCTTCAAATATTAGAAGAATTAGTTTACTGGCTAATGGTCAAACTCAAAATATTCTTTTCACCTAGAACAATTTTACTCTGTGTATCTTTTTTACGTTGTGCACCTGAAATTAAACTTGTTTTCTGATCCAACAATTGAATTTTTAGCAATTAGAGATGAATTTAATATTACTGTGGCGGCTCCCTCCTATGCTCGTCCACAGATGGACAGTGCGACAACACCTTTCCCGTTACTACCTGAATCTTCCTCTGTTTGTATATACAGGGCGTTCAGTTGAAAACTTTCCAGCCGAATATCTCAAAAAGTATGAAAGATATTAAAAAAGTGTAAAACAACGGTCCAATGATTTCGAGGGGGAAAGTGGTGCGCAGTATCAGTTTTTATTTGGGTGGCGTTTTCAAGGTTATTTGAAGGTCAACTTTGTTTTTTCAAATGAGAACCTATATTTTTTATTATTGGATCTTATTGTACGTAAAAAAAACAGAAATTTTCGTTTAATACTTTTTTTATCTGGGCACTAGTTTCGGAGATATTTAAAGAGAAGTAAAGTGAGTCATACTTGTACTGCGAGAAAGTTTGTAATTTCTTTATAACTATAACAAATTTTCACAATGTTCTCCGTAGTTTTCTAAACAATAATACAGTTTAACCTTTTTAGGTCCTCCGCGAACTATTTCGCCGCGTATAGACCGATATCGTTCTCGATTTATTCACACATCTTCATATCGAGTTCTTGGGCCACGGGCCGGTCTCTATTCCCCGAGCTATCCGTGTAAAAAGAAAATTAGCTGATCGCGCAACCTTTCTATCGAATATCGAGATCCGAACCGCACTCTCTCTCTCTCTGTTTCTTTCTCCCTTTGTTCTTTCTCGCAGTCATTTCGACTCTGGTTTTGTCGAGGCGCGTTGAATGCGCGCGAGATGCGCTTGTGGATCCTCCAGATATTTGAACAAGAAACTAGCTGTCGCCTCTTCACACAGACCGTGCAAATGTTTGAGAAAGGCTTAGTATGCGGGTTGGTAAGACGGTTTCCGCTCGGGACTATAAATCTCTGTCGGGCTCGCATTCCCACGGCTACTTTTTCTTCGTCGGAGGTTCCTTGCGGCTCTATATACAGCAGAAAAAGCCGAACGATATTTCCCGGCGGGCTGCTTTCTCTCGATGAGAGATCGCGTAATTCGTCTCTGCACACCGGCTTGATGTACGGCGCGCGCTGTGAACCTGCAGGTACGTGTGCCGAACTTCTCTCTCTCTCTATCTATCTGTTCGCTCGTCTTCTTTCTTGTCAGTCGGCCCTCTCGTTTCGCTCATTTTTCCCATCCTGTAATTCGTTTCTGGACCGCCCAGCAGCTCGTGAAAGAGACCGCCGAGGCAAACCCAGTTTCGAGAAACCGCGGCGAGGGAAGCTTTGTAGCTGCCCATCCATTGGGGATCTCTTCTCGGTTTATGAACTATGAGCGACGGTACGCTGCTACACGACCAGTTTCATTTAAGGGTGGACAGAATGACTCGCTGATGAATTATGAGCTTTGGTCCGCAATTTGTTTGTTCGCGCGATGGGGGAAACGTTCTGGGGAAAGTGGATAGTGTAGGGCTTTATAATAATATGATTTATTAAATCTGAGTATACAGGGTGAGTCACCTAACTTTTGCACCTAAGATATCTTAGTTGTTTCTAAAGATCCGTAAAATATGGTAAGGACAAAGTTGATTGGTACAATGGTGATGACACGATGCTAAAAAAAATTTTGTTTTTATGTCATTTTTTTAGAGATATCAAGGTCACCTTGACTTTTTTTATATGGAACCACCT
Organism: Sphecodes monilicornis; assembly: GCA_913789915.3. Lineage (NCBI taxonomy): Eukaryota > Metazoa > Arthropoda > Insecta > Hymenoptera > Halictidae > Sphecodes > Sphecodes monilicornis. The sequence continues at coordinate 9,679,219 of OU565297.1, read as the reverse complement.
TTTTTTAAACACCTACAATGATAGTCCCTCTCATTACGAATTCAGTGACTATAAGTACTCAAGGTCATTCAAGGTCGCGGACAGAGATAACGTATAAGATTTAACATCGATACATGCCTGTAAACGGGTTTTGAAGGAATATTGAACTCTGTCCGTGACCATGAATGACCTTGAGTAATTATGGTCACTGAATTCGTAATGAAAGGGACTATCATTGTAGGTGTTTAAAAAAGGGTGGTGCCATTTAATAAAGTTAAGGTGACCTTGATATCTCTAATAAAATAACATAAAAACAAAATTTTTTTTGGCATCGTGTCAGCCCCATTGTACCATTCAATTTTGTCCTTACGATATTTTACGGATCTTTAGAAACAACAAACATATTTGAGGTGCAAACGTTAGGTGACTCACCCTGTATGTTACTGGTAGTGCCCGCATTTTGTTTGTTCTCACGTGCCTTGGATGCCACTGGCAGCCACCATAAAACATATACTATTACAATAGTGTGTGGCCTGGTTCTGGTGAGCTGATGATGTGGTCTTGTAGGAGGATTCTGGCTTGTTTTTATTGCGATTGTCAATTGGAGTTTGTGGTGTATTTAGTTGATAATGGTAGGGGAAGAATTTAAGCTCTAGAGGGTTGGGATCGCTACTGTATGGGGATGTTCCGAAAACTTTCACCATAACTGGAAGGGCTGATTCCTGAGGTGGTTCTAAGCGCTTTGTTTCGTTGTCAATTCGCGCTTTGATCGCTTTGGTTGTTAACGAAAAACGCGGACCAATCAGAGGACGGCAACAGCGATCGAATTCCGCCTCGACCAATGGAAACGCTACGCGCGGCGAGACCTGTCCCCGATTGGACAACGCTTTTGGTTGCTATAGGAAAAAAGAAAAGCAATTCCTATGATCCTCGAGAATCACTCCTCGTAGTTATGTTCAAACTTTACGGGACACCCTGTAGTGGGCAAACGTGGAAATTATACATAAAACGTTAACAGAAATGTAATATTAATTTTTCGTACGAAAATTCAAAAAAAGAAAAAACATTCAAGTTTTCAATGGAGAAATACGGGGCTTTCTGAAGATTAAGTGGTGTAGACTTGTGTGTGGTCAGACAGCAGATACTGCAATTCAATATGCAGTGTCAGAATGATTCTCAAGAATATGGTATATGTACATGTCGTTCGATAGGTTAAGTTATGAGTTAATTCTATGAATGTCGTGGGGACCAATTTCAGGGGAAGTGGACTGTATGTGATCAGACTTCGCTACATTAAGTGTGGAAGTTTAACAGTAGATTCTGTTGTGTTTGAGTGTTAATTTAACATACCCGCTCGCCTGTTTGTTGGAGTTTATGATGTATGTTGTGAGTACTGATGGGGGATGAATTTAAGTGGTGTACGTTTGTATATGAGGAGACAGTAAGCACCCAAATTTAACCTGTGATGTTAAAAGTACTGTAAGGAATCTAGTCCAGTTGTTTCTCGATTTGATATAACTGTTCAATGGTTTAAGTTATGAGTTAAGCGGATGTATGATGTACGGACAAATTTCAGGGGAAGTGGACTGTATGTGATCAGACATCGCTACATTATCACTAGAAGTACCGAAGCAGTAAAAATGACTAGTTTCTAATTTTCTATTTTACCAACATTGAAATTATAAATATGTTTTCCGGTGTAATTTTTTAGTAAAGTACTCTAACGAAGTACATAGTGTATTTCAACAAAAATGGTGCGAAATCTGAATAAATGCAACCTTGCCGTTATTATAAGGCAATGTACATCAGTCGCGCTTGGGGCTCGGTCGTTCTAGTCATAAATGAGAGAAGTAACTTGAAGAGTCTGTTGTGTATGAGTGTTGATTTATCACACCTGTTTGTTAGAGTTTATGATGTATTTATTGGGTAATAGTGGACGAAGTAATTAAGGAGAGTGAGGTTATGTACGGTCAGGCAGTGAATACTGCAGTTTGGCGTATAACATAATTAGTGTTTTGGAGGGTTGTATTACGAGTTGATTATACAGGGTGGAAATTATAAAGCGTTTCAGCCGAATATCTCCAAAAATATTGATCATACGCAAAACTGTTTGAGATGAAAGTTATTCAGTACCGAGGGCGACGTCATGTGGTGGAACTTTTATTTTTCCCAGTGGACACTCCAAGGTGAGGTGAAGGTCAGCTTTCTTTTTTTAAACGGAATGATATGTTTTTTTATCCACCATCAAATAGTGCGTTTTAAGATGAATTCAATTACCTATGACTGAAGGTCATCCAAGGTCAAACTTGCCGGGAATGCAGAAAAGGTGTGATCGTAGCATAGAGAAATTGTAAGTAGGCGAGTATTGTATATGACACGACTCGATTAAAATTGACTGAATAAAACCATCTGTTCTCTGGAAATTGTATTCTACACATGCATATTGGCATTACGATTAATAGAATCTACTATGAGTCTAGCGAGAAAGTCGACCATGGGGAAATTTAAGGAGAAATGTACTGCATCTGGTCAGACTATATATTCATAGTAAAATTAAATGTATGAAGTTATTAATATCTCAACGACTGTACTAATGTAGTAAAATATATGAACGTGTATCTGTATCGCTACACGATTGTAATTTAGTTTGAAAGATATAGTATCTGCAATGACTCAACCAAAGATAAAAATGTAAGAAATTAATTTTATGGTCTCAGATTCACATACTGACATTCATAAAAATGAAGAGAACATGGTCGCAATTTATCCGTATATCGTTGCAAAAATTCTCATGCACCAGCGTTCGCGTGCTTTATGAAAAATCACAAAAAGTAGAAATTTTCGATCCACGGGCAGACTACTGTAGAGAAAAAGAGGAAACCGACCCATATATGCACTAGGGGGGAGTAGTATAAAGAACGGCGTGGCATATGTGGCCCACTGTGATGAACTAGATGTTCACGGGTAAGAAAGTAAAGGAAAATGGTTCCCGCGTATGGCCATACCACCACTAGGATTTCCGGAAGCGAGGGGTTCGTTTGTAATCAAATAAGAGATGGTATATTGTATGAAAGTTTCGGGATCCCCTAACCACATCCAAGGTGCAAGCAAAGGGAGTCCAATCACATATGACCTGGATACTGTTACAGTACAATAAACTTCCAGTGTAATTATAGTGGTGCAAATATTGATTATATTATTGTCAAAGTTAAGCGAAAAGTACATTTCTATCGTAACAGGAGTAATAACATTATTTCTGTTCAACTGACATCAGCGAGTCATATACTTTCGCATGCAATAATATATTACGCTCACTCTTGAAATTTAATTAAATTGTCAAATTCCATTTTAATTCAGTTGGATTCATATTAATTTAGTTGGATTTATTTTAACACGATTCACAGTAGCTATACAGTCGCTGCTATCGTAATATTAAAGAGAATAGATCAATGCATGGTCGGATACACGCTAATACAGGAATCAAATAATAATTAATTATGAAGTTATAACTGTTATGGCTTTCCCATGTAAATTCTCGGTTCCCCACTATAATTAATTACAGTATAACTCAATTGCATAATTCACATAATAACCCTGCACGACCCGCCGGAAAATACTGCCTTAATTAAATTGCAGTTACGTCCTAAATATGCTCAGATTTTAAATTTTAAATGTAATTACAATTTGATACTCTGTCTATACCTCTGATAACGCCGGTAGTTGAATTAAAATAAAATAACACCAAACTTGACTCATCTCTTTAAAGCTCTACAATTTGTTTTCTCAGGCCCTAAGTAGAAACGGACCGTCTGTGGTCAGACCACTCGCTACGGTCTCTTAACATCGGTTTGCATTCGCAACACTGATGATCCTACAGAAGATCATGCCAAATATCATGTGGAACCATCAGATCGGACCATAAAATAATTTTTCTTATTATATTGCAAATTTACATCGATGGAGAATATTTAATAATCAACACGTGAAACGATATGGCAGTCCCCGAGGACTGACGGTATTGGATTTACGGAACAATATACAGGGTGGGGCACTATAAACAGGTCACCTGAATAACTCGCTTGCTTTTGAAGATAGAAGAAAATGCATCAGACCAAACTGACTTGATATCGAGGCTCTCGTAATCTGATGTCATTAATTATTTTATAGGTGGAGACGTCGCGTCGAGGAGATACGAAGTTCAATTCTGTTTTTTTAAATGGAACTGTATGGTTTTTTATTTACATTCTGATAGCGTGTTTTAAGACGAATACAATGACCTATTATGATGGTCATTCAAGGTCACGCAAGGTCAACTGCAATAGAAAATTAAGTGTCTCAAAGCACTCTTCGAACACTACGACGATTTACATGTAACATGTTATTTACGTGTTCACTGCTACTTCAAGTGTTCAAAATGACGACCTTGAACTTGAAATTTGCCCATATTTCATTGATGGCCCGCTAAATAGTCATAAATAGGAGAGAATCTTAAAAGACGTTTTGCCAGAATTGTTAGAGTGCATTTCACTGGACATGCGACAGTCCACGTGGTTCCAAGAAGACGGATGTCCTGCCCATTCATCACGAAATGTTACAGAATTACTGAACAGGACATTTGAAGGTCGTTGGACTGGTCGATCAGGAAGTAATAAATGGCCAGCACATTCCCCAGACCTGACACCACTAGATTTTTATTTGTGGGGAAAATGGGAGGAACAAGTGTACCGCGAAAAACCAACAACCACAGTTGATATGCAAGAACGTATATAAAAGCTTGCTCTGTAATAGATACAATTGAAATTTGTCAGGCAGTATCATCAGTATTGCAACGTTTTAGATTATGTCTCCGTGTTCAAGGTCGTCAAATTGAACACTTGAAGTAGCAGTGAATACGTAAATAACATGTTACATGTAAATCGTCGTAGTGTTCGAAGAGTGCTTTGAAGCACTTTATTTTCTATTGCAGTTGACCTTGCGTGACCTTGGATGACCTTTATCATAGGTCATTGTATTCGTCTTGAAACACACTATCAAAATGTAAATAAAAAACCATACCGTTCCATTTAAAAAAAAACAGAGTTGACCTTCATATCTCCTTGAAGTCTCCACCTATAAAAAAAATTAATGACATCAGATTACGAGCGCCACGATATCAAGTAAGTTTGGTTTGATGCATTTTCTTCTATCTTCAAGAGCAAGCGAGTTATTCAGGCGACCTGTTTATAGTGCCCGACCCTGTATAATATATGATTCTTACAATATTAAAAATGTTCATACCGTCTTATTAGATTTAATTGAAACAGATTAAACAGAAATGGCTGAAGCAAGTCTTTTGCTTATGCACGGTAGTATTATTGTATTTAAACTAAAATAAAAGGTGAAATGGAAAGCGAAACGAAATTGCTCTGCATCTAACGTGTTGAGAGTCATTCTATTCACAGTCAGTATTATTATTAAACGCAACAATTGTTTAACCATTTTCTTGGCATCGTTCGGCGATTAATGCGCATAATTTAATAGAATAATTACAAAACTAAGTAAGTGGTCATGAACATCGTTTTCACGTCTCGCTAACTGTAACGCGCGGACACAGTCGCTAGTTAAACTTTCAAAATTGGATATTCAAAATGCGTCGCGTTCGGAAAACGACTGGTTACCAGGCGTGTCAATTTGCAGTCATTTCCGGAGGGACATTTGCATGTCGAAAGCGTAACACTTCTTTTTTTTTCACCCGCTAAAGTGAAACATTATAGAGACTCGACTCGTTCGCACAGTTAATGCACGGTATGCTTGAAAACACTGGAAAATAACCGGGAATGTTAATAAAATACTAGCAGCGCTGTTACTGAAATTAATTGCGGCGTTGATAGCCATAGTTCCAGTTCCAAGGAACACTCAACCACGTCGTCGCGGCAGTGAGTTGTAATACAGCACGTGCATAGCGATTTGTTAGAGCAATTTCGCGCGGCAGTATACTGGTAGTGCGCGAGGGAAACGGACGCAGCAGTAGTAATTTTCGCACAATTTTTCTGACGTGAATAACTGCCCTTAAGAAAATCGAGAATTGAGTATACCTTCAAGAAAAAGGATTTAAAAGAACTGGTCTTTTTACGTACAATAAAATCCCATAATAAATAATATAGGTTTCCATTTGAAAAATCAAAGTTGACCTTCAAATAACCTTGAAAACGCTAGCCAAATAAAAAACTGATACTGCCCCCCTCTTTCCCCCTCGAAATCCTTAGATTTCGTTCCTTATGTTTAACACTTTTTTAATATCTTTCATACTTTTCGAAATATTCGGCTGGCAAGTTTTAAAATGAACACCCTGTATAATACATGTTATAGTCATGAATAGACAGCGGATTTTATGCATTTACGGTAAAAATGAGTTGGTGTAACTATAACAAATGAAAAGATTACAATTGCATTTATAACAACTTAATAAAGTAACAAGTTCCTATGTGGTTCCTATGCTTCGCAATTGATCCAAACAATTTTTATCTTGTGTAAAGATCCGCCGTCCACCTTATGATATTTTAGAAGTCTTAGATCATCTTCTGATAAATTGTTTCAACGTTTCGTCAACGAGGTACGTTTCATTGCATCGTCGACCTAATGGTTCCCCAGTCAAAATATGGAGCTTCTTGAATATAGCACACCGGTATCTTTAAAAAATCAGACCGAAACTAACCTGAATTCCCCGATTCGAACCATAGTGAACGCTCTTTCGATCATTCTCGGCAACTAGCATGGTGGTTATCTCCTTTCAGCGGTTTGTTTTTTTCGTTCTCGATTTGAAAGTGTCATGGCACCGCACCTCGGTGACCGGCGAGCCGTGACGGCTCCTCGCAGCCATAAGGAACTAGTATCATCGTGCTCGAGGATCCGTGAAAATAAAGTCGAGCGTTGAGCAGTCGGGAAAAGCGAGATTGAACTGAACTGGTCGACCGGTCACTGATCGAATGCAGGCCGATCTATCTCTCGAAAACTGGCGCCTGCTTGTTTCTATTGTTTCGCAGGTCACACCTACCGCCGGCCACACAATATCCATTCGCAACGGTGCTCTGTAATCGAGCTCGACGGCCATACACCGAGCCATCGGCTCGCCAACGACTCGTGAAAGGATCTTGATTAGTTTTTCCGGAATTTAGAGCCGAGCGCTCTGGTTACGCGGACGACACCGAATCAAGGCGATTGTGGATCTAATTAAATTGCGGAACGGACGCTATCCGTCGGTGAGAGAGTATTTATGGTTCTGCTTTATTCTGCGACTTGGACTCCCCCGATTGATTTATGTAGAGCCGTATCAGGAAAACTGTTTGTTCCGTTCTTCTTTTTTCAACGATTCATGATGTGTCAGATTTGATCCGGGATTGTTGGTTTTCATAAAAATTGCCAGTGTCTTCTTTTTAATTACATACTGATACAATATTTTCATCCTTTCCCAAACCACGAGTTCAATAGTTAGTGAAATATCTCAAGTATTGATCTGACAAGCCGCTAGAAATTAAATTTGTACAACTTTCGATCACGTTTAACCCCTTGCCTTATGATTTATTTTACGGTCTTAGTGATTAGAATTTCTTTGTAGTTCATAATTTCTTAGAAAAAGGAGAAAATGTATATCTATTGCATGTGTATATGTTCTCCAATGGCTGTACATTAACAACAACAAAATAGATTTATATTTCGGTTTAAAGGAAATTAATAACATACATCTTTATTAGACTCTGTTCAAAATCTTCATCACGTCTCTCAGACGATATTGTAAGCGAAGGGGTTAAGGCGAATAGATATGTACTATAATAGTTTACACTTTTCTACATTTTTCTAAGTATAGAAAATTCAGTATTAGGGGAATAGGTCGGTGATTTTCCAGACAGATCACTAAACAGACGATTCCTTGGATTATTGTTCTCATATAGGAGTCAATGAGCAAATATGTACATCAGGCGTGGGCATTTTTGCCTCAATTGAGGCAAACCCGTCCCCACCATACGGCACACTGCCTCCCAATAGCATCCACCGTTACCATGGAGAAAGAACGCGCTTCGCCCGTAGCGAGCAGTGCGCATTCTCTCGCAGGCCTCGCCAAGGCTTCGCGCATCACGGCCGCGAAGAAGTATGTATAGCTCTTATGATGGTGCGATCGTTTTGAAATCTTTAACCTCATCTTTCTGAACGACGCGCCACTATAGTGGCTTTTGCGGATCTCATCTTTTTGAACGACGCGCCACTACAGTGGCTCACTCTAGTAGCTCACTCGCTCACCGTTTGAATTAAATGATCGTCTTCTGTTTTGTTTCACACTTTTTTGTCTCCACATCGATTTATAACGGTGTTAACAATATACAGTCAGAATGCACAGTCTTTGTTTTTGATACGCCTGTGTCAGGTATGAATTGTTGCTTTTCATTTAAATAAATATATCAATTGCTCTTATGTACCAGATGTTCTTTTTAGGTTGTATATATATATATATATATATATATATATATATATATATATATATATACCGGAAATGAAGGAGGGGGGAGGTAACTACAATTATTAATAAACGCATTTATATGTTGTACAAAAAGTCATACAATTCTAAGAAATTGTGTCATTATATACATAATTGTTTTTTTAATTGAAATTAAAAAGCAGTCAAAATGACTTCCTTGGGAAATCTAGTGTTAAATTTATTTAATCTTTTCAGCGTTCTATATTAAATTAAAAATTCTAAATTAAAAATTCGCAGTCTATTAACGCATATTTAATGGACATAGGAAAAATGTATATAAATATGAATATATGGAATTGAAGTTGAAATAGTTTGAATGCATACGATCAATGGGTTGATTTTATTTGTGATTGCAAGGGAACACGCCGTATGTCACAATTTCAAAAAATTCGAGTTTGTGCATTAATTAAGCTTTGTAGTATAGGATTTACGTATTTACCAGAAAAAAGCTCTAAAAAATCATGCAATTTAACCGATGACCTATGTTAAAGCATGATGACAAAAACATTAAACGACAATATCTCGAAAGTGAAAGTATGTGACATGCCACGTTCTTCGTGACAACCACAGTTATATACTGCGAGTTTTGGTGCATTGTGCGCGACGATGTCAGGCGAGATTATCGATCATCGCAGACGTCATAGGATCAATATCCACCGGAAGATCGCCTCCTCCCGATTTTATTGGTATCGGTCTGCTCCTTAATTTCCGATTCTCGCGGTTCTGGAAATGCTTGTACACCCGTGGCGGGAATAAATTGAGAACGGTTCTCGCCATGGCGACGAGTTCTATCTGGTTAATTCACAATTCTGGATTCTACCGGTATGAGACGTCAGCTGCAGATATTATATGCTGTCTCACCTGCCGTTTCTTTCGACCGCGATCTTCAGTTTTTCAAGCTGCAATCATGCGATCGTGCGCGTGCGCATAATTTACTAAGTTTTGTCGGTCTTTTTGTATTTTGTTCCGGGAAACTTTTCGGAGATTTTTTTAAGTCTCGGAAAATGGGAAGTTGCCGTTGCCTTTGGCGTGAAAAGAGTTGAGCGTGGTTGGCGAAAAAATTTCTTGTAATATATAATCAATTGCATTGTATGTGCTTATTAAAAACGTGAAAGTTGGAGAGAAATATGAAATCACCTGGCCACTATCTTATGGAATTTTTAAAAAGTTATTCAGTGCCTTGAGAAAGTCTAGATACAATTTTAATCTTATTAAAGAAGAAGAACGAGGTTCTTATTCTGTCCTCGTTCTGTAGAGAAAGAAATGTATTCATTTTATATTCATTTTTGTATTAATATTACACTTACGAAGAGATGACTCCTATCTGAGTACTGTCAACGGTAATTTTAACATCTTTTGTGGCATAGGATAGCAGTATTATTAATTTTATATATTAAATTATTTTGTCCGTTTTGCCAGCAAAAGATTTCTAAAAAGCTATTAAAATAATTAAGACAACTTCTATCCATTGCAGAGGCGGAGATCGATATTGAGGATTGAAGAAATTGAAAATTGTGAGTTTAGAAAATGTTGAAAAGTTCAATCCTCCATGCTAAATGATTGTAAACAGTTCATTGCAATTATTTATGTAGAACGTTACTCCGCGATCTTCGGTTAGTAATTTTCCGGCGATTATTAAATGAAAATTATTGTACGAACAATTGATCGGGTACTGTCGGAAGTTAGCGAGTGCTCTGTTAATTAACGCTTCATTTATTCCCATTAGTCGATTAATACGACACGTCAATGGCATCTATATGACTCGTTTTCCATTAAGTTCCGGCGAGCAAGTTGCCCGCTCTATTTACTAAAATCCAGATTAAATTATAATGATCAAATTTCGAAATAGTTTAATGGTATTTTGCAGTGCGATCGATACTTAATCGAGGCAACTAATTTTAAACGCTTGATAGCCGACAAGCGCGAATAAAAGAGGAACATCAAGAGAAATCAAATAAACCGATATAAAGGACATGGTGAAATGTAATGAAGCAATCGCGAGAGATCAATTTCTCTGATTAAAATGACACAAATGTCCTGAATAAACGGAAATTTACAGAACACTCTCTATAGTAGTTTCCAGTACCATATTGATTCTGCTCTGTCTCGATAAGTACATTTGCATCCATGTGTATAAAAACTATATGTCACAATTACCATAGCGGGATTATATATTTCTTGATCGGTGGAGATCTATTAAAAAAAATTGGTGAGTGCTTAGACCATATGGCTGAAATGAAATTTCTTTCTTTAATTTTTTTTCGAATTTTTATTAACACTTTATGGCATTTAATTTTCTATGATTCTATTATTGAAACAATTGGCTTGTGATAGCTAAAATATGATATAAATATTCTTGAATCAATTTTGTCTAAATGTCTTGCAAACACTGCATCAAGAGTTGTAGCTGATCTTGTTGTCGCTTCAATAGGATTATTTACCATTTCCAATCTTAATGTACTTCTAAAAAATTCTATTAATAATTTTGATTGTTCCGATGCAAAGTTCACATTGAAATCTCCACTTAGCATCGTCGGAATTTAATCATAATTTTTATTAAGCAATGTCGAACCTTCAACTGTATATGCTAATAGAATAGAATTTCGTTTCATCGTTTCACCGTTTCATCCTTTCATCGTTTCAACCTTTCATCGTTTCATCGTCAGATCGATTTTACTCCTACCGCGTCGAGGTTTTGCGCCTAAAGAAATTTCACTTCAACATTTTCTTTTTTATTTCATCGTATAGTACTCATCGCGAGGAACAAAAATCTCAAAGAAACCATGGGTCTCAAGTCAACCACTCTCATAAAGAACGACTTAAAAGTTTCGTAAACTATTTTATTTCACATGTCCACTGGGTGTCCTAAGATGGTATAAACGTGGGGGGCGGGGGGTGGGTAATTTTACATGAGAAAATTAGTCTAAAATATAGAATAAATTCTTTTTCATTCGACGCCACGTTTTCGAGAAATTTTATTGTGAAAATCCGTGAAGTTCGTGTTCCTAGCGTTTGCGAGAAGTAGATCAGGTAGACCATGAACAGACACGACGGACGATTCATATTCAATATCAAGCGTATTCGCCGAATTGTCTAAGACACCCTGTATACAGTTACTTCCAGTAATATTCGGAAACTCTTAAAAAAACCATAACTCTTTTAATGGTGGACCACACGACTTGGGCTTTTTAAAGAAGTTAGGATAATAAGTTTACTACAAGGCACGAGGATGAAATTTGGAAAAAATTACACTTGGTCGATATTGCAGAGAAAGTACTAAAAGTTGTTTTTTACTATTATATGTCTTAGGGTTACTCTAATGGCGTCATACTTATCACTTAAATTACCATTGATCGCAGATCGGGAGACCTTCTTTTCCAAGGCAAAATTGGAACGAATGTGCAAAAAAAATTTTTTACACTGCGTAGAGACAGTTTAATGTGTTAAACTTCAAATCTTCAAAGGAGAAAGAGCCAACTTCAATTCCTCACTCTGCTTTGTAACAAAATAGGGGCTTTGAACAAAGTTCAAAGGCTTGAATGCAGACACTTCAATCTTCAAAATGAGCACAGGCACCATGTTGTACGATATTTTCACATAACGAGCGTTAGAAGGACGACAATTATTCGATCATCATTTAGTGATAGTTTAATTTTCTGGAGAAATATATTCGAATAAAAATGGATCTTTAAAAGACGAGATAAATTATGTCACTCAAATATGACTGAAAGACAACGAACAATTTGTTACACCCTCCCCAGAAATAGTTGTATAAATATGTTGTGTTATTATGTACCCATATTGCTATCAGACTTTAAAACATGCGACTGTGAATGAAATACAACTGGCGAAATGAAACGAATATATCAAATTGCAACACAACAACAGAGAAACAACAAATGGTACAGTATCTAGGACAGAACACGAGTGAGTTCTGGCGCGAGGGAGCTGCGAGGATTAGGCGATGTTGTGTCGGGTTGTGCTAGTATCAGTTTCGAGCTTATAAAACACCTTTAATTAAACACGCTCGAGTTTCATCGTTAGAGCGCGGCCTTGAGGCCATTTTCAGTTCTGCCAGTCTTTCTTTTGTTGTTGAATGGAACCCTTTTGGACATTTGTCTCCCAAAACCAACGCATGCAATTCCTTTTATCGCGAAAAACCACTGATTACTGTGCGCGAAAGTCGAAGTTTGCCAGCACGTTTCGCTTGGACTGCATTCGGGAACTCTTTTCGGCGAAATCACGGCACGATAATGAGACGGAACTTTACGCGTTAATTAGCTAAGCCCAGTAATGAGCTTGCTCTCCCGGTAAGTTACCCATACGGTGTTATCCACGATCTTCCTCCCGTTTAGCATTGATACGTATCTGCGTTGGAAACGCTTTAATACCGTCGTCGCTGCGGGATATATGCCAGGTGAAATGTATCCGAAGCGAGGAGACGCGGATTAAATTCCTTTATCGAGCGATTATGAAGTTCGGGAGCATCGAAGTTGTCCGTGATGAACTTTAAATAATCCCTTTAGAGGCGCTCTCTGCTGCGTTTTTTACGCCGTCACTTGTTAACGTGAAACGAAATTACTCGCTCGGCGAAAGGCGAAGCGATTGTCCCAGTTTTTCGCCCTCTATTTTTACCCGGCGAGTCCTTACGCGCCGCCGCTGAATCGTTGAATCACGGAAATTGAACGCGTTTAATGCAATTGTTCTAATTTAATTACTTTCGGTTCCGATACACGGACTTCGAGTGCACTTCGCAATGTAGCTCGAAAAGGCCAGACGACTTTTCCTAGCAACGCTGTTGGAAATATTACATGGTTTGTGGGTTTGTTGGCGTGTGTTATTGGGAGTATGCGGATTTAGTTTTTCAAGTGAAAATGTTCATTCCACAGCAAGTTGTATAGTCGAATGTGTTTAGAGTCGACAGATTGTCGAATTCTTTAGGAAAGTAGTTGGAATTGTCAGTCGATCACGAAAGTATTCGAACGCTTTTTAAACCAGAATAATTTGTTTAAAATTTCGTCAAACGATTCGACTATTTTTTAGCAATTAGATGTATCGATTTACTAAATGGCGTGCAAGAAACATTTAAAAATAATTGCAATTCTTTTGAATTATTTTAGGATAGTAGTCGGAATTGTGAAGTGCAGTGGCTCACGAAAGTATTTGAACGCTTTTTAAACCAGAATAATTTGTTTAAAATTGGGTAAAACGATTTGACTTTTTTTTTAGCAATTAGAAGCATCGATTTACTAAATGGCGTGTAAACAATTTTTTTAAATAATTGCAATTCTTTTGAATTCTTTTAGGAAAGTAGTTGGAATTGTGAAGTACAGTGGTCCTCGAAAGTATTCGAACGCTTTTTAAACCAGAATAATTTGTTTAAAATTGCGTCAAACGATTTTACTATTTTTTTAGCAATTAGAAGCATCAATCTACTAAATGGCGTGCCAAAAACATTTTAAAATAATTGCAATTGGGAGGAATTACATGAAAAAGTAAAAGAAGGCATTTTGTAAAACTTTTCTATTTCAGTACGTAATGAAAATTTAAAATATGAGTCTTGTAGAAGTACGTTAGTTACACACATGCTGAAAATTTCATCGAAATCGATTAACGTATACATGAGCTACAAGCGGTTGAAAGTGGTAAAAGTCGCAGTCTTTTACGTCCTATGGTCAGTTTCTGCTTCCAATCAACATATTCTTACATCTTTCAATGTGTGCCGTTTCTTTTCTGCGTCATTTTCAGCATGCGACTAACATAGATCTACAAAACGCATATTTTAAATTTTGGTAATGAATTAACAGTAAAGAAGTTTTAAAATGTGCCATTTTCATCATTTAAAAAGTGCCATTTTTGCAGGCCATTTAGTAAATCAATGCTTCTAATTGTTCACAAAAAGTTAAGTTGTTTGGTCAAATTTTGAAGAAGTTATTCTGATTTAAAGAGTGTTCGACTACTTTCGTGTGCCACTGTATACTCGAGGAATTGCAATTGTGTTTTTAAAGTATAAATCGAGAGTTTTAGAATACCTTGTACATTGAGAATCAAAGGTTGCGAACGCAGCATACCTTGAACTCAGTTTTGAAATAACACTACTTAACCGACATAGAAACCCTTCCTTGAGAACACTTTACGCGACGTTCGTACAATTGCTCACGTTCTGAGAGTGCCACTTGTCTGGCATAAAGTTGCATTCGTCATTAAAATAACGGCGTGACATCTGCGTTATTCTCGCGATGCTGAGAATGCTGTTCGATAAATCAACGGTCGCAGATTGCTTCAGCTAATTGTGAAATATCTCGGAAAACTAGCACTCATTTATTTTATTACGTAAAAACTGAAATTTTCCAGGAATTACTTTTGCATTTGTAATACTATATTGTTGATATAGTTGGGACCCTTTTGTGAACTTCGTTATGTGGTATTTTGACAATATTTTAATAGAACATAGACTGTGAAGATGTATTATAATATTTAGAAACGCAATTCAACGTGTGAGAGCATGGAAGAGACTGAAAATACTAATTCCTAAGTAGAATAGGTATATAATTGATCAGACGTAGTACTAAAAATCAATTTATATAATTTTCGTTCTAGTTTCTCGATTGATGAGTGAATATATGGCATAATTATATGTAAGCAGAATATTTTGTACAATTTTGTACACCTCCGCAAATAAAAAAGGTCCCGTTTGTTGTTTAGAAACATCGTTATAATCAAATTCTTCTAACGTTCACTTTGATTTAAAAGTAAACTAGTTAATGTGTAGATTGATTAAGCAGACATTTAACATTTTAATCTTTTCTGAGTAGAATAGGCATGCATTTGGACAGAAATGGCAGCAGGAATTAATGTAAATGATTTTATAATTCCCTACTGAATTAAATAAAATTTGGTATCACTACAGAGCTGCATGGAAAAACATGAAACCTTTTTTGAGAAGTTTAAACATTCTTTTATGAATACGAAGCTATGATATCTGGGAAAATATGCCACGACAGACTTTATTTATTTTGAGTTAGTCACAGTTGGCAAAATTCTTGGCAAAGGAAAACTTTCGAGGTAGAACTTTCGTTGGTCTATTTGACCATATACGTTACCGTTCAAACATGGTCGTTCAGTCATGAAATTCACAATTTGGAATAGAGAAAAGTGCGGAAAACAAAACTCAGTTTACTTTTTTCATGGTTGTTCTAACATCTCCATCTCTTTAGAAGTAACCGTGTAAGACATCCAAAAGTTGATGCATAAAATACGTCTTTCCAGACGTAGTGAATAAACACAATATTGCGTAGAATTTCTAAATATAAACAAATGTGATGTAAATCATCGAGATTTCAATCTGCAACGAACGCGCGCTGGGAATAGCTAATAAATTCAAGTCTTTTATAACGTCCAGCACGAATCTCGAACATCCTTTCGTAAATTGCATTTCCATAGGTATCGCATAATGTCATTAAAACTCTTTTCTCCTCTGTGGGTCAGATCTGATTAGCATTTTATTTCGCCGGTCGAGTGAATTTCGAGATCGATTCAGTTGCAGCTCGTTTGCTCGGTTTAATGTTCTCGGAATGGTCTTAATGTTCCCCTTATGATTTTTATTTATCCACTAAAGTCGGTGCATGAAAGTTAAATTAAATGTTCCCCTTATGGTTCTTATTTATCCACTAAAGTCGGTGCATAAAAGTTAAATTAAATGTTTGCGTGAGCGATTGCCCTGATAATAATTTTTTATCTGTTTCATCCATACCGTATATCACCGTATACTTATCCGTGGCCAAACTATATGCTAATATAGGCTAAATAATAAATGTTCTATTAACGCGTTGACTGCCAGGCGCATTTTCCATGGTTTGCCCAAGGCGCCAACGTGAATTTTTCATTATGTGATGCATATTATGTTGAAATATTATTTGCAGCAAATAAAGTGAGTTATAAAATCATGCTTGAAGAATTTTTCGTGCATTAATTTCTTCAAACCATTATAGTAACAATGGTATTATTGCAAAATTTATCAGTATCCATATTTACTCTAATTATGTACTTTTATTATTTGCTGCGTCGCCGGTCACCGATGGCCCCACGGCGCTGTAGCCAAGTCGAGTGCCGGTCACTGGTGACCCCTATGGCAGTCAACGTGTTAATTAATCATTTATGATGCATCATACGTTATGGCATGAACCGACTGTGCGTGAAAGAATACATTGGAAGTGCAGAATATGTTCATTGTTTACATTCTACTTTGTTTTTGAAGTTTGTGGTCCATTGATTACTTGTATTCTAGGGTAGGATGTATGTCTGACCGTTGCGCACTGTTTCTACTTCCTGTGAATATTCATCACGGGATTATTTCTATCGACTTTAATACTTTTTAATGGCAGGTTAATAACATTGTTTCCAAAGTAGCAACCCATGATATGAACTCATCAAACAACGTATCAAGATGTTTGCATTTGAAGTTTTATTTTTCATGTCTACCACAAAAATTTCATCACAAAGCACAAAGCTGTAAAAATGACTAGGCTGCTCACAATTAAATGAGAAAAAATTTGTTCAATTTTTGTACATTTCGTTGCTAACATTAAGGAATGTATTAGGATCATACTACAACACTAAACCTACCAAGCATAAAAGTATGTAATAAATAGACTGCGGATTTTAAGCATTTCTGACAAAAATGAGTAAGTATAATTTAAAACAGTAAAAACATTTGAAGAATTTAGAGGTACTATTATATTATTGTCAACCTATTAAATATATTAAGAAAAAAAATAAACTTGTGTTTCGCTCAAATTTGTGATAATTAGGGTGGAAAAGTTTTATTTTGCATAAAGATTAATGTTGCCTTGTAAAAATATCAACGTTAAATTTATTGAGATTCTCCGTTATTCTTAATATAACAGATGCTCGGACAAGGAAATTGATTGCATTATTATCCATAAATAAATTTTTATAATTGCAATAATTGTAAAATATGAACCCGGTCATTTGACCGTGGTAGGATTAGTGTTAAATAATACTCTACGAACGATAATTTTAAGTCTTGTCAGCTGAATATTTCTCAAACTAGTAAACCATCCTACGCTAAATAATTTTCTACGTACAATAATTTTGTGTCTTCCTCTCGTGTAAGAATTATTTAGGTGATTTGTCTTGGCGCACTCAGTATAGTCAGAAAGTGAGGGTCCCTGTTAGGGAAACTTCAAAGCAGCTATAATTACAGTTCAAGTGAAACGAATCGGTGCTGGAATTGATCCTGAATCAGAGGCCTCTATAGTCGTCCCGAAGGGGGCGGCCTTCCGTGATGATTATGCGATCTACGCCGACGGAGTTACGCAACTGACGTCGTTACGCAATCCAGTCCTATCGCTCACGGTAATCGCACCGCAGATAATAATAACATCGGAACTCAAAGCGTCGGGTTTGAGGGCGTGGAGAGAGAGGTAATCGAGTTCCCGGACGGGGCGGGATTAACATAATCTACTTTTCAGCCGTCTTACGAGGTAACTACTTGGAAATCTCTTCTCACGGGAATACCCGAGAAACCGAAGAAGACATTGAGGTATATAAGGGTCATATAATACAGGTAGATAGTTCGAGAGGCTTCCCACTCGAAATTACATCGTGAGCGTGACATCCGAGGCGAGAAACGGGACACCATAGATTTGCATAAAAATACGCGTCCACCATGGAATCCGACGATTGTCACAGATTGGAGAACAACGCCCTTTAAATTGCTCTTTACGAATTTTAGGGCAACCAGTACGAGGAGATCGTTAACGGGCTGTTGTTTCTTACGCATTCGTTGCATTCGTGAATTTAGTTTACGTATTACACACTGATGAATTGATTTGAACGCATTTAATTTCAGAAATTGCAACAAAACGTTTCGGTTAAGAAATTTTCACGAAATTCGTGCTCTATGCTTTCATTTTAAGTCATCATGAAGTACAAATTTGATATTTTAAACCTTTTCCAAACTGCTTGTAGAATAGACAGTAGAACAAGTCTGTAATTGGACAGGAAACAGGTAGAAAATAAATTTCTGCGGTCACATTCTGGGTTCAGTGAATGGATATATACTTTCGTTAAATGTAAATGTAATATTTTAAGATTTTTAAAAATTTTTCTAATTAAGGAATGTTCGTTGTTAGAAGAAGAGGTCGATAATTGGTCATACAGATCACTGAAAAGCTAATTTCTCTAATTTTTGTTTTCATGAACTGGTCAGTGAGTATATATGCACCGTGATTGGACACAGGTGTAATTTTTTAAACTGTTCCAAATATTTTTTCTAAGGAGTCTAGGTCTGTTATGGGACAGACAAGCTACGAAGGTATGAAACCCTACAAATTTTCAGTGTACTTCATCAGTCCTCGATATACATTAGCAAAACACAAATGTACAATAGTATTGTAACTTTTGTATGCTGTATAAGTCAATACATTATTGAGATGTGTCAGTAAAAATTAATTACCATGCATTTTGCAGGCACAATTAATTTTGTTACGTTAATTTTATTCTTTTCTCATCAATGGTCAATTTAATGCACATACGATGATGCATAAATGGTAGACAATACATGTCAGAGGGAACTCTAAGGTTGAATTTATTTAAACAATAAATTCAATCAAGGAAACATAGATAGGAAAAATGTTTTCATAACCGAATATGTTGATCCAATGGATTAAAATTCTTATTTACGTTCCAATATAATAACAATTACATTCAGTTCGTACCGAAACAATTATGAAATTATCATTGTCTTCAATATATAAAACATATTCATATTTGCCCGCCAGATATTTTTTATGAAGAATGTTTAGCGACAAATATGTTCATTTCTTCAATTTTCATGCCTGGTAATTAAACGGTTCGTTTATTGTCAAAATAGTTGTATATTACTCCGGGCTGAGTAAAATAAAAATGAAAAATAAGAAATATGTTTAGAATAATCACACGTGTCTATTCCACTTCAGCAACTTCGAAAATTTTTAATTCGTTAAGGATTGCAGACTCTCGCATTTTCGTGTTCAACCAAAATTTTGTAATTGGTAATACTTGCATTTGTGGATTATTTATCCTTTCCATATTTGAAACAACCAAATAGCATCCGATCGTAATTAAATGGAGTATCATTATTACGGTACAAATGAAGCACATCTCAAACATCGTTCCCATTCAATACCAATAATTCAAATTGCCATTTATATAATCCGATGCGAAGCAGAATGTTTTCACAACCTAGAATTGTTTAATCACGATATCAGAACCTGTAATACATTTTAGAGATGAATATATTTTGAATAATTTATTCTTCAGAACGTTCCATGTGATTTCATATGTTTTTCTTTGATTCGTGAGTGTGCATCAATTATATGTATAAAAATATAGTGTATCTATTTCATTTTGAATTTAAATAAGACTTCTTAACATGAGGATAAACATATGGTCCACCTGTAATAATTTGTCATATAAAATGTACCATCTCGAAATGATTGTACGTATCAGGTATTGAAGATTAATTTGTAAATAAATTAAAAATGTATAGTATATAATGTTTTATCACGAACTCGCGTTGAGACCGGATTAGTCTACGAGGGTTCTAAATCCCCGATTCGAATACAACAACGTGGTACGCGATGCCCTAGGACCACTTAAGGTGATAGAGCGCTGGTATGGCTGTAATAAAATGATGCACTATTTAACGAACAATTAAAACTATATTTTAAAAATAAAATAACTTTGGTTACAAGAGTTTCAACTACACTGATTGGATACTGTCGACAAAGTTTCCCGGACTGTGTTTGAAGAAGAAGCGAAGTTGATGATGGATGGCGTAAAAAATGTAAACTCGGTGTGGGCGTGAGTTTTACTGTTGGGCAAGCGGGTTCGTTGATTGCCATTTTCCAGGAATTGGTAAGGGGCACAGTCGTCTTAGATAATTGGTCAAAAAATGGAATGGAAAGAGTAAATGACCGCCCCCAAACCGCGAGTCACTCACAGGTACGCTTGTAAGCTCGAGTGACGCACGCGGGGAATCCGCGTGTCCAAAAGCAGGCCATAAACCAGAAAAGCGGGTTGACCCGAACAACGAAAGCGGAAAGAAAGGACTCGACGATGGCTCGACTTCTGGTTACCAAATGTGGACAATGGGTCAATAAAATGCTAAATGTTTTGACGAAGAGTAACGGCTTTTGGGGAATATTGCTATTACGGGTAATTCGGTGTTATTAGTATCTGTTATTTTGGAAAATGTGCAGGGCAAATGGGGCATCGAAAGAGCCCAATCGCTTTGCTTACGGTTCACAAATGCGGATAGTCGTACTGAAATAAAGTAATATATCTTCGTAAATAATAGATCTAATAATATTGTCCCAAACTTGAGTATTGATTAAAAAATTGTAAATCGCGATTAAAACACAGCTTATCAACCAAAAATCCAGAACGACATCGTGTGCAACAAGATTTTCCGAGTCTGAGGGAAGGGAAAAACATAGTCTCATTGCAGTGCGTTTTCGTTGTCTGTGGCGCAGCCTTTTCACGCAGCAATACACGTGTACATAATACTTGCATTATCACGTAATCCTTTTTCTGCGCGAACAGAATGCCATACGTAGGGAGCGGCACGGAATAATTCTCGTCCACGAAGGATCCGGTTTCCGTGTGAGATTTTCCGCGAGTGTAGCAGATTTTTTCGCGATTCCACGGGGACTGCGCTCTACCTTCAGAATATTTCATAATTCCGCGTTTCACGAAGTTTTGCGGCTGTGATCTTTGAATGTAACACGTGGCATTCGCCTGATCTCTCATCTGTGGTATTCAGGTCCTCGGAGAAAAACCAGGTCCGAGATACAAGACGCCTTTGCATGAAGTCGAGAGCTGCTCGGACTTTTTCACAAAAACGTCCCGGAGTGGTTTCATGGAACGTGGGATCCGCTTTTCACGGAGAAAGGCTCAAACACCTTTCAGATTCACGAATTAATGAGCGAAGTGAGAAAGCTCGAGCGAAGTATCTTGTGGCTAAGTTACACGACGAATTTCGTGTTGGGAAATTTGGCCAGATTCGCCTAGTTGCAGGTCGAAACGAGTTACATTAATACCTCGCTAAATGCTCTCCATTCGGGACCGTTGGTGGATAAATATCGAAGCAAAGGAACTTTTGCAATTTTCTTTTGAGTCGGGCTTGGATACTTGGTAAAAGGATGTTTTCTTCATTACTGTCAAATATTTGTTAACGTTTACGATACTATAAAATAGTTGTTAATTGTTGTTAAGCTTTTTATTCTTTTATATTTTGTTCACTTGAAATTTTTTTAGATTGAATTGAGTTTCTATTATATACATTCTATTCTTCTTGTATTCGAACAATTAGTAGGCGTTTCCTATACTTATAGGTTTAAATAAATATCAGGAATAGTTGATCTGAACCATTATTTCAGAAAATAAAATTCTAGTTTATCGTTTCTCTATAAATTTGTCTATAAACATACGAATTTAATATTTAAGTGGTATTTTAATGCTGAATACATCTTAATTTAAATTCTGTTCACTGTGATGAGATTTGTTCAAATATGAACGGCACTTTCTAGATTAAATAATAATGATGGTAACTTGGGGAAGACTGGTATTATCTCTCAGTCTTAATTACTTCAACAGGGGGATAATTAGTAGGTATTTTCTGCATTGATAGATTTGAATAAATATCAGAAATAGTTGATCTGAACGATTATTTCCAAAAATAAAATTCTAGTTTATCGTTTGTCTATAAATTTGTCTATAAACATACGAATTTCATATTTAAGTGGCATTTTAATGCTGAATACATCTTAATTTAAATTCTGTTCACTGTGATCAAACTTGTTCAAATATAAACGACACTTTCTGATTAAATAATAATGATGGTAACTTGGGGAAGACTGGTATTATCTCTCAGTCTTAATTACGTCACCAGGGGTTATCAGAAGAGGAATATTGGTACGAGAAACGCAACGGTAGTTGCTCCAGGAGTTCAAACCTTTTGAAACACTCTGAAGACATCGGAACATAAGATCCAAAAATGTTGAAAGCATCGTTACTGCAGATATACATTGCACCCTATCTTTAACGTTTGTTTCGTAACTGTTGAAGTTTCTCTACAGGCAATTAGTATTGCCAGTATGGCTCAGAGGCAAGCGGAATGTGCGCGACGTTTCCCCAACTGCTCGAACTTTCGTGAATACAATTTACAATGTTACATTGTTGGTATAGCTACCAAGCTTTTGTCAATTTGAGTAGTTGTTATTTAGAGGAGCTTGCAATATACTATGCCATTGTGCGGGTCTACCAATATCACGTAAAGAAAGTAAATTTGCCGGAGTTTCAAACTATTGCCCATAACTTTGCTAAGTAAATTAGGTGTGCCATTAATCTAACGTACCGCTACAAACATCGATTCATGTCATTTTCATTCGCGGTGGTGATTAATAAAATACTAATTCAATATGTTCACCTCTTCCAAACCGCTAGTCCAGCAGTTAGTGATATAGGTTTATAATTGGTCGGACAAGTCACTGGAAATTCAATTTATGCTATTTTCGTTCTAACTAACGGACTGGCGCATAGATATGTACTACAACTAAGTACAAATTTAATGTATCAGACTTTTCCAAAATTTTTAAATAAAAAAAGTTGAGTATTAGTAGAATTGTTCCGTAATTGGACAGACAGATAACTAAAACCACATTTATTCAAATACGCATTTATATAGATTGCATACAGGTGCAATATTCTTAGCTTTTCTAAATTTTTCTAAGGAGAATACGTCTTTCATAGGCCAGACATGGTACTAAAGCATCGCACCACACAATGTTTACTGTAATTCGTCGATGCTCGAATTTCTATATACAGGGTGTTAGCGAAATCGTGGTACAACCTGCAAGTGATGATTCCTCACATAAAATCGAGTCGAAAATAAGGAATACAGTTTTTTCATTTTCGAGAAAATCGAGTTTGAAAATTCAGCGAATATAGGTACCATTAGATACAAATAGATAGAAACCAATTCTATTCTGTGCATATACTAATCCACGCGAACTAGACGAATCATTAAACTTGATTTTCTCTAAAATGAAGCCCCGTATGAAAAAAACTATGTTCCTTATTTTCGATTAGAATTTCCGTGAGGAAACATCCCCTTGCCGGTTGTATCACGATTTCGCAAACACCCTGTATAATATTGAAACTGCGGATCCTTATGCATTTATGACTTAGGACAAGTTTAAAAAAAAACTTAACTAGAAAAT
This sequence comes from Sphecodes monilicornis, assembly GCA_913789915.3. Lineage (NCBI taxonomy): Eukaryota > Metazoa > Arthropoda > Insecta > Hymenoptera > Halictidae > Sphecodes > Sphecodes monilicornis. Next base: position 9,655,444 of record OU565297.1, on the reverse strand, counting down.
CCGATAGAATTTACTACGATTTATTGTAGATCTACAAAGTCTATTCCCACAAAGCAAATAGAATTTTATTTGGTTCCACTTTCTTAACATTTGTCTATAGAAGTTAAAAATTGCATGAACATCCGCAGTCGAATAATATCCTAACGTTTCTAATTAGAATAAGGAAACCATTGATCAGAGGTTTCAGTAAAAAATTAATTTACGTCCACTTCGTTTCGATCTATCGATCGTGGTGCACGTGTATACCATCCAGAGAACAATTGAAACATATCTGAAATAAATCCTGTCTAGTTTTATTATAAAGATTTTTATTGCATTCGTTTCGCAACAGTCCCTCGTCCGACCGCCCGAAAATGAATTTCATAACGCTACAGTACTGCGAACGATTTATTTCCGACAAGAGAATCCGGGATATCTCTCGGCTAAAAAGGAATTTTAATCTTCGCGGAATTTCGTGGCAAAGATTCTTCGTACGCGATACCGTAATCTCCCGGTGGTTGTGAAAGGTGTTTCCTGTTAGATGATCAGATCACGCGGCACTTTTAGGTTGACAGTCGGCGCACAGTAAACCCTCGTTGTCCTTTCATCCTGATCCTGTGTCCTGACAATCGTGAATTATTCGATGTACGATGTAAGCCGACAACACGAGCTTGCACATACCTTGAAAGACGCCCCTCGAGCACTACGGCGACATGAATCATCATTATGTGACTTCACTCTAGCGTGACTGCCGCGGTGCCTGCGACAGGAGCGCATGATTCATAAACCCGGAATGTGAATAGAGCCGGATCATAGGGCGGAACCTAATAGCGATCCCACGATTCTGCAGTTAGAGCACTGTGGTAGTGACAACACACGACAATGCGGTGATTGATATGTGTCGACATAGACAAACAGTTCTGTTTGGACGAAAGTACCTGTCCAATTGATTTGATGTTACTGCATGCTCTTAGACTGGCGTCGGCAACCAGTTTTGGATGTTGGTGCAAATCAACCAAAATTTGACTGGTGCATTCCATGCAAGATCGATCACTTTTTGACGTCAACAACAGCGATTTTGTTCTATATAAAAATCCTACTATTGGGTACAATCGTAGAAGGGACGATTCCACATGAGAAAATAAGTCGAATATACGGAACAAATTTTTTTTATTTGAAGCTTTGATATCGAAGAAATTTACTTTTGAAATACGTCAAGGTTGCATGTTTAGCGTTCCTGTTGGAAGTAGAACTTGCAGGCTGTGAATAGACGCATCAGACGATTACTATGCAATAGCACGCGATTTTTCCAATTTTCATTTTCTCGAAAACGCGGCGCCAAATGAAAAAATTTTATTCTAAATATTTTCGACTTATTTTCTCATGCAGAATCATGCCCTCCACGTTTGTACCGTTTTGAGACACCCTTTTTTAAAGGGAATGGTTCACTTTTTACCTATTGTTCCTGTGAGACTTTTTTTCTGAGTGACTTTTGCTTCTGTGAGACTTTTGTTCTTGTGAGACTTTTGTTTCTGTGAGACTTTTGTTTCCGTGAGACTTTTGTTTCTGTGAGACTTTTGTTCCTCGTGGCGAGTAGTATACGATGCAATAAAAAAAATATTTCGACCTTGAAAACCAAGGTCTCCGTTACATTTTTCAAAGAATTCATGTTTCTGCCTCTACTAAATAAAGTGCATATTTTTAGGTAGAAGTGAAAATGTGTAAAGAAATTAGAATAACATTTTAAATTTTGCTCGAGTTTCCCATCGCATGCGAGGAAGTTGGGGTTGTAATTTCAGGCATAAGTACACGCGTCGCATCGAATTTATATCATCGATTTAGCGGGAAATAGAGCATCGTGTTGCAGAGAGCAATTTTCCCACCCGCTCTAAACGCTCGCGGCGATAACATGTTTTCGAAAGCTTGCCCGAGCATTCCTCATGCAAATAGAAATCGTAAATTCCGTCTCGTGCGATTTGCAAGTTCAGCCTTCGGCCTAGCTGATCGCCAGCAGTTTAAAAGCCAGAACGGACCATCGGTTCTGAGATATTGACAATTGAAAATTGCAGTGTCGTTTTTTTTGCGAATGCTCCTGGGAAATTTTCTAGCGACGACCAGTGACGACCATACGCCTGGGAACGGACACATGGATAAACTTACGAGTATGTGGTTCTCTGCTCGAGCAACGAACATTATTATATCTCACTAGCCTTGCTCTAACATAAAGCTTCTAGAATGGTGACTAACGTTCCCAGAAATTTCAAATTTACAGTTATATTTTCTCGTAATACCGAAGTAGTCTAATATAGCTTATTTGTGCGAGATTTGATATCAATTTTCCGTTTCAAGATCCTATTTAGAGGTTTCGAGCTGTTATCGAAGAGGCTTATATTTTAATCTGTTAACTGTAGAGTATATTCGTCATGATAAGATAACATTTTTTGTCTAATGACCCGTATACACGTAGGATAGGAAGAAAATTGCATTTCCTATTGAATAAAATTTAAGAGACTGCGTATAGTGTACTATGAGACCAAAAATCACAAAGATAATGCAAGAAGAAAAATAATTAATGGATAGCGGTTTTATGCACTTATGGCAAAAATTAATAGGTGCAATTTGAAACAGTAAAAAGATTAGAAGGATTTGGAAACACTGTTATATTATTTTCCACTTATTAAACATATTAAGAACGAAAATAAATTTCTATATCATTCCAGTTTATTGCAATTCAGGTAGAAACTTTTTATTATACATAAGCATGCGAGTGCACGTTGTTAAAGCAAAACAGTTAACAGCTTAAGCACCTTCTGAAACCCACGGAGTTCTATCTCACTTGAAGCTTGTAGTTTAAGCTTCCATCAAATTGTTCAATATTCATCGAATCCATTAAGTGAAAGTTTTAATGGAAGTTGCTTTTTAAATCGTTTAGTAGAAACTATAGAATTCGATATTACTTAAAGTTTCCATTTCAAGCTTGTAGCAAATGATTGGATTGAAAGCATCCGATTGAAAGCTTCCGATTCAAAGCTTCCGATTGAAAACTATTGTTTGATCTTTTCGCTTACATCTACAATTGCAGGTTCCTATTGAAAGGTTTCTATCCGGAATTACTAATTAAAGCTCCTATTAGAAGCTCGTCTACAAAGTTTTTATTTAAAGGATCTATTGAATGCCTTCGTGCAACGACTTTGATTTAAAGCCGAATGCTTCTATTTAACATTTAAAGCTTCGGTTTAAAGCTTCTATTTAAATATTCTATCTAATTCTCCTATTTAATGCTTTTATTTGAAGCTCCTATTTAACGCTTCTATTTGAAGCTCGTATTTAAAACTTCCACTTGAAGCGGGTACTTAAAGCTCCTGCTTTAAAGCTCTTGCTTTAAAGCTCTTGCTTTAAAGCTCTTGCTTCTGGACTCAAGTACCTACTGAATCTTTTTTCGAACGTTTCCACTTGATTTTCGTGCTGAAATTGTCTTACCGTTTTGAGCACCTTCTGAAACACACGGAGTTCTATCTCACTTGAAGCTTGCAGTTTCAGCTTCCATAAAATTGTTCAATTTTCATCGAGTCTATTAAGTGAAAGTTTTAATGGAAGCTGCTTTTTAAATCGTTTAGTAGAAACAATAGAAATCGATGTTACTTAAAGTTTCCATTTCAAGCTTGTAGCAAATGATTGGATTGTAAGCATCCGATTCAAAGCTTCCGATTGAAAACTATTGTTTGATTTTTTCGCTTACAGCTACAATTGCAGTTTCCCATTCAAAGGTTTCTATCCGGAATTACTAATTAAAGCTCCTATTAGAAGCTCGTCTACAAAGTTTTTATTAAAAGGTTCTATTGAATGCCTTCGTGCAACGACTTTGATCTAAAGCCTAATGCTTCTATTTAACATTGTGATATAAAGCTTCCGTTTAAAGCTTCTATTTAAAGCTTCTATTTAAAGCTTCTTTCTAACGCTCCTATTTAACGCTTCTATTTGAAGCTCCTACTTAAAACTTCCACTTGAAGCTGGTACTTAAAGCTCCTACTTAAAGCTCCTGCTTAAAGCTCTTGCTTCTGGACTCAAGTACTTACTGAATTTTTTTTGGAAAGTTTCCACTTGATTTTTGTGCTGAAATTGTTTAGTCTTACCGTTTTCTAATTAAGTGTGTTCAATAGAATCATGTTTGGCTATGAGATTACAGAATCGTGTCTTGCATCGTTATACAAGATCGTTGGCTTATATAATACCAGCCTAAGGGATACATGCACGTCGTTGCAAGACAGATGAACCTAGCAGGAGGCATTACAGCGGACGACACTGAACCAACCCTTTTCGAGTATACATATATCTTGGTGCAAATTAATTTAGACGATGCGGCCGATGGAACCTGGTAACCAGTAACTCTTGCTAATTCAGCTAGGCCACCTAGTTTATCCGGAAACGAGTAAGCAAATGTCTGCGTGGAAATATTACACTATATCTTGTTGCGGAGGAAAGCAGTAAATACATTAGCTGAAACAATATTAGCTCGTATCTTGAGTGCATTTTACTGTACAGCTTTCCTTCAAATGAACCAACCACGTTTTATTTTCAAATCACTTTGAGGTTGCATCACACGTTTCACACTAATGATTTTAAAATGTTTTTACATCTAGTTAACTTCTAATTTAAACCTTACAATCACTTTAACAGGAAACAGTTTTGCACGCAGAAAGTTTTTTGATCGACTAGTCTTTATACCATTTTTCTGTTCAAAATTAAAGGAAAGTGTCTTTTAATTTTGTGTATGATTTCCTATCGACTCACATTTCGTATTGAGGTTTTTAAGTTATTATATAACGTTGTATATTTTGACCACTGCTAAAATAAGCAAGAAAACAGAGGAAATGGAAGGTAATCAGAAGATCTAGATCGTTTGAAATTTTGGGTATATTATTGCAGGCGCGCTTGAGTAATGGAACTGGGACCTCTGTAACGCTGCGAATATTCAGATCATTTGCAGATTTTCTAGGTTTCTGGGTCTGGTCTGTGTTATCGAAGAAAATCATACTGGACTTCGTCTGGAATATGAATCCTGATCTTTGCCGACTTGTGGTTAGAGTACTTTAGAAAATACACCATGATCATTATATATTTTATGAAATTTTATTTGCATTATTGTCGTTATTATCTTCACTAAAAATACGCTGTATAAACATTATGATCGTTTGAATTTTTAAGTATCGAAGTTTTGAACTTTCTCATTTAATTGTAATCCATCCAAAGTAAGATAAAAAATTTCATGATGGATTGTATGCCCCTGCTTTGACAATATTTAAAAATCCACATTATTATTCAGTTCATTTCATCCGTTGTTAAATTCGGATCCCCAGGAGCTTAAGTCCAAAATTTTGGAACAGTTCAAAATGTCTAATTGAGTCATTAATATTTAAATACTGATCGATTCCCCGACCTACTAAAATTAATTTCAATATTTCGCTGTGATATAACAAATCAATAGATTATGATATTATCAATCATGTTGGTATAATAAGTATCGTGAGACTGTCGGAATAGGATACAGCAGGATTGATTTCCTAGTATCTGCCATGAATCGCAGATTCCGGTTTAATAAGGATTTAGTGGCTCTACGGTTTGTGATCATTGCCGTACTTCTAATGCACTAGATATACGAATGGATAGATTATACTCTGTCCGTGTATATATGGAGCTCAGCTAATTCGATACATTATGAATTCCTTATAATAGGATCAAAACGCATTGAATTTACTCGTACTCCTAGAAACGATGCATTAACTATGATCCGACGTTTGGAACGGAATTATGAACAGTCGAGTTAATTTAAATAGATAAATCAATGACGAATTATGCAATCTTTTCATTTTAAACACTCCCAGTAACTATGATAGATTTATTTAGATTGTTATCAATTTTTTAGATTTTTTAACACACATATTTCTATAGAATTGTAGCTCAAACTCAGTCTATATTTTGAAATTTTTAAAACGACGACTATTAGACCTACCGAATCCAAACTTAGCACAATTATTAACAAATATTTCAAGGATATATGGTATTTTTCTAAACACAAAATACAGTTGCCAACTACCAAATTCGTCAGCAAAAAATCCTTCATGGCTGCATCATTAAACTCGAACCTTACCCAGATGCAGTCTATATTTTGGAATTTTTTAAACAAAAACGATTAGATATATGAAATCCAAACTTAGCACACTTATTAACAAATATTTCAAGGATATATGGTATTTTTCTAAACTCAAAATACAGTTGCCAACTACCAAATTCCTCAGCAAAAAATCCTTCATGGCTGCATCATTAAACTCGAACCTTACCCAGATGCAGTCTATATTTTGGAATTTTTTAAACAAAAACGATTAGATGTATGAAATCGAAACTTGCACACTTATTATCAGATATTTCAAGAATATACAGCATTTTTATGAAGTCAAAATTCCGCTTCCAACATCCAAACTTGTCAAACCAAAGTCCCCGAGGACTGTTCTCTTTAAATAAACACCACTAATTAAATGTAATAAAGAAAACTCGACTGTTTAAACTGCTTCGTACACATAAAAATTGGTACACATTCTCTAAGGATTGTTGAACATCTTCACAAAATTTTAAATTGATAAGTTTGTTAACATTGCTATAAAAAATTCCCGAATTCCGCCCATTTTCGGCCATCTCTGATTGCTTGGAAGAAGAAATCCACATCTGCGCGATTGCAGACATTTGAACGTTAATGTGATACTGGTGTTGGCCGTAGCTCTCTCAGCGATCTCAGCAGAACGTCTCTAAGTAGCACACAGAGCCTTGGTTCCCTCTTGGAAGCGTAAATATTGCTTCCGGGGTTCTAAATTGGCAGTGTTGGTTATCGCGACAGACTGCGGCACTGCGTATATCGCATAGCAAATACTATTTCCTGGTCAATGATATTATACCTCAAACATCGTTACCGTTCCCGCAGTTCTCACCCTGTTTTCACATTCTCAGGCAAATTCTCCCCGGTGCTTGATTCCGCTGTTTATTTGATTCTACTTTATTCTTTTTCATTGGAAAAACTCGCGCGCGCGCTTGCGAACCGACAATTCCCGCCTCGTTAAATATTCCGGCTGCGGGGCCGATTTATACATTTTTTTTTTTTCGAAAACGAACAGCAAGTTTTAATTCTGTGGGAAATATTGTAATTTCCTGACCGTGTAACGTTCCATCCGTACACCTACGGGAAATACGCGTCGAGTAGTTATACATTTTCCCTCTTCGAATCTTGTTTTTACCGGCGACGCAGGCCGGTTTTCAAGTTTTACTCGCAATTATCCAATAGCAGAGAATCTCGAAATGAAAATTCGCTGAAAGCTGCTGTTGACCGTAATACTTAACTGGTATGCATCGTTAGCGGATTTGAAAAATGTTCTTGTAACGTGGGATTAGTTTTTATTTCGCGTTGATCGTCGCGGAACAAGATAAGAGGAAAGAAAGCACTTGCTCTTCAAACTAATGCACGAATTTCGGCATGCATATTAAATGGACACTCGAATGAGCTTCGCAGGCCGTCAATTTTGATGATTTGTAGATAGATTGACTTTAGAGTAATGAAAGCAAACAAATATATTTGGTTCAGAATTTAGTTTCTTCGACACTCACAATATAAGGCGATCATTGAGAATTTTTTTTAAATAAAAGTACTGAATATACAAATTTGTAACTTTATAAAACTTTTTACCAATGATTGAAGAATATGTGAGAATTTTTTGGTGGAGGAATAGTCATTCTGTCCACAGCTGAAAAGTGTTCGTTTGCATGGAGAAGTTGAGTAGTTCGGAACAATTTTACCAAATAAGAAAACTTCAATGAAATGGCGAAAATATACCAATGCACAGGAAAATTCGTAACAAGCACTTTCGTTTCGGTAAAAATCATAGCTTGTCACTGCTCCAGAAAAAGCAGAACTGTCCTAGAAAGATTCCACTAACACTATAGCGACACAACATGCTGCGAACTATTGAACGCTCGCGAAACAATTGAACTATCCTTGTTTTGACGATGGCCTATTTTCGAGATAGAATTTCCTCTGGTAGGTCACCTCTGAGTTTAACATTGTTATCCTTTTTTCCAAGTACAATCATGAGTATCATTCCCCCTCCCTATGTTTGAAATTGTTTGCCATATTCAGCAAGGTTATTTAGAAAATCAAAACGTGTTGTCTCGAAAATACTACACACTGAAACGTCGGTAAAAATATTGAAAAATTTTTCTCACGACTGAATCTACCTTAGATTCGAAGATTGAAGCTTCTCCTTTACAATGATCCTCTGAAAGTTGACGTACGATTTTTCTTGGTCGATTTATTGAACTTTGAATGAAATGTGTACTTTACAACAACATAAGATACACCGTTAAAATTTCGTTCCATAAAACAGCAAAAATAGAAAAAAAATCGTACATGTTTTAAGGGGTCTTTGTAAAGATAAAACTTCAATCTTCAAATCTATGATAGATTCATACACAACAAAATTGTTTACTGTTTTCACAGACGAGTTAACTCGTGGCATTTCTAACAAGAAACGTGTCTTCAGTTTCCCATCTACTAGATCACGCAAAAATATCGTAGACAAGAATGATCGACGGATTTAAAAAGTAGAGGCTTCAAACTTTAAAATGAGTCCAAGTTTATACTCGTACTATATTTTTTTGGAAATTATCTCAATTTAAATATCGAGAATCGAGGATCCGCAGTAGGTAGGCTTGAAAATCGATCGAACGCTTGAATACTTGACGGGCAATAAAGATTGTATTTTTAAAGCAATGGAACTGAAGACAAATGGAATAACACAATCAAGGAACAACAACGATTTCTACAAAGTCTAAACTTATTTACTGTCGCATGCTGATTAATAAAAAAATTGGCGTGTGCTTAGACCACATGGCTGAAGTGAAATTTCTTTCTTTAATTTTCTTTCGAATTTTTATTAAGACGTTATGACATTGAATTTTCTATGATTCTATTATTGAAATAATCGATAGCTAAAATATGATATAAATATTCTTGAATCAATTTTGTCTAAATGTCTTGCAAATACTGTATCGAGAGTTGTTCCTGATCTTGTTGTCGCTGCATTAGGATTATTTACCATTTCCAATCTTAATTTACTTCTAAAAAATTCTATTATTAATTCTGATTGTTCCGATGCAAAGTTCACGTTGAAATCTCCACTTAGTATCATCGGAATTTTATCATAATATATGCTAATATATATAATATATGCAGGATATTAGGAAAAATGAGGAATTCCGCGCCAGGAATCGAACCCGGGATCCTCGCAGTTGTAGCTGATCAACTCCTACACATACCCACGGAACCCTTCTACTTTTCCTAATCTCCATACAGTATTTGGTCTGGGAGGTCCTGATCCCATATATATATATATATATATATATATATATATATATATATATATATATATATATATAGTATATGCTAATAGAATAGAATTTCGTTGCATCGTTTCATCGTTTCATCGCCAGATCGGGTTTACTCCTACCGCGTCGAGGTTTTACGTCTACCGCGTCAAGGTTTTACCCCTGCCGCGTCGAGGTTTTACTAAATCGTTTCATCGTTTCATTGCCAGATCGGTTTTACTCCTACCGCTCCGAGGTTTTACGCCTACCGCCTCGAGATTTTGCGCCTAACGCGCCTATAGAAGTTTCACTTCAAAAATGGCTAAAAGTAGCAGTTCTTATTAAGAAGAAGTTGCATTCTTAAGTTTGAAAAGAAATGAATTCACTGTGTGTGAGGGACAAAGGTGAAGAATCCCAGAATAATTCTACAACACAACACATCCTCGTTGAAACAAAGTAGACAAAGGTAGTCTATCAGGGTCCATGCCCCGCAATTTCTTCTCATTTTCTCATCGGATGGGGGACACGAGGGCGTGAAGAAAGAAGAAGAAATGACCTGATAGGTGGGAAAAAATACGTATATCATTCCGTCCCGTACGTTAGGAGAGGATCCATAACGGATAATAAATCGTGGTTTCGTTGCCGATGTTTCTGGGAACAACGAAATTGTATCTCTGACGCGCGGCGGAGGAACAATGATCGCATCAATCCGCCGCTGCAGAAAATGGAATACGGTTTGCGAAAGTGTGGAAAGTTCGATCGTTGGAAGTTGTATCGTCGATCTGACACCGAACAATACGAAGTTTGACGACGCGAGCAGCGCGGAGATACGGCGAGAACAGAGAGGCCGATCGTTCCTCGAATTATTTGTTATCAAAGCTCTGGTGCACGCGCGTGTTTTCAGCTTCGTCTGCCGCTTCGTTACGCTTAAATTGAACGATCGTTTTTCTTCTGCCAACCGCTCGAATCGTTCCTGTCGACCCGTTGACTGCTGGAAAGTCGAGGGTAACGCGATTTAATAAATGGCGAAAACGTACCGGGAGAATCGCGGAGGGATGTATATGTATATACAGTCCGTGAAAATTCTTTTGTTCGAGGAAGACAATCGCTGGGATGAATATTGGCAAATGCGGATTTCACGCTGGCGCCGCGAGACACCGGCCATCGTAAATTTTGAATTGTTACTCGGCACCCTAATTTTTCCACACGTCAGTTTATTTTCCAATTATTTCGTACAGTGAAAGACGGTTTGAAAATAAATCGTCGTTTATGCGAATTGCAGTGGTGACGGTTTTGTAATTATTTCGCGTGACATCTTTATGTCGCCATGAAACTGAAGAATTCGTTTCTGTAATGCATTGCTCACTGGATGTTCAATGGCTTTTACAAATGCCTGATTCATTAATAAGATTCTTTCAGTAAAAAATATTTGCATCATGTTGTAATTTCTTTTAAATAGTCATTTTTAGTGGTTTTCCAAGAAGTAAATTATTGACCAGTTAGCTGTATTTGACGAGTATACTCGTCATAGAATACAATTAATTGCTTGCTATTTATGTTAAAATTGTTGGGAAAATTAAAACACATTAGTAATTTGTTGACATTTTAAAATATTTCGAATCAAAGACGAAGTAAAGAAACAAAACAACGAAGTTGAAGTGATGTCAATGTGATAAATGAAATATTTATAAATTCTTAGCACCCACGTATAAATTCGAGCTACACAGCTAACTGGTTAAGCTCCTGCAAGATGTAGCACAGTCATTACAAATCATGTTAATAGTCCAAATTGGTGTAACATGAGATTTTGAGAAGATTTACACTGTGACATTTATTTTCTATTTTTGTCGAACCTTTTTTCGAGAGAAATTACAAAAATACCATTCGATGCATGATTACAAACTCTTTCTGAATTTCTTTTGTTCTCTAGAAGAAACTTGTTAAGGCCCTTCTGGATGTAGCACAGTTATTAAAAATCTATTGTGGTACGTTTGACGTGTATACTTGTCGTGTAAATTAAAATGTTTTGTTTAGTATAAAATCTGGAAATTTCAATAAGATGTAAACTTTGTAATGGGAGAATTTGCCCTGCTTTCGACGTGTATACTCGTCATTGCTTGATTTTAATCCCGCATCCTGTGGGGGATTTTTAAAATTAAATTTCGCAGTTAATTGATTAGTAGGCAAAATTGGAATACATATGGTTTTGAGAAGATTGACACTTTGACAATTATTTGATATTTTTGCCTAACCTTTTTGAAGAGAAATTATAAATATCATTAGATGGATGATTACAATCTCATTCTTAATTGATGTTGTTGCCTTGAAAGAAAATTGTTAAGCTAATTCAAGAATGTTGCACAGTCATTAAATTAACTATTTATATATAAAGTATTTAATGCGTAAGGTTTTGTGGTAATTGATACTCAGTTGTGTATTTTATATATTTAGCTAACCTTTGTAGAAATGAATTATAAGAACCATTCGTACGACGATTGCGATCTCACGCTTCAATTTCAGGGCTCATTAGAAAGTGTAAGACTTGTCCGCTAAAGAAACTCTGTCAAGGTTTAATGAAATCTTCATCTGATTCTCTTAACTTGTTAATAGACTGCGGACTGCGGAACTTTATGCAAATGCACATATTTGTATGCAAATTCGAAGAAACTGGAGTCTAATTGAATTTTATTTCCTTCAGGAACAATTTCAGTAAATGCGTAATAAACTGAAGGTGTGTTCAACTGTATAGAATTTTTCATTTCATTGTACTTTGAATATATTTCTGTGTTACGAACGTATGGAGCTGTGTAATTTACATATATTACATTCTTCTATCTAGGTTCCTCTGATGCAGGGCATAAAATTCGATATTTCTATTTTCTTTTCTTGATCTATCGACCAATTCAACTCGGGCTGCTCTAAAAGGGCTACCGAAAAAAATAATTATTCAGCGAATTGAAAATTATGTATTTTTAAAATGAGATAAAAATTTATTTCTTGTATTCTGGGTTACCGAAATTTAATTTTGTATACAAGGTTCTTGCAAATATTTTTATAAATACGTTTGAGCAAATCGATTGAAGAACAATTATTATAAAAAGTATTCACTTAAAACTTATAATAAAAAATAACTGTATTTTCACTGTAATTCTTTGTCAAAAATTAAGTTTTATTAGAACTGAAGAGTGCGGAAGGATCAAAGGACAGATCTCTGTGATAAATTTTCTTACTTTCATTTTGTTGGATATTCTGAAGGTTATAAGGCTAGTGTGAAACGGTGAAGACGCATTTTTCCAATGAGGAAATTCTTATTTCAGTCGTTTGTGTTGGTCAGAGTTTCGAGTGGATCGAGTAACAATGGCGGCTAAACCGTCGATATAATCGCTGATATCTTCTATTAAACGGTGCCCAACCTACATGCTCGCATACCGATTCGATTCGCTACCTAAATCATAAACACGGTTTTCCGGGAATACCTTCTAGTTTTTATCACGCGATTTCTGGAACTCGTAAAAACTTCATCGGGAGCAGGCCACTGTGCAAACGTATCGGGCGAGAAGTCGCGAGAAGTCACGAGAGGGGGGATAGAGACAGATATATAGATAGATAGATAGATAGATAGATAGAGAGAGAGAAATAGAGAGAGAGAGAGAGAAAGAGAGAGAAAGCTTTCGTAATTGTGCTACCAGCTCGTGAAAACTGCTGACGAATCAATAATTTCGGAGGTTACCGTCGGAAGACAAATGGATAGCGATTGATCCAATAGTTCGACAATTTTGCTATATCCTCGGCACAGGTGGGATATAATGTCCGTCCCGAACGAGGTCAGGATCATAAGATTTTCCACGGATTTCCGCGGTAAATTTCTCGAGATCCAGCCAATAAAATTATTAGGCGCGGGAGGCGCCTTCATTCACAAATTTCGATTATACTCAACACTTTGAATTCTCCATTTCATGTGGAAATTGCAAGAACAAATACATCTTGTATCTATTCTCGTCTTCAAGTTTTTTTACACGTAAAAATAGAGCTTTCATTTATTATTGAAACTTTTATTTAAAGTCTATCAAATCTATTCAGAAAAGAAATATAAATGTCTATGTAACTTCTGAGTTTTGCAATTAATAGATTGAAAATTTCTATTGTTCGTAAAAATCTGCAGTATCCTAAATATTGTAACAATTTACCATTGAACTACGAGAAATATGAAATTCATTAAAATCTAACACAAATTCAGAGAAACCCAAAAGTATTAAATTCATCAAAATTTTATATCAATTCGGAAAAATCCAAAAGTATGGAATTCATTAAAATTTGACGCAAATTTAGAGAAATCCAAAAGTATTAAATTCAATAAAATCTGTCATCAATTCAGAAAAATCCAAAAGTATTAAATTCATTATAATCTGTCATGAATTCAGAGAAATCCACAGTATAATAACGCACCACCAGCCTACAGCAACAAATTCCGTATAACACGTAATATTGAGTTACCAAATAGAATCGAACGTAGAAAAGCACAATGGTACGTCGCCGGCAGCAACAGGTTTCAAAGAGAAACACAATAGTCCGCCATCGGCGCAGTATGAGACCCAGGCGAGGACGAAATATTACGTAACCGTAGCCAAGAGTTGTATCAAGTGATATAGCTTCTCATAACTCGGTTGTTTTTTTATATTTTGTTCTGACACAAATAGAGAATAAAGTCGATAGTTGTGTTAATATTACTGTGAAAAACCGGAATTTTTGTATATATTAATTATCTTTAAAAAAAATTCTTAGAAGCACATTTGCAGATAGTCAAAGTGGTGTAATCCCGTTATGTTTCGAGGTATCGAAACTGTGCGCAGCTGTGTCTCCGTAACTTTTGTAACTTATACGGTCGTTCGAGTCTCGTTATTGTGAAATTCACGGCTGCATTGCATTTTCCGATTGTCCTGTAGCATCTGTCAGATATGGCTGTTTCTGTGGTTCGAGATGCCTTTGGCTGGATGCCATGTACCTTCCTGGCAAGATACCGAAAGCACGATCGCGATGGGGAGCGGAGTGGATTGCAACGCATCCGTACAAAGGAGATGCGGCCCAAACCCGAAAGGACCTTCGTGCATAGACAATGGATATCTGGTGCAACTCTAAATTCCCATTGGCTTCCCCTGTAAGCTAGTCGACTTCGAGATATTCCCGGAATCGCCACCCACTGATTCCAGAACGAATTTTTAGTGCCAACGAGAATTTAGCCGTCGATCAATATGTTCTGTACACGTCACACAACTATTTTCCATTTTGATTTCTTGGTTTTGTTCTTCCATTTTTGTTCAATTAACTTGGGAAGAACTGCAGTGCTCTGATAAATATTCGGACATTCTTAAAACACGATAACTTTTTTAATATTAGACTCTAGGGCTTGGATTTTTTACTGGCAAGTTAATTTGCTACATGCCGTGAAAAAAAAATTTTGAAAAAATTGCTATTGGCCGGAATTGCAGAGAAAATAGTAAAAGTTGCATTTCACAAGTTTTTTACACGGGCCAATATTGAGAATTTAAGAAATACGTTTCAAAATCGGTTATGAGATGAAATGCAATTTTTACCATCTTTAATCGTTTGTATAATTGACACAGATCTACAAAACGTAATTTTAAAGTTTCCAATATAGGCACTACATGAAAGATCTGTAGAATACAATTTTTAGAATTTTTTTTCTGCAATTCCGGCAAATTGCAATTTTTTCTAAATGTTTTTTCACGTCACGTAGTGAACTAATTGTTCTCACTTCTCAAAAAAAGAAATCAAACTCGTGGAGTCCAGTATTAAAAAAGTTAGCGTCTCTTTAAGAGTCTCCAAATATTTATCAGGATCAGTGTATATTATATAAGAATATTTTTGGGACAGTCTAAAATTTCAACTTAAATGTCAAATCTATGCCAGTAATTATATCATGTGTAACTACTAATAATATAACTATTTTTGAGACAGTGTAAAATTTTAACTTAAATGTCCAATTTATGCTAATAATTATTTCATGTGTAACTACTAATAATATAACTATTTTTCTATGTACTATGTCGACGGAGATGAATATGAAATATAATCTAACTGAAACATTGCATTTTTAAAGTATACTTGAGAGTTAAGCTCTGTGGTCAGTAGAGTGAAAGAAATAATGTTAGCTCTCAGAATTTATACATAAATAAATTTTGGAAAGATTGTTTAGGAGCTTGGAGAATTTAGCAATCAATGAATACGTTTTGCAGACATCAGACTGATATTTGAATTTGATCTAAATTTGCAGGTCCTGAAATTAAATTGTACGTCTAATTTGTAACACGAAATAGTAGTTGCTGGACCTTTAACTTAATGACAACAGTACATAGTAACCAACATTGAGGAAACGGTACATGTTTAATTATTAACTTTTATAAGACTAGACTTCCCATCTTAAAAGCTGTTTAATACTGACAGCACAACGTCAGAGTCGAGGATTAACCCTTTGCCGTACCATTTTCCTTGCGGTTACAGTGATTAGAACGTCTTTATCGCCAAAAATGTCGCAGAAGAAAAAATAAAATATATATTTTTTGTACGGCTACATTTACTTCAATGATTAAATATTGATTATAAAAGAATAACATTTTATTTTACCTAAAAAGGAAGGTGCACACTTCATATTTTTTAGAGTTTGTTTAAAATCTTCATCACGAGTCTGACTCGTTAAAATACGGCAAGGGGTTAATCTTTATCGTTAGATAAATTTTGATAGAGTGCATGAGTGCTCACATTGTTAAAGGTATAATAGTCCCTTAACACGTAAAATAGGTATTTCCGTCCTGTGACGATGTCATGAATACTAACATGGAAATTAACATGTTAATGTGAAATTTTATCTAGTAAAGCTGTAACATAAATATTTACCAAGAGATAGATTGATGTAATCTAAAGGGGTAGGCGATGCTTTAAAGTGTGAGTGCTGCCTTGGGAGTCATCGTGATCTCTGTGAATTAAACAGAATTAGGCAGTTGCCTTTAAACAACGTAGAATAAAGTTAACGAAATAAAAAGCCACTCGAAATTTACGAGAGATTTTAAACACATATCTAAAATTAAAATGTTCCTAATATTCCTATACATTTTTCGAAATATTACATCTCTTGTTTGCTTGTTATGTAATATACATTTATACAAAATAAGAATGTTCCAAGTTCACTGCGCGAAACAGAAGTTAATTGGAAACACATTCCTTCTTTTAACAATTTGAATAAGCCGAAAATAATGTAACAATATTTTCCAATTCTTCCGAAGTCTTCATAGCTTCACATTTTAAATAATAATGTTTGTCACGAGTGCATAGAATCTTTAAAACCCACAGAATAACAATTGCAGAAGTCCAATTTGTGGGTGCATGAGATATTGTATAGATATATTGATTATATTAATGCAGAACAGAAATTTTGAATAATTTGAAATTTTATAGAAAAATATAAAGATATTTGCAATTAAATGAGAATCTCTTTCCCAATAAACGTTTTCAGTGAATTAAAAATGAAATGAAATTCTACTTCATGGATTGCAACTAACTCAACACTCTATAGTGTATATAAATACATTTTCGTACTCTAATTATTCAACTTTAATTTTTTAAGGACTTAGACATTGATTTATGTATTTTAATAGTGTGACAGAGTTTCCATGTAAAGATTTTCTGTTTAACGTGTATAAATTAATATTTCTGTAAACCAGTCTTGAGACGAAGCATTGTTCTAACTCTTGGATCACGCTGTTAGAGGATGAATTATGGTACGACCGTGTTTCTGCTAAAGCTCGACGCGTACAAGAAGTTGAGGTTTGTGGTGGTGGGTTAGGTTTACCTCGATCAAGGTTTCGACCACGGTGCGACAGGATTCATTTATCCCCTTGAGGGATTTCCGAGACTTTGACAGTGCACTTTGGATTGAGAAGACGGTATTATCTAAAACAATTACCAACTGCATTGTGCTGCGAGAATAATTATTCGAACTGTTGTTGGCGTTGGATCGCGATTCCCCGTGTAATGCGTTGCTTAATTACAAATGCGGTCAAGAGGAAACCGCCGGGGGCTCTATGTCACACGAGTAATCAATGCGGCGAAACAATTGTTTACATACTTCAAAGGAATCGAATTTCAAGAAGCAATTTGTAATTCGTTTGGCAAGAAATTATTGCCTTCTTTACTTGAATAAATGTGCAAATTTATAAATTGATAATTCTTTTGTAAAATCGATGTAAAATGTGCAGTTAAATATCGAATAATATAATGCATATTAAATTTGCAACACACTTCATAGATCATATGCATAAAAATTTGCTACGTGTACATGAAAGATATATCAATTTAAAAATGTTTTCTATGTATCCCTTTGAGATCATAGTCGGTCTTTAAAACTGAAAGTGTCGAATATTAAAAATTGTTAACATTATTATAATTTCATCGCTATTTGTATAATAAATAAGAAATATTTTATTGAGATTATAATCAGTCTGTAATATTAGAAATACCAACTATTAAAAATTGCTGATTTACATATAACGTCCTATAAAAATGCTTAAATTGACCGCGTTTCTAATAATGCATTGACCGAAATATTCTACAATTTTTCGGTTTAACTGCGTTTTGGAGAACTGTTTTTTCATGTTTTCTTTATACAATCTTATAGATTTAGACGAGAAAACATCGAAAATGAAAATCTTATTGTTGCGGAATTCATTGGTTAAAAAGTTATACGCGTATAAAGTTGTACACTTTTAAGCCTTTAAATGCAGCACAAACATGTACGTAACAATAACACATTTACTAAATCAAAATGCGAAACATTATACCACGGTCATCCTTCTCCGCTCCCACGACGACCTAACCCCAAACCATCTTGGACTGTACCTTCTTTTTGAATTCCTGTATGTGATTCTGTATATTTTAATTACTGGTCACCAAAAACAACCGATTCCATGATTATTGTTATAAATTTTCATTTCGCATCGCAGAGTACGACATTTTTTAAATTTCCGCAACAATCCACAATCCTGAGCCCAAGTAATTGCTTCTTCTTTACTACTTGGCATGTCTCTAAAGTTAAAATTTCTAATACCTGAACTAACTATTTCAAAATCAACAATAAGCTTATTAACAATTAATTTGTGAAAAACACTTGAAATTGCTTATGTTTACAAAGTATGTGTAACTACTGAATTGCCATCTAGCGCATAGGCTCAGTACTATTTAGCCGATCCCGCAAATATACTACACTATCTAACACATGCGCTGAACACTCACGATCTATCCAGCGCATGCGCCGAACAGACCTACATACCTCACCACTCAACGAATATCCAATATGGCGACGCTCAAACCTGTCAAAAACGCTTAAAACGCTTAAAACGCTAACAACCATATGCACATTGGGGAATGTCTTTATCGATATCTACAGGATCACATAAAAAAAAGTTCAAAAAAGTTAAGAACAAGTTCTCCAAAACGCAATCGATTTGATGTTAGAAGTGTGTTATTTTAATTAATTTGATGGTTTCACAATTGTTACAAAAATAAGCAGACAAGAATATAATATTTTTAATGGATACTCACCGACGAATAAAATGTTAAGGAACACACAGCACACAAACAGTAGAAGTTTAGTGAGATCGCGACCATGGTGCTTAAAGGACTGACGAATCTGGTCCCTTTTTTTGCCACGATCCTACGAAATGCGGGCTCAGCTGGAAAAGTGGGGGTACCCCATCCGAAGGAATGTTGAAGAAAACAACGAGTGCTGTGTAATCCGTAGCTACCAGAGGGTGGGGGAAGGGGTTCCCGACCTGAGGAGACTGCTCGAGTGGAACAGCAGTTGTATTAGTGTGTTCGAAAGAGTGCGACGTGGCTTCAAGGACGCTCGAGGGTGAATATTGTTGTAGAGTGATTGAATGTGAGCTCAGGGTACCCAAGACGCTTAGAAAAGGGTTAAGGAGATAGACGAAGCCAGGATTTTCTTGGGATTCTACGTTTGTGTGGCGAGTGGGATTTTTTGTGTACTTTATATGGTGTTTGTTATTTTTATTATGGAGCATATCTTTGCATTTTGAAATTCTGAGTGTTTAAATTGAAGATAGAAAAATATATATATATATATATATATATATATATATATATATACAAAGATATATCTGAGATATATCTGAGTGTTTAAATTAAAGATAGAAAAAAAATTTTCTATAACAAATCGCGAAATTGCACTGCGTTAGATATACACAATTTGTGTAAGTAAATGGTGCGTCGTTGTTTAAATTTCTGGTGGAAATGTTCTTTCAACGAACATATATTCTCAGACATTCTGTTGCCGCATTAAAACGAATACGACGACTGCGCATAGAAATTATGAGAAAAGAACAAGTGGTGCATATTATAGTATATAGAAAGTTTATTAAAGTTACGGAACGCTATACTCGAAAGGCTTGATTGCAGCAACTATGCCAATAAGAACATGTGCAACTCCTCTTGTCCAGCACTCGAAAAATCGCTGTTTCGTGCAACTTCACCAGACGTTCTATTTATTGCTCGTCGAGTTTAAAACTAAATTACTTCTTACTCCTGAATCTATCTTCATTTACACTAGTGAATCATCAAAAAATATTTCTTATTAGAAAGGAAAAAGTAATGTAAACATTTGCATCAATTTTAAATGAAATGCATTCCCTCCACATAAGTGTATACTATATAGTTTAACATTGATTGGGGAGTCGCTGAATGAAATAAATTTTAATTGAAGTTCTTATACTAGATCAAACATTCTCTGGTTTTTTAATTTCCATTTCCTCTATTATTTCCATTTCCTCTATTATTTCTATTTCATCTATTATTTATATTTCCTGTATTATTTATATTTCTTCTGTTATTTCTATTTATTCTATTATTTCTATTTCTTCTATTATTCCTATTTCTTCTATTATTTCTATTTCTTCTATTATTTCTATTTCCTCTATTATTTCCATTTCCTCTATTATTTCTATTTCCTCTATTCTTCTGTTTCCTCTATTATTTCTAGTTCCTCTATTATTTCTATTTCTTCTATTATTTCTATTTTTTCTATTATTTCTATTTCTTCTGTTATTTCTATTTCTTCTGATATTTCTATTTCTTCTGTTATTTCTATTTCTTCTACTATTTCTATTTCTTCTACTATTTCTATTTCTTCTATTATTTCTATGTCCTCTATGTTCTCTATATTGAATTTTCGTTTTCGTTTAGTTGATCATTCACTGAAAGTTCCTCCGATTCAAATATTTTTAATAAAATTTCTACATGTTTTACACAGATTTTTCTTGAGATTTTTCGCGAATGCTCCAATTTGCCAACGTGTATCACTTGTAAGCCTGAACGACAGTCTTTTTGAATGGTTCTTTCGCTCAGATTCTTCTCAGACTTTAGTCGAACCACATTTCTGTACGGAAAGCATGAAAAGCTTGTTTCATGTGGAATAATTTCCACACCTGTGCAGGGTGCGATGTGTCTCCATTTATGCGACCCTCCCGGGGAACGTTTAAAACGTGTCGAAAATTAAAGAGCATTCGCGGGCAAATTCCCCAGTGAGAAATGGCAATTTACACGATCGGTGAATTTCATGGACCGCGTCATAAGATTATCATTGCCAATCAAAAAGAAAGGAACAATATAAAAGAAGAATCAAAAATGCAAAATAATCGCCAAAAGCCGTTGAGTACAAACGGCGTTGATTTTCTCGTGCGCGCAACACGTTTCTCGTTTATTCAATAATTTGTCCCGATTTCATCGATTATTGTTGCTGATTCGTTCACGCGGTATGTTTAATGGGCCTCAATTGTGTCTGCGTCGGTGATTTCTTGTCGACAGGACGAAATGATTCAACCATTCTCGCTCGAACGAGATCGTTTTATTAATTGTATATATTCACGGTGATAAAAGCAACCGCGTTTGGCGTGATGGGATCTTTAATTGATTCAATTCAATCGTT
Organism: Sphecodes monilicornis; assembly: GCA_913789915.3. Lineage (NCBI taxonomy): Eukaryota > Metazoa > Arthropoda > Insecta > Hymenoptera > Halictidae > Sphecodes > Sphecodes monilicornis. The sequence goes on along the minus strand of OU565297.1, from coordinate 9,634,050 downwards.
TATAGTCATTCATTTTTTATCCTGTTAAATTATCATGCCAAATTGTTGCTTTCATGAATTTATGCTATGTCATTTTATAATGTTTCTGTATTATATTTATCGCGATAGAAAATATTGTTTTATCGTTATTCGAAAGGAGAATAAGATTGTAGAGTTTTCATTATTATTATTATTCTTATCGAAGAGGAAAAGGAAAAATGAGGGAACGTGTGTGTACAACTTCAATAAATACTCTACTTTTATGTACTATTTTTTCATCTCTTGTTATTGAGTAAGCAGTTAAAAATTTTATGGCAAAGACTCTTTGGTTATACAAAGTTTTCACAAAAAGAAAAGAGCTTCGCTTCATATTTTATCTATATAAGTGATTAAATTGCACGACTCAAGGTAATTGTTTGATTCTCATCTAAAATAGTATTTCATAAATTAACTAATATAAATCCTTGCCTGTAATAGATATTCAGTAATAATATGTAACGTATTAAAGAAATGAGTTCCTGCATTTTTCTGTAAACAAGTAATGATCAAATAATTTAGCATGATGCGTAGCCCGATAAGACAAATGAGGTGACCTCCATTAAAAAAATAACTTCATACAATTGCGTACATCAAGGTGAGAAGACATGCAATTAACGAGTAATGATACACCAACTATAATAAATTCACAAAGCGATCGAATAATTTTTATTAGTAATATACACCATTCGATAGGAAAATTGAGGTCGCAATGTTATTTAATAATACATTCTGGTATGCATATTTCTCAATGAAAAAAGTCATGTAAAAAGCGGGGATTAGGCTGGCTGTATTGTTGCCTAATCCGAGCTCTGTGAATATTGAAATGAATAGAACTTGTAATAGTCAGATAAGCGAGTTCGTTTGTGATAAAGAACGAGATAAACCAACCACGGGTGCACAATACTGTGATTAAGAAAACAATAGGTTGCATTCGATTCTCGGTTTATAAATCCACATATAAAATGTGCGACTGTGGGCCCACGTCCACGTTGAATTTTTGAGTAAATGAAATTCACATTGCATTTATAATTCTTTGTTCAGTATTTTTCTTTCTACAAATGATCCATCGTTGAGCAGGAAGTGTCCAGACTGACGTTATACTTTATTGTAATATATTTTAATTTATTATAGTATTTCTTATTTATTATTTAAGCTGTTCAAACCCTTCTTGGTTTAGTTAGCTTTACGAGTATATCTACAAGTGCATTCGATAACAATGTCTGTTACAACTAGATACGCAAATTAAGCTTCAACATTTGGTTTCGCTATTAATATGTTGATGTTAAGTGGTAGTTGAATCCCCAGACTACGTAAAGAATTTATTAACTTAGGTCTTCTTGAATTGTGCAATTCACATTGTCGTATTACGTGATCTATGGTTTATTTTACTTATTGTATATTATAGTATATTCCACTGTTAATGAGACCTGGACTGCAGATCATTATGCAAAATCGATTGCAAAATTGTCTCTATTAATTACAAGTTATTAGAACGAAATCAAAATTCATTCCTTCTATTAATAATTTTAATAAACTGAGAATAATATATAGACGTTTTTAAATCCTCTAAATTCTTCTACAGTTTTATACATAATTTAGCTATTTATTTTTGTCATATAAAATTCACAATCTAACGATTCGAACGAATGATTGAATGATTCAACTGCATTGAACTAACAGCGACACGGTTAAACGTTTCCTCGATTATTCTGCAACTTTTCTGCAAACTTGTCTGCAAACTTTTCTGCAACTTTTCTGCGGGCACGAATTTCGTGCGACAACCATGAAAGTTTTACTTCGTCGACTGTTGATTGTTTGCTTTTGATTTTTCTCAATGTTTACTGGCCTTCCCGCTTCTCCACAATGTATCATTCACTACTTTCGATTACGTCCCAGCATTAAAACCGAGCAAATATTTGACGAAATTTATTCGCATGCGGAAAACATTCTCGTAGGTACTTGCAGCTCGAAAATCGCTGTAATTCCTCAAAAAACAACCCATGGAGATCGTTTAATAATGAAAAGAGCGCATCGAATGCTCCTGCGGAATGAAATTCATTCTCTACTTGCTCGAAATTCGCCATTCGTTTTCATACAGTTTACCGTATCGCGTTGAAAATTTGCCTCATAAATTTTACCAACCATCCAGATGTTTCATTTTTGTTATACGTACCTCAAGTTTTACTTCAATATCGTCTCTCGTTATAATGACCACCATTTTCGAGTTTCAATCATGTTTTCACGTATGTAATTCGCGATAATTTTCTGCAAATTACGTAGAACTGTTCAAGTATTTATTATATATCATTTCAGTGTGCAAATATTTTTGTCGAATTTCTGCTTGATTATTTTTATTCCTGATATTTTGTTACGACATATTTGCGCTATGCATAATTCGTGAAAATTATTGTACAAATTATATAAAATAGTCCAGGCATTTATTATATATGAATTTTGTGTGCAAATATTTTTGTCGAATTTCTGCGTGATTATTTTCATTGCTGGCATGTTACTGCGACATATTTTTCATATGCATAATTCGTGAAAATTATTGTACAAATTATGTAAAATCGTCCAGGTATTTATTTTTTTGTCAATTAAGCGTACAAATATTTTTATCCAATTTCTTTGTGATTATTTTTGTTATTCTTATTTCTGACATTCTTCTGTGACATATTTTCCTAAAATTGCGATACCATAAAGTCCAGATTTTCATCTGCTGCAATGCGACCTCTTTTGATGTATAAATTTTGGAGAACCAGTGTATATAAATTCGTATATTTTTATATTATACATTCATACGTTTCTCGTTGGCATGAAGTTTTACGGTTATTTTTGAATTTTGTAAAACAATTTTATCAAACAGAAATTCAATTACGTATATTTTAACCTGTACAAATTTGATAAAATTGTCCTTCATCATAAATGTAAATGATAAGCTTCTTATTAAAAAATAATGCTGTAATGTATTTTTAAATTTTTGGGTAGAAGGATTGTAAATAATAAATTAAAAAATTCTTTTGAAGTATTTCTTTCGAAGTAATTTGACGAGTATCATTTTAAAATAAGAGATATCATTCATATTTATGAAATAGAACAAACAATCTTGAAGCACACAAAATTATTCAACTAAATCTAAATTATAAATGACCACTTAATTGTAAGTCTGTGGTTGCTAATAACCCTTGTGAGGTCAAAACTCAAAAAGAAAAAACATAAAAATTCAAATATATTAAATTCTTTAGACGAATTCCCTTTGAAAAATTTTCTGCGCATGAATCTCTTAATCAACCGCTTTTGAAAAAATTGATTTCAAAGAATTGATTAAATTTTGGTAGGATCACACTGCGGATCTCTGTGCAAAATAAAAATTTTCTCTGCCCACGGCGAGAGGAAAAAATTACTTCTTTTATTAAAAGATGAGAGAAAACATTGGAGAAACAAAATGTTTAATTATCATTCACTGAGATACTTCTGTTCATTCATTAGAAATTCACGTACATTGATTAGAAATTGACATTCATTCATTAGAAATTGACGTTCATTCATTAGAAATTGACGTTCATTCATTAGAAATTGACGTTCATTCACTAGAAATTGACGTTCATTCACTAAAAATTGACGTTCATTCATTAGAAATTCACGTTCATTCATTAGAAATTCACGTTCATTCATTAGAAATTCACGTTCATTCATTAGAAATTCACGTTCATTCATTAGAAATTCACGTTCATTCATTAGAAATTAATGTTCATTCATTAGAAATTGATGTTCATTCATTGGTTATTTGGCTCATTTTTCGTTTAACCCATTGCCAGACTTTGAATACAAGCTACAGCAATCGACTCTTGTAAGAATTATGTTCTGGAATGAAAGATCGTAACAATGACACAGTTTTTTTTATGAAAATGGCAATCAGAAAATTAAATAACGATTTACTGTTCATCAAGCTATGTCCACACTGATGCAGCTCGGGCAATTTTTTGTCGCGTCTTGTCGTCTCTTGTTGTCGTCTTCTTCTTTCATTCTATAAAAAGAAAGAAGCAAGCAACAGGAGGCGACAAGAAGTTACTCGACGTTGCTTCAGTGTGAACACAGGTCTAGGTCACCCTCCAACGTCTCCCACAGTTTAAGGAATGTTCAGTTGAGTTTTTTCGCTCGATAACGCCCGGATATTTTATGTCGGATGTTTTTAGCCACTTTTATCTCATACTTGGGTGCTCCAAACATTGTTACATCCAGCCAAAGACAATGAATTTCCGAGTCGGTCGATGAGGCGTACACCCTACGATCCCGTTCTTCCGCAAGATCTATCTATTCCCGTTTTCAATAAATGTTCCTGTTCTCAACAATGTGCGAAAACGCGTTCAAGTGGACTGCCGGGTGCAATTTTAACGACACCTCCACCATTTTTCGAATATCCTTTTAAATCGATTACTTCAACAACCGAACCGGAAATACAACTTCAAACTGGTTTCACATCGTCGCGTTCTACGCAGAAAAGGGCGTCGCAACTTTTTATCTACCACATTTGCAATTACAACGCGTGCAATTTTCCGGTTTCGCAACTACCATTTCTGTTGTACCAACCGTGGAATTAGAAAACATTTTTCAGAATGAGCAAATGATTTTGCACTGGACTGTTTCACTTTTTTTTTACGCGTGAAGTTGCGCGCCATACAATAGTAACCGGTTTGAATGGATTCCGTAGTAATTCCTTTTTCTCTTTTTGATTTCCGGTGGAATAGTATTGGCGATAACAGAGGCTTGCGATAGTTTATTGTTGTTGCAAATTTTCTGCATTGTCGGAGAGACTGCGAGCATTCCTAACTGGAACCACTGTATGTATTTTGTTATATAGCTATAGCTCCTATTGTCTGGTATGAAGTCTGTCGATTGATGCTGTTGGGTATAGAATTTTATCTATTTTCCATCGTATAAAAATCATTTATGATACAAAACGGTATATTCAGGCGCTACTCTTTTTTTTTAGTATTTGTTGCAAATATGTACGGCAGTACATATATTTGATAAAAACATGTGACGCTGCTTCTCATTCTCATTTTCACCTCTATATAGTAAATTCAGTAGCAAATATATTTTTTACATTTCGTTATTCCGTGTTTGTCGAAGGTAAAGTATTTTTATTGCTGACAATTGGAAATTCAAAAAATGATAAAATTTTAGAGACATCTAGTGCATAGGTTGGTATATATTGCGCGATTTTTGTTTGCTGCCCAAATTCACCTTAAGCTAGTGAAATCGTGCTTTGAAAATTCGGCTATTTCTCGATTTTGCTTTATACAGTATTTCATCGTTAATTGTCGCCACCACGGGTCCGGCCGGCGTCAATTATCGTGTAGATGATACTATTTTTCGACCTCTGGCGAACGGAAGGACGGAAACCGAAGCTCGAGAGGCCTCGGTCGCCGAAAAATGTAACATAGTACCGGTCGAGTATATTGGTGTGAGACTATTACTAATCCAATAACAAAACTTCTTTATTTTTCATAATTTTTTTTTGTTGGACTTACACCAATATATTCGCGGAATTTTTCTAATGAAAATGATACCAAATATGATGTAATTCTGATAATATTTACTTGTGTAATGAACGATGAAAGTTTCGGGCGCAAGGAAGGATAGCGCATGGAAAAGAAAGAGATGCGGATAGTCGAAGTCGGCGGCACAGTTGAAAGGCTTACGTGGCCTCACATAATGTAATGACAATAAAAAACTTTTTTATTATTACTTATTTTTTTATGAGTCTTTCTGCAATATATTTGTGGCATTTTTCTGATTAAATCAAGCGCGATGTAATTCGGATCATATTTATAATAATTTTCCGAAACTTGCAGCGTCCATTACTCAAGTAAATACCATCGGAATTATACCTTATTTGGTATCATTTTCATTAGAAAAATGCCACGAATATGTTGGTGAAAGTTCCATAAAAAATAATAAAAAATAAACGAGGTTTGCCATTGGATTAGTAGTGGCCTCACCGATATAGGTATACTCGACCCGTATTATGTTACACTTCTCGGCGACCGAGGCCTCTCGAGCTTCACGGGGTATTGTGGGAAGGGGGGATTGTTTTGCGTCAATTATCGTGCAGAAGTTCACGACGATTAACGATGAACTCGCAAACTATAAGGTGTAGGAAAAATGTCTACAGACAAAAGTGGTTCTTTTTAACGAGGATTATCGCCTTGTAAAGTATATATCAACTATTTATATAATTAGGAAAAGTGATTGAAAAATATCCGAATTTTCAAGTGTCTTGTACACCCTTATAAAATGAATTTGTGCATTAAACAAAATTCTCATAATACACACCTGCATATGCTCTACGTATCCCGTGAGTTTCATAATTTTTAAAATTTCTCATAAGTTAAAAGAGTCCAATTATATTCGCGTTTCTAATTGGCAGTTATTTATTATATGTTTTGCTATGGATATTAGTTGCTAGGTTTGGTAAAAACTTCTGAATTGGCCTTGCGTTGGGCTGAAAAAAACATACCGGAAGCCCGGGAAACTTTTGATGAGGGTTTATGCGACAGTGTCAGCTGTTTGCCGACGGGATAGGGGAACACGCTAATAAGCCAAATTTAATAACTGTGCCCGACTGCCGGTTCGCAGCGATTACTCTTTAATTATATATGCGTCGTGACGCTGGCATTTTATGAATATTCAGCGGTCCTTGGATAGAGCCTAGAAGTCGGCTGGATCTGTGCCCGCCGCGTTTTAACGTTGACCTCGTGCAAACACTATCGTTTTATCGAATGATCCTGTAAGCTAGGACCCAACCGCTCGTCCGTGTTTGTGTGCACCGGTCCAGTAATCATCGTACGGCTTTCGAAACGATTTCGTTCGCGTGATGAGTTGAAACATCACGTTGAGTCTCATAATCATTGTCACGTGGCATTGACATGTTCGACGATGTATGTACATATATTGTTATGCATATCTTTATTAATGAACGAGTCGACACCTCGCACTCGCATTTCTGCGGCCAACGGGTAAACGATGATTAACCGGTGACTGAATTTGTACACCATTATAAGTTATAGAGTATTGAATCTCATTCAAGATCAGGAGTGTGTCATTGTGCTGCTACGGGGCCATTAATATGCAGCTGCGCATCGATTTCTGGCCAGATGAACCGCTAGTACATGCACGCTGATGGATTCAGTGGAGATTGTACGGGGTGTAAAGAAATGTTTGGTATTGGCTGCCATAGGCGTATTCTACATCTTCGTATCGATGAAGATCTGCAAAAGAAAGTTGCCGCAAAATTGTCCTTGACCTTTAACTTCAAGGTCAAATTTTTGTTTTTATTGCATTGTATTCTACGCGTCATGGGGATGAAAAGTGTCAAAGGAACTTTCTTAAAAATTGTTTTCAACATAATAGCAAAGTCTCATTATTAGTACTACTTATTTTCTTAAAAATTGTTTTCAACATAATAGCAAAGTCTCATTATTAGTACTATTTATTTTCTTAAAAATTGTTTTCAACATAATAGCAGTCTCATTATTAGTACTACTTATTTTCTTTAAAATTGCTTCTAATGAAGTAAGTAGTTAGTGTTGTTCTTTATGTGCTGTTTATCGGAGGTCTTACATAATCAATCATAATCAATATTACCTTCTCAGTCTTGAGAAATGTTCGTCTTCAATTTCTTCTTCTATGCCAAAGAACCGATCGATCCATTTTTCCTAATATTTCTTAATAGATGATCATCTTTCAATACTTGGAAGGTAATATTGATGATGATTGATTATGTTAGACTTCTGATAAACAGCATATAAACAACAACACTAAATACTTGCTTTATTAGAAATGCAAACAATTTTTACTAATAATGAGACTTTGCTATTATTTTTATGAGAACTATTGAGTTTTGATAGATGGTTCATTTGACACTTTTTATTCCCATGACGCGTGTAGAATACAATGCAATAAAAAAAGTTGACCTTGAGATTCAAGGTCAAGGGCAAATTTGTGGCAACTTTCTTTTCACAGATCTTCATCAATTCGAAGATGTAGAATATGCCAATGGCAGCCAAGACCAAACATTTCTTTACACCCTGTACAGATTTTGCTGCTTTAGCTTCGAAGATTAATTGGAGGAGCGAAGGGGCTTGAAGAAGTTTAGTGTTGAGAACATCTGGCATTTCGTTGCGAGCGAAGCAAGCCTGACGGGTTACCATAAACCAAATTTATATTTGCAGATGCTATAATTCGGGAATGCTTAATTTACCGGGGCGTAATTTCGAGTTTATTATATATTAGCAGTCGCAGATTATAATTTGCATCGTGACTATTTTTAGGTATAGTTAATTTGATTTTCAAGTGGTTAATGGACATTTTTCAGAGAATTCAGACAATTATAAATTTATATTGGCTTTACCTGAACGATTCAAATAATTATAAAATATTGATATATCATTTTTCACTTGGGAAATGTGACTCTGGGCTCTATTTCTCGAAACCGATGAAGAAAATGTATATTTTGCACAATGATTCGTGGTTTATTTATGAATACTAACAGTATTGCGGATATTACGAATTTATGAGAACAAATGGGTGGATGCGATTTAAAATAATTAAATAACTAAGAGAGTTCAGAATCGTCGACGTATTCTTTTCAATTTATAAAAATGATAAAAGAATGAACTGTTTTGTTGATCCCTGTCTCTTGAAATCGACAAAGATTTTTATTTTGCATAAAGATCTGCAGTTTATTTATCAATACTAACAATACTGCGGATTTTAGGCATTTATGAGAACAATGGATGGATGCGATTGAAAATAGTGAAAAGATTAAGAGAGAGTTCAGAAACGTCGACGTACTCATTCCAATTCATAAAAATGATTAATGAAAGAACTTTTTACTTGGCCTCTGTGTCTTACAATTGATTCCCACAATTTTTATTTTGCCTAACAATTCGTAATTTATTAATCCATAATAAAGATTCTCATAAATCAGACTTCATATCATCATAGAAAATGAAAGCTGTCCGAGTCAAGTGAAGGTAACAGAAGTTAAATGAAACTGTATTCCTTCTTTTGACAATTTGAATAATTCGAGAATAATATAAAACCATTTTAAAACACAATTAATGTCGCCACAGATTTGTATATCTGACATTATTCTTTTATTGCATAAAACTGACATTATTATTCTTTAAATGCATAAAATCTGCTGATTCCAACTGCCCAGTACAAATTTATAAAAACACGGGTTTTATAATTGCCCAGAGCTAATAACGAACCGCTTTCTCTCTCTAAGGAATTAAACATTAACGATTCGCCGCACACCTTACTCCCATTTTGCATTTCTCGTGCATTAACTCACCTCAGAATTAACACCGTCGGTAAGTACCAATCTCCTTCGAGGGGAAGCTCTACCATTGATGAGCCTCCCCGTACAGTTGAGTAATGAACCGTATTAGTCTCACGATTTTTCGTCAGACACTTGAGAGCACTCGGGATCTTTTGAATTATTCCCCGCGGCGCAAGACTTCGGCCATGAAAAGGATCGAAGATTTAAAGGAGGAGAACGTGCCCGGGGATACGTTCGCCACGAGGATCAGAACCGTTTGTGTGTAGAAGACTGAGGAGCAGCATATGCAGATTGATTTCTCTGCGACGCCGTGCTCGGAAAATATCCCGAGAAAATGCAAGTGTCCGATGGAGAAACGCTTTTCCTCCCGCGAGGATCACGACGCGATCCATAAATTTTTCGGGTCAGCAGTTACTGTTGGCCGAAATTAAATAGAAATTAACACTACATTTACCATTGCGGGTCAAATGACACGTTTCAGACATTTTATTTCACAATTATTGAAGTTATCCAGATGCTTTCATTGGAACTGATTATTCACGCTGCTTTATTAAAGTGTACCTTGTAATAAAAATCGCACAAAATTTAACCAAATTCAATCGTGCCATTTTTATAAGACAACACATACTAGTTAGTTTTAACCAGTTAACTGTTTCGATCTCTTTGGAAAATGCGTATCTAAATTGCGTCGCACAAATTTAGCGATTACGAGTATACTCTACGGTTTTATACATCAGTGATTTAGTTATTTTGTATAATGGATAACTCTAAATTATCATAAGTTTGAAGAAATTTTTATACGATTAAAATTTAAAGAAAGCAGAAAATACCCAAATTAAAATGAAAACTGTATGAAACAAAATTCAGTTTAATACATACCATATTGTTCATATGCATTGACTCATGATCAAAATTTATTGGGAAAATCGCAAAATTATGTCGTTCAAATATCAGTTTCCAAAATGATCATCCCATTAATTAAGTCTTTCAGTCACTTCAGTAGTTAAGTAGTTCGAACTACACTAGTCAGACATTGACGAGGTGAATTTACCTATCGCTCACAAGAAGACTCTGAAGTTTCCGGGAATCTGTTAGAAGTTTCCCAATGAACAACGTTATTAAGTAGCATATGCCTTCACAATTCAGCCTGGCCTCGAAAGTATTCATTTAAAAAATTAAATTTTTCCACGGCGTTTTTTAATTTACCGGAAATTAAATATCGGTGAAACGAGAGACGGAGTTTTTGCACCAGAAATTCGCCCGTATTTCCGGAGATTAACTATTCGAGAAAATGGATTATAAAACAAGAGCAAATAATCGGGGAACTTCCGTCTCGTCGAGTTTACGCATAGTCTTTACAGTTTTCGAAAACAGATCTGTCGATAATACACCCGCACAAGAGAAGATAAAAATTTTGATGCGTAGTCTGTACAGTTTTCGAAAACCGATCTGTCGATAATACACCTGCACAAGAGAAGATAGAAATTTTGTATTGGTCGAGTCACTCGATTGTCGCCGTCTCGTTCGCGGTTAGTTAAAGTTCCGCTTGTATCATTTTCGATGAAGACATTAGTATTGATTTCTACGCGATAAGATGCCAAAACTTTGGCGTCAGGTGTGCGACGCTCACGAGCATGCTAGCCTCGTTATGTGGTCCCACGTTAATACATAAAAAGGATGCCTGGTAGCCTATAGATTACTATATCTCCTTTGGGACTCCGCCGAGAAGCAACGCTGCATTATGCAGAGTGTTTCTGAAATTAGCTGCGCTACTTTGCGAGCTTATGTCATTCGCTTTTGAAGATAATGGCAGTTCGTACTGTCTTGCAGGCATTATCTACTTATTCGGAGACATTTTATTTTATGATATAGGTGACAGTTATGAAAAGTGTTTTCATAATCTTTGTACACGTCGAGACGAATAATGTAGATTGAAACGCTTTTTAAGTGGTTCTAGTTTGAACAGCGGTATGAATATTTTTTTACACGTCTGATTATACGCGGCAGTTTCTACTTTGAAAGATAAATAGTTAAAGTGATATAGGAACTTTGTCCATAGATTAATATTGTGGAGTATAAAGTATCTTAATTTTTTAGAAGATTTGAAATATTTGAAATATGTGTGTCTGATTATAAGTGACATTTCTACATAAGATAATGGACACTTAAGGTAAGTCGTCTGAGTGAGAATGTCATCGATTTTTCACACTAATGTAGAAGTTAGTAATGGAAATTTATTCTGTACATTTAAATGAGTTAGGTCTGACCATGGCGGACACTTTCTACTAACGATCAGAGTTACAAATAATTAAAGTAAATAGTTCAGAATAATAGGGTATGACACCAATGTAATGATTAGACTGCGGATTTTATGCATTTATCACAAAAATGAGTAGATGCAACTTAAAACCAGGGAAAACATCAGAAGAATTTAGAAATACTGTTATATTATTTTCAGCGTATTAAACATATTAAAAAAAAGAGTAACTTGCTATTTCACTCCAGTTTGTTGTAATTTATGTAGAACATTTTAATTTTGCATCAAGATCCGCAGTATAGTAATGATTAAGTGTATGTATGAGATAATGAGTGTTATTGGGAATGTATAATGTGGAAAACTATCTGTGTATAGTACAAGTAGAAATTGTGGATTATAGTCAGACGTGCAGGGTGGAACTACATTTTATAATTATGTAATGTGAATTATAGAAGGGTCTACATTTCAATATAATGAATAGTTACATAAGGAAAATAATGTCCATGGTAAGAAGAAAATAATGCAATGCAATTGGTTTTTGTTCGTTTATACGTTTCTTTGCATTTTACAGAGATCTGCACGTGCTGCGAATGCATGCTGATCCACTGTATAAGTATTAGCATTAAATTTTATTGTTTTAATACCGACTTACTTTTGTATTTGAGTGTAATATGCACACAGATAACGAGCAGTTTCCTCGTTACGCATTATGTTTTTTGCCGCCTGTTTTGCAGGCAGCTGCGACGCGCAATTGCATCCGACTATAATGCAACTTGATGAACCGCGCAGCGAGATAACCGCGTCTTCCTCCGACGTTTCGTTACGTCAGATCGCAACGAGTTTAATGGACCGCTTTATCGAGGCATCTCGAACGTTTCTATTCGTTGCATTCACTCGTCGGGAATCACTTCTCTTTCAACGCAGCCTGTTGGAAATATCAGAGTTTCCCTTCCCAGCGATCGACGAACTGCACGCGCCGTGAGCAACTGGCTTCGCGGTATGATGATGCAATATGTACCAGCCGTAGAAACACGGTTTCGAGCATCGTATAATCATGTTTTACGTGCATCGATAACTCTTCCATTCACCGCCCGTTCGGACGGACGCAGAGGCGTTCGAAATAATTAAACAAAACGTTTATACAGGGTGTATTCGTAAATGTTGGGCAAAACTTTAGAAATAGATTTATTATGCTTAGAGAAGAAAAATAATGTTGTATCAACATAGGTCCGGCAAAGATTAGTTTTTGAGTTATTTAAAGTGTTTTCTTGTGTCACAATTCTCATCACATCGTCTTAACCAGTTAACTGTTTTTGCCGAGTATACTCGTCATGATAAAAGTGCAAAATTTTGTGCTATGACGAGTATACTCGTCATGATAAAAGTGCAAAATTTTGTGCTATGACGAGTATACTCGTCATGATAGAAGTGCAAAATTTTGTGCTATGACGAGTATACTCGTCATGATAAAAGTGCAAAATTTTGTGCTATGACGAGTATACTCGTCATGATAAAAGTGCAAAATTTTGTGGTATGACGAGTATACTCGTCATGAAAAAAGTGAATAGAATAAATTCAATAGTACTAAGAACACATAAATGACAGAAATTTTATGGCCACTGACATTCATTCAACGTGAATTGTTATAGTATCGGGTTCAGCGCCGCGCCGGTACACTTTTCATAAGTGGAATAAGCGAATCGTGTTCAGACATGCTAAACAACTGCACCATATGGCACACACACACACTCCGCGAGTAATCAGGTACAATTGCATCGAAAACGGACTACTATAGTTCGAACGTATCAATTAATTGTTAATGGTACCGCAGCTCGGCAACATCCGCGGTACAAGACTTTATTACACGTTCGCCATTTATCCCCGCGCGTGTAATAATCATTTATGTAATTATATCGCATATAACCCTCTGTGCACAACAGCTTACGATATTCGAACGCCTATGTTTGCCACATTTAGCACATAATACATGCACGTTAACATTTAACTGCATGTTAACTGACTTATAAAAATGTTTAGAGTAGTCACTAAATGCATCGAGTACTAAGTAGTGACACATTTATATAATATTCTATTCTCCGTTGAACAATTTTCATAAATCTGATGTCATGATCTTGAAGTGCTTTCCTCGCTATAAATCTCTTAAAATGTTTCAAATGATACAGTATCTATTGGTTGTATCAAATTTCTTTTAAATGAATCATGCAACTTATTAAGGAACGCATCGAATGAGTAGATTCTCATTTCTTTCGAGATATGAAGGTGACCTTGAGTTTTTTCAAAGTCAATGCACTATTTTTCTTTAATAGCACGTTGTTACCGATGTAAAAGTGAATTCAGCGACCTACAGTATGATGATCTTGAGTTGATCTTGAAAAACTTGGAAAAGGCTGAAGGTCAACTTGATACTTCACCTTAAATAGTACTTACCTACTCACTCTGTATACAAATTTAAAAAAAGTTATTGGAACATTTTAAATCATCGTCATACCTCATGAAACTCTCAGAACAGCGTATTTAATAACAAAAGAAAACCATCATAGCCTCACATTATTGTTAAACATCAAATTAACTCTAAACCTACCAAACATAAAACATAGAAAAGTGAAACGACTTATAAAAATGAGAAGATTGGATTTATTTAAACTTTATGCGGGTTTCATTACACTATGTGTTGAAATATAGAAGACAATTTACTCATTTCCTATGCAAGCGTTTTCATAATTTTAATAATAGTGAAATAAAAAACCGGTCATTTAACCGTGGTAGGTTTAGTATTAACATCAATTCTAAAATATTCACAATAAATCGTTCACGTTTTGTATTTTTAATTACATTTTTATAATGAGTTGATATTCCATTTTCTCTCGTTCATGTTTTCAGCGACATTAGCCATTCCGTAATTTGGAGTCAGCTCGCAGAATGGAAATCGTAATAGCGCAACACGAGAATCGACTTACTATGTTGCAGCGCGTCGCATTTCGCCGGTTGTATGCACCGGTGAATGCATCTCCCGGAGAAGGACGTCTACGGGATTCATCTCGCGGTGCGTAACAAATGTAAATCCATCCGTCTTTCGCGAATCGACGAGCACGGGGGAAATCGGTTTTCGCGATGGTAGAATGAGCGACGATAGAGAGGACCATGATTCGATATTCAACTTCTCGGAAGGAGAATGAGGGTGAACGCAACGTAACCCGACGCATTTCGTTTCTCGAAGACACTGGCCAGATTAATGCAGCGCGCACAGCTCGCGACGTGCTCGTCCCTGAAAAACCAAAGCCGATTACGCCAGTCGACGTCCCTCTTTTTCTCGAGGAATCCTATTACCAGCGTATCCGTGTAACTCCGTGCGCGCAACTGTTCTAGTACTCCTCACTCCACCAGTCACCGTACATGGCTCCGTTAATGGACGCCTTCCCCTAAACTCCCGGCCAATCGTCGCGCGATAATTTCGGGGACAAGTTAATTTTACCCGCATTGTTCCACAGCAACGTTTTATTTATTCGGGCTGCGTCTCTTCAACGTGAAAAATGCGACATTTTTGTCTGGGATGGGTACACTATAAGATGATGTTCCCTTTTGACATTTTAACCAGTTAGCTGTTTTTGACCTGTTAACGTTTTTGATTGAAATGTTTTTTGCGAGATTTTTTTCACGCCTCCCCCCAAAATTGTGCCATTGGATAAGAAAATAGTTCCTGCAAAAGATGAAGTTGATCGGATAAGGGGAAGGCGTGCCACATTGACGTTGAAGTTGGGAAAAACATGAAATTTTATAGGAATGGGAATATTTGAAGGAAAGATTTTTGATTATGATTAAACGTTCTTCTTGTGACAACATATTGATTATAGTAGTTTTAAAATGTAATATTTTCAATATAACGATTAACTAATTATCATATTTTTGTGAATATATATGTCTAATTTTACGTATTTTATTGGAAGTACCAGTTCTTTTAGTTGTATTCTTATACTAATTTAAAAATGCGACATTTTTATCTGGGATGGGTGCAGTATAAGATGATGTTCCCTTTTGACATTTTAACCAGTTAGCTGTTTTTGACGAGTGTACTCCAAGGGAGCCTAGCTCTCGTACTATCATCTCGAGCACGGTTACTCTCTATCCTAATCGTCTTTATTCTTATTCGAGTCTCTTTCCCGGTGAGACAAGAGCATTGATGTTATTTCGTTGAGTTCGGTGAGTTTGCGCCGATTTAGCTGATATTCGCTAAAATCACTGATTCGAACAAATAATTTGCATAATTATTATACCACACTGCACTTTTGGCTTTATGAAATCGGTACTAACAGCACGGTGATTTTGGATTGGAAAACATTTTTCCGTTGCTAGGGTTGGTTTTGTTGGGAATATAGCGAGGATTATCTTTTGAATGGTTTTCATATTTAGTGGTAAGTGAATTTGGAGTTTGTGTTAGTACTCGTGACTGCAATATGGAATTTTGTTAGGATTATTGAAGAAGGAGAAGTAGTACGAATTAGTAATAATCAGACACAGAAGGAACATATAATTCTTGACGAGATAAATGATAGAAATATTTTAAGACGTGTGGAGCATTGAGAGAAATCATTTTTACGGAATTAAATAAATATTACTGCCTTCTTATTTGTAGAATCTTTAACAGAGTTCAAGTAGTGTTAACTAGTAATGATCAGACACTGCAAACAAGAAAATTCTAACATGTAAGTTCGATCCACTAGAATAAGTGTTGTTATGCATGCTTGTATAGGATTTCAAATTATCTTCAGTAGTAAGAGTCAGTAATAATCAGACATATGAAGAGCCTTAATTCGCGACAATATAAATGGAAGTAATATAAGACGTATGAAACTTTGACAGGAATAATACTTACAGAAGTAACCAGTTAACTGTTTTTGACGAGTATACTCGTCATGAAGAAATGGCACAGTTTTTTGTTATGACAAATATACTCGTCATGCGTAAAAAGTACCTACAATTTGCTGTTTACATTGCAATTTTAGTGAAAACTAAAATATATTCTTAAATTTCAAGATGTTTTGAATATTTGGAGGCCAAGACGAAATAAAACGTACAAATACGAAAATATAAATAATTATTATGAAAAAACTGTATACAGTGTGCACAAAGTAGTTCGCTTACTTTTTGCGACACATTTTAGGTAACCACTTATCAAAGAGGTCGCAACAGCTAACTGGTTAAGCATGAAGTGCCTTTGTGCAACATTCTCCTAGAATAATTAAAATCTTCCAGGCCTCGTTTGGAAATTTTTGGTCAAAGTATCAGACGACTATATTGTATTGGGATTTTGCATACACATTTTCTATTATTTAGATTATGTAATACAGAATGGACCAAAATGGCCGGTACAAATTCGCCCAGGAAGATAGTACAGCTAAAAGTAAGGCGAAATTCAAGAATAACAAATTTGTGTTTGGAGGTTTCATTTTTGAGAAATCTGGATTTGAAAATTTATCAAATATACATTATTGAATAGAAATCAGTTAATCGTCTGATCATTGAATGTCGGATCTACTTCTTGTTGATACCAATGTACGAGAACGCGATAAATTTTTGAATACCAATTTTCTCGAAAATGAAACCTGCAACATAATTTTTGTTATTTTTGATTTCCTTCCTATTGTCAGCTGTACTATCTCCATGACTTAATATGTACCATCCATTTTGTCCCACCCTGTATAATTTCTTCAAGTTATCGTACCAAGGAGTCTAAGATCGCGCCGAACAAAAATTATTACTGTTCTTTGAGATGCAATCGGCGTTAGTCGATAAAATGGAAAAAAAAAGAAATGCTGTAAATAAATTCTCCGTGGATTCTGATGACTGCTCCGGTGTTCCAACTTCGATCTCTCGTCTGCAACTCGAGTGCAGCGAAACGGATGCAGCGGGCACTCGACGAGGACAGAATCCTGGTCGGGAATTCCGCGTGCGGGAAGTTCGAAAACTCCGGGAACGAAAATTAAGTGGAAAAGTTAAATCGAAGCAGATCCGCTGGCTCATCGAAGGCAATAACTCCGTCTGTACTTCGGCTAAGCGGAATCCGTGGAAAAAAGAGAGGATCGCAACAGTATTCTTGAATCGTTGAATCAGTAGTGCAAAGCGGAACGGTCCGGGGAGTGGGGGTGCAATAGGGTGGACGTTAGTTATACCTGGTGAAATTTTTTTTGCGAGATTTTTTTCACGCTTCCCCCTAAAATTGTCGCATTGCATGACAAAATAATTCCTGCAAAAGATGAAGTTGATCGGATAAGGGGAAGGCGTGCCACATTGACGTTGAAGCTGGGAAAAACATGCAATTTTATAGGAATGGGAATATTTGAAGGAAAGATTTTTGATTATGATTAAACGTTCTTCTTGTGTCAAAATATTGATTATAATAGTACCAAAATGTAATATTTTCAATGTAACAATTAACTAATTATCATATTTTTGTGAATATATATGTCTAATTTTACGTATTTTATTGAAAGTACCAATTCTTTTAGTTGTATTCTTATACTAATGTTAAAAGTAGAGAAATTAACGTTCGACATAAAAATGTTATATTCAATCAGAGTATAATATTATTAACCGGATGTGGTGAATATTACACCAGCAGCACCGAGCCGAAGAAAACTAAACTTTACAATGTGCAGATGTTTTATGACAGAGACTGCGTTCAAAAATCACAAATACCGTCTTGTGCCCTGGATCGGCACGGCATTGCATTAACAAAAAATAAACGGTGACAACCCCATGCCGTAGCCAAATTGCAAGATCCACGTACCGAGTCCAGGACACAATAGCGATGGCCTTACTATAAAACATCACCCAACGTGAGCCTCTACTACACTTACAACGGATTAGTTGAATTAGTATTACTGCAAGTGCCCCTAACCGTCTTCAGAATTCTTGAGGGATTGTGATGTGATTTTTACACCGTTAACACGAAACACGAGATTTGGGGTGGACGAATTAGAGGTATTACTCTAATTGGAACGCGTCGTTCTCACTGGTGTTACGCTTCGCGAAAACGGACTTGTTAACGGGAAGGTGGCGGACAGAAATTAGACAGGCTAATTCATGTGAAATAATCTTAATTCGTACAAAGTACACTTGTACTTGAATGCATGTAAGGAATTATGATATTTTTGGAGGTATAAAATATTTAACTTGAATTTTCAGTATACTCTTCCCATTTAGCGCGCAGTTACTTCTATTTCAAAACTTCGCGATCGATGTGGCATGTCTTCCCGACGTCCGATTGATCTAAAACTTTGGATATATCATTTTTTCATGAAATGAACCAATATTGGGGGAAGGCGTGCCCAAAATTTTATGGTAAAAAAATAAGGTCCACCCTAGGTTCCAGCAATAAGAGATTACGAACCGATGTTATACTCGTTGCACCAACTGTGGATTCGGAAAGGGACAAAATGGGGATGATCCGTGAAAGCTTTTCTCTGTGAAAAAACCGTCGGGGTAGATGGGTTAGAATGATCGCCGAGAGTTCACTGAGCACAAACAAATTCGGGGTTTGGGAAGTGCAATTTCGATGTCGGCCGAGATGCGGAGATAAAAGAGTGCCAAACCTGCTGCAGCAACCCAATTTTCGACTCTCGATATCATCGGTCACTGGAAGAGAGATAGCGGGAGAGGTGGTAGGGAGCGTGGTTAGGGGAAGAAAATAGTGGAGCAGAAAGAAATAAAAAGGGGAAGAGGGGCCACGGGACGGTCCAGTATTCGCGCCTGGATTCAATTCGACGTTGTTCGTCGCGTTTTTCCCCCGCGTATTAAATGAATTCACCCGTGAAATGCATTCTAGCAGATTTAATTTGCGATACTGTGGGCTTTGTGCGCGACAAGCCTGGTTAGATCACCTTTTATTCGGTATTTTAATGCCATTGTGTGCCGTCGCGATGAACCGCAATATGTACGAGGAAAATATTGGAGTGCCAACCATTTTTGTCGGTGATTACCGAGGCTCTCGTTTAGTAAAATGCGGGGACGCCTTATTGTGCACGGTGATGCATTGTTGGAATGCATTTCGTGCATTTACTTTTGTTAGGTCTGTGCAATTTCCTGTCCTTACGATTTCAGAGTGGAGTTTGTAGACTCTTTCAGAGAGAAAGTGGTCTTGCAGCAGAATGTACCTGTATGAGTCAGACTGTGGTTTCCTTGGGAATCGTTATATTAGAATTAACGAAAATAGACGTTAACCAGTTGGGCTCGAATAGTGACTCTGAATCACCAGTAAAACTTGCCATATCATTCAAAACAGTTGTCGTATTATGAAATTCTTCTCTATTCTACAAATTGCTAAAAATTCCAATATTTTGTGAAAAAAACAGGTGTAGTTTTAGGTGCACAATGTAAAATAGATGCATAATATAAAAATGTTCTTCGTTGTGAAAATATAAGGCAAAGGGTTAAGTCCTTATTTTCGCCATTTCATTACCAGATTGCAGATATTTATACAAAATGCACGAATTGGAACAAACTGGAATGCAATGGACATTTATTTTCTTTCTTCATATATTTAATAGATTGAAAATAATATAACAGTATTTTTAATTTCTTCCTATATTATTACAATTTTGAATCAAGCCTATTCATGTTTCTCATAAATGCATAAAATCCGCTGTCTATGTATTATAATTGATTTGTTTGTATAATCGATTGAACACGAAGCTTGTACATTCTCTTAAACTACAACTGAACTTATAAAAATGGTGAAATAATTGCTCGGAATTTTTTAGTAATTATTCCGCGAGATTTGTGCACCTCAAGCACCAGTTAAGTAGTAAAACCTCGTAAAAGTCAGGCACTGCCAAAAAAATACTCATTTATGAGTTTCTCTTTATAATACCAGTGCTTTTACATTAATGCGAGATCTCGTGGGGTGAAATTCGATCCATTACGAAAAATGAGCGAAGACTTTCAGTTCCTTCATGATTAAATTGTCTTTTCCTCCATTATTTTCGCAAAATAATTTTGTCAGCCCGTACCATGTGAAATAACGAATCACCCAGGAAAAAGTTATGTTTATCACTTTCCATAGCAAGATACAATTACAACGAACAACTAACAGGTGTTGCAGTAATATTGTAACCTTAATTCTGTAACTTCGGGTTAACGGTTATCCATTGTTCCAAGTTATGTGCAAACGCGTGCAGAGATATTTTGCTGTCTGTGGATGACTTATTAAGCAACTTCTGCAGCTTAGGCAAGTAGTGCATGGCGCATAATTATGTTGGCACGGAGAATTGTCATGGTTGCACTTGCAGCTGGAATCCGGACTGCAGCGGTGCTACCTAATGGAATTGTCGCTTTCAATAGCGCTTCCTCTATCTCTTCTGGTTCCCTTTATTCTATTTCAATTCCTTTCTAATTGCGGTCCTCTCTCTCCTTGTTTCTTCCATTCATTTCTTTCACCTTTCTCTCTCTCAATTCCCCTCCCATAACGCCACTTCCTCTTTTCCTTATTCCCCCTTTTTCTTTCTCCAAATTATCTCATATTTTTTTCGTTTTGCTTCTAACTTCTCTTCTCTCAATTCTTTTTCCTTTTCTCTTCCTAATTGTCCCTCTCCTTTTTTCTTCGTCTATTTGTTCATCTTCCTCTGTGTATATCTCATCTTTTCGTACTCTATTTTTACCATCATGTTCCGACCACTTTTTTCCCTCGAAATTTCCACTTTCAGTTCATCTTTTTTTTTTTCACGGAACAATTTTTACAGATCCTTTTTCGTATCACTCCCTCTCGCTCGATACAAATCGAGTCATCGACACGCAATTTTTGCGGACCCCCTGGCCGACAATAATCGAAAAGAATGGCGTCTCTTTTGTCTAATTCGACCGGTCAGCTCCGAATAGAATCGTCGTGATAATACAGCCGGTGATTTATAGACAGCATTCGTCTTCGCGATCGAAAATTCTGCCCATTTGAATTTTATTGCTACACTGTTGGCCACTCTTGGCCGATTGCCTTGTGAAGCCGATTCGCACAGTGGCACGCCCTTTGTCACCGGATGATTTAACGCTCGAATTCCGGTTATTGAAATTTATGTTTGAGGATGAATTGTGCGCATGATTAAAATCGATCACCACCCGGCTTCCCGAGAAACATTGTTGCAGACCTTTTTACTTCGCGGCTGGGGCGAAACTACTTGGGGGATTGCGCTCATTCGATTAGCGTCAGCGAAACGGAAGTTTGGACACGTGCGACGATGTATTGGATTGGCCGAAAAGTCTTCCAGCAATTCTTAAGTAAGTTCGAAGACGTTGCACAATATTTGATTATAGTTTCTTCTGCTCGTATTGTTATGCTCTAGCTGATCGAGATCCACGTCATTCAGTACGTTCATTTGTCGATCATTTTTCTATTTGATCATCAGAATTTTAATGATACATCTATTACGATACGTCTATTCTAATCATACAAATTCATAATTTCTTATTTGAACTTTAACTTCAGGACATTCAATTTTAGATTTTCAATTTTAGATTTTCAGTTTCAGATTTTCAATTTCAGATTTTCAGTTTTAGATTTTCAATTTCAGATTTTCAATTTCAGATTTTAAATTTTAGATTTTCCATTTTAGAATTTCAATTTTAGATTTTCAGTTTTAGATTTTTTATTTTAGATTTTTAATGTATCGTATTTAACGCTAAACCTACCAAGCATTACAAGCTGCCTTTTAAAAATGGCAACACGAAATTTATTGGGATCATTTGTAATTTTCAATATAATAGCTGCTTGGACAAGGAAATTGATTTCATTGTTTTCCATAAATGTATTTTTATGACTTTAGTAATTTTAAAATATGATTCAATTTAAAATTGAATTTGTAGTGCTACTATACTCGCAAATCATTTTGTTCAGTAACAGTAAGCTGGATAATTGCATTTTATTCACGAAATTGTGGTTCTATGATTCGAATAATCACTGCTAAGTGTAGAGTTCAGTAACAATTGGTAGATCGTGGATTAATACTCGAGAGAACATTTTTATAATTAAGAATGACGGAGCTGACGCATACTGGAACTGTATTTCCTATATAAAAATAAGGAAGTCACATGAATATTTTGTTTCTGTAAAATACAAATGTTTTAACACTTATCATACCACCATCATGATTTTTATTACATAATTATTGAATTTACAAAGATGCCTCCATTAGAAATTATTCAATAGATTTCTTCGTTCAAGCAGATATTTTTAGAAAAATGGTGAGAAATTCACATCAATTACATCTTGCAATTTTGCGTAAAACAAAGTATACCAGTCACAATTTTTTGATCGATTCGGTTAGTGTTAAGTATTTAGAAATCAGTTACTACGATATTGTTAGAAAAATGGTGAGAAATTCACATCAATTACATCTTGCAATTTTGCGTAAAACAAAGTATACCAGTCACAATTTTGTGATCGATTCGGTTAGTGTTAAGTATTTAGAAATCAGTTACTACGATATTGTTAGAAAAATGGTGAGGAATTCACATAAATTACATCTTGCAATTTTGCGTAAAACAAAGTATACCAGTCACAATTTTGTGATCGGTACGGTTATTATTAAATATTTAGAAATCAGTTACTACGATATTGTTAGAAAAATGGTGAGAAATTCACATAAATTACATATTGCAGTTTTTGCGTAAAACAAACTATACCAGTCACATTTTGTGATCGGTACGGTTAGTATTAAATATTTAGAAATCAGTTACTACGATAATCTATAAAACTATTCTATGACATAAAATGTGACGAAAATAATAAAAAAATGCTAGCCGTGCAATACGACATACGTCGAAAATCTCGTACAGTGTGAAAGTTGATAAAAATGGTAAAATGAATGGTGAAAGTGCAGTGAATCGTGTCGATGGGTTTGGAAAGTATTTCGAGCTCGTAACTCTTAACGGAGTAGTCCGCATTCATACAGAAAGAAACCTCGTTAACAGACTTTCTACTTTCCTATCCCAGGATTCATTGAACTTTATCGCATGACAAATTATGAGTTCATTACCGCTAATTTCGTACGGCGTATTACAGATTTAGCACGAAACTCATCTAGCAGACACGTAATGGCTTGCTGGCGGCATTCGAATCGATACCTTATAGTCCATTTTCGCATTAGCTGATCGCGTGTCGAGTTAATGCTCAACGTAACCGGGAGATTGCGGCATGCGGTGAGCAGTCTGAAAGCTCAATACGAGTTCTGTGTGTTCACAGGTCATCAGAGATCATCCTTGTTCAGACGTCGCCCGGAACTAACAATTGAATCACCTTTCGACTTCGCGGGAATTTGTTCCTGGATCGATAGAAAACTGCTTTCAAAAGTCTAAAATTTCTTTCAACAATTATTACCCCGTCAGTCCTCAAATTATTACAAATTTTTGCAATTATTCCTTCACTGGGATTTGGAAATATAGAATTTTCGAAATATTACTCACTTCGAAACGTATTATATTGCTTCAGGAATTCTAATTTCTCTACTACTAATACTACTTTTTAAATGACCGGTAGGTATACAGGAAACAATCCACTCCAGTTGTGACATTTCATCAGCAACGGATTGCATGGAAACTACAAATAAAGACTGATCGGACAAGTTATTTTCATGTTACCAGTCGAGCGAAACGAAGAATCAAAGAAGAATGTTACTTGAAGAGAACTTGGGAGACAGAAATATCAAAAGGTAACTTGAGAACAGATTTTTCTTTCACTTTGTTTACCGTATTGCATTGAAACCATGCAAAGGAAGAATATTTGTAATGGAATTGTGGATAAAATGCTTCTTGGGTACGGTTTAAACCTTTGCACTCGGAGCTATTTTAATTATAAAACTAAACATTTCTTCCGACCAAAAATATTTCCATTCTATATGACCTTTTTCATTTTGAAGATATGAAACTGATATAATATTCAAATGTTTAGTATCTACGTTATTAAATAAAAATGTAATAATGTAAACACTATTTTGAATAATGTTATAGCAATTTTTAGTAGTGCCTCAGACTCGCCACTCGAGTGCAAAGGGTTAACCTTGTCTGAAAATTGATACGCGACAATCGAATTATTCTCAATGTTTCCCCCACTAAAACCAGAATGTCTGTAGTAAATGGAAAAGACTATAAACACACATAAAGATTGTATTCTGGGAATAACGAAAAAGAAAATTAACCATGGCAGACGCTTCTGATATTTGTCCATGAAAAATCGGCTGACCATTTTTCTGAGGAAATCCACCAACATCGGATGAAATGCTAGCGATATCTGGACAATGCTCATCAGTAGAGTAAGCCAATTAACACGTTCAACTGGTGATGACATTTAGAGGGACCCTTCGGAGCTTTCGAAACCATTCAATGGCGTTCTCGTGAAAAATTAATCCGGCGCGGCGTAAGTTAGTTCTCGTTCGTTCTCGTGTTTGATTCTCGTCTCAAAAGCTTCGCTCCTCGAATCGAGAGCTAGAAAAAATTTTTTTCGGGACTCGGTCATGATGTCTGTCGACCCATGGCACCGTTCACAGACCCTCCCACAATACTGTTTCGAGCTGGACCTTCGATTTACTTAGAGAGAAGCATAGACCGTCGAGCACGACCAAGAGAGAGAGAGAGAGAGAGAAAAAGAACAGAGAGCATCTCGACCAGTTCGGGGTCAGAGAACAAAGACGATTACCTCGAGAGAGAGGATCCTATTACAGAAGTAAGGGACCTAGCTCCCATACTATCATCTCGAGCACGGTTACTCTCTATCCTAATCGTCTTTATTCTTATTCGAGTCTCTTTCCCGGGGAGACAAGAGCATTGATGTTATTTCGTTGAATTCGGAGAGCTTGCACCGATTTAGCTGATATTCGCCAAAATCACTGATTCGAACAGATAATTTGCATAATTATTATACCACACTGCACTTTTGACTTTATAAAATCGGTACTAACAGCACGGTGATTTTGGATTGGAAAACATTTTTCCGTTGCTAGGGTTGGTTTTGTTGGGAATATAGCGAGGATTATCTTTTGAATGGTTTTCATATTTAGTGGTAAGTGAATTTGGAGTTTGTGTTAGTACTCGCGACTGCAATATGGAATTTTGTTAGGATTATTGAAGAAGGAGAAGTAGTACGAATTAGTAATAATCAGACACAGAAGGAACAGTAATTCTTGACGAGATAAATGATAGAAATATTTTAAGACGTCTGGAGCATTGAGAGAAATCATTTTTACGGAATTAAATAAATATTACTGCCTTCTTATTTGTAGAATCTTTAACAGCGTTCAAGTAGTGTTAACTAGTAATGATCAGACACTGCAAACAAGAAAATTCTAACATGTAAGTTCGATCCACTTGAGTAAGTGTTGTTATGCATGTTTGTATAGGATTTAAAATTATCTTCAGTAGTAAGAGTCAGTAATAATCAGACATATGAAGAGCCTTAATTCGCGACAATATAAATGGAAGTAATATAAGACGTATGAAACTTTGACAGGAATAATACTTACAGAATTAATCAGTTAGCTGTTTTTGACGAATATACTCGTCATGAAGAAATGGCACAGTTTTTTGTTATGACGAATATACTCGTCATGCGTAAACAGTAGCTACAATTTGCTGTTCACATTGCAATTTTAGTGAAAACTAAAATATATTCTTAAATTTCAAGATGTTTTGAATATTTGGAGGCCAAGACGAAATAAAACGCACAAATACGAAAATATAAATAATTATTATGAAAAAAGTGTATAGTGTGTGCACAAAGTAGTTCGCTTACTTTTTGCGACACATTTTAGGTACACACTTATCAAAGAGGTCGCTACAGCTAACTGGTTAAACAAGCAAAAATGTCTTTCTTTTTATAGGATTTATAATTGCTCAGAAGTGATGCATTATGTACAAAGTGTACCAATTTCAAACGCGAATACAACACTTTCCATTCTGTTCATATTTTCAGGTTAGCTTTCGCAAAATATTTTCTTTTAGAAATTCAGAGAATATTCTATTGTTTACGTATGTACAATAATACTAATATTTCTTTATGTAACTATGACTATTAATATACCAGGTAATTATACAGTAAAGCCGACAACTCACCGATTTCAATGATCTTGAAATATGTTATCAAGGTCATCATTCTGAACAACTTTTTTTCAGTGAAACTTCTTTAGGCGCGGTAAGCGTAAAACCGATCTGGAGATGAAACGATGAAACGGTGGAACGAAATTCTATTGTATTAGCATATACGGTTGAGGGTTCGGCATTGCTTAGTAAAGATTATGCTAAAATTCCGATGATGCTAACTGGAGATTTCAACGTGAACTTTACATCGGAACAATCAAAATTATTAATAGAATTTTTTAGCAGTAAATTAAGATTGGAAATGGTAAATAATCCTAATGAAGAGACAACAAGACCAGGAACAACTCTCGATGCAGTATTTGCAAAACATTTAGAGAAAATTGAGTCAGCAATATTTATATCATATTTTAGCTATCACAAGCCAATTGTTTCAATAATAGAATTATAGAAAATTAAATGTCATAAAGTGTTGATAAAAATTCGAAAAAAAATTAAAGAGAGAAGTTTGGCCATGTGGTCTAAGCACACATCAATTCCTATACACGTTACCAAATTTCAAGGTCATTGAGATCGGTGAGCTGTACCCTCTTCTGTATAATTACCATATACCACAGTGCTCGAATCAAACTACATCATCGAACATCGCAGAAGAATCGCAGACAATCAGTTTATCGTAACAAGTTCCTGCGACTAGACACCATAAATTACGAGAGTTCCCGAATCGCAACAGCAGTCTACCTCGGAAAATCAGAATGCCCCTGTCGAAGTCAATAGAAGATCGATGCACAGTGCAGAGAATAATCGGCCGCCAGGCGAATTCAGGGCCCGTAAATCCAGCTGGAACGTTCGACGGATTCGGGGTCGCGGAACTTGAGCCGACAGGAACTTTTATTGAAAAACTTCCCTGGCCAGGCAACATTTATTTTCACGGACCCGCGCCTCGGAACGAGCCCGCGAAACTAAATTAAATCTCCCTATCGGTCGAACGCGCCTCGTAACCATTTAAGAACATCGATTTCTCCCTGCCCTCTCGGCCCCGCGCCAATGTGACGAGACTTTAAATCGGATCGCCGGCCCGGATCGAATCGGATCGAATCGAATCGGATCGATTCGAATTGAATCGATGCAAATCGACGGGTGTACGTAGCCGCCGCCGCCGCCGTGCCAGCCGTGTTACGATCCGCGAATCTCGTATCCGCCGTTCAATACCTCGCACAAAGCGGACGTATACTTGCACACGTACAAACCACCAATAAAATCGCTGGATATCTGCATAACCGCCAATGGATACATTCCACGATTCTGCGGAGAGTGGCCAGCCGACGGTGAAATCCTCGTAACACCTGTTACTACTTTCCACCTTACGGTATCGAATATTAGCTGGCCCTGGGAACTTTGAGAACCTGTAAACTGGATTTTGGTTTACTTCGCAATCTGAGTGAGCTGAACTATTTTATAGCTCTGCTTTGCAGTTCGGTTTATCGAAGCTCTTCACTTTACGTTCTGAGAGCTTTCCGTCAGGTAGAAAGCTCCTAGTGCGTCGATAAAGAATTTATTTTATAGTTTAGAGGTAAGAGATAAAGAGGAAGTTCTAGTAGCGAGAGAATTGCAATTTTGTGTTGGGCTTGTTGGTTGCAGAGAAGTTTAAGAAAAGTTTCTGGCAAGTTTCTTTATTAGATTTTGTTGCTTGGGGTGAATACATCCCTCAATATTGGATTTATAATTTTTCTGTGTATCTTGTGAGATCCATGGCCCATAGAACAAATTTTGACAAGTAAAGTTTAATGATGTATAATACTATTTAACAGTTTGTGAGGTGTTTTATGTATAGGGACAACAGTTCCATTGAAGAATTTGATTTAGTACTAAAAGCCCCTGTATTTTCATTCCAGAAATTATGTTTTTTGTTTCATTTGGTTTGAAATTATTATTTTTACATGTATTATTTTTTTCAATTTATGCACTGTATTTTTATGTTACTTATAAATGAAAAAGATTAAAATGTGTGGTTGATACTGCCACTAAGAATGTCTAATGAGTATATTTGTTAAATTTTTTTACTAGTATGTGCAGCACTATTGGCGTGATTAAACCGCAAAGATACAAAGCTTAAAAAAGTATCGGAGTTTCCGATTGTGAAACTGGATTTCTTGTAACAGAGCAGCGGATAAACTTTTTTAATTGAAACAAGAACCACTAGAGTTCCAGACACGTACGAACGGAATAATAAACTACTTCTGTAATTCCCTGAAATGTATAGAAAGCATTGGGTTTTGTTTAAACGTATCGTACATGGATAATACCTGATTGTATAAATTTGACAAAAAGCGTATCACATTATGTCACTTATCACAAAGATCCTAGTAACACGGAATTATAGGAGATGTAACACTGGATGAAAAGAGGAATTTTATGTCGGACAGATTTGTCGATAACATGTTAAACTTTCTTGATTTTAATTGGCGGATCGGATTAAAGCATTATTTCGATATTCCCCGGATTTAATTATTGGTTCTCTATAATGGCCAGGGATTTCACGGGTATTATTGGATTAAGTGAACTATCGTTGAGATTTCCTCGGAATATTTCAGTCTAGTTAATATCTAATTAATCTCCACGACACGGTCGCCAGCTGCGGTGAATTTTCCATATTCGCAGCTATCCATCAATATTTGGCCGCTTCTACATTTTTAAAACAGTTTTACCGTATCTGGAACGCGCTGAAAATTCCGCAAAGATTTACGAATGTGCAATCAACGCTGTAATTTAAAAGCATCAAGTTTCAATACAACATAAATCAAAAGAATTCGCAATTATTTTGCGGTAAGGAAAAAGCAGGAACCTCCAAATTTAAATACATGTAATGGCAGAAAATAATTGTCAAAACAAGCACATGAGAAAATTTATGAAAAAGTTTAGAAAAATGTGCTTAATATCATTTTTTCAAATGATTGTATTTCTTTGCAAAATCTTAGCACTACAAATTTTTGTCCAGATTGCTTTATGATTTTGTTATTGAAATAGAAATCACATTTCTTTTCCATATTTATCTAAATTATATAGGTTATTGCTCTGATTTTTTAGTAAATGTGACGACTTTATAAAACAATTGCTTTATTTTTCTTATCACTTGTTCACTTATTTTTGTTACTGTGTGTTTGTCACACAAAATTTGATTGATGCTGCAATGAAATGCTTCAGAGTGTCACGAATTTTGATTCAGTCTACTTCAATGGTTTAGTGATTAAAATAGAAATCAGTAGTATATGCTCTCATTAGTCAGGCATGACAGAAAAGCGCTAGTTAAGATGTTTCTATCAACTTTGAATCTTCGTGAATCAAATGGTATATTATTAACCTTATAATATTCTTCAAATGTAACCACTAAAATTTAGTTTAAGTAGAATATTCTTTAATTAGTCGGACATGTTTTACGAGGTCGTAAATTAACTGTTTAAGCTTTTTGCTTTATCTTCATGCTGTATAGAAATAAACAGAGCATGTTCACCAAGACCTTATAATATTCTTCAAATGTAACCACTATAATGTAGTTTAAGTAAAACATTCTTTCATTAGTCCGATATGTTTTACGAGGCCATAAATTAACACTTCAAATTTTTTCCTTTATCTTCATGCTGTATAGAAAT
Organism: Sphecodes monilicornis; assembly: GCA_913789915.3. NCBI lineage: Eukaryota > Metazoa > Arthropoda > Insecta > Hymenoptera > Halictidae > Sphecodes > Sphecodes monilicornis. The sequence goes on along the minus strand of OU565297.1, from coordinate 9,603,683 downwards.
AAACAGAGCATGTTCACCAAGACCTTATAATATTCTTCAAATGTAACCACTATAATGTAGTTTAAGTAAAACATTCTTTCATTAGTCCGATATGTTTTACGAGGCCATAAATTAACACTTCAAATTTTTTCCTTTATCTTCGTGGTGAATACAAATAAACAAAGCATTTTCAGCCAGACCTTACAATATTCTTCCAATATAACCACTGAAATGTAATTTAAGTAGAACATCCTCTCATTAGTCGGACATGTTTTACGAGGCCGTAAATTAACTCTTTAAATTTTTTCCTTTATCTTCGTGGTGAATACAAATAAACAAAGCATTTTCTGCTAGACCTTATAATATTCTTCAAATGTAACCACTAAAATGTAGTTTAAGTAGAACATTCTTTCATTAGTCGGACATGTTTTACGAGGCCGTAAATTAACTCTTTAAATTTTTTCCTTTATCTTCGTACTGAATAGAAATAAAAAAAGCATGTTCTGTTAGAATAAACGTAATCCATACCTCCTGAGGATCTTTATTTAGATTTTTAACCATTCATTGATATTTTAAAATTTGGTTACCGAGTGTTTCACTGAAAATTTTGCCAACGCGTCATGGAAATGCTTCTTCGTGCCACAGCAGTGTTAATACCACTGATTGCAAATCGGCGGTAGTGATTGAAGCGAGTTTGCATCCGCTTGCGGCTTGAATAAATTAGTTCTAGAGCGGGTTGACAGTGCCTTGTTTAGAGGATCGAGCGTCAACGAAGTTCCTTCCGGTTTTGAAACCTAGCAATGGTATCGAACACGCGAAAGTTCGACTTGCGGGTTTCGAATCCGCTTCTCTCGATGCATCGAGGTTAATCTCGACTGTCAAGATCATGTGTGCGAGCACTTTGGTGGGGGATACGACCTTGACAAGTCAATTTCCTCGGTCTGCTCATCTGCTATTCGAAAACGAACCCGGCGAGTCACGTCTGTACCATAAACTCGGCTCGATTCCGATCGTACGTTTCAGTCAGCGTTCATCGTGACGTCCGCGTAATTTGAAATCATGAATTTGCCACGAGACGACCCGTGAATACTTAAAACTTCGGAAAGTTCGATGATTAATTTGCAACGTGCCGACGAATTACCTGGATTAGCGAATCCTCGCTCGACAATTCGATTATTCAAATCACGGTGACATTATTATTTGTTATTCGATGATTGGCCAATTATTGGCGACCATATTAATCTGTTGGGATGACTCGGATGATGATAGTTGTACATAATAGTACAACCAGTGGCAAAAAGTATACGATCACATTTAAAAATCGCATAATTTTCTTCACATTGAACCAAATGAGTTTAGAGTTTTTATTACTGAATAACGAGTAAATCAAATTTTGAGGAAAATGCTATTGGTTGAAATTACGAAATATAGAGTAAAAGTCGGTTTTTGCAATTTACTTATCTGAGCCTGTAGTGAAATTTGAATCAATGCGTTTTGTAGATCTATGGTAATTATATATACGGTGAGAATTTCATAGAAATCGGTTAACATTACTATTAGTGACAAACATTTAAAGGTGAAGGCCCTTTTAAGAGTGAAATTCTTTCACCCTTAAGTTTTATCTTGAAATGTTTGTTGCTGATAGTAATGTTAACAAATTTTGTTCAATATAATTGACATAGGTCTAAAAAATGCATCGATTGATGTTTTACTACATTCTCAGATAAAGAAGTTACAAAAACGGACCTTTTTTATGGTTCTGTCATCGTTGTTGTTTTAAACTTTCATTGGATCAGATTTTTACTCTTGTATTCGGAATTCCGTCCAATAGCAATTTTTTCAAAATTTTGTTTACTCGTTACTTAGTAAACTAATTCTTCTATCGTGTCTAGAAATTTCAACTCAGTTGGTTCAATTTTAAGAAAATTGTGCGATTTTTAATGGTGGTCAAATACTTTTTGCCACGGGCTGTATTATCAGACAATCATCAATTTTGTATGATTTTTTTTTCAAATGAAACAATACACCGCTAATGATTGTTTGATTGTTACTTTTATCTCTGGCGAAAGGCTATTGGTTAAACGTGATGCCGTGCATTAGAATCTAATTTATTCCACGGTATTGCAATTCGATCTCTCAAATTTCATTTTTTAACCATTTGTTTCGCACGCAAAGTATTAATTCTCGAGTGACCCAGTTCCATCGTCGGACTGTTAATACACATTCGATATTTTCCATTTTGAACGTGTATGCAAATAATGCTTGCAGTGATCATGTTGATCCGGTTGATTGAGTACCTTTGGCCGACAGCGTCACCGTGTTTTTGAATATTTATTATTTGCACATGAAAGCGTTGCATTTCCATTCACATTCTTTAAAAGATGTATCTTTGTACCATTACATTAGTTCATAAATAATATGTTTAATTGTGCAAACACTGAAACACTCTTTATAATATTGAGCTATAGTCATTCGCATATGTTACCTGGGAATTCGAAATTATTCCACCCCGGACGAAAATGCATGCAATTATTTAAAAAAAATGTTATATGAAAATTCATGTAATTTAAAGTCTAATTTATTATCACGTTCGTTACCAGCGCCACACATATGCTTCTACCAAAATGTTGTATTTTACTTAAAGAAAATAAAATCGCTTTGGTGTGCGATGTTGTTTAAAATTATAAAGCACTATTTTTATGTAATGATATTCTTTTCAATATTTTAGAAAAGGATGTGTTGCATTTAAGAGAATGTTATAACTATGAGAACTGTTGGCGAAATAAGTGCTGGCATCGAATGCGTTAAATTTTGCATGTAATCGAACTTTAATCTTATAATTCCGGAGAAATCGTGGCGAAACCGTCAGCTATGGTTTATTAAATGATGTAATATACCGTCGACAAAGTGTCAATCCATCCATCAACTGTTGCACCGTTCTATCTTCAATTTAAGATTTAACAAACGATGTAATATTGTGTTCTCGCTACGAACTTATGATTTATCGAATAACATTATATTCTGTCATCGATGTCAGTCCATAATCCATCAACCAACTTAACATTACCTCAATACGTTGTCGTACATTGTTTTACCAAACGATTTAATGTTACGGAGATAATTTTATCTTATATTGGGTAACGTAATATTAATATTAACGTAATATATTAACAGTATCAGTGAATAATTTTTCTAACGAATTACATTACACGTCGTCGATTTACAATTTAGAAGTGGACAAAATCGCGTCGTATGTGTGATGAATAAACGATTGGAAGCACATATTTACTAATATACTTTAATAATATAACACTTATAACTACATATGAAACATTTTTATTAGCTCTCACACGTGCTCGCCATGCATCGTGCATATACAGTCACTCCCATTAATATTCGTACACTCTAAAAGGCGATTACGTTTTTAATATTGGATCATGTGACTTGGATTTGTTTTAGAAGTTAGAAAAATTAGTTTACTACACGTTGAAAAACAGAAATTTTGAAAAAATTGTAATTGGTCGGAATTACAAAGAAAATTGTTATTTATAACTGTTTTATGTGGGTCCATATTGAAAATTCAACAAATACGTTTTGTAGATTTGTGTCAACGGTATACACTCTGAATATTTCACCAAAATCGGCAAACGGTGCAATGAGCTACAACTGTTTGAAGATGGTAAAAATTGCAGCTTTTCACAATTTTCGGCCTTAAACTGTAATTAATCGAAGGATTCTTACGTCATTCGATGCCTGTCGCTGTTTTCCACGTAATCCAAATTGGATGAAAATTTGAAAATGTATACAATTGATACAGATCTACAAAATGGATGTTTTAAATTTTCAACAAAAGCCACATAAAAAAATTGTAAAACACAACTTTTAGTATTTTCTCTGCAATACCGACCAATTGCAATTGTTTTATAATTCCTTTTTCACGTCATGTAGTAAACTAATTATTCTAACTTCTCAAAAAAGTCCAAGTCGTATGGTCCAATATTAAACAACTTATCTACGTTAAACCCTAACCTCAAACAATCTCTCTTCGCTCATTCTTCCATCAGTACCATTCATTCTGAACTCTCACATACAATATAAACAATCATCGTTCACAGTAATAATGCAATCAAAGTGCTCGTTTTCTTCGACGTAATATTACGTCGCGCGATTGATCGTGACCCGTTATCCGAGTGTCGCTGACCTAACAAGGTGTACCTAGCATTAGCACGGACCCCTGCAAGCAGAGTAATGTTCTCAGCCGCCACCAAACCAATGAAGTTAAGGTTACGAACGACAGTGTCGGAGCGACCAAGTTGTACCCTCAAGTCTACATTAAGTTAATTGCCATGGTCGTTCCATAAGCCGTTTGCAGAACCGAGTGGATATCGTATAACCGGCGTGTAATCCGCAAAACCGGAAACTGAATATGCAACAGCTTTACCACGTGACTGCCGCGCCGAGGGGATCGTAGCTCAGACATTATTTCGAGCCAGTCGCGAATTTGAGTTGCCCGGAGAAGATGCTACTCTGTTCTCGCATGGTTGTGCAATACACCGCGACAAATTATTTCGTAATTTCCTACGGTGGTTCGCTTATCATCAGACCACAGCAACCATACTTTTGGCGGACGTGTCCCACATAATCTGATGCTACTGGGTTTTTTAATAGGTGGAGGCGTCAAGGAGATATGACGGTCAACTCTGTTTTTTTAAATGGAACACTATGTTTTTTTACTTACATTCTGATAGAGTATTTGCAAGACGAATACAATGACGTATTATTAAGGTCATTTAAGGTCACCCAATTTGAACACTTACACTAGCAGTGAGTACGTAAATAACATGTTGCCCCTAAATCGTCGAAGTGTTCGAAGAGTGCTTTGGGACAATTTATTTTCTCTTGAAGTTAACCTTGATTGACCTTGAATGACCTTAGCAATAGGTCATTCTATTCGTCTAGGAAGACTCTATCAGAATGTGAGTAAAAAAACATACGATTCCATTTAAAAAAAACAGAGTTGACCTTCATATCTCCTTGACGCCTCCACCTATCAAAAAAACTGGTAGCATCAAATTGGGAGCCCTTCGATACCAAATAAGTTTGATCCGAGGCATTTTCTTCTATCTCCAAATACAAGCGAGTTATTCAGGTGTCCGGTTTTAAGTGTGACACCCTGTATATATTAGATTCATCGAACAGAGATACTTCTACAATTTTTTTTTAAATTCAGAACAATATTGAAACTACATACGAAATAATTCTAAAATTATCTAGTCTAGTATCTAGATAATCCAATTTATTTCTAACAGAGCTGGTTTCATAGAATGTAAAAATGAGAAATGATATTTGAGGTGTATTCGCTAATTTTCTACGCTCGTATTTTTTAAAGAGAATTCTGTACGCTTCGAAATGAAAAACAACCTCGGAACTACGAGCAAGATAATTCGAAAATGTTCGCCTCTGGAAGTTCGTTAATTTCCTATACGGCTCGCCATTCGTTAATTAAACACGTACGAATTACACTCGCGTGTCGAATGCGAATTAAATTCGAAACAGCATTGCGAAACTAGCCAGGGTACAAAGTCGACGTTCACACATTCGTTCTGCTTTGGTATTGGCGTGGCACAAGTCTCGAATAGAAGCCGCATAGGATATTTGTTAGATGATTCATTATGGTGGGCACGGAATACCTGTAGGTTTCCCGGCGGACAGAGATCGGGCGTGGCCTGGTTGATTTATCACCGAAAATCGCGCGGCTGATCTCGCATCCTTAAATTAATCAGCCTCTAGTAGACGTCGGGTCTGCGTTCGCGTGCAACCGTTGCACCGGTCGATGTCGAGAGCGTTGATTTGATTACGAACGCGTCACCGTGACGGATATGTATGTCTGTAACGTCGGTGACGGGCGACTCCAATATCGTAACGAGACAGATTTACCTCGCTAAGGCGAGACAAAGTCGTTAACAGCTTAACTGGCGCATTAAGCTGACCGAGTATCTCCCAGTAAAATCCCGACGTTTAATTATCTTAGAAAATGGAGAATTTAATGAGTCCTTACGGCAACACGATATTGCGATCTGTTTACTTTACGGCGTTGTCCATTGTGCCGCTTCATAATCTCTTCTTTGTATACAGGGTGTTTCGTCTGAAACAGGACACCTAAATAGCTCCTCTACCTCTGAAAATACAAATAATGTTTCTAACGTAATCTAAATGGTTTCAAAAGACGAATCAGATGGAAGAATCCTTTTTTATAAATTGTAATTTTTTAATCGTTTTTTCAAGGTCACTCGTATTTTTACACATGTTATTGTTGTTGTATGTTATAGCAAACATTATTGTGCATTCATCCATGTTTAATAGCACGACATTGAAATTATCGCGAACTCTAAAATTTGATAATTAATGTAGAACTTACTTTCAGCGACATTGCAGATTTCAACGGTAACAGACATTCGACCATGAACTTGAACTTGTAAATAATCACATTTATTGCTGCCATAAATGTTCGAAATGATTTCGAGAGGCGAAAAACGACAGATTGTACAGCTCTTTCGATGATTTCAGGTTTCATATCAGCACATACAGCGATTATTCGTAAGTATGTTCTGCATTAATTAGCAAATTTTAGAGTTCACGATCATTTCAAAGTCGTGCTATTAAACATGGATGAGTGCACAATAATGGTTGTTATAACATACAACAACAAAAAATGTGTACATATATGTAAAAAAACACGAGTGATCTTGAAAAAACGATTAAAAAGTTACAATTTATAAAAAACGATTCTTCCATGTGATTCGTCTTTTGAAACCATTTAGATTACGTTAAAAACATTTTTTGTATTTTCAGAGGTAGAGGAGATATTTGGGTTTCCTGTTTTAGACGAAACACCCTGTAGATTATTCAATCATTCCAGCATTCAAAGTGTAACATATATATCTCATTATTTATAACATTATACGAGCAGTGCCAAAATTATATCAATACGTAAAAGAAGCAAAACAATTTTTATCTCTGTGGTACATTGTGTTGTAATAACAATAAACACTTGATTGACACCTTGTATTAATTAATATTCCATAAATGATAAAATGTCCTGATTGTTCAAAATGATTAAATTTTAATAATCAGGTGTCTGGAAGTATTATCTGCCGCATTTCAGTAGAGGTAACAAGTTTGATTGACAATGGAATGTCCTCGCACGTTATTCGACGTGGGCAACAATTTTTTAGCTGTTTTTAAATATCTAATTGTGATGCTTAAAATTGCTTCAGCAAAGAGGAACTACGTGGTAGTAGTAAAATCAAGCATTAGTCAGGCCATACTTCAAACACGTTTGATAGAAGATTCTTTCCAATTCGAAAACCTGTAAAATGCGACAAAGTAGAATGCTCCAGTTACAGTCAGACAAACTGTATTCTTCAATTCAAAGTATTTTTTATTACTCACAAATTTTTATTCAACTGTACATAACTTTAAAAACTGTTTTAGCAGAAGAGAACAAACAGACAATAGTATACCATACTATTCGCCTGAAGTACCTGAAAAATATTTCTTGGAGGTTTTTTCCAATTTTCATGTGCAGTTTAGTAGAACATATTCGTATGAGTCAGGCAAGCTTTCTTAGTTATTTACGATACAATTTTTAAGTAACTGTTTATTATTATAAAAATCGCTTAAACAAAGAAAAACAGCGTGGAAGTACAATAGTCATGCATTAGTCGGTCGTGCCCGAAAACTGTTTATTAATATAATTCACTGATCTGAGTATTAGTCAGAAGTACCTGAAAATATTTCTTGAAGGTTACTTTCCAATTTTCATGTGCAATTTAGTAGAATATATTCGTATGAGTCAGGCAAGCTTTCTTAGTTATTTACGATACAATTTTTAAGCAAAAGTTCATTATTATAAGAATCGCTTAGACAAAGGAAAACAGCATCGAAGTAGTATAGTCTTGCATTGGTCAGACATGCCCGAAAAATGTTTATTAATATAATTCATTGAAGCATATTCTGCTTATTCTTTTTCGTAACAAAAAAGAAATGGGAAAAGTGTTTGTCCGAGACCTGAGCAAACTTATTCACTAAACTGAATTAAATTGAACAGAATTCCTTGACAAAATGCGCGAAATTTCTTCCACATGCGTAGTCATAAATTGTTTTCGTGAATTGTCGACTTAGAATTGCGATCGTGAAACGTATTTGCCGACCTAATTACCGCGAAACGATTTTGTAGGGCGCAATATCTTTCGGCTGGGTTCATAAAGATGTTGTTAAGTATTCGCAAGGTATTCGTCAAAGTGTTCAGCGTTGCGTGTATCAGTACTGCGCGATGCCTTCGAACTTGTTGAAAGCAACACCGGGGGGTTTAATGCGGAGCTTTAAGCCGGCGGAAGTAAGAGGATGTGTGCGCGCCGATATACAGGGTGTCGCAGGTTTTAATGTTCACACTTACTCAGTATATTCTACCGCAACTTTCTTATCGAAATAGCACTCAGGAAATGAAATAACGATTTCCGAATAATAATTTCAACAGACGTACAGTTTAAGTGTGTAATCATTGGACGGGTCACCCTATTTGTTTCTTGACATCGTCACTTGTATAGTTAATTAATACTCCATTTCAAAATGTATACTGTTCTTGGCAATACACGATTGACAGCGATCGAAGATTGAATTTATAACTGTGCGAATTTCGTTTCAATGCTCGCAGTAACAGTAATTCGGTTACTATTCTACTTGTATTCCGTACTTTTATTATAACTGTTTCAAAAACCTTTATGTGAGCAAAGTTTACATAATATTATTGTCCTATTTAGTGTCACAGGTTATACTGGGAAAGTTTGAACATTAAAATTTGGGACACCCTGTGGAAAGGCTTTTAAATGACGTTCTGGATCGCCGAAGTTCGTCGAATATGCCTTGAATCTCGCGCCGATGTTCTCTCTACGCGCCTGTCCAAAGCAATATTACGGTCCCCGGGTATTAATGTTATGCAACTGTCAAATCTCTCTCCGCCAATTAAACGGAGCGAAGCTGAAGCCGGTAGACTTTACCGTCACGTTTCCTGTCGGATGTGTCACGTTCCTCAAGTAATTTCCGCGGAAAACGAACCCGACGCTCCTGCAATCAGGGCCATTACCGCTTTACCCGAGGTAAAGAATTTAAGTGTTCATTTCTCTCTAATTTGTGACGGGTTTTATTACTCTGGCTACGTTACAGAGCGTACAAGTGATTTATAAAGCTACTTTTCTCGCGATCTCGAAAATTGCCGCTTTATTTATTTTATTACTGCTTTATTTACTGGTACTATCATTTATATAAAACTGGAAAATTAAGGGTCGGTGACCGAGAATTTTTTCGTAAACTGTACAAGGTGTATAAAAAGTAATGGTCATCTGTCCTAGGGGTGAATCTACACCTCTGGATCGGTGGACATTTGTCTAGATGCACATCTTTAATATGATTCTTGAAATTTTATTTTAGTACGTATTCAACAGCGAAAAATATTATCTGCATGATGCATGAAGTTGTGTATTGTAGCAACACACACAGTTACCTCACACTTCTTGACTTCTCCATTTCTGAATAAAATCAATTGACACTACTAGATCTTCTTGTCTGTCTTTTCAAGAACTGCGTCACATTTAAGAGAAGCTCAATAATATTCTTTTTCATAACAACCTCGAGAAATGTTACTGAATTACATAACTCACGACAATCTCTATTGGTTCGGGCATAAAATTACTGCAGGCGCTGTGCAGGGTGTATAAAAAGTAATGGTCATCTGTCCTAGGGGTGAATCTACACCTCTGGATAGGTGGACATTTGTAAGAGAAACTTGCCGCAAAATTGTTTATAACAATGAAAATTGTTGTTAAAGATTTTTTTACATCAACGCCTCCTACTCATCGAGAAGAGAAAAAGTTTGAAAGGAGCCATATGTCGCAAAAAAGTAGTTATTGAGATATAAGCTGTTAAAGTTTTTGCAAAATTTGATTGCGTGGAGTTATACGTATAGACAAAAGCCTACTACTACAGTCCACTTATCGGTATCGATGAGACAGAACATGATCGTGTGCGTGTCTCGAGACAAACGAAATTTAAAGAGACATTCGTCGTTAGGCCCGTACCATGTCAACGTCTCCCTGCCCATTCAGATTATGCATTTGAACTTGCAAACTATGAAATAAAACCTTATACATACAGTGGCGTGCAAAAGTATCCGGACAATCTTTAAAAACGAATAACTTTTTCAAAATTAGTTCAAACGGCTTGAGTGTTTTTGAGATGTTAAACAAATATTTATACAAATTGCTAATGGTCGAAATTGTGAAGAAAAAAGCAAGTTATGATTTTCACCTTTTTTATCAGTGCCTGTAATGAAAATTTAAAATATACCTTTTGTAGATCTCCATAGGTTATATACGTGTGCAGAGTTTCATCGAAGTCGGTTAATGTTGTTATAAGCTACGAACATTGCAAGATGGCAGCTTATGGGTGAAAGTCGCAGATTCATTCCAGGGAATTTTGTCCTTATGTAATCACCTTTAAATGTTTGTAACTCATAACGACGTTAACCGATTTCGATGAAACCTTGTACATGTTCATAACTTACTCAGACCTATAAAACGCGTCTTTCAAACTTTTGTTACAGGCACAGATTAAAAAGTTAAAAATCGTGACCTTTACTCTTTCGTCGCAATTCCGACCAATAGCAATTTTTAGCAAAAATTATTTACACGCTACCTAGTAAACTAATGCGTTTAATATTTCAAAAAAACTCAAGCCGTTCGAACTAATTTTGAAAAAGTTATTCATTTTTAAAGAGCGTCCGGATACTTTTGCACGCCACTGTATACATTGTTAAAGATAAGAATATTAATCCTACATGAATTCTGACAAATGTTTCATAATCTTCTCCTCCTTCGGCGGATCCACAGTACACTACCATTTTTACGAATGCGTCTTAATAATTGTGCCTGTCTTCCAGCTTCAATGGCACGACCACTGTCTTTTATATCGTTTATTTAATTAATCAGTAAAGATAAAATCAACATCTCTTTGGAAACCATTTCTTCTGTTTCAATCGGAGCAGAGTTTTCGCGCGAGAATCGTAAAAAACGCAGAACTTTTTTGATCGTGGTCGGAGTAATTCCTAGTTGGCTATCACTATTTCTAAATTGTGTAAAATGTGGTGTATTGTTCGAAAATAGTGTTTACAATCTTAAACGGACGATATAAAGGATACTGATGGTGCCCATAGTGAAGATGAAAGACAGGCACAATTATTGAGACGTATTCGTGAAAATGGTAGTGTCCTGTGGATCCGCCGAAGGAATAGAAGATTATGAAACATTTGTAAGTATACTTTACATTAGTATTTTATCATGTAGGATTAATATTCTTATCTTTATCAATGTATATGTACAAGGTTTTATTTCATAGTTTGCGAATTCAAATGCATAATCTTAATGGGTAGGGAGACGTTGACATGGTACGGGCCTAACGACGAATGTCTCTTTAAATTTCGTTTGTCTCGATGCACGCACACGATCATGTTCTGTCTCATTGATACCGTCGGGTGGACTGTAGTAATAGGCTTTTGTCTATACGTATAACTCCACACAATCAAATTTTGCAAAATCTTTAACAGCTTATATCTCAATAAGTACTTGTTTGCGACATATGCCTCCTTTCAAACTTTTTCTCTTCTCGACGAGTAGAAGGCGTTGATGTAAAAAAATCTTTAACAACAATTTTCTTTGTTATAAACAATTTTGCGGTAAGTTTCTCTTACAAATGTCCACCGATCCAGAGGTGTAGATTCACCTCTTCGACGGATGGCCACTACTTTTTATACACCCTGTACAGTGCCTGCAGTAATTTTATGCCCGAACCAATAGAGATTGTCGTGAGTTATGTAATTCAGTAACATTTCTCGAGGTTGTTATGGAAAAGAATATTATTGAGCTTCTCTTAAATGTGACGCAGTTCTTGACAAGACAGACAAGAAGATGTAGTAGTGTCAATTGATTTTATTCAGAAATGGTGAAGTCAAGAAGTGTGAGGTAAGTGTGTGTGTTTCTACAATACACAACTTCATGCATCATGCAGATAATATTTTTCGCTGTTGAATACGTACTAAAATAAAATTTCAAGAATCATATTGAAAATGTGCATCTAGACGAAAGGATCCCATTGAGAATTGCCTCGAATGGATATAATATTTAAGTAGAATATCCCCACCTATGGCAGACATCAGACACTACCCTGTTAATGGGTTTCTCAATATCCTTTTAGCCCAAAGATGCCCAAGAGCAAACATTCTCTCTGACGACAGTAAGACTCAAATGTGATCTTCATGATAGCTCACCAGAGAAAAACCCATTAATATTTAACCAGGCAAAACGAGATATATCAACTTTCTTCTTCATCTGTATTCTTCAACTGTTTCTCATTTATTTCTCCGTCTCTCGTACCTACCAACTGGCAGAATTAATTTTAATAATAACAAAATAAAGGTCTGCATACGATTATCAAATTTAAAATACTTGCTACAGTTACCAAACAATTTCATAACAAAATTCTCAGTAGCCGATCATTTTAACACTAGGTTTACGGGCGTTTCTTATATACCTATCTCTATGAGCACCCGTCAAATTGACGGGCAAACGAAAATACGCAGTTTCTTTAAAAAATCGATTTATTCTAATTAAGTCTGAATTGAACAATATTATTCTTCACGTTTAAATACATAATTAATAAGTAAAAAGTCTTTTTTTTTTAACTATCACGGAAATGGTATCAATAATATTAACGATATAGGGTATCCTTCTAACTCTCCACTTTCAATATACTCTGAGCTTCCACTGTCAGCTTCGCTTTGGTCTAATTCATACTGATCTTCTTCGGAGGTATCCTCAAAATAATCTTCAGAGATGTTGACAATTTTGTTCAATATTTTATTATATCTCCTGGATTTACTTATGATTGCTAGAAAAGGGGATTGGTCAAAAAAAAAAATTCTGTTCCCAAATTCAATTACCCTATTGTAAATACTTACAATAAGCGGAGACTCTCTACAATAACCGAAACTTTTGCACACTGTCTTCGAAAAACGTTCTTACACTGACACTGCAGCAATCATACTGAAGATAGCTCTTGCTTTAGAGGTCTCATCGGCAATAGGCATAAGTGATTTCGTTGAAGACCCAAATAAACACTCAGGCCATACAATCCGCTTTAGTTTACATTATCGAGGCGCGATTGATATAACGAATTGGAGGAGGAGAAAATAAAGACTTTACTTTTATTCTTATATTTATTATTTGACGAACGAAGCTAACATATAAGGATTGTTTATGAAATAAGCTAGCCCGTCAATTTGACGGGTTTCGTAAAGATAGGTATACTACGTAGAAATTTCAAAGATTAGAAAGCTTTAGGAAAAAATAATTGTGTGTATATATTCTTTGGATGAAGTGATTAATTTACTATGCAAAATGGTTCAAATTAATGCTATGGTTTTTGGGTTATTTCATTTCAAAATTTGAAATTCGTCAAATTGACGGGTCCTGTAAATCTAGTGTTAAAGACGCAACGTTAACTTAAACGTTTTCCTGCACCCTATAAATTCCGAGAGGTCTGAAATAAATCAACCATACGCAGTCCAACCAACACAATATCTTCAGTACGACAAAACCATACTCTGCATTTTATTGCCGACTACATTATTTTCATGCGAAGAACTTCCAGGGTAAAAGCGAAGCTCGTAAAATTTTTTTAGAAGCGCAGGAAGAAAGGAAAAGCTGTCCCTCTGCCCTGGGAACAGTTCTATATACTCGCAGTTATTCAGAGTGCGTGCTCAAGATAAATTTCCCCCGTTCGAAATGCGTACGTGCGTGATGTTGACCCTGATGGAAATTTCATGGCTACGAGAATGAAGTTTCATCGAGTGGGCTTTACGGGTCACATTTCCCTTCGAAGATGGGGCGGCGGGATTCGTTCGGGGTTTCGATATTCTTCAAGCTCGTAAAAGAAAGCCGACGTTGGCGGGGGTGGCTACGTCGCTTTCTCCGGACGATATACGGGACACGTCGTTTCTTAGGCGACTAAAGGAGCCACTTTTCGACGCTCGTAGACAGCCGAATGGAACTAATGGTCGCGATACGGCTCTCCCTTTCGAATCCGACTTTGAACCCCCGTTCTTTTATCGGCCGGAATTCGTTATTCCCCCGATTTTATACCGTCGTCGTAATAGGACGCAATAATACGGCTTGCTCGAAGTACCGTTCTCACGTTTAACACCCTTTATTATTGTTACCAGTTTCTTTACAAATTTAGGTCTCGGCAATGAAGCGTCTGAAAATTCAACTTCATTCCAACTGGCTAAAAATAATATAAAACCACGTGGAACATTATCATCATATTTATATTACATTTCTTCCGATTATTTCTAGAAATTATAGATCCATTAAAACCTTCATTTTGTATTATAAACACCATTTATTTTTTTAGTTGACGGACGAGAAGTACCAGCTTTACTGTTTTCAATATTTAATACTAAAAAATCCTAGGATCTTAATCCTAAGAAATGACAAAACTAGATATAATTATTACGGTAATCATAATTTTTCTTTTTTCCTTAGAAACTTATTAAAAAAGAACACTGCTTGATTAATGCAGTTGCTAAAAGATTGTCACTCAAAGTAGCATTGCGTTTGATTTTGTCTTTTATTTACAATTCACCAGTACAAATATATTTCGCATTGAAACATTGCAGTAGCAAAATAATGCTGAATAAGATGTTAAAAATACTATGTATTTAAATTATAACATATGGGATATATAAAATATTAAGTTGAGGGTATAGGACATGGTGTGCAAAGTGATGTAAAATTGCTATCACGCGAATTCGTCACGCAAGTAGAACTCGCAAGCGTAAGTCAGACGCTAGGCTTGCGTTTCTGCGAACGCATGACTGTCAACGACAGTGTCTACTCGAACAACTGTTTCTGCAACAGCGACGACTGCTTCTGAGATATCGTTCTTAGTAGATTTTCGAAACACCGTTAATACTGAATTTGGAGTAATTGCTTCATGAGAACTGTCTTAACGAAGAACACGATTGTATAAGACGATCTGGCACAGATCTACCTTCGGAGTGATAGTAAATCTGTCCTGTGCAGCTGAAACTGTCTGGAAGGTGACTTACTTGTTTCATTCAACAGAAATAATTAATGCGATCGCGACGGTTAATTATTTAATGAGGTCTCTTCTAACTGAGAATACAGTTTGTTAAGTAGAAAGTCCTCTTTCAGATCACACATTAATCACTTGCCGGACAGATGATTTATTAGTCACACTATTTGGCAAATTAGGTTCATAGCGGGACGAATGTTTCGAACATTCTTGTAATTGTTGGAGGGGGAATTTATACCACTAAGTGGAAGGTTCCTGCACAAGTTAAACATCAGACGTCAGGCAAATCCCTCTTCCACTATTTAAACTTGTACAGCGTTTAAATCTTTGTTTATTCCCGAGTGGAATTGTTAGTAATCGTTTCTCTCTTTCCGAGGGAAAACTAAGTAGTATGTTCTTATTCGAGTCAAACACTCGGCCCTTTAGACTAATTATCGTTTTAGATGCTCTGTTTGAGATGTTGTAAAGTAACAAAAATAATGGATTGCCAAATAATTGTTTCAGAAATATTTTTAATCACTGCATCTATAATTAAATTATGTAGTAATTAGAATAGTCTCGTATATGCCAAGTATCCAGACGAATTTTGCCACTATTTCTATTCATTAGTCTTATATTTCAATTGCTAGAATAGCAAAGATGGAATTACTGTTGGAGAAATTACAATAAAAGAAAACTGCAAGTAGTATAAGTCCTTTACTGGCCAGAAATAGCAGATAAGTCGCCTGTGCTGTTTCATTTCGGTTCAACGACCTTTAATTCGCCAAATAAACCCAGGTACACGAAGATTTTATTATCTGAAGATACTTCGCGTTCTCCAGCGATAATTAAACGCCATAAAGTTCTTATTTTACGCGTAGAATTCCGCGGTCTCGTAACCCAGTCGAATCCGGTAGTATCATGCGATTAAGCTCTCGTTTCCCGGTAATGATTCTATTCGGACAGAGCTTATTTTCCGTGATCCCTGCCGGAATACTCGGTGAAGAACCTAATATTGGTGAATGAATTTCCGCGTGGCCACGAACAATACAGTTTCGTGATCCATGTACGATCGCGTGCTAGTTTTAATGTCTGCCTGGAGAATCTCTGTTCTTTATTACACCAGCGTACCGCGGCGCGGCGGCGTGTCCGTTATTTCACCTAACCGAGGGATGTTACCTCGTTATCAACGCGATTGTGCGCAGTCACGTAGTTTCCGAACGAAGTGTCCGGAGATCCCGAGCTGATGATAGTTGCGAGACGCTAGGTAGCCGTGGTTTGATACTTTCGCCGATCAGGACCGCGGAGTCTTCGGGCTCTCTTCGAACAGTTTCCACATCGAAAGTTACCTACCTTCTAGCCCGTGAAACCCAGACTTCTTTTCAAGCAGTTCCTAAGTGGATTAGAAACGAATTGCTTTGTGAAAACACCTGCCTCACCGCGAACATCTCTCAGAGACTTTGATACGATGCAGGTTGAAGGAAGAAAGTGAAAAGACACCGTTGATATGATTTATACTCACATTAACGTGTTCATAGTGATTATTATAATCCAAACATTTTTTTAACTGTATAATTTATCAATTTTTGGTAAGGAAATATGTTTTGTTCATTTAAATGGAGGCTGAGATATGTTCTTGTGTTTTTGGATAACAATTCTTTCAGTTGTTATGCTCAGAAAAATGTTGAAAGTCGCTGCTGTTTGAGCGATTTTTTATTACTGATCTTCCCAGGGCCAGGATGAAATAAAAATTGCAGTCATGTTAGTTTTAATCACACTTCATATTAATTTGTAAGAAAATACCGAAGAATTGCGTATTATCATGTCAATTATTAAAATACATTAATATAGGAGTGCAGAAAAGCATTTAGTCTACCCCGTCTGACCAATGCTCGGTTATTCTACTGAAGTTATAGAATACCTCTAATTTCTTCATGCTTTAGAAATAGTCAATGAAATAATCAATTTTTGAATAAATGACGAATCAGCAGTCTTGATTTCGCTCAGAAATATAACCCATTGGATCACAAACTTTTCTGCAAATTTCCATTTTTATATACCACTTTAAAAACCAGGATTTTGAAAGAATTCTGGTTATAATACAATAATTGCTCAAACTATATTACAGTGCAAAGATTACATTTGTTTTCTATGTGACAAATAATGTTGCCTGCAGCATTGCTATACATTAAATTGCAATTGCCACGCATCGATGTTTCATAGGAGAATAAAAAGGATTCAAAATACCAAAGCTTGCATTTAAAACATGATTATTTTAATACCACATCGTTAATTTATATTTATTATATTTATTTTTAATATTTTAAATCTTTGTTCAAAATAGCTTTCGTACTTTTGTAAAAATTAACGTTTCCACTGCTTGAATTTGCAACACCTTTTCGACCATTAGGTTGCATTAGTATTCCGAGCAATTGACGTTTCTGGAACAATTTATTTCCCACAAAACAGCTGGCTGGTGGTCATTGTATAACATTGTTGCAGCCGAGTTTATTTCTTTAGGTGGATAGCTATTGTAAACCGTGGTTTCTTGAACGTGCTTTACGTTTGAATAAACAGGCAGCCCGCAGAAACGAAGGATAAGCACGCATTTATTTCGTCAAGTCGTTTCACTGTGAGTTCCACCGAAAAATGTTGCGAACTGTACAAAAGGAATCGTATAAATATTGCGCGCATACAGAGTACATTGGTATGCTGGATGAATGTGAAACAAACTGGAATATTTTATTAACGATAGAGCAGAGGCGGAGACGGGGACACTCTGACATGAAAGAAATCAGAAAGGAGAACGTATTCGGCGAGGTAGCTTTCGCAGTGAATTATTACTGTCTGTCGTGGTCGCCTTTTTCTAAGCAACAATGTTACCTGGAAGAATGCTGCACCCTGAACTTATGGTTTAATTTGCATTCGAAGAATGGCCCTGCCGTGCCCAGACACTTTTCAATTACTTAAAGGACTCGGCAGAGTTGCAATGAAATATACAATTATACGGGTGTACTTTTTTGCTGAATGTCGACATTAAAAATTCATGCACTGCATAATTTCACACGGTTTCGTTGAATGCAAAATTTAATGTTTAAATGTAGAAGAGGAGTTCATTCATCAACTTTATTTATTCCAACGGTAACTACAAATCTCTGCACTGTCCAAATCTTTCCTAAATAATCAATACATTATCTATTGTAAATAGTCAATAAATTATTTTAAATAATTATTAGACAATATGAAATAAGCGTTACTGATGATTGTATTTTACTCTCCAAAATTTCTGTCGACTACATACGCATAATAATAATAGTACAGCGTGTATGAAAATTATATGTCACGACTACCATAGCAGGGTTCTATACCTCTGGATCGGTGGAGATCTGTTAGAAAAATAGTTCGCAAATTTGTACTTCACCCTTTTTTCAAGGTCAACATATTTTTGTATTGCATCGTATAGTACTCGTCGCATGGAACAAAAATCTCAAAGACACCATGGGTCTCAAGTCAAACATTCTCTTAAAAAACAACTTTAAAGTTTTGTAAATTGTTTTATTCCACATGTCTACAGGACCTCCCAAGATGATATAAATGCGGAGGGAGTGATTCTACATGAGAAAATAAGTCTAAAGTATAGAATAATTTTTTTTCATTTGACGCCTCGTTTTCCAGAAATTGGAGTTTGAAAATCCGTCAAGATCGCGTTCCTAGCATTTGTAAGTAGTACATCAACTAGGTAATGAACAGACGCGTCAAATATTTCATATTCGATATAAAACGCGTTTGCCGAATTTCCAAACTGTATTTTCTCGAAAACGAGGCGTTAAACGAAGAAGATTATTTTATACTTTAAACTTATTTTCTCATGTAGAATTACCCTCTGCACATTTATACCAACTTGGGACACCCTGTAGACATGTGGAATAAAGTAGTTTATGAAACTTTAAAGTCGTTTTTCAAGAGAATGGTTGACTTGAGACCCATGGTGTGTTCCTTGTGACGAGTACTACACGATGCAATACAAAAATGTTGATCTTGTAAAAACGGTCAAGGACAAATTTGCGGACCATTTTTTAAACAGATCTCCACCGATCAAGAGATATAGAACTCTGCGATGGTAGTCGTGACATATAATTTTTATACACCCTGTACATACACTTTAAAGCATTGGACATATTAAAAAGATTTGAGAAAATCAGTGTATCAGTTTCTGCCAAATATAATGATTAAAAGGAGAGAAATTTTTAGTTGGCTCCTGTGTCTTGTAATCAATGCAAACATTTTTTTATTTTGCATAACGATCCGCAGTCTACTCAACACACTTCACATAAACACCCCTGTGCCGATCGGTAGCTCAACGGCCCGACGGGACCGCTTCCAAGATCCCATGATAAATCTGTAGGAGGCTAAGAGTTTCCGCGACACCATCCTTCGATTCCGTTTGAATTGCGTTGACGCTCATATACTTATTATACACCACCAGTGCGAATTCCAAGCAGCGGCTTTTAATTCTGAGCACGCTGAGCACGATTTTTCGAAGGCTCTTTTTTCCCCGGTCTCTAACGGGTTCTGCTATTTTTCAGTAGAATAGTTCCACATGGAGCGGAATTTATCGTGAAGCGTTGTTTTTTGGTGAAACAAGAAGCATTTGCCCGGGTCCTGATTGTCACGATAACGGAGAGACCGTGGTCGGTGAAAAATACGGTCGATACTTCAGCGAGAAATTTGATGCTGATTTCCCAAACGGCTCGGCTAAGCTTCCCCCTTTGTTATCGAGCAGGCTTTTTTGTCGGGGCAGGAATTTATGAAAGCCCAGGGTACTTGTTGCTTTTGTTGGCTCAGCCGCCATGACGTCGAGCCTCACCGCTTGTACCCCCTCGGTATTTAATAGTGAAACCTGATTGTGTCATTAAATATTTCTCGGCAGAGTAACGAGTGGAAGTCACGGTGCTAATTTAAGGGGGCGTATATTGATCGGCGAACTTTTCCGCTTTGTGGTCTGCCCTTCAGCAGTCTTACTCTACTTCCATTTTATTCAAACTGAATCTATCGAGAGCAAGGAAATTTCGAGGTGTTTTAAACCAGTTCAGTAATTGAAATTGTTTCCTTTCCGTTCACTGTTTCAAGCAATTACGGGAAATAATCTGTGACTGATTAATGTGTGGTTTTACTACTTTCTCGAGTCTTTCGATGTTTTAATTTTCTGATTGCTGCAAGATCCGAGGCAAATCATACTCCACGGATTGTCAGGATACGTAAATTATTATTTATAGTCTCACGGTCAGCACATTCGTGTGAATTAGTAACTAGGTGTGACTAGTGGAGGAGTATTTGGTATTAGGTAATTGAAATTATTTCCTTTCCGTTCACTGTTTCAAGCAATTATGGGAAATAATCTGTGGCTGATTAATGTGTGGTTCTACTACTTCCTCGAGTCTTTCGATGCTTTATTAATCTGATGCTGCAAGATCCGAGGCAAATCATTCTCCACAGATTGTCAGGAAACGTAAATTATTATTTATAGTCTCACGGTCAACACATTCGTGTGAATTAGTAACTAGGTGTGACTAGTGGAGGAGTATTTGGTATTAGGTAATTGAAATTGTTTCCTTTCCGTTCACTGTTTCAAGCAATTATGGGAAATAATCTGTGGCTGATTAATGTGTGGTTTTACTACTTCCTCGAGTCTTTCGATGTTTTAATTTTCTGATTGCTGCAAGATCCGAGCCTAATCATTTTCCACGGATTGTCAAGAAACGTAAATTATTATTTATATTCTCTCAGCCAGCACATGTGTGTGAATTATTAACTGGGTGTGACTAGTGAAATGATATTTTGTATTAGGTGATTGAAATTGTTTCTTTTCCGTTCACTGTTCCAAGCAATTATGGGAAATAGTCTGTGGCTGATTAATGTGTGGTTTTACTACTTCCTCGAGTCTTTCAATATTTTACTTTTCTGATTGCTGCAAGATCCGAGGCAAATCATTCTCCACGGATTGCCAGGAAACGTAAATTATTATTTATACTCTCGCAGTCAGCACATTCGTGTGAATTAGTAACTGGGTGTGTCTAGTGGAAGGATATTTCACTTAATCCGTCTTAACGAATGCTGTTGGCAGAGAATTATCTCCTTATGCTGAACTTCCCGCAGGAAATGTATGAATGTAGTTTTAGTACGTCCTACTTGATCCTTTTCACTGTCGACTTATATTTATAGTTAAATGCAATTTATTTTCTGTACGACTGCTAGACATTTACTGTGGCATCATATCGTTTGGATTGTTAATAGTTTCATGACTTGAAATTGGTTGTTTCGCAACGGAAGAAGGAGAACGTCCGAATACCTCTGACTAGTCGTGAATTCTACAATTTGATCCTTTGTAACGAAGGTCTCTGTTATGGTATCGCTGAGACTCTTCCGCAAAATTTCTCACTGGATATTGTTAACCATTGTTCGTCTGTCTAGCGCGGGACAATTCTGCTTAATCCTTTGTAACGAAGGCCCCTGTTATGGTTATGCCGTGACTTTTCCGCAATAATTCTCACTGGATATTTTTAACCGTTGTTCGTCTGTCTAGCACGGGACCATTCTACTTAATCCGTTGTAACGAAGCCATTTTTTAGTCATTGTTAAACCTTCGTAACATTTTTCGCCGTTTCGTTCGTTATGCAAAAATGGCGGTGACTTCAAATATCTTTGTTAAATATACACAATCCTGGAGCAATTAACAAATAAAATAGAATTTTATTTAATTTCATTTTCTCTACAATTTCCACACAAATACAAATTCTTTTGCAAATGTTTCATTGATCTGTGCATTGCACATGAGCAGCAACAATTTTGCTTAATATTTTAGACAGCCGTACAATTTAATCAAGATCCTAATTACGAACCATCGCGTAGCGTGACGATTAACCAACGTCATTACGCGAACAGAAAACATCTAACCTGCCCATTTTTACTCGCTACAAATCACGTGCAGTTAGACTGCGTGTCAAATCCGATGGCGTGACATCGATAATCCATAAGCTCGCTAAGTATACACATTCCTGATACATTACCGATATGATCGTCCGGTTTGACAAACTATGATAGGGTCGACTTTTCTGTCGATTTTTCCACTATCTCGAACATAACCCTTATATCAATCCTTAAGTACCTCAGCACCTCCGTACCATTTGTCTTTGAAACTTCGTACATGCTCATGTTCACAAATAAAATTTATCCAGCAGCCACCATTTGAAAAATGGAAGAAGGGTAACAGAGTATTCTTAAATTTATCTTTTAAATTTTGAACGTTTATCTAATTTATAAATTACTTTAATTCTATAGAATCGCACATGATTTTGTTGAGAAATAAAATTTGTGTGCCGGTTTGGATTCTGCAAAATGCTAGAAGAGTTTAAAAGAATATTCTCAGATTTATCGTTTAACATTTCGATGTTCATTTCACTGTAAAATTTCTTTAATTTTATGGAATCGTACATGCTATGGTTGAATAATAAAATTTGTGTACCGGTTTGGATCTGCAAAATGCTAGAAGAGTTTAAAAGAATATTTTCAGATTTATCGTTTAACATTTTGATGTTCATTTCACTGAACAAACTTCTTTAATTTTATGGAATCGTACATGCTCTGGTTGAGAAATTAAATTAGTGTACCGATTTGGATCTGCAAAATGCCAGAAGAGTTTAAAAGAATATTCTCAGATTTATCGTTTAACATTTCGATGTTCATTTCACTGAATAAACTTCTTTAATTTTATGGAATCGTACATGCTCTGGTTGAATAAGTAAATTTGTGTACCGGTTTGGATCTGCAAAATGCTGGAAGGGTTTTCAAGAAAAGGGTTCGTTTGCATCTGAGTTACAAAAGTAAACGCTAAAACTACTCTAACCGTTTCAGCAAACGCGTCCCAGAAAGTTTTCGGTATTGACAAAGAACTTGAAGACGGCCGTCAGTGATTAATAACTGCAATGTTGCGCAGTGTAGATCTACCTCGGACCGTGTAATCCTAACCGGACAGACCGGGCAAACAGCCGAAATATGCGCGAACCGCTGATAAATGCCGGTTATTCATATGTCACGGCGAAACCATGGCATTTCCTGTGCATTTGTATTCGGTATTTACGACTGGCCGGCGTTTTGGCCGAGGACGAATGTGTGGCAGCGGCTTCCGAGATCCTGAAAGATGACAACGTGACGTACGGGCCGCTCCTATTAAATAAATTCGTGAACCGTGAGCCGGCCAACACGTGACATTTGCGATCAAATCGTCCGAAACATAGACAAACGCCATCCTTCGGCGTTTCGCGGTCGCACCGAAGCACGTGCACCTATCAGACCCCAGACTGCTAGTGTAAATTTCTGCTTAACGATAGTGCATGCTGCCAGGTAGCCGAATCTTACGCGAGATGAATTCAATCCGTGTGTGCCCATCGTCCCAACGGATTTCCGACGGAATCCGTCGTTGGAATATTTGAAACGTCGGGTATCGATCTAGTTTGGTAGTTTGGTCGATGAGATGTTAAGTGGTTTCGGAGATAATATTCAATTTTTCATGGTAAGATTCAGCGCCATGTCACCCATATCTGGGTGACGGAATTATTTATACAGAATTGAAAATTAATTTTTACGTTGGTAGATTGAGAGTACAAAATTTCCTTACGATCTGAGGAATAGAAGAGGTTTGAAGCAGTAATTAATATCACAAAACTAAACTTCTTAAGTTTTGTTTTATTAAATATATTGCTTTCATTTTGTGTAATTTTTATGATTGTGGAGTGGGCGCTGAACGTGTTAAAACAGGACACCGAAATAACTCGTGTATTTTTAGAGGAAAATGCCTCAGACCATACTTATTTCGTATCGAGGGGCTGATCATCCGATGTTATTAAGTTTTTGATTGGTGGAGGCGTCAAGGAGATATGAAGGTCAACTCTGTTTCTTTTTAAATGAAACAGTATGTTTTTTTACTTGCATTCCGATAGAATATTTCAAGAC
The DNA here is from genome assembly GCA_913789915.3 of Sphecodes monilicornis. Classification (NCBI taxonomy): domain Eukaryota; kingdom Metazoa; phylum Arthropoda; class Insecta; order Hymenoptera; family Halictidae; genus Sphecodes; species Sphecodes monilicornis. Next base: position 9,579,509 of record OU565297.1, on the reverse strand, counting down.
AAATACGATGATCTATTATTGAGGTCATTCAAGGTCATTCAAGGTCAACTGCAAGAGAAAATAAATTATCTCAAATCACTCTTCGAATACATTATTTATCTTTATTCTACTGAATGTCGCAAAAATCATTTAGAATTTTGACTAGTTATACGATTACAGATCAATTTGGCTTAGGTCCTTACAGACTCAAGTATTGTGTGGCTGAACAGGGCAGGGCTATTCTTAGTTCTGTTTTATATGGTCTAACGTCTTCCCCTAATACAGGTGTAGTCTACTGATCTTCTTACGAGGTCTGGCTTTACTCGACAGACTAGCACAGGTCCATTCTACTCGTGTCTCTCCATTAGCTATGTATTCGGCCTGACTTGGTATAGGATATTCCACTGAATCTTCTATATCGTCGCAAATTCTGACAAATATTGGACTGCAAATATTTATGCATTTGTGGCATCTGTAGGTGAATAAACTTTATATTTCCATTAACTTTTATTAAAATTAATGGTGCTCTTATTTTATTTCTAGCGTTAAAAATGGTGGTCAGCGAAACAAAATTTTTCTTGTCTCTAGTTCTTAACAATCTCAATCTATGAAAATAATTTGCAGAGTTTGTGTGTCAGACATGTGCTTGATTACTCTACTTAATATTCACAATGTATTTAGTATTCACTTTACTTTCAAATCACAATGTGATCTTTACTGTCAAATCACAATGTGAACTTTACTTTCAAATCACAATGTGAACTTACTTTCAAATCACAATGTGAACTTTACTTTCAAATAACAATGTGAACTTACTTTCAAATCACAATGTGAACTTTACTTTCAAATCACAATGTGAACTTACTTTCAAATCACAGTGTGAACTTTACTTTCAAATCACGATGTGAACTTTACTTTCAAATCACAATGTGAACTTACTTTCAAATCACAATGTGAACTTTACTTTCAAATCACAATGTGAACTTACTTTCAAATCACAGTGTGAACTTTACTTTCAAATCACGATGTGAACTTTACTTTCAAATCACAATGTGAACTTACTTTCAAATCACAATGTGAACTTTACTTTCAAATCACAATGTAAACTTTCTTGTCTATTATCACTGTCTTGTGATTTTTCTATTATGTTTAATCACTGGCACACAATTCCTAGCATTGTAATTGTGATTATACTACTATAGGCATATTGGTAGTATTAAAAGCAAGATAAAAATTTCTTAATTAATGGAGACAAAGAATTTCTGTTAAATTTTACAGATTCGTCAAGAGTATTAACGTTCTATCTACCGGAAGCCTATTAATAGGCTTTTCGATAATTGTCCTGTACCAAAGGGAAACTTAATAATCTTCATTCACTGAACAGATTACGTTATGGAGGGTGAGTCGTTGATTTATAGTTAAAGTTTCTGTTCTTGTAAAAGGATTTATTAGAAAGTCTTTAGCCACGAGCCGTAGACTTTCAGAAATTATGGATTAATCGCCGGTTGATAATGTGTTGATTACATCATCAAGATCGAAGGGAAACATTATATGCATCGTCAGTCTAGTACCAAGCATAATCTACTTGATAATTCCGAACGTCAGAATCCGTGCAATCACGTCGGATTAATTATCTCGGTAGCTGCAGCAGTATTATTCAGCCTTGATATTACACGTGCGTTCGTGCACAGTGGCGAGGAATTTAAATTTCCTGGTGGCGGTAATTCAAGTTTTGCGGCAGACGAAATGTTATCCAGAACCGACTGAATCGCTATACTTTCTCGACACGTCGTTTTGCCGAGTTTACGACGTTCGATTATCGTGGACGCCAGGAATTGCAGTTGAAGTTGGATGCATTGGATGCTGAAGGATAACGATGGAAATGTACAACGTGCGCGCTACTGCCATCTATTTGGAAAACGGATAACAATATATTACGTTGGACTTCCAACATTTTTCTGCGCTGGAATATTTTAAAAGGTATCTTTTGCTTCACGAGCATCTATTGCTAGCGAACCTTCTGGCTGCAAATAGTTTTTGTCGCTTCTTTTTGCATTAGGTTGTTGACAAAAAACCATCTCACTAAATTAGATCATTAGAGAACACGGTTTATAGCTGTGAATATTTAAGATTTCGAAACAATTACAATTCATCGGAATTGCAGAGAGAATACTAATAGTTACAACTACATTTTCTAGATCCGTGCCAGTTGTGTATGTGTATATGTTTCAATGGGAATAGTAAGATTAAATATTCATATAATAGGATCAAATATATTTATTAACTAATTATGAGGATTAAATGTAATTATTAATTGATCAGCAGGATTGAAAGGATTAAAATGCAAGGCTGTAATAATTGAACTCAATTGGCAAATTACTATACTGTTTGCACATATAAATGATACATTAGTAATATAAATAAACAGTTTACGTCTGTGCATTTAAAGCTAATACTACTGAATGCAACATTTAATACATTTCATGAAGTACAAGAATGAATTAATAATTTTCAGAAGCTCACAAAGTGTCTACATAAATTTTATTTTTATCGGTTAACGTTTGAGAGAGTAGACCACATTTCTCCATGTAAGTTGCAGATGAAAAATTAAACATTTGAAAAAGTTGTATAATCAAACGCCCGCCATTTCACCAACGATCAATATTTTGAAAAGTATCCTGGGCACTTCTCTAGATTAAATAGAAGAAAGTATCTAGGTGAGATGGAAGGAAAGTATGAAAGTCACTTGTGCCATCGCAGAGTGGTCCGTACAAAACCTTCAACTGCCGCCATTTTGTCAAACAAAAAAGAACTAAAAAAAATATCCTTGAACACGTCAAACTTCATAAATTGAAATATCGATAAAAACTTTTTAATTCAGCCTTCCATTTTATGAATAAAAATGAATCAAATTCTACACGAATTACTTTCAAGGCAGAAAATAGCAAATCCGGTCTCTGTAAGACGACTACATTTGGAAGACCTAAATTCATTGAAGCGTTGTTCAGTTCAGTAAGTTCGATCACAAACCACATTGCGGAGATGCCTTATACACAGATCCTGTGTCCTTTCCCTGCGTACTGCCGCCACTTCGGGAAACTCTAATAAAATTCTCAACATTCTCTTCGTCCAGCTAGCACGGCTGTGCGCGCTCCGCTTAAAATTAAACAATTCCTCAATCATCCTGTTCACGATCGAACAACGTCGCAGCGTGGTCCCGTTGCTTTTAAATCATTCGAACACGATCCATCAGCCAAGACACACTGGAAGACCCAGTGTGATACGAATCGAATCGTCGACGGGCACGTTATCGAGCCAATTTATTTCCCAAATCCGTTCGTGGCTTTTCCCCAGTGAATAATAGGCGAGAGTGGTCAAATATGAAACACTATTTTAGTTTTAGAACGACCGCTTTGCAAATCTATCGCTACAAATAAAATGTTTTGATAGATACCCACTTTACGTTCGACGATATGAAAACATTATTTAAAACGAGCAAGTACAATTCAAGACATTGAATTGATTAACTTTTGGACGACTCGGAGCATTCTTATAACCATAAAATTTACGACGTTTACGTTAATTAATTTTCTACATATATTTTTTAAAATTCATTTTGGAAGCTACCTCTTGTATACACATTTTCTTTCCATCGTTTCTAATGTAGCAATTGTTTTGTTAATTCGCCAGAAACTGAGAAATTGGATGTCGATTTTCATACTCCGTTAAAAAGTTCAAAAAGTTAGTCAACTTTTAATTCATTTGTCAGATTTTGTATAAATCCGCAGTGGATCATTATGCAATATAAATAGCTTGTGCACTGATGTCAGGGAGCAGGAGTTGAATAAAAATGTATTTGGGCAACTTATCGTTTTATCAGTATGATAAAAGTTATGTGACATCATTAAGGTATTTTCATGTTTTCAGTATATTATTCTGTACGATTTCAATTTTTTCAAAATCTTGTTTGCACGTCATTTAGTTAATCGATGTTCTGACTTGCTACGACAAAATTCAGTTGTTTAATTTAACCTTTTGCACTCGAATGGTGACTCTGAGTCACCTGTAAAAATTGCCACACTATTATTCAAAACAGTCTTCTTATAATCAAATGCGTCTCTATTCTATAAATTGCTAAAAATTTAACTATTGTATGAGAAAGCAAGTTTTGTTTCAGGTGCACAATCTAAAAAAGATACATAGAATAAAAATGTTCTAGATTGATTTTGGTATTGTATGTATTTATTTAGTGTTCACTTTCGGGTTACACGGAGATTGATTTTGGTATTAAGATTGCTTTCGAGTGCAAAGGGTTAAAGGACGTTTGAATACTTTTGTGAGACACTGTAGAGTTCCACTGTAACAGTATCTCGTACATGTTCATTATCTTTTACGCAGCCAACGTCGTCTCGCGTTCTGTGAAATCGTTCCCAGGGTTCTGTTAATCGCGTTTTTCTTCGGTTGAAATAACAGAGGGCTGTTACCACCCTTAGCCACAACCCCAGAGCTAGGATTGTGTAAATGGGCCAAAGGCTCCTGTCAGTATACCGGTGGTGAGTGTCCTTCGGCGGTCTGGAGTGTATTTCAGGGCCTGTTGACGAGCAAAGGATCTTCTTCGCTCTCCGCTGAAGAAAACGTTCTGTTCAATGAGCAGGCTACTGGGTCAGATCTTCCGCGATATGTAGGCTCACTCGATTTCCGGGTATCTTGGAACGTTGCGTTGCTGCTAACGGATTTTTCCATTGGAGGAAAACTCGGATTCAAAAGCAGTGAAAATACATAGTCGATTTCAGGGAATTTTAACACTAGGTTCGCAGGACCCGTCAAAATTACGAGTTCTAATATTTATTATTTGCGACTGTTGAGATTATACACATGAATCCATGAAGAATTATTCCATACATTTTTTTTTACATCTTGAATGACAAACGATTTGGACAGATACATACTTGTTATTTTTATGAAGTAATATAATGTAGTCGCTGTTAGTGCTCCGTAAACTAGGGGTGTGCGAGTACCCGTAATTTACGAGCTGAGCTGAACTCGATTCGATTGCTCGAGCCGAGTCGAGCGTTTGAATTTTCCGAGCTACTTGAAATCGACGAACTGCTTGAAAAGAATGCGAGCTACTTGAAAAAATCAACTGGCTCGAATATTCGAGCCCCCGTAAAACTTCGATTTACTCGAAAATTAATTTTCTGCTCGAAATTTTTCGAATTACACGAATATATTCAAGCAGATCTTTAACTTTTGAGTTACTCCTAAAAATTCGAATTGCTCGAGTTACTCGAACATTCATATCTTTGCTATGAAATAATATTCTAACTATAAGGAAGAAAAATATGACGCTAATTTAAGGCTTCTGTTTTATTTTCATGTTTTCATGAAGAAAACATATTCAAATTTTTACGAGTAACCCGAAAGTTAAAGATCAGTTCGAGTATATTCGAGTAATTCGAAAAATTTCGAGTTGAAAGTCCATTTTCGAGTAAATCGAAATATTCGAGCCGGTTGATTTCTTTAAGTAGTTTGCATTCTTTTCAAGCAGTTCGATTTCAAGTAGCTCGGAAAATTCAAATGCTTGATTCGACTCGACGGACCGATCGTTACACGACTCGAAATTCGAATACTCGAATAAATCGAGTACTCGCACACCCCTACCGTAAACCTAGTTTCAATGGCATGTATGTAAAGTATGGTATCAGAACTTGCAATGACCTATCAGGAGTTTCAAAGATTTATTAGTTTTTCAGTCCTCTAATATGAATAATATTTGCATTTTCTTCTTTTAATAGAAAAAGGCAGTATATGAATTGCATGGTTTTATAATTGATTGAGGAATATTTTAAATGTACTCAAAACAAAATGTAACAACGACGAATAATATTTTTATACTCGGAATTAAAATTTTTCTGAAGAGCATTTCTCTAAAAAAAGAGAAGATTTATTTATAAATGCTACGTTGTAGTTTGACTGCTATATTTTCAAGTATCTCGCTAAAAGCGATGTATGTGACCCAATTAATTGTGTGACTTCGTATATAATTATTTGTGTTTATACGTAAGTAATAGAATATTGAAGAGGGTGTATTTGTTTTCCGCAGTAATTTGTGGCAATTTCGTCATATTCGAAATTGACTTAGTATTAATAAGGTAAATACAAACATGGTGGAAAACAGGCGGGTATGTGGTAAATGGATAGCAAACGCAAATGATGATTATTTTTATATTAACGATCTCGTGGCTGTCGGATTGTCTAATTTATTGCTTTTAAAAGCTTTGCGTTATGAAGTGCCATTTTATGTGAATTATCCATTACAATGTATGTATGTATGTTTATTTCTTGTTCCCTTTACGGGTTACAAGGAGACCCCGTTTCCGTTACAAATATCTTATTTCATTTGATCTATGGTTCTTACAACTAAAATTATTTATACTATATACATCTATACTATATTATATACACTATATACACATCGTATCTTTTTTCTTTTTTTCTTCGCACTCACTCTCTTTCTCTCTCTCTCTCTCTCTCTCTCTCTACTTCGTACTTTCCTTCTTGTTTCACCTTTCTCTCCCTGTCTAATTTTTTCATTATTCATCCATTACAATGTAAAAGTTAGCAATTCGTGAGTCAATATTTTATTGCTGCATCCATCCACTTCGAAGAAAAGAAATCTTGACTGAAATCGACTCAGACATTACCTCGAAATTTAATTCTGAAATATTCTGAAATAATGTTACTGTCACATTGTTATAAAAATAGTAAAAAACTTGTTGATGTGATATTTACTGGGTATATAAAATGATATATTTCTGAATGTAATATTTTTTTTGAGAATGTTTTCCAAAAATTATTAAATTTAATCAAAAATAGATTAAATCAAATCATTTTTAACAGTAATATTATTGTAATGAAATGGTAATATCCCACGTGATCCGACCGCGAAACTTTCGACCAGAAGAATAGGTAAGATTCATTTATAGACGTTGTTACTCCGAACCGCTCTTGCCTTTTTAAACGAAATAATGCGTTTCCTCTTTACGGTCTGATGGAGTTTTATGATACCACATCCTCGTACAACGTCTCTGGAGTTTTTATCACACCGTAGAGAAGGAAGCATATTATTCCATTACAAAAAAAAAGCGAAGATGCTCGTCGTATCTTAAAAGCATCTTCACTTGCTGCGAACTTTTCAACGAGGTTCCTTTTTCACGTTCATTTCTATAATTTTATAAGTTCGAAATTGTGTTTAATTTTTCAACTGCAAGTTTATACAGCAATCTTCCGAACCTAAAAACAATACACTTAGAATCGTTCTTATTTTATAAATATATATTTTACTGATACAGAGACTGATACACGAATTTAAAATTGTTTGCATCAATTCAACGAAATAAAAGTTTAATGTTGAAAATTGTATAAAAATATCCTTAAATTCTCCTGGCAGTTTTAATTTTTTATATTGAAAAATTCCTCCATTTTTTTATAAATTTTTAAGATTACTAATGACATTGAATCAGTAGGTAATAGAGAAGACTGAATACGAATTATTTTAAAAGATTTTTAAAGAACTACTGATTTGTGTATAATTTTACGTCTTGGGTAAGAAGAGTTCTTTTTCTTCTCGAACATTGAGTGCTTCGTAAAGACAGATATCGATATTATAATTCCTTCTGAAGTAATTCAACAGTAATAACTTTCTATGTGTAGAGGAAAGAAATAGTCTGCAACCTCATATGAGATTCTTAATTTTCATTTCAAATGTCGTGGTTCCACGCTGGCGACTCTGGAAGCGTCTATAATATTTAGAATCCTAATTCCAGGGAAGACTTTCTCGAATACCCTGATTTATTTGGGAGAAAAAGGTGGTCCGATTCATTCAAGTATCGGAGTGCCATAAGGGAATCGAGTTTCACGCCGATGGAATCTTATTAAATATTTTATAGCGGTCTCGGGAGCAGCTCCAGTATCCTTTTGACGATATCGTTTCTGAAAATGTTGCCTCGCCAGACACATGGGATCTATTCAAACGGTCACGTGATAATGGTTCGCGCGTGGAATAAATTCACGCCGCGAACACGATCCCCTTTCACCGTGTTATAACGCCTGCGAACGAAATCTCGGAGGAATGGCGGGATTCTACTTTCTGTCGGCCGTTTTAAAAAGGGCCAGATAACACACGGATCGTCTCTACCGCCTCTCTCTCTCTCTCTCTCTCTCTCTCTCTCTCTCTCTCTCTCTCTCTCTTGCTCACTCTGCCCCCCTCGCTCATGGTTTTGCGAACTTTCGCCTCGCTCCGACTGGAATCCTGATCTTCGTCGCCATCGTGGATTGTGATATTTTCATTCGCCATCGCTAGGATTTCTCCTATGAGCTCACGCGATCCTCAAACTCGTACGATTCTACGCCGGAATGCCCCAGAACCGAACATCTTTGCATTCTCATCGATTTTACGAATTCTTTGCAACCAGGAGAATCCGTTCGTCTTCATTGTTATATTGGTCGTTTCGCGTCACCTTAAAAACCATCACTAAATACTGCTGGAAGTTGAATTATTAGTCGTCTGGACTTTAATGTTTAAGAAAGTTACGCCCTTCTACATTTATTGAAGATTTATTCCCCATTCTTGAAGAGAACAATAGGATTATATTTGCATTCTAAGTAACTGAGAAACGATCAGACACGATGGTAAAGATTCTGAAGAATAATATTGAAAGAATTCATACCGCTTCCAGTAATTAAAAAACGCTTTCAGTAGTTTAAAAGAACAGTAACTCTACTCTAAGTAGAAAAGGCAAGCAATTGCCAGACATCGTGAAAACGTGTCTCAAAATATTATTTCGTAAATACGTTGTATTTCTTTAAAATAGTTGAAGATTTTTTTGGCATTTTTGAAGACATCATCACGGTCGTAATGATGTTCCAAGTAGAAATGGTGAGTAGTGGTCAGACACAGCGAAAACGTGGCTCAAAACATTATTTCGTAAACACGTTGTATTTTTTTAAATCGTCAATGAATTTTTTTGGCATTTTTGAAGACATTATCTCGGTCACAATGATGTTCCAAGTAGAAATTGTGAGTAGTGGTCAGACACAGCGAAAACGTGGTTCAAAATATTATTTTGTAAATACGTTGTAGTTCTTTAAAATAGTTGAAGAATTTTTTTGGTATTCTTGAAGACATCATCACGGTCACAATGATGTTTCAAGTAGAAATGGTGAGTTGTGGTCAGACACAATGATGATGTTCTCAAATATGAATGTTTCACTGAATATTGTTGTTTCAAATCATTGAAGAAGGTGGTTACATTTAACGAAATACTGAAAAGATTGCCATTTTACGTTCAGTAGAAATGGTCGACAATGGTCAGACATGATCTACAACTATCGCAATTGTATTTCCCAAATTCGTAAAAGTCCCAAATGCATTCCGCAATTTCTTACTAGAATCTGTTTTTTATCCAGAGTGTGGGCATCACAAAAGTTTAATGTTTCTGTTAATTTGTAATCGTCCATCATTAGAATCCTGCTTTTTGAATACCAGCAGAAAACGTTAACGTCAGTAGAAGCTACGCTTGTCAGCCATAATAAATTGCCGTGTATAAATTACAGAGGAAAGAAAGGGTTGCAAGAAGAATCGTTTCTCACTTCAACCAAAAAGATTAAAAAAACGAAACGGGGTTCCCTGTCTTCAGGCTGAATTTTCTTGCATTTCCGCAGCGAACGTTAGAAACTATGAGTTGGGTCAACCTGATGAGGGCTTTTTGCATGGTTGGCACGCTTGCTGGTGGAATGCTTACTTTGTTTAATCGTCGTTACCACTATAGCGGAACGTGCTCTGGCTAAGCAGAACTTTTGTGTAATTTTGCGGTTCGATTCGGCACGTAGTCTTTGTCGAAATCTTTATATTACAGGGGAAGAAGATTCTACTGACCAGACAGTTTCACTCCTTTGACCAATTAACTCGAGCACTTCGTTAAAGAATTCTTTTTTTGTTTTTTGAAAGGGATGCTAGAAAATTTTTTTCCTTTCTGGAGAATCTTATCGAAGCCTCGGACGTCCACCGTGGTGATAATTTGGGGTATTTTCAGAAACCTTGATGATCTATGGCTTTTTTTCTGACAATTGAAGTGGTCTAATTTTTATAGGCATTCACTAGTTAAAAGTTTTTCAATTTTTAAAGATATTTAAATTTCTGAACTTAAATCTGAAAATAAATCAAAATACAAATACATAATAAAATTTCCTTGTTTTATAAGAGTATAAAATGCTGTACAGAATAAATTAATAGACACTAGTGCAAAACAAATGGTTACCAAATATTGAACAGAATTGCGGTTGCAAACAGTATCGATTAATGAAAATACAGTTAGATGCACATTTAATATTGAGGATTTATTATTGTCTAGTTTTATGATGGAGCTATGATACTGAATTTTTCATTGAATGCAGAGAGCTTTCCCGTGGAATGTTTGTCTCTCTCGTGTTGTTAAATTGTGTGAACGACCGGCCGAAAGAGGTGTTAGGAAAGTTTTCTATGGCAATGAAACTGCTACGGTGTTCAGCGAGTCGTTTGTCATTCCCGATCTCTGCCTTTGCCAATATTCATCCCTTTCACGAAGTTCAATGTGGGTCACGAAATGTATGCGATCAAATATCCGCCGCTGGAGGAATTGCTGCAATCAACGTCTCAATAAAGGAACACCAGGATCCTTGACCGTTTTTCCTCTTCTTGGCTGGTTTTCCTGGTTTGTCTCCTCACAATCACGAACCTAACTTTCTCAGCAAACTGGCTTCTTCGACGTATTGATTAATATTTCGTGCTTCTATTCCAGCCTGTCCTTTTCACTCCGCTTTAAACAATTGGAAAGTGAAACGACTATTTATGTCTCTGTAACTTCGTGATCGTGTAATATTAGTTTATTTCATAATATAATTGTGATTTCTCTCGATCGAGTTTTGAATTATGTTAAAGAAAATGTTATCGGCGCAAAGGTTCGATCTTCTTGAAATTTTGCAGCAAATTTGCAATTTTATTAATCACCCATCGTTTCGATCGAGGTGTGGATCATTCTCAAGGAATAATGCGTTTGCTGTGCTCCTTAAGAATTTTAACCGTTTCCACACCAAACATCCTTGACATTGACGCAAAAAAAGTCTGGTTGTTTGTAAATGTTTCGCCATCCATGATATAATTGTCATTTCTATCGATCGAATTTTGAATTATGTTAAAGAAAATGCTATCGGCGCAAAGGTTCGATCTTCTTGAAATTTTACAGCAAATTTGCAATTTTATTAATCACCCATCGTTTCGATCGAGGTGTGGATCATTCTCAAGGAATAATGCGTTTGCTGTGCTCCTTAAGAATTTTAACCGTTTCCACACCAAACATCCTTGACATTGACGCAAAAAAGTCTGGTTGTTTGTAAATGTTTCGCCATCCATGATATAATTGTGATTTCTATCGATCGAATTTTGAATTATGTTAAAGAAAATGCTATCGGCGCAAAGGTTCGATCTTCTTGAAATTTTACAGCAGATTTGCAATTTTATTAATCACCCAACGTTTCGATCCAGGTGTGGATCATTCTAAAGCGATAATGAGTTTGCTATGCTAACAGCTGTTAGCAGCTGTTGGGTGATTAATAAAATTACAAATTTGCTGTAAAATTTCAAGAAGATCGAACCTTTGCGCCGATAGCATTTTCTTTAACATAATTCAAAATTCGATCGATAGAAATCACAATGATATCATGGATGGCGAAACATTTACAAACAACCAGACTTTTTTCGGCACAGCAAACGCATTATCCCTTGAGAATGATCCACACCTGGATCGAAACGTTGGGTGATTAATAAAATTGCAAATTTGCTGTACAATTTCAAGAAGATCGAACCTTTGCGCCGATAGCATTTTCTTTAACATAATTAGTTTATTTCGTTCATAAATGGTCTAGATGAATTTTAATTTTTATTCTGCAATAATAATCATGTGAAATAGAAAATGTTGAGCGTGGTTGAATAATATTAACCTAAATGAATAGTTAATTCGAACCCATTCATTTAATCTGACCTACTAGTTTATTCGCAGAGAGTTAACGAAACGATTTTCCTACTATTAATTAGAACATGTTGTGATTTGATCTAATTGCAACTAGAATGATCTGATAATACTTCGAAATGATGAATGCCTCAGTGAATTTAATTGTAATTTGATTTACAGTACGGTGGGCGTTGGATTAACGCTCTAATGCGATATTATGGGGGTGCTATAAATTAGCCGTGGTTGGAAATCAATGAAAATATGAAACTATTAAGTTAATTTTCATTGATCTATAGGATGAGAGTGATGACACTAATAAATAATAGTGGCTTGCGTGGTATCAGGTGCACATAAAGTGGGTGTCAATAGCGGTTTATAAAAGATGAGATATTTCGCAGATAAATCAGTGGATTATTGGCCTGCAGTAGTTTTGCGGTTGCGTGAAATCGATTCGATTTTATTCGATTCGGTGACAACCGGCCCCTAGTTCAATGCGATATGTGCACCCTGTCCAAAGAAATTCCAATTTACACCGAGTATCGAGAATGTGACATATTGGCGAACCGTGTTTAAAAACGGCTGCACCATCGGCTTACCAATTACCTGTGTCAATAATTTTTGCGGCTATCAATGAGGACTGGCATTCGAATATCTGGTTTTTTGCCAGCTAGAGTTGATCAATATAGTCGCAGTATACTCCGTGTTTTATTGGACCAGACTACCATTGACAGTGTGTTTTTCACGTCTCAATAAACCGCGGAATTTCTTCGACCTTCTATATATGACGCCGTAAAAACGAATGCAGCAGTTACATCCCAGATTCTGTTAATTAACAAATACTTCAATAGAGATGTACACAGCCTTTGTTTTATAGATAATTCTACCAAATGTTTCAGACAAATATTCATTTTACATTGAATATAATTGTAGTTGTTAAAGAAATCTTTGTTTTATATTTAATATGTGCAACAATTTTCAACATGACAACGCGTTATATTTAATATTATAAAATCTCTTCGAAACAACTTTGTCTTATGTTTTATAAAACTATTTTTTTTTTTTTGGATTTATTGTACACATTATAGAATTTCTAACGCTATTTGACTACTGGCGAGCAAATCTACTTAAGGCCATCTTTTTCAGACTATTCGACTATTGCATGGACTATCAATACAAGCAATTTTTAGATTACAAATGTAAACGTTAAAAAATGCATATTCCAATGCAATCCGAATCTACTGACTTCGGGCTGTAGCTGCAACAAAATGTCTCCTCAAATTTTATCACAGTACTTAGTCACAATTCAGACTGCCATTAAAAGTGACCATTAAAATCGCGATGTCCAGTGTTTGAAAAAGTCGAAATTTATGAAATAAATTTGAACATGGTGCCGTTGTAAACGTTTTCAGCGTGAAGTTTCAGTTATAAATTGCCTAACATTTCGAGGCAGTGCTTCCAACCCTCCCACAGATACTGCATATACAGGGTGTCCCACATAAATGGGAACACCTAAATATCCGTCGTATTTACAGTTCTATCAGAAAACTTCAGAGGACAAAGTGACACTATTGCAGGGGGCAAATATAATTGTAAAGAAACAAAATTTTTATGCCGTGTTTTTAATGAAATTTTTAGGTCACCGATGTTTTTTTAAATGGAATAGTATATTTTTTTACGATAGCATGATAGGCAATAAACAACTGAATTTAGTGGATACCACCTTTTTGACCTTGAAATGACCTTGAGCCAGAATAATCATGTTGGAGCGGATAAAATGTGAAAGTTTAAAATTTACGTGTTTCAGCAAAGATTACTCGTTGTTTACGGCGGGTTGACCTTTACATATCATAATAAATGTTCAAAATGTTGACCATCCTCATTTATTCAATATTGCAATCTTGCATTAAATGATCTGCAGGCATTGTCGATTTCCTGAGACGTAATTGAAGCACATGCTGCAGTAATCCTTTGCCGCATATCCTCTGGCGTTGTGGGTTTATCTTTGTACACAATACATTTCATCTTGCCCCATAGTTAAAAGTCCAATGGTGTCAGATCCGGAGAACGGGCTGGCCATGGAATTGTTCCTCGTCGCCCAATCCAGCGTCTAGGATATTTCGTATTTAGCACCGTTCTAGCAACTTTAGAATAATGCGCTGGACAACCATCATGTTGAAACCACATGCGCTCCCGATCGAATAACGTAATTTCTTCTAAAAGACCCGACAAATCCTGGCGTAAAAATGCAGCATACTTTATACCAGTAAGAGTTCCTTGTATAAATTCGTTCGACGTTCAATTACGTCTCAGAAAATCGACAATGCCTACAGATCATTTAATGCAAGATTGCAATATTGTATAAATGATAATGGTCAACATTTCGAACATTTATTATGATATGTAAAGGTCAACCCGACGTAAACAACGCGTAATATTTGCTAAAACACGTAAATTTTAAACTTTCACATTTTATCCGCTCCAACATGATTATTCTGGCTCAAGGTCATTTCAAGGTCAAAACGGTGGTATCCACTAAATTCAGTTTTTTATTGTCTATCATGCTATCGTAAAAAAATATACTATTCCATTTAAAAAAACATCGGTGACCTTGAAATTTCATTAAAAAACACGACAAAAAATTTGTTTCTTTACCATTATATTTGCCCCCTGCAATAGTGTAATTTTGTCCTCTGAAGTTTTCTGACAGGACTGTAAATACGACAGATATTTAGGTGTTCCCATTTATGTGGGACACCATGTATATTCGTCGTCTGACCAACGCAGTCCGAAACCACTGTATGTCATCTCGGCAACAAACAGTCCTCATAAAATCATGTTACAACTCTTGATCGTAGACAAAATTGGCAATAAAATCGGGCGTAACCGTGACGAGGCCGTAAACCTGTCAGATCAAGACTACGAATAATTGCGAAAATGCTTTCCCACCTGTTCCGCGGGTTTCGCGTTTCACCGACGCGCTATGGTGTGGGCGTCGCGGCGGCGCTCAGTTTACGGCGCCCCGATAAGAAACCCACGGAGACAATGAAATATTATGGAAGGCAGTAGCTATCCCGCGAATTTATAAACGTCAGAGGGCGTGCGCGGCTAATGTCGACCGGTTATCGATAGCTGCCGGTAATTGCACGCGCGAAGGATAATTCCAGTTGTTTCGGCCGGCTGCTATCAGCAGCTGTGATCAGCCTCGCTATTTATAGCGAGGCGGTATCTCGCGAGGAAAACTTCGCGGCGAGTTACTCTTCCGAGCGGTGGTTCGGCTCGCACGCCAACGTAATCGAATGCGAAACTGCCAAACTTCTGGCGACAGTTTCACGCACGAGTTCCCGCCGCTGTCAGCCCCAGTGACTCGCGGCTCGACCGTCTATCGCGACGGTTTTCCAGTTTTTACGGGCGACGCACAACGTTTTAAATCGGCGCGCTGCGCCCCATTTGAGCGACCCAACTGCACCACGTCATTTCACGTTTTTTTTTTTTATAAAATATTCGATCGTGAAATATGATATGCAGGATTTTCAATCATTCGCTGTTTGATCATTGACTTCTTGCTGGAATTTGAAGAAATTTTATATCATTTGTGCTATATTGAAAAGCTCGTACAATTACACTGCACAAATTACTAGACTGTGGATTTTATCCATTTATGATACACACATGGGTACGTACAATATAAAACAGTGAGCATATTAAAAAGATTTAGGGACATTGGTGTATTAGTTTTTTGGTTAATTAGATAATTAAAGAGAGGAAGAAATTTTTAATATGCAAACATTTTTTATTTTGCATAAAGAACCGCAGTATACTGATTACATGTCTGAAGACATATTCCACTAAAAATTATTTGAATGAATTAAATGTTAATATTGTTCAATTAATGTTGCTCGTGTGACTGGCAAGATTCAGTAGATTCAGTTTGGATTGGTCAGACTGCGAACATTTCCTTCATTTTTGAAACTTACATTTTTGATTAAATGTATTCGATGATTTCATATTTCTTAAAGATTAAAAATTGCAATCTAAAAGTTGCTTGTATCGATAGTCTACGTAACAGTGAAATATACTGAACAAGTACCGTGCTAACTATTCATTATGAGTTTCAGTGGAGTTAAGTCGATTTACTCACCACCAGTCATACAGTGTTAGAAGTTTTGCAGTAATAGACTCTGATGATACGTTCAAGTAGACAATTTCTGTTAGCAATTTTACCTTACTGACACTTGTAGGAATATTGGTGTCCATTTAAATGCACGCGAGAGTGTCGAATTTTTTAAACATTTCAAGTCAAGTTTTAAAAGTCACTTCAGTATTAATCCATTCCACAAGTGTATATCGTCAAATTGTATTGGTAATATTTGTTACGAAAGTAGTTCTAGTTGAGAAGATTATCTCTTTCTCGATGAGACAGTCTGAGTGACAGTTAATAGCGTCTACGAAATAATTTACTGTATAGTTCGAGCAATGCAATACATGCCTGAAGGCATTAGCTTTGTAACGATCGTAACTATTTTCATTTGCGATTAAGTAAATGACTGTGCTTAAGTATTTACGTGAAACGTAGAGCGACAGCGCATTCTGTAGTGTAATTTGTAGTTGAGATTGTAGTTTAAATTGTGGTTTAATTGTGTAGAAACTTCTGATTGGAAACCGATGGTCAACATTGTTATAAGACAGATTAAGTAGAACTATCCCATATTGGTCAGGCGATGCAAAAAGTATTCTTTCTTGTGGTGATATATTACAACCTTAATTGATTTGCTGCGCTTTAACAAATCAAACGGAACGGCTCCATCCTTTCTATAAGCAAATGAACATACAAAAATTAAAATTTATTTAAAAATTTACGTACTGCAGCATAAAGTTTTATTTTTTTAATTCGCATATGGAAAGCAGAAATTCGCATAAATATTTCGAGTTCAGTCATGCTTTCGCAAGTGACAGGGAGAGTCTTTACGCAGTTTCGAAGTTTAACACTAGGTTTACGGGCGTTTCTTATATACCTATCTCTACGAGCACCCGTCAAATTGATGGGTAAACGAAAATACGCATTTTCTATAAAAAATCGATTTATTCAAATTAAGTCTGAATTGGACAATATTAGGCTTCACGTTTAAATAAATAATTAATAAGTAAAAAGTCTTTTTTTTAAACTATAACGGAAATGGTAACAATAATATTAACGGTATAGTGTATCCTTCCAACTCTCCACTTTTAATATACTCAGAACTTGCACTGTCAGGTTCGCTTTGGTCTAATTCATACTGATCTTCTTCGAAGGTATCCTCAGAACAATCTTCAGAGATGTTGACAATTTTGTTCAATATTTTATTATATCTCCTGGATTTACTCATGATTGCTAGAAAAGGGGGATTGGTCAAAATAAAAAAATACTGTGCCCAAATTCAACCACCCTATTGTAAATACTTACAATAAGCGGAAACTGTCTACAATAACTGAAACTTTTGCACACTGTTTTTGAAAAACGTTCTTACACTGTCACTGCAGCAATCATACTGAAGATCGCTCTTGCTTTAGAGGTCTCATCGGCAATAGGCATAAGCGATTTCGTTGGAGACCCAAATAAACACTCAGGCCATACAATCCGCTTTAGTTTACATTATGCAGGCGCGATTGATATAAGGAATTGGAGGAGGAGAAAATAAAGACTTTACTTTTATTCTTATATTTATTATTTGATGAATTATTTGACGAACGAAGCAAACATATAAGGATTGTTTATGATATAAGCTAGCCCGTCACTTTGACGGGTTTCGTAGAGATAGGTATACTACATAGAAATTTTAAAGATTAGGAAGCTTTAGGAAAAAATAATTGTGTGTATAAATTCTTTGGATGAAGTGATTAATTTACGATGCAAAATGGTTCAAATTAATGCTATGGTTTTTGGGGTATTTCATTTCAAAATTTGAAATCCGCCAAATTGACGGGTCCCGTAAACCTAGTGTTAATAGAATAAGTGGAACATTCCAGCAATGGTCAGACAGTAGTAAGATTTCCTATTAATCTGAAGGATTATTGTGTCGTTCTTGGCCCGAAATATAATATTGCGTAATATCTCAATGTGTCCTTTTAGTAGTAGCTCTTCACCAGTGTTATGCACATTCGTAATGGATTCTGGGTTGAAACAATGGTGCCCCGTAAAGTTTCCCTTGTCCAACGGAGGCACCATAACTCCGACGCTCTTGCCGTTCCCATTGGACGGCGACGCATTGTCCATGACAAACGTTAGGCGTCTCTCCTCCACTTTGAACGCTATTCCTACACCTTTTGAATTTCGCCGGGAAGTTTATCTACTCGTAGTCGACCGTTTCGAAATTTCATTTCCCTGGCAGTCAATATTTATTCACGATTGTAATAAAAGCTAGCCTTCCCGATGCAATTTGCTTTAGAAATTGTTCTTACAATGTCAATATATAGTTAAATTGTATCGCGTTCTTTTCCAATAATGACAACACAAATTAATGACGCACGCGGAATGTAGTTATGTCTTCTGAAAAAAGGAAATGTCGAAAAATATCGTAAAAATCAAACATACGGGATGTTTGTAAACACGAGACGTTGTCAGCCATTGTGTTAATTAGAATTTTAATGGAAATGATTTTCTGCAATTGTTATTGTCAGGTATCACGTTTCAATTTGACGAGTCTAACCGTTTTCCAATGTTTCACCGTAAATCAATATTGTCAAGAATACCGGGCTCCAACAGCCAATGAGCCGAATTTTGTTTCTAAGAGAAAGAAATTCCTGACTGCTGGCTAGATTTCTGCCTCACAGGCTTTTATGTTCTCACAGCTGTTTTCTCCCGGTTGGTATACAATTTTCTCTGTGAGAGGAAATTTTTACTTTTGCTGCAGAGAATTTCTTGACGATTCAGAGCGGCGGAATGGAAAAAAGTTTCGGTAATCTTGTTATCTTTTGCCTGTGCGTCAAAGCAGATGGTGCATTGTTTATTGCCCGACTGATTTCGTGTATATTTTTATGCTCATGCTTCGAGTACATGCAATATTAGCAGCTTTGTTAAAAAAATGGATAAAAATATTTTTCTTGTTTATTCACCGCTCGTTTCATATTAAAGTGTTTGATAAAATCATTTCAATTATTGTTATATTTATATTAAAGTGCTTTAAGTGCACTGTACTCTGCAATTTCTACAAAAAACCTGTTAAACACTGCAGTGGAATATTCTCGCGAGAGTGAGCCTACGTTAAAAATGATTTTCTCTAGATCAAGTAAAAAATTCTCACATATATCAGACACAGTGAAATTCAATCTCATCTTAAAACTGAGTAGTTGCGAGTAAGCAAAACACTTTTGCATCTCGTAATATTTAGGAATCGAGTGCATCAGAAAATTTAAGTAGAATGTCTCATTGATGGCCAGACAAAATTGGTAATCCAGGTAACCTGAAAAGATACGTTTGAATATTTTTAGGGCCGAGAGATCTGGATAGCACATACATTACCAATGCTGCAAGTAGAATGTCCTAGCACTAATCAGACAATATAAAAATATGAACAGTGTGAAAACTGACGATATCATTGCAAATTTGTTTGATATGTTGAAGTATATGATATAAACATCATGTAAAAATAACTTAAGCGTCTTAAAAAATATTGCAAAGGTAAATAAACCATGTTAAAGTATGCTGTACAAGAAAATGACGCTGCGAAGTAAATGCTTCCTAAAAATTCTATAAAAGTAATTAAACCTTGTTGAAAACTCTTGTGAAAATTATCGAAGCATGTTAAAGTACCGTGTCAAATTCCTGGGTATGAAAATATTCTACAAAAAGACAGCTGAACGAGTGTATAAAAAATTATTAAAAGTGGAATGGCGCAGTCTACTTAGGAACGTCGTCTGGAGATGGTGAATAGAAGTAGCTTGCAATCGCGTGTCCTCGATGAAATCTGCGGCTGCACCTCGTAGATGAAAATTAAAATCGTCTTGCCTCTGTTTGCATGAGAAGATTGCGCAAAATTGTTTGTTGTTGGTGGGCATTGAAGCATGGAACAGTAATACTTCTCTAATTTATACGTTCCCGCGAAGACACAATCGCCTCGCGAGTATTCTCGGTTCTACTTGCGTCAATAGCGAAGTCCACAGGAACCTTATCTACCTCCAACCGGAAAACTTTTCAAGCTGGAAACTGATATTTCCATCAAAGGCTGCATCAACGTCTTCGATATGCGACGGAAGTGAAAAAAAAACGACGAGGAAGTGAGAAACGACGTCTGAGAGTATTACGCTCGCCGCGGAAAAATCTTGGCACGAGCATTGAACGCGGTGCAGGAATAAAAAGTATAAAGCTGCCGCAGGAGCTTTCTCTTCCTCGTTTCGCCGCTTTTCGAATTTTAATTACTCCCTTCACAGTGATTCAAAGGGCGACGAATTTGAAGATGTGCAAAATTGGGTTTTTTTATACCTTAATAGTTTGACGTTTCAAAAGATTTACTACAGAAGTCCGACGTGAAAATTCGGAAAACTGACGAAGTTAACAAATCTTCATCCGTAGATGGTGTTTTGGAAAATACATTTCCATCTCGCAGTTCCATCAATTAACTTTCAAAATGCGTGTGTTTAATAAGATCTCGCGTGTTTTAACCGAATCATTTTTAAATATTGTTCCTCGTTTTGCGAAAGCGGATTTTTCTTCAAGGAACATAAATTTTTCTTTAACATGTGCTACGGACATATTTAATGAAATCAAAGCCGCATGTGCTTTTGAAGACGATTGTACAGCTTTTATAGAGTCAAAAGCTGCTTATAGACAAATTTATAATTTTTTAACAGCGGAATTGTTAAACCTGAAATTTTTTAAGACTGTACGTCGTACTGTTATAGTCACTTCTGGGCTTTTACTGCCCCAACATCAGCCGAAGACGTCTTTTAATTATCGAATCTTTAAAATATTTCAAAAAGATGTTTTGGGGAAAAAGGTATTTTTGAAATCACGAAACTCAATATCTGCTCCCGAGAATCAAGGTATGGAAGCAAAACACGCACTGTTTCTCCTATTCGTGTTTATTTGGCCGAATAGCGGTATTAAATCGAGAATTTTGTTATTGTGTGAGGAGATCCGAGTGCGAGATTGATCTGCGTCGCTGAAATAATAACGACGGCTATTCGTCTTGCGGGTATAGGAGCAATAAAAATAAGAGTCGGAGACTCGAATGGATTAAAATGGTTTTATCGTTCCTATCACTGAACGTTTCCACGATTCTTACGATTTATTAGCGATTAATGTATTTTGCATATATTTAATACGTAAATTACTGTATCGTTTCATCGATTTAAATCTATATAAATTTTCGTATAATTAAGTAATAGTTAGGAAAAAGCTCACAACAATTGCATTTAAACTCTAATGGCTTTAAATTTCTTCTCAAGCAAGCTTAAAATAATAATCCTTACCCCTTGCATTTATCAGTGTAATTATGTCGTTTGGTTTTGCGTTAAAAGTTTGTAACAGTTTATTGGCACTTTAACCAGTCTAAATGTTTAAAAAGTTCCGAGGTGGTAGTAAGAGAAACATACTTTTATGGAAGAACCTAGAGTCCTGCAAGTACCCATTATTTTAAACATTTTTCTGAAAAATTTATCAATCGAAGGACCGTTGTAGGAAAAGTATAAGAATTGAGTTCAAGTTTCATTTAAATACACAAAAATGTTTGTGAAATAAAAGTTCAGAGGTTAGATGGATAAGAAAAAGTTTTTCGTGTATATCTCACATGTGCAACATGAAAAGATTGAATCTGTTTTGCTGTGCATGAATTGTCGCAGTCGTTTTCGCGCACAGTGAAAAGTTTGGTGCAGATGGTCACGATTCGTCAGAAGTTCGACAGATCAGTTTAATTTTTCAAGAAGTGTTCAAGAGTTAGGAATGCATGTAAAAATTCTAGATCCGAAAAGGCAATGAAAGAAGGAGGTTAAATTTTTTATCTAACTTCTAGCACGCGAAAGGATTTTAAAGAAATTGTGCAACCGCCTGCACAAAGCTCTGCTTAAATATTCAGCATCTGCGGTAAAGTAATTTGGCGAGTACGCCAAGAGCGACGTTACAGTCAAGTGGAATATTCATATGACGGACCACGTCCATTTTTATGATACTAGAGGCAGGGAAGCGTAATTTTATTGTTGGAACATATCGGACCTTTCAATTCCAGTCACAAGACAGCACTTTTCTTTTAACAATATTTGCATCACGTTATTCATTTTTATTCGAATCTTCAGCGGTGTGTTTCGGTCGTTCGCATTAGCCTTTGCCATAGTACGAGTAACTATACATATTAAATGTAATTAATACATTGTTATAGCATGCCATACATTCAGTTTTCACAGTATTTTTTTATTTTAATTTTCGTGAAATTTTACTTCCGTCTCTTGGATTTATGGCTCCCTCTATTATATTTGTGTACCCACGTCCACTAACTTCGTAAATTCATATTTAAATTAGAGTTATTCAGCAGCAGCGGGCATTGAAATTATGCAAATATGTTAAAATAGGTGACCATTAATATTTAGACCTTTGAAAATCTATTCGACACATTGATTTTGCAACTGCGTATAATATTATCATTTTACGTTTAATCAGAAATATTTTGCGTTTTTTAGGTTTTAAATTTATAATAGTGTACAATATTTAGTAACGAGCATTCGTTCTACCAATCATTACAAGAAAGTAAACTTTTCGTTAGGATAATGCAGTCATTCATTAATTTACTTTACTGTGCGAATAATACAGGCATATGCCACTTATTTTACTGAACACTATAACCAATAAATACTTGTATTAAAATGTTTTTAATAAACTTCACTAAGGTATTCCTTCAGACAAAAACAGCTCTACGAATTTCTAATCATTGTCTGACCTATATCAGTATATTCTACTTGATCCAATGTTCTACTCTTGGCCTACGTAATCCTCTCGGGTTTTTTGCCACAAATCGAAACAGAGAGAAGTCGAGAAGAAAACATCCGTGTGCAGCACTTCACCGTTCCGTTTTCTTACTCACCCCATTCCCCATAATCCCCTGCAATAGCATCCACAGTTCAACAAAAATAGAGGTAAGACATAGCAAAAAAGTGTTCTTCTTCTCCTTATTATTGCATACCATATCCATAAATAAAATTATACATCATATTTTCAAACCTCGTGACACAACGACATAATTGCAACCATTATTGTTTTATACGGTCTCTTTTGTTTCTTAACTATGCAAAGTTCGTACAATTTGTCTTGCAATATCCGCTTCCATAATGAAATTCATTCACAAAGAACCTCGCACTAATCATATGGAAAATCTATCCCGGTAAAATCAGTGGGATTTTTCATATGTTATAGCTTATGATATACTGAACAAAAGATGTAATGGGCACAAAGCTCAATAATGGACAGTTATCGAGTTATAATCAGTCAAATATGACAAATTCGAGCTGCCGAATACTCAAATCGCGGGAAGTATATTTACTTTACACGCTTGCCGCAGCCCCACTCCCGCCACCCCACTCCTTCGATTTTCAAGTTGCGCGACCTAAATGATGTTGGCAACATACTAGCGTTATTACTACCGAATGATATTGTTTCCGATATTTATATTATCGATATCAGTGTGTTCCATATATTTTGGTCTTCATACTGTTTGGTAATACATAATAAGATCATTTTTTTATTAATCCACACACACACGCACGCACACGCATACAAACACACACACAGCAGTGAGGGTTTGGAGTCAAAAAATACTATGGGAGTAACGAACTGTGTGGTCCTTATTTCTGCTGTGACACGCAAAGATTTTTGTGAAAGATTTCTGTTCACACACCTTTTCAAGGTCATTCAAAATTCAAAAATAATGACACCACCTAACAAGTTTTGTGAAACCCTACTATTTTTGTTTCAAACATTTTTCTAAAAAATAAATACTTCCCGAGATTTGATTATTCGGCATCTCGAATTTGTCATGTTTGACTGATTATAACTCGATAACTGTCCATTATTGAACTTTGTGCCCATTACATCTGTGGTATCGGGAATATGCGGGCACCCGGTATATAGTTTTAAGAAGTAGACTTTAAGGACACTGTACGACAGACATGATGCGAGGGCCGGAAAAAGGCCATAAAAAGGGAAAGCGGCGTTGACCAGCGTCGAGTTGCGAGCGACGATGGACCTTCGACCCGTTGATGATGTTCATGCCCATATTTTGGCATGGTGAAAACTCCGAAAAGGGCGAGCGTGGGGATGAACCGAGTCTTGCTAGACAAGGGATGAGTTGGAGACAGGCAGTCGTTGTCCGAAAGTTGTCGTAACAAGTTGAAAGAAAGTTGTATAGTTGTCGTGTAGCTTAGTACTTAACGTTAGTAGCTAGTTATAATCACGTAACCATTATACACTTAAGTATTCTCCTCTCTTTTCCAAAAATAATACAATTAATTATACGTATTACCACACATCTTTTGTACAGTAGATCAGAAGCTACAAGGTATGAAAAATCCACCCGATATTACCGGGATAGATTTTCCATATGGTTAGTGCGGGGTTCTTTCTGATCATAAGATTTTTATAATTTTAGTAATTGTGAGAAGAAGAAATGAAGAACCATTTTGATCGGTTCGGTATTTCTTGCGTTGAACCTGCGAGATCTACTTATAGACGAAAGAAAAATCGCATTACTTACAGGAAGATCCGACAACTCGACCAGAAAATGAGAATAACATTCAGGATCGTGGAGAATAGGACTCGCGCAGGGATGTAGAAAAACTGGATGCAAGGGACACGGTGGATCGATAAACGCTTAACCTACAAACTGCCGATGTAGCGAATTCGCAGCGTCGTGGCACGAGCGAAAAATCGAGGCATTTAATAAATTAAAATCCGCAGAGAATTATGGGGGACCTCATTAGTGGTAGAACGTCGTTAAGGGAGACGAAAGTGGTCGGTTTTGTTCCGAAGATTGGCGAACACGCCCCCGAAGAACACCGGGCAACTGCAATTTGGCAATTACGACCGCGACGCGATTAAAAGCGGCTCTTGGACAGATATACCGGAAATTCGATTAATGCGCACAAAGGGGCCGGCAACGACAGTGACACGAAAATTGCTTATGCCGTCATACAATCGAGCTCGCATGTCAGCCTGTCACAGCATAAATTATTTGCGGACTCTCGCGAGTCCGACGACGACGCTCGCCATTATCGCCGAGGGTTGATGAGCTGTAAAAACGGTGTTGAACTGACCAGAGACAATGGCCAATTATTTATAGATCGGCCCGTGCATTGATTTATTTGCAACAATTCACCGCTGACACTCTACCGCGAAATTCAGGCACACGTGCCGTTTATTGCATCTGTTCGCGCTTAGTTAATTATTGACTAACTAAGAAAGTTCGGGTCGCTTTAATCAATACCCTGAATCACCCACATTTAGGTACGTGAGTCCTAAATAACCATTTAGAGTAATAATTGTTACAACCGCGTTTCTTTCTGTATAGTGTTGAAGCATTTATATTAATTCTAATATAATGTTTACAAAATAACACATTTTGTGTATAACAAACTATGAGTGATTGTAATTGAAAGATACCCAAACAATTTCAACAATCTTTGAACAACTCTCCTATTCCCGGTTTGTAAGAAATCTTTGCTTCAAGTTTCGAAAAACTGTTTCGACTCTTTTTCAGCTTTCTATGTATTTTAGAATTCTCAGTTTCATAAAATCATTTTGCTACTTGAATTAAACTAGTTGAAATGGTCTTTAGTTAAATTTTACGTTGATTAAGTTTTCGTTTAAACAGTTAACTGTTTCGACCTCTTTGGAAAATGCGTATCTAAATTGCGTCGCACAAATTTAGTGATGACGAGTATACTCGTCCAACACAGAGTATGTGTAATATGAAATTAGGTTGTAATAAAAGGACTTTTATTTTTTTATTTCATTACTCAAATTTATCGCAAATTTGTCGCAACATTACAGTCCGATATTTATGTAAATGAAGCCCTGACCACCTGATAAAATATAAACAAAAATGTTCAGAGAAATATCTTAGCAGGTAGGTAGTCCACAACTCAATTTGGATGGGCTTTACAACCCGAATCCTGCATACGAGCTATAAAAAACGTCGCCTCTTGAATATATGTAAAAAGGAAAGGAAAGGATCCTCATCCTGTTTTTTATTACCAGGCGCGCCACTTATTGCATAATTTAAAACAATATATAAATCCGTAATTTCTTCTGTGATGACTAATAAAAGTCAACGATACATTTACGAAAAATAATTCATACTATATGCGGTTTTTTTATATTCATTATTTATAAACTTTTATTTGTTCCTTTTATTTCGACGGGCCTCGAAATATTTCAGACATCTTGAAGTTCACGAATATATTTTAGTTTTCACTAAAACTGCAATTTAAACTGCAAATTGTCACTACTTATTACTCATGACGAATATACTCGTCATAGCACCAAATTTTGCACTTTTTGCATGACGAGTATACTCGTCAAAAATAGTTCACTGGTTAAGCACGTGTAAAGTCACTTTTAATTGACGCACTTTTTTAATAAATGAAATAGAAATTTCAAGAATATTATTTCCCTGTACAGTGTGGGTGACAGTATGCAATCAAGATCCAGCGATATGTCACGATTGTGAAATAAAGTGAACTGGGATAGGAAAAATGTTGCATCGATGCGGCGTTTCGTTTGCACCATTGTCGAGTTTAAACAGTTGACGAGCGCGCGTGCCATTGAATAGGAATCGGCTGACGTGTCTGTCTATGACCAACTGTTTCTACTTCTTGGAAATATTTCCGCAGACTATCCAGGTAAACTTTCAAAGTCGATTATCTCGGGCACGATGCAGGGTCGTGTGGGGAAATTTTATTGCATTTTTTGTTACTTGGTATTTCGCGTAGAATTGTTCCCTTTACCTTTGAAAACTTGCAAAATTCCTTGTGCAAGCTAAATTTCATTAATCTCCTTGCAAACTATTTTTGCGGAATTTAATTCGAGGCATGTTCTCGTGAAAAGAAATACTTGTATAATACATTGTAAATGTCTAACAGACGATGTGAAATATAATTTTAAATATTCAGACATTGAATTATTAACTTGAAATTAACAAGAAGTAGATTGCGTCCACTATACGTTAAGTATAATGATAATGTTATTTAAATTCATTTACGATGGGTGTAAAAAGTATTCTAACACCTTTAAAAATCGAATAAATTTTTTAAAATTGCATCAAACGACTTCAATTTTTTTGAGATGTTAGTAGAATTAGTTTACTAAGCGCATAAATAATTTTTATTGAAAAATGGTAATAGTTAAAATTGTGAAGTAAAAAGTAATCATAACGATTTTTAACGTTTTTATCTTTGCCTATAATGAAAATTTTAGAATATGCCTTTTATAGACCTAAGTAAATTATATACATACACAAAGTTTCAACAAAATTGATCAATGTTGCTGCGACCTATGAAGGTTAAAGATGGAAAAATTGTGAAAAAATGCAATTTATGCCCGAAATTCAAAGATCTTTACATCTTTCGATGACTATGGCTTTTTTATGCGTCACCCGATTTCGATGAATCTTTGTACACGTATATAGCCTATTTAGAACCACAAAAGGCACATTTTAAATTTTCACTACAGCCACAGATAAAAAGTTAAAATCGTGGGATTCACTTTTTTCTTCACAATTTCGACCAATAGCAATTTTTAGATAAAATTATTTACACTTTACCTAGTAAACTAATCCTTCTTACATCTAAAAAAAGAACTGAATTCCTTTGGTCCAATTTTAAGGAAGTTATTTATTTTAGGAAGGTGTACGAATACTTTGTCCACCCCCCCCCCCCCATATTTCTGTCTCTATGAATTTAATTGAATTCATTTATAATACAATGAACATGTAATATGTACTATACAGGCTAAAGATCGCAAGTTTAGTAATACATTATTTTGTGGTTTTGTGTTTGATTATTGGAAATTTATAGCATTTGTAGAATACATAAAGAATCACTATACTGTAAAGTTTGATAAACTATAAAAACATTGTCACATTACCCAAAGCTTAATAGTATTTTTAAAAGAATCAAGGTAGTTCTATTCAACCCATATTTTTGCAAATTAACATTTCATAGTGCATTTTTGCAGACACATTTACAGTCTCTTAATTATCTACAATTTCGTGAAAGCGTAAAAAACATAGAGAACACGGGTTGCATAGGCAACAAAGTAGAGTATCTAGGAATATATAAGACTACACAATGAATATACATGAAGCAGCGGTAAACGAAGACGTACTGTAAATTAAAACGGTTATATTTCTTCCGTGGCAACTAGCATACAATTCTTGGAGAGGCAATATTGCAGGCATCGGGTAGGTAAGCAGACTTATACATTACACAATGTTACAAATGGAAGGTCCGTATTGCGTACATAGCGCGGTGATATTTTCTCCAAATTAAGTAGTATATCCTCAGACAAGTCGGGCGACCCCACAGAAATACGGGAAATGAAAACAGTAGACTGCGAGATATATTAATATCAGGAGTAGAGAAAATATTGTCTACTCATTGCCGTGATGTTACTACGAGATCAAGTAGAATGACTCTGTAGAGGTCGGACCACCGTGAGCGCGCTAATCAAAATATCGGGGGAGAAATAATATTTCTCTATTTGGCTCTAGAACGAAGGGGAATATACGCGACACCTACAAAATATTAAAAATATGTTATTCCTGTCGTGTACAGTGCTAAAAAAATATTTGTTAGTACCACGTGCACCATTTTTAAGTTGAAACTTCTGAAAACATTACAAATTTCTTGGCAGTATTTATTTGTCCATTATAGGCTCAACACTCTAATTATTCTACCGATATTGCAGCAATATTTTTGTATTACATAATAGCCTCCTGATTTGTCTTATTTTCTACGAATATAGAACTCGTAGACACTGGTTAGGTTAAAAATAAATTTTCAAATAAAGCGAATTTATACTACATTATTTTTTATACATAACTAATCAATAGAGTGCAGACTTCAGATATTTATAGTAAATCTATAAAATCTATAAAACGTAAATCCAAAAATCTATTTTGACCTAAATAATTTTGCTAAATTTTTGGAACAGTAGAAATTAACTTCTGTTCAGTTTGAGCTTACATAAAGAAGTAGATACAGATTTGCACTTGCATAAAAAATCATAGAATGTTAATTGGATGTTGCATGTGAATAAATAAAATCTATTAAATTATTTTGTAAGAGATTCTGCTGCACAGCGAAGGAATAATCACGGTAGGAATTTTCAATCGCCTGTTCCGTGTCTGGTCGTTTTGTCAACATAGTGTTCGTTTTTCTCTTTAAAGAAGAGGAACGTGGGGGGTGGAGGACCGAGTGAAATATTACACCGAAGCTTTTGCATCTTCGCCCTCTCTCTCTATTTCGATTTCGCCGCAGAAGGGCGTGCTTCTTGTCGGGGTTTCAGGATTCCACCTGCGAATCACTAATGGCCGCGATAATTATCGGGACGGGTTCCAACCGGGTGGAAGCGGTGTATTCGCGCTAGTACCGTATATACCCCTTTCTCAACTTGTTCATTCTTTATTGTCGCCGTCGCGGCGAGAAGTAACCGAGCTAACGATTCAAGAAAATCGTTACGCTGCTTAATGTTGCAACCCCGACGCCGCATCTTCTCCTATTACGGTGCAAGGACCGACGCCCTAATTCTTCCTGTCACGTGATACCGCCGCTGTTGACAGCGGACGTTCGTTGCATTTTCGATGTAACGAATGAAGTATTTAAATGGTGCCAGGATCTGAAGGTTCCATTTACCATGGAATGCTGATTTAAATACTGTACATGGAATTTGTTCGTACGGGGTTACGATTCTTTTCCTGGAAGCTATAATTTAATCCTGTTTGCTATGAATCTGAGCGCATTTGTGTAACTTGAAAACAGCATATCTCTATTATCTGTCATAACAAAATTCTCGGAGTTACAATTTTCAATCGAAGTGGAAGGTAAATTAAGTAATGTATTTCTGAAAATTATTTTTAATTTCAAGAAACCATGTTCAATTCAAATTTAATTTCAATAATGTAATGTAACTTAACAGAACTGATTGAAACTAATGTAACGAATGAGGTATTTAAATGGTGCCAGGATTTAAAGGTTCCATTTACCATGGAATGCTGATTTAAATACTGTACATGGAATTTGTTCGTACGGGGTTACGATTCTTTTTCTGGAAGCTATAATTTAATCCTGTTTGCTATCAATCTGAACAAATTTGTGTAACTTGAAAACAGCATATCTTTATTATTTGTCATAACAAAATTTTCCGAGTTACAATATACGAAAGAAGTGGAAGGTAAATTAAGTAATGTATTTCTGAAAATTATTTTTAATTTCAAGAAACCATGCTTAATTAAAATTTAATTTCAATGATGTAGTTGTAACTTAACAGAACTCCTTGAAACGAATGTTAAGCTACAAATTGAGTTCTATTTTATCAACATATTAACATATTAATGGATTGTATTGTTTTCAGTATCCAAATTATTTGTGTATTGTCTATGCTAGATAAACCTTTTTTGGTTAAAAGCAATAAATGAATAATCTAACACATGTAATACAGGGTGGGCACTATAAACAGGTGACCTGAATAACTCGCTTGTTTTTGAAGATAGAAGAAAATGCATCAGACCAAACTTACTTGATATCGAGACGCTAGTAATCTGATGTCATTAATTTTTTTATAGGTGGAGACGTCAAGGAGGTATGAAGGTCAACTCTGTTTTTTTAAATGGAACGGTATGGTTTTTTATTTACATTCTGATAGTGTGTTTCAAGACGAATACAATGACTTATTATGAAGGTCATTAAAGGTCACTCAAGGTCAACTGCAATAGAAAATAAAGTGTCTCAAAGCACTCTTCAAATACTTTTGTGTCTTCCCTGGTTGTTGGCATACCGCTCTTGTAAGTATTGATAAGGGTCGCAGAACATAAATAAACATACAATCACATTGTAGGCGTACCTGTATCCGGAAATGTTATTAGTAGTTTGACTACCGACATGAATTCTTCATAATAAAATAATTGGTCCATATTTCATTGATGGCAGGCTAAATAGTCATAAATACGAGAGAATCTTAAAAGACGTTTTGTCAGAATTGTTAGAGGACATTTCACTGGACATGTTACAGTCCATGTGGTTCCATCAAGACGGATGTCATTGGAACCGCAAGGTCATTCAGCACGAAATGTTACAGAATTACTGAACAGGACATTTGAAGGTCATTGGATTGGTCGATCAGGAAGTAATAAATGGCCAGCACGTTCCCCAGACCTGACACCACTCGATTTATATTTGTAGGGAAAATTGAAGGAACAAGTGTACCGCGAAAAACCAATAACCACAGTTGATATGCAAGAATGTATAAAAAGAGCTTGTTCTGTAATAGATACAACTGAAATTTGTCAGGCAGTATCATCAGTATTGCAACGTTTTAGATTATGTCTCCGTGTCCAAGATCGTCAAATTGAACACTTGAAGTAGCAGTGAATACGTAAATAACATGTTACATGTAAATCGTCGTAGTGTTCAAAGTGTGCTTTGAGACACTTTATTTTCTAGCGCAGTTGACCTTGCGTGACCTTGAATGACCTTCACAATAGGTCATTGTATTCATCTTAAAAGACACTATCAGAATGTAAATAAAAACCATACCGTTCCATTAAAAAAAACAGAGTTGACCTTCATATCTCCTTGGCGTCTCCACCTATAAAAAAATTAATTACATCAGAGATTACGAGCGCCTCGATATTAAGTCAGTTTGGTCTGATGCATTTTCTTCTATCTTGAAAAGCAAGCGAGTTATTCAGGTGACCTGTTTATAGTGCCCCACCCTATATATTTCATAAGAAGTCAATACACAATGGTCACAGAGTATTGAAGCTACAATTTTATCGAACCCACTTCCCGGAAACTACTAACAAAACGTCAATCCTACCAACAATTATCCCACAAATCATACAAAATCCCTATTCAACCAACGATTTCAAAAGTCCCCCACGAAATCACCGAGACACCCTCATCTCGCATCATCCACCTGTCCCATCCGTCCCATAATCACAACCGTCCAACATTCGACGTCGCCCAATCCTTCTCCCTCGTCCACCTCTTTTTCATTCCACCCGAACAACTCACCCAACACCGTCCATCGCACAAAGCAAGCTTCGGGCAAGCTGATCCAGTACTCACCCTTTATGAAATCTACGGCCATCTCCAGTCCGTAGGTGTCCTTATCGCAGTCGTCGAGGATGTGAGCGCCAATCTTGACACCTGGCACAATGCCTTCCTCGTTCAGCTTATCCAGGGTGTAAAGCATGGCCTCGAGGGCTTGAACACCACCTTGGGGCATGACGGGTCCACAGGTAACGGTGTCCTCCCTCTCGTGGACCATCATGAGTCCACCTAGCACGAGATCTCCTTCAACGACAGCTTCCTTCTTCACAGGCCAGGCGAATTGTTGGTGAGAGTTCAGATCCATGGATCGGAACTGACGTCGTCCATGACGAATGGGATGATGGGTCTCCGGGTTCTCGAACCGAGAGAAGCTCTGACGACCTCGTAGACGCGTAGTCGCATCGTTATTGACGATCTCGTCCACGCGAAGGTTGAAGTTCAGCAAAGATCCAGCAAGGTAGGTCGCATGCCCGAGATCGAGAACAGTCTCTAGATCCGGGTCGTCTCTGGATCTAGCTAGGATCGACTGCCACTTGTCTCGGGGCTCGTAATCGGCCGAGCACACCACGCCGAGCAGCAACAGCAACAGAAGCTTCATGACTTCATCGTTGGAGCCGTTTACGCTGCGGTTACCCGGCCTCCTCGTCCAAATGTCGTTACACCAGCCACGTTAACGACGTTAGGTCAACTCTGTCGCGATGGATACAGATTCCGCGGCACGATCCGCGACGGGTCCGGTCCTCGGCCCGTCGCATTGCAGGCTGACAACGCGATACGCTCGCGTCCGCAACGGATTTTCGATGGCTACTCCTTTCTCGACACCAGGATTGTCCGGATTTCTCTCTTGTTTGTGGAACTCGGACTAGCACCCTGGCTTTCTGCGGACTGAATATTGATTACCGGTTGATGACGGTTTGATGGCGTGGCTCGGTTCGACTAGGCTCGCGCGATCGTTCGATCCACGAGGAATCGATCTCGCTTTCGGGAAAAGTCGACGCGGCACCCGATCCGCTTTTACTGCTGATAGCGGTCGTTATAGCGCTCGATCCATGCAATCAGCGCTGAGCAGAGAATGAAGGTTTACAGCCGTGAATGTTCATCGTGCGCATTTCGATGGTTCTTCGATGAGAATTGTGACCTGATTGTTAGAGAACGGTCGAATCATTTTCTTTCCAATTTCATTTGATCGAAGTTTCGAGTTAACTTTGTGACGATTGTCCGAAAGTTTCGCGCTCAATGATATTATAGCTGTGAATGCACTATACTGAAATATAGCGTAATAGATGATCGTAGGTGAACTTCCTTTGTATGATTTTCCTGAGACTGTTTTTTCGGATTGATAATTTAAATGAATTTGCATGTTTGTTGGAACGTGATATGGTTGGCATTGTTTTATGAAGGCTTGCAAACCACAATGATGGCTGATAAGATTTAATTCATCGTAGAAGTTCCACGATTTGATTATTTATTAAAGTAATTATTGAAACGTGACGGTTCTTTACGTGTTCGAGGTATTGATTGCAAAAATGTGTAATTGTGGTTATTGGATTATTATCTTGAAGCTTTACAAATTTTCTATATCTACACTCTTCCTCGATTAATGAGAAATTTCTTTTAATGATATTGATGAAGTGTCATGAATTTCATTGTTTATTACAATAACGAAATTCTTTAGCAGACCTATAGCAGAGAAGTGTTTATGTGCATTGTTTTAGTAAAATTTATATCTTCTGTCGTTTGTAATTATTGTACTGCGGATCTTTATGCTAAATGAAAAATGTACGCATTGATTACAAAACACAGGAGAGAAATAAAACAAATTTTCTTCTTCTAATTATCCTATTAAACTAGAACTAATACATTAATGTCGTTACATCTTTTTAATATGTTCACTATTTTAAATTGTGAGTACGCTTTTTTGCCATAAATGCATAAAATCCGCATTATAGTAATTATATATTCTCGGGTTCATGATTTAATTTCTTATAGTATATTGTTTTCAAGACAAAGCAAATTTGGGCATAAAAATTATTTTTATTTTCCACGTTTTCTTCCCTGCATGTTTAATACAGTGGCGTGTAAAAGTATCCGGACACTCTTTAAAAACGCATCACTTTTTCAAAATTAGTTCAAACGGCTTGCGTTCTTTTGAGATGTTAGAAGAATTAGTTTATTCGGTAGCGTGTCAATAATTATTTATACAAATTGCTAATGGTCGAAATTGTGAAGAAAAAAGTAAGTCACGGTTTTTAACTTTTTTATCAGTGCCTGTAATGAAAATTTAAAATATACCTTTTGTAGATCTCCATAGGTTATATAGTTAATGTTGTTACGAGCTACGAACATTGCAAGATGGGAGCTTAACCCCTTGCCGTATTTTAACGAGTCAGACTCGTGATGAAGATTTTCAATGAAGTCAAACACATATGAATGTTATGCCTTTCTTTTTAGGCGAAATGAAATTGTATTTTTTGTGCTCAATATGTAAGGATTAATGCAAATGTAGCCATATGGAAAATATAAACTTTCTTTCATTATCTGTGAAATTTTTGGGGATAAAAATGTTCTAATCACTGTAGCCGTAAATAAAATGGTACGGCAAGGGGTTAAGAGTAAAAGTCACAGATTTTCGGTCTTTCCAGGTAATTTTGTGCTTATGTAACCACCTTTAAATGTTTGTAACTCATACGACGTTAACCGATTTCGATGAAACTTTGTACATGTACATAACTTACTTAGACCTATAGAACGCGTTTTTTAAATTTTTGTTACAGGCACAGATTAAAAAGTTAAAAATCGTGACCTTTATTTTCGTCGCAATTCCAACTAATAGCAATTTTTAGAAACAATTATTTACACGCTACCTAGTAAATTAATGCGTCTAACATCTCAAAAAAACTCAAGCCGTTTTAACTAATTTTGAAAAAGTTATTCGTTTTTAAGGGGTCTCCGGATACTTTTGCAAGTCACTGTATATTCAAAATTGAATGGGTAAGCCTTATTTACTTTGTACTGTATGGACTATCATGAAATTTCGGTGTGCATTGAACTTGGAACGATATTACATCCCAGTTAAGCCTGAATTAAGTTGGAGTTAGCCTATTTTTAGATAAGCCTTGGTTTAATCTGATTTAAACTGGAACGGAACAAAAAGTACAATTTTGAAAGAGTACGCAGCTTTTCTCGACCACGGATCAATTAAATTCCTTGTAGCAGTATCTTTGTATTTTCTAAATTGAACCAATCACTTTTTTTACTCGAGAAAATGTGAGCTCTTTCTAAAAGAAAACTTTCCACTTTAAATGAAGAGGGAATAATGTACTATCATAATTTCCTTCGTTTCAGAATTGCGATCACTATTTTATGGTCCACATTACTTTCATAATTTCCTTGTAGTCCGATACATAATTAGTAAATTCTGTTCAATTAACTCTTATATAAATAACCAGGTATGCGAACGTTAGCCTCCAGCTTGTAAACTAAAAGTTACTCTTCATTCTACCATTCTACGTTCTACCATTGTTCGGTTAATTACGCTCTGCTTCAAATTCGCAGTGAAAAGATGTACAGTGAATGTTTCGAGTATTGAAGCATCAAACTAATTAAACATCTCAGCAAATTTAAATTACTGCCCTACAGCGATTCGCGTATTCGTTCACATGTATTCCAGAGAAGAACCAATTGCAATAATTATTCCATAGTCATGTATTTACTTCGATTATTCTTCATTGTGAAATACCATAATGATACCCAACTTGAACGCAAAATTTGAAATTTCTTGCTTCTGTGAACAAATATGTGAATCAATGCACAATTACAGAAATAATGTGTTCAGGTACTCGATTAATGTCAATGTTCGGAAAAGTTACTAAGCTGCAAAAGTAGCAGTAAAATAAGTGGTAAACCAAACGATGTCGGAAAATCATTCAATGCTCTGACCACTATCGCAAATCCGATGCCATAAATTTCCGGTGGTTCTGTCGTGCTGTGTAATCAACGCCATTCAATGCGCTCTTGAACGCAAACCTCGGATCGACAATCGAAATTCACCGAACAGTCGGCGTTCGCGCTGCGAAAAATTTGGCTGATTAACTGAATCGCAAATACCGCGTGTTACACTGTGCGTGTGTGTGTGTGTGTGTTATTTGACACTTGACGGTTTCCGTGACTGCGGGCCATTGTTCAGAGAGCTCGTTAAAAATGTTCGTGGCGAGAAATCTTGTTCACAAACGCTTGGATTCCGCAACCATTAAACCAAGGTAATTATCGTCACAATCATTTTTACAGACACACGGTGATATTATCAAATTGAAGAAAATGTTGGTATGCAATGAATTTTGAAGCTGACTATTTACTACACTGATCTTAGCTCCCTTCTTCAAGCAAATTTTTCAAAATTGTTATTAGAAATGAGGTTCTTCAATTGTTTTCAGACGATAATTCCTTACAAGCATATAATGTTCTGATACTACTTTAATCAATTAAAAATAGCGAACCTGACATAATAATGATCTAAAATTAAATTGAATGATATGCAATTAATTAAACAGTTCAGTACCCTCGTATTAAATGATTGTATGTTATCACAAAACCAAATTATCCTCGATTGGGACAACATGTCAGAGCTCCAAGATCTGCGTGATGAGTAGACTGCTGATCTTTATGCAAAATGAAAATTTTCTTCGATGATTGCAAGAGACAGAATTTATATAGACGTTCCATTCTTTATTTGATAGTTTTAACAAGTTGGACATAGTATATCGATTTGCTTCAATTAATGAATCTTTTTACTGTTTTAAATTACACCTACTCATTTTTGCCACAAATGCATTAGACCCGCAATCTAATGATGAGTAGACTGCGGATCTACATGTGAAATAAAAATTTAGTTTATCGATTTTAATCTTATTTTAATCTTAATTTTAATCAAAATTAAGAAATTGCAGCAAAAAACAAACGTCATCCTTTTATTAAAAATGTTCAAGAGTTGAAAATAATATATAGACACTCCAAAATTTTAGTAATCTCTTCAATGCTATAAATGTCACCTACTGATTATCGTCATAAATGTATTAACTTTCGCATTCTAATAATGAGTAGGCTGCGGTCCTCATGAGAAATATAAATTTTCTTTATTGATTTTAAGAAATAGTAGCCAAATACAAATGTCATCCTTTTATTAAAAATGTTCAACAGTTGAAAATAACATATAGGCACTCTCAAATTTTAGTAATCTCTTGAATCTTTTAAATTTCATCCACTGATTATCGCCATAAATGCATAAAATTTCGCAGTCTAATAACGAGTAGATAGCGGACCTTCGTGCAAAATAAAAATTTTCTTCATCGACTAAGAAATAGCAGCCAAATACAAATGTCATCCTCTTTTCAAAAAAGTTCTAGAGTTCGACATAATAGACCTACACCCTCAAATTTATGAAATTTTTTCACTGTCTTAAATTTCATCTAATCATTTTTCCCGTTAAATGCAAAAAATCCGCAGTATAATGATCACTGTAACTCACAAATGACGTCAGATTATAATATCCTGTTCTGCCCTAAACACTTCGACGTACACATTGAAGCTTCTGGTCAAGAACAATTCGGAGAACAAAAAAGCTGGCACTCATTAAAATTTCTAAATGAGACGGAATTATTCAATGGTATATAAAGTAACACACGAGAAAACAGCTCGTGAGGTATCGTTAATAATACATCGGTTGATGTGAAGATGAGCAGTTATCAAAAAGGACAGTTCACGTTGAATCTGCATTTTTACGGGAAGCCCGCAGAAGAATCTGCCGTGACAATGATCCGTCTCGAAACTTTTCGGTCACTCTTAATGATCGATGACGGATTAGGCCGACAAGGGTAACGCGTTGCGCGGAGCAATCTCGCGATCCCTTTATCGGTTGTGCGGCAAGATCAAAGCGCGTCGATTACAATGGGCACGGAAGCGGCGCGAACATATCGGAATTCTGTGATTGGATAATCTCGGGGTGTCTTCGGCGAAACTTGGTCAGCTGGCACCGGGGCCTTGTCGAGAAGTTTAAATTGGTTGCGATTCAGCGCGGCGCTGGTCGCGTCGATAACGGCCGGACGCGAGCTAATTAAAAACTTGGAGGCGTCCTCCGTGTATCCTTGTCTTTGCCGCGGAAATTCGCCAGGAACACGGTGTTCGTCGGTGTGTTTTGTTGCTCGTTGCGCACCGCGGCGATTTGTTACGTGCTGTAACCTGTTGCGCTCCGAGAACTTCTCTCCCTCTCTCTCTCTTTCTCTCTCTTTCTCTCTCTTTCTCTGTTCGCACGTCTTCTCTCGCGAGACCTTCCGCGCCGTCGCGACGCCGCGTCCGCGCCAAATTGTTCGCGGATTTTTAGATAGCGAAACGCATTTTTTCCAATCCCTACAACCGTGACACCATGACCAACACCGCGGTAATTTCTGTGCCTCGTGTTACCTGTTGCGCTTCGTCATCCGGAGAATTGACGATTCCGTTGATGTTTGAGCTACCCGGATCGATCAGCGCAACGCTATTACTCTGTTCGGAGTTCCTGAGCAATTCTACGCGATATTATGCATGAGCTCGGTGAAGCATGATCAAAAGTTTAGACGTTAGATTGCCAGTAGAAGAGGATAGAATGATGTGGTTGTTGAGCGAGAGTTTTTGATTGAAGTGGTGGGTAAGTAGAATTGGTCTGTATGGTCAGACGGTGTAGGAATGTAAATTTGGTGTAACGGGATCGTGTGGTGCTACGTTATTGTAGGTAATAAACAACGTTTATTAGTGTACAGTATTTGATGGTTTCACCAGATATGATGTTTTAGTTTACTGAGTCCAGTGGAGTTCGTATTTTTGGTCGTACAATTTATTAATGTGTACTTCGTGTTATTTATTATTTGCAAATGATAGGAAACAGTAATTAGTTAATGACCAGACGGGAGATTATATGCATTTATAACCAAATTGTGTAGCTGTAGTTTGAAACAGAAATATTGTAAAAATGAACGAGTATCAATACTTTACTTTTGATCTACTCAAATTATTAAAGGTAGTGAGATATTCCTACTTTTGATCTATTCAAATTATTAAAGGTAGTGAGATATTCCTACTTTTGATCTACTCAAATTATTAAAGGTAGGGAGATATTCCTATTTCTGATCTACTTAAATTATTAAAGGTAGGAAGATATTCCTACTTTTGATCTACTCAAATTATTAAAGGTAGGGAGATATTCCTATTTCTGATCTACTTAAATTATTAAAGGTAGGAAGATATTCCTACTTTTGATCTACTCAAATTATTAAAGGTAGGAAGATATTCCTACTTTTGATCTACTGAAATTATTAAAGGTAGGAAGATATTCCTACTTTTGATCTACTCAAATTATTAAAGGTAGGGAGATATTAATACTTTTGGTCTACTCAAATTATTAAAGGTAGGAAGATATCCCTACTTCTGATCTACTCAAATTATTAAAGGTAGGAAGATATCCCTACTTTTGATCTACTCAAATTATTAAAGGTAGGAAGATATTCCTACTTTTGATCTACTCAAATTATTAAAGGTAGTGTATGCTGCTTCGCGCATATTAATGACATTTTTGGCGAGAGTTAGGTTGAAATAGCTTGTATATCGAGACAATGTGAGAACACAGCCCGGATACTGGTTGTACCCTGTAATTAACATTTTTGCTGATTCTTCACAGTGTCAATTTTCAACTTGAATATTTAGGAATTTGCAAAGCGAATTTACAGGAGAAATATGCGAGTAGAAAATGTCTCTATTGCTCAGACAAGTTCGAGAATAGTATCTTTTAAACAGCGTACAAGTAATGTAAATATCTTTGATCCACGAGAAGTTCGAGCAGTTGAATGCATAGGCTTCTGCATTATGTATTGTTTTCAAGTAGATTAATCCTGCCTTGGCCAGGCAAGAGTCTCACATGTCAATCTTTTGTTTCGTGTGATTAATAACTTGGGACTTTCAGTTGACTAAGGTAACTGATGATTAATGCACAAGTTTCTACCACTCTATACTCTATACTCTATACTGTGAGACAGATTAAGTAAAATAATTCTTTATTCAACCATTGCCTAGAATACGCGGTAAACTTTTTCAGTTTAACTTTAAAACAATCCGTTCAGGTGTAGAAACGAGACTATATCCAATTTTAATTAATGGAGTAGTAATTAAGTAGAAAGTGGTTGCATTAATCAGACAGTGTCAGCACTATTCCCGCAGTCGACTTGAAATTAATTGCTTGATTTCTTTTATTTCGCTATTTGATATTTAATGATTCAGTAGTATAGTCGAAAATAGGCCAGATTGTCTTTTGAATAGACCAGACTACCTTTTGAATAGATTCAAAACAAAACTATCATTGCCTACAAAAATTAAGAGCTTCTTTTATCGAAATATCAACGCAGTTGATTTCTTATGGTATTCGCAACAATGTTCATATTTGTCATATCTTTTACATGGTACGTTTGGAATACAATATAATAGATTAAACACATATAAGTGACTATTGCGTTAGGCGAATACATTGTGAATGAAATTCTTCCAATTCTATGATGCTTATCTCTCGACAATCGATATCGAGATACAATCCCTTGTGATTTGGTTTTAGAGGAGTATTCAGTGAATGTTTTTGATAATTGAGGGGGCATTGAATTAAGTGGATGGGAAAATATGTAGTCCGCATTTAGAAATGATTATGCAGTACGGAAATGAACTGTGTAGATAGCATCGCGTGTGGCCAGTTGCCATTGATGGTATTCACTTTCAACCACAACGTACCTTCCAATACCGTACCCCATTAAATTCAGGATTTTTGGTCGAATGCTCTTATACGTCAATCACAGCTCGCGATAGCCAATTTCAAAATAGAATAGCGCTTTTAGCTCTGAATATAAATCATTTTTAAATCTTTTAACACAAAATCTGATATATATATATATAAAATAAAATATACATGTAAAATGAAATATATATGTAAAATAAAGACAAATGATTGAAATTTAATTGTGGGGTTTGTTTAATTTGATTTACGTTAAAGTGGAGTATGAACTTAGGTGAATGGCATAAACGCAGAAGTGCTAATGTTTGATCGATCGTACATGATTCTTCGTTATGATGTCCACGTAATCAGCAGATGATCCTGAGTGCGGCGTAGAATGGCCATACAGTAGCCAGATCCTGACCTCCTGGGATTGATTATACGCGATAATTAAGTAGAATGGGTTTGCATTGGACAGACAGTCCCAGCTGTTACTCAGTGGCCTGTAGTCGGCAATGCAACACTGTCGTTACGTTAGCGCCTAATAGATCTAATCTGGTTGTGAAATATTTCAGTAGATTTTCCTTGTCTTATTCAGACACAGCAAACACTACGAAAAGGAATTTCGAAAAGTGATTCGGTATATTGTCGATCAAATAATATACAGAATTTTAAGTATATCTAATAGTTATTTATTCAATTTCGTAGAAAACTCGTTTATAATTAAGGTATCTATTAAAATTCATTACAATTATTTGTCACGGTTTCAGATACGTGTCAATATTTCTACAATATTTGTTTAATAGAAACTTAGTACTTCTATATCATGTCAAGTTCGAAGTAGTATACTCCTGCCACTGTCAGACCAACTTTGATATCATTTCACACGATTATTTTGCTTTTGGTAGTGGGAATATTTAATGTTATGTTGTCGGTCATGTTACGCGGCCTCAATGAAATTTTAAAAGTGTTAAAATATTCATCAATCATCGCGGCATTTATCATTATTTAACTTCCCGCGTCACAGTTTTAAAAAGTACAGAAAGACGGATGCAGATCATGAAATATAAAATCAAAGTTTAGAACAACCCAGCTCGAGCTGCATAAAATTTTCCATTTTTGTATTTGTCCTTTGCTGTATATATTCACATATTTGGTAAATTACAATTTTCTTTCATTACGTATTGGTTCAATTTCATTTCACAAGTAGAGTATCCGTACTTTTACTCGAACACAATCAAACGTGTTGAAAAGATTATAAAAAATCAACCCATTAAACATTCTCCAACACTTTCCCCGAGAGATATAGCTGGCTGAATTTCTCGTGCACCAATTACACGTTAAGAACCGCGGTTCGACATCAAATACGTTATCCTCGAGCAGCTCACGCTCTTAATGAGTCGTGTTGCCAAGCGTTTCCGCTCTCTCGTGATATCGTAAGTTACGAGCGGTCGATTTTTCTAAAAGCTGTGCCAGAAATATTAATTACGTGTGGTAATATCGGCTCCGTGACCGATCCCTCCACGTTCCTACGTCAATTAAAATTTTTAATTAACAAATTTCTCCCGCGAATTCCGCCGCGTCTTGACTAACGTTTCTCCGCCGAAACGAATAGCTTTCCGTACATTATCGCTTTCATCTCGGGGAACGGTTCCGTTTAGCGGGATCACACTTCTCGACGAGGTATTAGCTTGAAATCGCGGCCCGAGACTTCCGTCTCTCATCAGTGCCGTGGTACGAATTCCGAAAAAATTAACCGTGGAATTTCAATGACGCGAATTCCGAGAACACCGTGCGGTCTTCGCATAACGTCCGCGATATTTTCGGGGAGTGCTTCGCCCGTCACGTCGGGAGACATCGCATTCCACGAGCACCCTCGCGAAGTGGTTTCCACGTAGTGTCATCTGCCGAGCGTAATCTCGCGCGGAATTATGTCACCGTTTATTCCAATTCCAGTCATTTATCCCCGGGAGCACGTGATACTCGAGCCAGATACTCGTAGATCGAACGATCACGTACAAAGTGAACAACGATAATCGATGCTTACGCCGCTCCGACTATTCTCAAAGGATGTCCAACGTGACGCAGAAGGAAACGTTCATGGAATGCGAGACCATTTCGATTTTCCGTCCACCTGTTTGATTCTTCTTATACATTTCTTGCGGCACAGTTAGTCGAGACACGCGACCGAAACTCGAGCTTCGAGGCGAGGATCGCCTTGCCAAACGAGACAGGGACACCGAGCAAGTTGGCAGTCGATCACATTTTATCCAGTTTACAAGATTCCTTTTCAACGTCTCCAGAACGGTGATCGATACGCGATATTGTAGAGTTTCGACTTTATTTTTTTTTAAAGAATTAATCGAAGAGATATCGAAGCGCGCCGCACAGGGTGTGTAGAGAAATGTTTATTGTATATGTGGATTTAATTTAGTCGCGATCGGAGATACTTTTCTGTCATGGATCCGCTGTTTCCGGCCATCGTGTTCGCGAACCGGTCGAACGGGAGCACGCGCCCGCCTCTGTGCCGTGGCAGCCACTGACTGGCTCTGCGACTGCATCAACACTACCCTCCAGAAACGTATCAACCGCCCCCCTCCTCCGCACTGCCACTTCAACGTTCCCCGCCCATTCTTTCCCTACTACCCTACCGTTCCTATACATTCGTCCACCAAAGCTGTTTCGCGCCTGCCGTCCCTTTCCGCGCTTACCCTTCTCCATCCACGCAGCTCCGAGTGTCGCGCAGCGTTCGTTTCCGCCACTGACGGTTTAGATCGTAGATCATAATTCCACGAGCGGTGCGCGATGAACCTCGCGGGCAGACCCCGGAAGGATTTTCTTAATCGTTTCTCGCCGCGGAAAGCCGACCAGGATCACGATCCTCGATCCGCCGTGAGATACTTTGATTAATGATCTCACTCGTCCGCTCATCTTGCGACACGCCATGGCCACGTGGACGCGGAAAGTAAGC
The DNA here is from genome assembly GCA_913789915.3 of Sphecodes monilicornis. Lineage (NCBI taxonomy): Eukaryota > Metazoa > Arthropoda > Insecta > Hymenoptera > Halictidae > Sphecodes > Sphecodes monilicornis. The sequence continues at coordinate 9,535,447 of OU565297.1, read as the reverse complement.
TAGTTGGTGCGATCGTCGTGCGTGCGGCTTTTATACGATCGACGGGAGCATCTTTTACTGGATTTTATGGTATTTGGAATTGTGTTGTCGCAAGGAGGAGTTGCGCTGGAATTGTTGGAGTAGAAGTGTGTCATATCGTGGATTGTACTCGTGGCTTTTGAGTCTGGAGGCTTTTGACCATTTTACGACAGTCGAAGCTTGATCCGTTCAACTTCTTATGTGTCGTTTTTTTTCTACATATTTGTGGATCCATTGTGTTAACTGAATTGCCAAGTTGGTCACATATGGGTCCTCAGAATTAAATTAAGTTTTTGTTTTGTGTTTTATCTAGTCACTGAGAGGTAGATTACGCTTTTTTATCGCGTTCATTGGAACAGTCTCCTAATCACCAGCAAAGCATAATTCCACTGGGAATTTAACTCTGAAGTGGAATGTTCTTCCACTGGTCAGACATGGAAGGAGATAAACTTCCAGGTCCTCAGAATTAAATGAAGTTTTATGTTTTGTGTTTTATCTAGTCACTGAGAGGTAGATTACGCTTTTTTATCACGTTCATTGGAACAGTCTCCTAATCACCAGCAAAGCATAATTCCACTGGTAATTTAACTCTGAAGTGAAATGTTCTATCACTGGTCAGGCACGAAAGGAAATAAACATGCATGTCCTCAGAGTTAAATGAAGTTTTATGTTTAGAAAGTTCGGTAGAATATGCTTATCTTGCACTATAATAATTAACTACACCAATTGGCTAACCATTCTACTTTGAAGCAGAATATACTTGAATTTCTTTTTCTACATATTTGCGGACCCGTTGTGTTAACTGGACTGCGAAGTTGGTCACATATGGGTGACACTCTTCTTTGATTAATTGAGCCGTTCATTGCACAAATCGATTAACTCCATAAAACAAAAAGTTGAGAAATGCGGTGAAATAATGTACATTGTTTTTTAAAATCCCCTTTCTAATATAAATTCAAATAAATATTATAGAATGCATAAATACAGATGTAGCTTTCATCTAACGGTATATAAAATTAATAAGACAGAATAGCCAAAAAATAATCGTCAGTAATGTTACAATCTTTATGTGACTGGTGGACTTAATCGATTTGGCAAGTGAAAAAAGTAATAAAGTAAAATTCAGTGTTTAAATTTTTAAGTTTTCTATTACAGAAAAAGTTAATTATTATATATTTTTATCACAGATTTCCATAAAAATGAATATTAACAGTTCTGTTATAATATATTATTTGTGATTAATTCATCAGCAATATAAATGATGTCTTCTTCATCAGCTGTATGCGAGGACTCGTCATTTCGATTTGTTATCAAGTTTTTATAGTAATCATGTTTAACAGGAGGAATGAATTTTAGCAGTACCATCATGTCTCTCCTTTTTTCCCTTGTCACAGTTCTACCTTTAGTGTATATGAGTTGCATTATTGCAACGATTTAGATTAGAGTACGGAGTTAATCAAAATGGCCTCTGAAATAAATTATTTATTATTCAATGGCCAAAAAAATTTTGTCGTTTAATGATGTTAATTTTTTTTATTCAGGAAAGTTATTATAAATATAAAAAGTTATGATTACACCAAGTGCTTTGACACTTAAATTTAAGATTTTTAAAAAAGTGGAGTTAATCGACTTGTGCAGTGAACGGCTCAATTGTTGTAGTGGTATATTCAAATAAAAATTGTAATCTCTATGGTAAATATACTGCGGATTTTGTGTATTTATGGCAGAAATGGTTACATGAAATTTGAAACAGTACACAGATTGAAATAATTTATGAATATCAGTGTATTGTTTTCAGGTTTCTGTAATTATTAAAGAAGGAAAGAAATTTCTGCTTAGTACCGGCATTTTTTGCAATCAATGTAGACAATTTTTATGGTGCTTAAAATTTCGCAATCTAATGAAAAATTTTATCCTTCCAGGTTCGGTTTCATTAATTACGTTATTCTGATAGTTTACTGTACTAATCAGGAAGTCATAGGTGTTCAAATAATCCAGGGAGTAAAATAGATTTCTTGTGATACCACAATTTAACATTCCATACCTTGAATAATGTGATAAGCACGTTCTCAGTCTCATAACTGCACAAATCAATGAAATTCGTGATAATAACCTGGCTCTGTGAAAAGAAATCGTGTTACGCTTTAGTCTAATTATACACACACCGTTAATGTTGTCATCCCGATATTGGAATGTTCCTTCAATGCTGTAAAAATCACTGAGAAGTGATAATAACATTCTATAATTGTAGAAGAACATGTTTATATAACGTAATATTCTATATTTCCCATTTCCCTATCCTAAAATATTATATTGTCATCGCTATGAACTCAGAGTGCCACGAATTTATAGTCTGCCTCTCCTGCAGATTGGATTATCACTCCGACTATTGTATGACGAGGACTAAAATTGACAGTTTAATCTATCGTGCTAGAATATATTACGTTCAGTAGAATGTTCCAGGCGGTGGTCAGCCAACAGCGAGCTCAACCTTGCACGGTAAACGTAACGGTCCATTCAACAGACTATTGCTGCACCTGTCATACTCCAAACATGTAACTGTGACACGAGAGAACCTAACCGTGATAACAGACACCAGAGATCATAACATTGGCTTGAGTACAATATTATCATCTCTGGTGTGTACTTAGATGAACGGACCCAATACCTAGGAATACATTGGAATAATCTGTCTAGTGAAATTATCCTGAAATGTTCAGACAACGTTTGTTTTTTTAATATTAGAAGACGCGGGATATTATTTTAGGACACTAGTGCAAATATTTGCTTTGCAGTAGCAAATAGAACCTCGCGTAGAATGGAGGCCGACTTTGGCAGATATTCAACCGTGGTCATATATTCAGTCTATTAATTACGCAACGGATCCTCTCACGATATTCAAGACGATTGAAACAATCGTTTCAGTTGTAGTTGAGGAACTAGTATCCTCAGAATCGGAAATGCCAATTTTCCTCGAGAGGAAACGTCCTGTCTCCCGTGTGAACATCCTCTGCTCTTTATAATATTCTCTCGCAGTGAATTCGTCCTTGCAGATCTCGTTGTTTTTCGCCATTTCTTAGTTCCCGTTCGCTTCTCGCAAACGCCGGTTCTCGCACGAATATCTCGCGGACTATTTAATTGTCGTTTCTTTTTCTCCGAGAAGGTACTGCGCATAAAAATGGCACAGTCCGCACTCTCGAGACACTCGGTCTCTCGCAACTCTTTCGAAAGTGATAAAAGAACAATTACGATGGCCGCGAGGCGAAGAATAAAAACGATTGAAAGGTAATGGCCTCTTCTCGTGAATTCATCAACCACGCCGAGGAAACTGTAGTTAACTTTATCGATTATGTAGAGATTAAGTGAGAAATATAATTTGCAGACACTGTTAGCAGAGTAGTGTCATCGTGAAGATGCTTCTGCAACTTTCGATTGTCGTCGGAGTACAGTAAAATGTTATTACAAGACTGCGGATGTTTATGAAATTTGCATTTTTTATTGAAGAATTTTATTGAATTGGAATCAAACGAAATCTGATTTTCAATGGTAGCAGCATTTGTAGGTCTGCAGTAAATAAAAATTGTATTAAATTCTGTCCGGCTGAAGCATTTCTTGAAAATGTTCAGAAGCCATAAATTGCATAAAGATCATCCGCATTACTTTGGCGGATGAAACTTGAAGTTATATATACAGGGTGTCTCATTTAAGTCAACATTGTAAATAATCTCGAATACATATGATTTAAAAAAAACAAACTGACACATGCCCTTTAGTGTGCCGAGTGGGAAGTCAAATGGCATGACTAGTTTTTTAATTCGTGGGCGTTTTAAAGGTTATTTCAAGGTCATTTGGTCTTTTTTATCATAAACCCATATTTTTCATTTCGGAATCATATTCTACCGAAAAAATGCACAACTTTTGTTTGAAACATTTTTCTGTAAGTTTGTAAGAACTTTATTATGTGTTCATGAGTCTTTTATTAAACGAATTACAAAGTGTCTAGAAGTTGAGGGTAAAAAGTTCGAGAATTTATTATGAGGTTCTTAAATGAAATTAAAAATCTTCCAGAAGGAAGTAACGTTGTCATTTTAATAAAAAAACAAAATTATCCTTAAGATAAACATGAAAAATCAGCTAAATATATTAAGAAATATTGAACTTATGAAACTAATGTTTCCGCAATAAAGAATGTGGATTTATGATAAAAAAAGACAATATGACCTTGAAATAATCTTGAAAACGCCACGCATTAGAAAACTAGTAGTGCCATTTGACTCCCCATTCGAAACACTAAAGGACACATGTGTCAGTTTGTTTGTTTTAAATCACATGTCTTCGAGATTTTTACAGTCACAACTTAAATGGGACACCCCGTATATCCAATCAAATTTAACATTCCTATTTGAATAATGCGCTAGGCTAGATGGTGCGGTATAATTTTGAGGAAAATCAATTACAGTCAAAATTTTGAGAAAGGGGCCATCGAATATGAAAATGATAAGTTCTATGTCATCACTTTACTGACGTAAAAAATACTATTAAAGAAGAATAGCAGTAGACGTTCTTTTAAGTAGAATATCTGTGCCATTGTCAGACAATGTTTCAGAATTTGTACATGGGGAGGGAGGATCAATTTAATAGTATCTGTCATTCGAAGAGTTGTTGATACTTTGCATTACGGGTTGTATCATGTATTCGTTCATTGAAGTTACATATTTTTTCATTAATATTAGATTTACAAGGCCTGTCGAGATGACGGTTTGGATTATTTTTAAATTACGAGTATTGAGGTAATTCCATAAGGAATTATTTAACTAATTTATTTCGTTGGGTATATGTTATAAAATAATAGCTAAAAATTTGGATAGACAAATTTTCATTAATTTTATAAAGTAATGCGGAATAATCAATTTTAATGTTCCGTAAACATAGTGTTAATAATTGGTCTGAGTGAAAGGAAAAGAAGTATATATACTATAAATTTACATTTGTAATGATCGTTTAATATGGCAATTGGAAAAACATTTTTGAATTTCAGGAATAATATTTGGTAAAGTGCGTTTGAATTGATTAACTAATTTATTTCGTTAGATATATGTTATAAAAAAATAGCTAAAAATTTGGATAGACGTATTCTCATTAATTTTATAAAGTAATGTGGAATATTCACTTTTAATGCTCCGTAAACATAGTGTTAATAATTGGTCTGAGTGACAGGAAAAGAAGTATATATACTATAAATTTACATTTGCAATGAGCGTTTAATATTACAATTGGAAAAACATTTTTGAAGTTCAGGAATAACATTTGGTAAAGTGCGTTTGAATTGATTAGCGCAAATACAGCAAAATAAATTTTTCACGCTGCATCAAGTAAATGGTCACTAGATGGAAACAAGAGAAAGGAAATGAAGACACTTGATAGAGAGCCTGAGAAATTGCGGAGCCGTAGTTTCGAACCGGTGGGAGATTGGATAATTAGAAGGTTAGCAGAAGATACTTATAATTGCCGCTGTCGTTCCGTTGTCAAACGATCCACACTTATTTCATTGGAGACACGAGAGATACGGAGAGAGTCCCCGTGAAACTCTGAGAACAGAAGCAACCGGATGCACTAACAGCCGCTAGGTATCCAATTATAGCACCGGATCGTGCAGCTTCGCGGAATTGCTGCGAAATCTAAGAGCGAAACTATACGGTAGAGCTTTGGGGATCGCCTCTAACCGTTCCAAGCCGAGTTCCCGATTTATCTAATGAAACTTCTTGCTGAAACGATCCCCTGTTTTCCAAGACTAGAGCCGAATTTACTCCCGTTCTTTTATTGCTTCTGCCACGCTTCGCTCCTTTCCTTGATTTCGTCGTCGAATGTATTTTTCGAAACGTTTGTCTCGTCGCCGCCACCGTCTTCGTCGTCCTCATCGTCGTCGTCGTAGTTGTCGTTGTGCACCCAGAGGAAACTTCGATTTGCCTTTAGCATCTGGAGTGCCTCGTTCTTTGCATCCGGCAGGGAGGATTCCATATCGATTCTTGGTTAATCGACACGTATTCCGGCCGTCAATTCATTCCTCCCGAGGAAAATGGAAATACTCAGATGCAGGCGTCAAGGAATTCTACTGCAAAATACTCGCGCGGGTGGCGTGAATTTTTTGACAGACGTCTCACCGCGTTTCTGTAGACGCAGTTGATGTAGAATGGTAAACTGCAATTTATCTATTTCCTCCAATTGAGTGCACCATTTTATTCTAGTATACCGGGTTCGATGAAATCCAACGTACGTAATGTGTAATGTCTAAATTGATTCAGTAGAACAATCTTGTTTTGGTCAGACAATAGTGAGGACTTTAGATTTAGATTTAGATGAATTCAGAAGTTGATTTTATAACATTGTTTTAACTGGCACGATTAGTTTTATTTTAAGTGGAATGTTGGGGCCACAGTCGAGCAACCAGTTTTAATAAAATATACAATAGCAACAGAGGATATACAGGGTGTCGTGTAACTGGCGGTACAACCGAATAGGGACTGATTCAACTTCAAAAAATAAGTCGAAAATATGGAATTAAGTTTTTTAAGTGAAACTCCTTTAGGCGCGGTAGGCGTAAAACCGATCTGGCGATGAAACGATGAAACGATGAAACGAAATTCTATTCTATTAGCATATACGGTTGAGGATTCGGCATTGCTTAATAAAGATTATGATAAAATTCCAATGATGCTAAGTGGAGAGTTCAACGTGAACTTTGCATCGGAACAATCAAAACTATTAATAGAATTTTTTAGAAGTAAATGAAGATTGGAAATGGTAAATAATCCAAAAAATTTAAAAAAAAAATGGAATTATGAATATTTATATCATATTTTAGCTATCACAAGCCAATTGTTTCAATAATAGAATCATAGAAAATTAAATGTCATAAAGTGTTAACAAAAATTTGAAAAAAAATTAAAGAAAGAAGTTTCACTTCAGCCATGTGGTATATTTTATTTGACGTCTCGTTTTCGAGAAATTCGATTTTAAAGATCCGTGGGGTCGCGTACTATACTATATACAGGTAGTAGAATTGGTTGATCATGATCAGACACGATAGACGTTTCCCTATCTAATAGCACGCGTATTCGCTGTATTTTCATACTCGATTTTCTCGGAAACGAGGCGTCAAATGAATAAAATTTATTCCATATTTTCGACTTATTTTTTGACATAGAATCACCCCCCTTGATGGGCTGTATATACTGACTTCAAGTAGAATGTTCCTGTAGTAACCAGACATCTATTGAAACCAAGATTTGGACGGTCGCAGAGTTCAATTTATTGGACTGTTCATATTTCATTTAGTTGCTAAGGATATTGGCAGGAGATATATTTTCTTCTTAAGTAGAACGTTCGCGTCATAGTCAGGCAGGGTTCAAGAAAATTGATCACGTACGTTTAGAATGAAATTAACCGAGTTGCAGTAAGTTTATTATAGTTACTAAAGACATTAGCGGAGAAAGTATAGAGTTTTAAGTAGAATAGACGTGCTGTAGTCTAATAATGGTTATGAAGCCGCATTTAAACTCTTTGTGAAGTAAGTTCGGTAGAATATGCTTATCTTGACCTAATTAACTATAGCAATAGGTTAACCATTCTAGTTTGAAGCAGAATATACTCGTAATGGTGCAGAAAATATTTCAATCTCCTCATAATTTCATTTGGCAAAACATTTCAATTTCCTGTATGGTTTAAGGATGTCAACAGGTTATCTATTTAACTCTTAAGTGAAATGTTCTTTCATTGGTCAGACGTGGAAGGAAATAAACTTGCAGGCCCTCAGAATTAAATGAAGTTTTATGTTTAGAAAGTTCGGTAGAATATGCTTATCTTGCCCTATAATAATAAACTACACTAATTGGTTAATCATTCTACTTTGAAGCGGAATATACTTGTAATGGTCCAGAAAACATTTCAATGTCCTCAAAATTTCATTTGGTAAAACATTTCAATCTCATCTATGGACTAAGGATGTCAACAGGTTATCTATCCAACTCTGAAGTGAAATGTTCTTTCAGTGGTCAGACATGAAAGGAGATAAACTTGCAGGTCCTCAGAATTAAATGAAGTTTTGTGTTGTGAATTTTATCTAGTCACTGAGAGGTAGATTGCGCTTTACGTTTATTCGAACAGTCTCCTAATCACCAGCAAAGCATAATTCCCCTGGGAATTTTAGTAGCGTGTCCCCAGGACAATTAAAAATAATTTGTCCCTTGAAGAAACGTTCCCATACACCCATTTAAAAATTAGATACCCGGTGTAGAGCATATCACAGTCGCAACGGCGACTATGAAACGTTGGAATGCAATTCGCATCGTTGCTCGAATTAACATTTTCTAGTCCGACGATCAAACGCCGCAACCTGCGTAGCACAATTTCTAAATATTCTTTGTTCGTTTGCACGGTCCTTTCGTCCTGGGGACTGTGATTTTTCACAGCGCGGTTAATCGCGCGTGAAAGGTTTAAGTGCTATCGGTAATTTGTTCTCTGGTCTGTCCCGACAGGGTACTCGGGGACCAACATGGTACAAAAATACCGTGCAAAGCTGTAGCGCGAGTATTATATTGCTACCGGTGGTATCGATTCGCAACGACGCGAAACAGCACTTCCGCATATTAAATCTCCCGCTAGAGAGGAAATTGCTTTAGGGAAAGATTGACTAGCTTTCCCACTGTACTTTCTTTCGGTCCTCGCAACATTTTCCCGTTCCCAACCGTCTGGCGAACTTCAAACTTTCGGCTGAATGCACCTGTTCGCCAATAATAACAGTTCATTTCACGTGGAGTATGGATGGATCGGTTCAAGGACGCGATCAGAGAAAATTATTTTTTCTCCGTTTATTTAGAGTGATTCTGCGCTTATGCTGCCGAGCAGATTTAGCAATGCCTCGAGTAGAATTTTATTTGCATCAGTTTAATGCGGATGGGGTGGGGAAAGAGGACTGGGGAAGTATACGACGAATATTTCCATACGCATCCCCTTCGCATCAGGTTTCATAAAAATTGGTATATCACACTTGGGTGATTTTTGGGGGAGTGTAATATTGAATTCTGGGACATATCTTCCCCATCGGACGGACGATCTAGACGGTCTGTGGTTGGGATGATAGTACCAAAAATATTTAGAAATTGTGTGTAGTGATACTATACCATTATGGGTGGAAGTTGTTACAATAAATTCATAATAGTATTAATGTTGTTATGGGTAACAAAATGGACGAATATCGTAATTTTAATGTTGGTAGATAATTTTTAATGGGGTCAGACAAGCTACTGGATCCAAGTAATAATTGATCGTCCCCATTGATAGCTTGATTATGTTGAAAATAGTGTATGGAAATTCTTGAATTCTCTTAAACCCTTTCCATACCATTATCTTTACAACTACAATAATTAGAATGTCGTCGCCCCCAAAAATGTCCCAGAAGAGGAAAGTTCAAAAATGTTTATTATCGATTCTTCGAAGGTGCGTGGTCGGTTTTCCCATTTTATGGTGAGGTGAGTGGCATGATATTTCTCGGAGAAAGCGAATCATTCGATAATCGTATCGATTCAAAAAATGACTACTACTACTACACAAGTATCACTGTAATAGGCGTGTTAAAAATAGCTATTCAATAGAATATATCTTTCAGTGCACATCTTTTAATTATGTGAGTTATAAGTAGAAAAAGTAAAAACATTAAATGAATTTAAAAACGTCAATACATTGTCTTCGACGTATTAAGATTGTTCAAGTAGGAAGGGAATGTCTGTAGGGTTCTGCTTCTTGCAATTAATGCCAACAATTTTTATTTTACATAAAGATCCGCAGTCTAGTTATGAGAGACAGATTATATACTTTTAATATTGTAATTATACTCTGATTATCACACAATAGTAAAAATGGAGGTTTGCATAAAAATCCTTAGTCTAGTCATCTGAATGAAACATCTACTTAACGAAAGTCCCTTAACCCTTGCCATACCATTTTCTTTACGGCTACAATAATTATAACGTCTTCATCCCTAAATATGTCACAGAAGAAGAAAGAAAATTTATTTGTTTGCATGACTACATTTACTTCAATGCTTGAATATTGATTACGCAAAAGTAACATTTTATTTCGTTTGAAAATGATGGTATAACTTTCATCTGTGTTAGGGCTTTATTTAATATCTTCATCACGAGTCTGACTCGTTAAAATACGGCAAGGGGTTAATCTTTTCACCGTTTTGATTGCGCCTATTCATTTTTATTATCAGCAGTCTAGTCGTAAACAAAGAATGCTCCAATTTATTCTACTGGATGTTGACTATGTCTAATTTGGTCAGACACCATGAATTTCATAGAATATGTCGTGATTGGTCAGACGGTAATTGGCACGCATGAACGTGAACAGTATCGTGAGTTTCGGTCGCATTACATTACATCGAAAATTGTGCTGCGTCTACCGCGCATTGTAATTAGATCGATCTATATCTTACAACGCTATTACAGCGAACCGCCAATGATATCCCCATCGCGTGGGGTCCGTAGCGGTGGCAGATCGATAGATGACCGACACATATCGTCGCGCGTGAGATTAACTTTCACGCGTGCTTGAACACGTGCGGCCATACAATTGCATGGTACTCGGCGCGGAAAGTTTCGGGCCAAGTTGCTGAACATAATTTCAGGCGAAACAGATGTTGCACGTTCGTGGAAATTACCCCTTGTCCGTCGCCAAATTAATTGCCAGATTGGCTTACTGCCAAGCGACGACGATAACTTGGACCGTTCCTATTTTTAAGCTTCCATTCAGAGCTCTTAACTCAAGATGAGGGACGCGGAAGTGGGTGTTAAATGCCATTCAAGTTGTATTTCAAAATCTGACCGTCACGTCCAACTCGTTCCGGAATACCGCTACCCTAATTTAACGCGAATTACTCAGCAGTTAATGGTCCCTTCTTTTCCATTCTGATTCCGAACAGTGGGGATTCTCACACTATTTTCACCGTGAAGAATGTCTGCTATGATTATTATAATTTTGCAGATTATATAATTTGATTTTGATTGTTAAATTTGTAATCTGATATTCTGGATGTAAGTACACTGTGTACGAAGATTTGTGTTTGTTCTCAATTATCATTAACCCCTTGCCGTACCATTTTCTATGCGGTTACAGCGATTAGAACGACTTTAAGCCCAAAAAATAAAACGAAATTTATATATTCTTTATGACTGTGTTTACTACAATGCTTAAATATTAATTACAAATTTATACAATTTTATGTCGTCTAAAAAGGAAGGCTTAGTATTCATATCGCTTAGACTTTGTTTAAAACCTTCACCGCGACTCTGACTCGTTAAGATACGTCAAGGGGTTAACTACTCATGATCAAATGAGTAGCTGCAGTTTCAAATAGGAAAAAGATTAAATAATTGAACGATATCAATATAATACTTCCGATCTACCGATGTTATTGAAAAATGAAATACACCACTAAATGGTCCCTGTTTGTCGCAGCTAATAGAGAACATTTTTATTTTGCATAATGATCCGCTGATCTGTAGAATTCAAAATCTCATTGACGAAGAACCTAAAGAGTTCAAATATACAGGATGGGGCACTATAAACAGGTCACCTGAATAACTCGCTTGCTATTGAAGATAGAAGAAAATGATGTCATTAATTTTTTTATAGGTGGAGACGTCAAGGAGATATGAAGGTCAACTCTGTTTTCTTAAATGGAACAGTATGCTTTTTTATTTACATTCTGATAGTGTGTTTCAAGACGAATACAATGACCTATTACGAAGGTCATTCAAGGTCGCGCAAGGTCAACTGCAATAGAAAATAAAGTGTCTCAAGGCACTCTTCAGATATGTGCCACGATGGCACAATCACGTTGCCAACGCAACTCTTACTCAGTTATATGTAAAAATAATTCTTTTTTCCGGCTTTATTAAAAATTTTGCACAGCAAACGCAATATTCCCTTGATAATGATCCACACGTGGATCAAAACGTTGGATCAAATTTGTTGTCGAATTTCAAAAAGATCGAACCTTGCTCCAATAACATCTTCTCTAACATAATTCAAAATTCGATCGATAGAAATCACAATTACTCTTCAAATACTATTGTGTCTGCTCTGGTTGTTGGCATACCGCTCTTGTAAATATTGATAATGGTCACAGAACATAAATAAACATACAATCACATTGTATGCTTACCTGTATCCAGAAATGTTGTTAGTAGTTTGACTACCGACTAGAGTACGGCTTCGTAATATTCAATCTGAGTGTTCAATTTTCAAGAATGCGTTGCACAATGGCAGACAAAGTGGAAATGGTTATCATTTATGGTGAATGTCATAGAACTATGAGGAAAGCGGTACGCGTGTATGGTGAAAGATTTGCCTTCTTCATAATAAAATAATTGGTCCATATTTCATTGATGGCACGCTAAATAGTCATAAATACGAGAGAATCTTAAACGAAGTTTTGCCAGAATTGTTAGAGAACATTTCACGGGAGATGCGACAGTCCATGTGGTTCCAACAAGACGGGTGTCTTGCTCATTCAGCACGAAATGTTACAGAATTACTGAACAGGACATTTCAAGGTCGTTGGATTGATCGATCCGGAAGTAATAAAGTGCCAGCACGTTAACCAGACCTGACACCACTAGGTTTTTATTTGACGGGAAAATTGAAGTAACAAGTGTACCGCGAAAAACCAACAACCACAGTTGATGTGCAAGAACGTATAAAAAGAGCTTGCTCTGTAATAGATACAACTGAAATTTATCAGGCAGTATTATCAGTATTGCAACGTTTTAGATTATGTCTCCATGTTCAAGGTCGTCAAATAGAACACTTGAAGTAGCAGTGAATACCTAAATAACATGTTACACGTAAATCATCGTAGTGTTCGAAGAGTGCTTTGGGACACTTTATTTTCTATTGCAGTTAACCTTGCGTGACCTTGAATGACCTTCATAATAGGTCATTGTATTCGTCTTGAAACACACTATCAGAATGTAAATAAAAAACCATACCGTTCCATTTAAAAAAACAGAGTTGACCTTCATATCTCCTTGACGTCTCCACCTATTAAATAATTAATGACATCAGATTACGAGTGCCTCGATATCAAGTAAGTTTGGTCTGATACATTTGCTTCTATCTTCAAAAGCAAGCGAGTTATTCATGTGACCTGTTCATAGTGCTCCACCCTATATATGTAATGTTTTTGAAACCTTCATAGAACGATAAAACAATTACAGACAAATAAATTTGGATATAATGTTTAACCTGTCACAAACACTTTTTCGAAGAATCTCCAATGCATTTCAGTTTCTAACGAACCATGAGTAAAATTAATAAAATACTAACAGTGATTCGATGCATAGTCCACTTCAAGGGGCACACTCGAACAAAGAATCTGCCTAGAATTGCACAAGAATAATGACCGACGGAGCGCTCAATAAAAATGAGCATAGGGTCAAGAAAGAGTCCAGTTAACCAAGCCAATCGAGCAAACCGTCAACTACAATTCCCATGGCCCATCGGACCATGTAGAAATTAATGGGACACAGTTAGGGCCTCAAGGGTTATTCCAATTTGCGGAGAGCTAAAAAACTTCCGCCGCAATTCCGTGGAATTAATGACCGATTAGCGGCAAAGCAGATATGCGGAAGCCGAAATCACTTGAGTGATTAGGGTCTTGATTCAGCAAAGTATCAAGGAATCCGGCTTGTCGGGGATGGTCGGGTGAGGACGTCGCAGTCTGGCAAATAGGAAACGAGTCGGGCGATCTTGGGCGGAGGCAATATCGACACGATTTACAGGCTAATAAAACCGAACGCAATAAATAGTACGTAACAACGGCTGGCAAGATTGTAAGCGGCGATGGCGCGGAAGAGTAAAAGCCGCTTGGCATTATTTTCTGTGAGTGGCTCGCAAACCACCGGCATTAGGGAACATTGTCGCCCTTCGTGCCACAATTCGACGGGCTTCCCCTTTTCTTTCTACGGGAACTCGGCAGTTTGCCCACGGGATTCGGCTCTGGGTGATAAGTAGGTATATTGGAGGCAATGATAGCTTCAGGTAGTTCGTGTCATCCACCGGCGACGAACGGATTTCTCATCCGGCACGGCGGTTTGCGGGGAACTTCCAAGAAATCCCGAAGACGCCTGCGAGGAGCAACTTCCTAATGGGAATTAATCGCTGCCGTATCGATATTCGATGGCTACTCCAGCTTCGCCAACTAAATCCATGGACGTCTCCGGACCGGGGCCCTTCGCTATTCAACTTTCTGACCAGCGAACCGATACCGCTTCCTCGACGATTTGCTAATAATCCGAGAAACAATCGGAAATCGACGCATTCCGCGGGAATTGCCACCGTCGCACAGTAGTTCGTCTCGCCTGAAACGCGAAATAAATTCATAGCACTTTCATTTTTACGTTATTCACTGTAAAAGGAGTGGTTTTATAAGATTGTTGAGTCGTAGAATCTGATTTTTTTATGCATTTTTATATAGAAAAATTTTGAAAATGGTTGTACTGGCCTCGTATGTGGATCACAATTACTCCTCAGATTATTTGTAAAGGAAACGGGGTCTCCTTGTAACCCGTAAAGGGAACAAGAAATAAACATACAATTACTCCTCAGATGGTATCAAGTGAATCTAATTTACAATAATACTCTCATTATCATTGGTGCCTCTAAAATTCAAAGTATGTGATTAATACGACTCATATGGATTATTAATAATTACAAGAAAATCAATTTAACAAGTATTCAGTAACATTGTAATGTTATTTGCGTTGCATGCGAGAGAATGTGTTATCTTATTCCAAAGAAAAGACAGTAAAAAAACTGGTGTATCCCTGCGCGTAATGAACGGGTTGTGTACGCTCAGCGTTGAATTTCTTTGCTAAGTTTTATCTAATTGTTTTGCCTGTTTCAATATTTAGCTGTTATTTAATTATTCATTTAGATTACATGTTCATTTGATACTATTTTAATTGGGTATTAATTTAATTTACCATAAATAAAATGATTTTTTCCGTTAAAACAAGATTGTGTATTTATTCATTAAAAATTCAATATTATACAAAATAATCGGCGGAGAAGAAAACGTTTTAAATAAAAGTTATTTGAAAACATTTGAAAAAATAAAGTTGACCTTGGAATGACCGTGAAAACATAATGAAAATTAAAAATGGATATGACTGCTACATCAGCCCCTCCTTGATTTATTCTTTTTATTTGAAATATTTTGTTCTCCGGAATTTAGTTTTTGAGATATTCTGATTGACCAGGATAAATGCCTCACCCTATATAACAACTCAAATACGGATCAGAGCTTAAATACTCGTTTAGCCATAGAAGTTAGGAATCATTACAATAACAAGCGGAGTAAATAAAAATGGCTTAAAATATCTTTGCAGAGCGAAAAAGAGCGGTGACGTCGTGAACCTGATTTATCGGCAGGTATGTTAGCTTAAAGGTGGTTAATAAACATTTTCAATACCCGAGTATAAATTTACTTTAATCGGCATTTCATAAATTTCATAAATTAATAGATATTTAAATACTGTACGAGTAAGTTGCATCAGTATCATATGCAATATTGTATATATATTGTATATATGCAGTATGCAATATGCAATATTTTGGGTCGAAAGAAACGTTTGGTTTTCTGCGATAATGATTGTATAAAATAAAAATCTCATTGATCTACATAAAATTTTTTTTATCACTCGTCCAATGACCAAATGGATAGAAGATTCATAAAAATCCATGGAAGAGTTCGTAGGCAAAACTTGAGTTTCCGACGCGATTTCTCGGCTATGATTCGATTCAATCGCAAGCACTCGTCGCGGATGATATTAAAAATTTTTTGGCAGAGCTCGCTCGGTGAACTTTCCTGTCGTCAGAGAGGAGGAGAAAAATATTCTTCCTCGGACGCAACCGGCGACATTTAATTTCGATGCCACAGTTGGTCACGTCGTTCTCAGAACGATGGATAATCACCAGCTACTGAGGGAGAAGGTGTCGAAAACCGTCAGGAAGCAAATGGAATGGAACTCGATTACTGGCTGTTCGGGGTTGACAGCCTCGACAACTACCGTTATCTGCTGGTATCCCAGCCATACGGAATATATTACAGAAATCGTACCAACAAACACGCGATTCCGTGGCGGAGAAGCATCTCGCTTGGATTTTGAAACGTGTCTGACCGGCTTCCACGAAAATGACTTAATCCTAATACAGTTTTCGCATCGTCAAGGTAGCGAAATGTCAAACGACATTGCCAACTTCATCAAAATTATTCTTTTCGTTCTGTATGTATGTTCAATTTGATTATACAGCACATCTACCAAGCAGAGCTTTGATATACAGGGTGGGGCATTTATCCTGGCCACCTGGAATATTTCAAAAACTAAATAGCGGAGAAAAAATGTTTCAAATAAAAAGTTCAAGTCAAGGAGGGGCTGATACAGCAGTCATATCCATTTTTAATTTTCATCATGTTTTAAATGTCATTTCAAGGTCATCTTTATTTTTTCAAACGGAAACATATATTTTTCATTACAGATTCTTAATTTACGACTTGAAACAAATAAATTTTATTTGAGACGTTTTTTTCTTCCCCGAGTATTCTGTATAATATTGAATTTTAATACTGAATCCTTTTTTTGCGAGTGGAGGCGTTTCGAAGATTTGAAGGTCAACTTCGTTTTTTAAAAATAAAATGCTATATTTTTTATGCGAAAATATCGAAGAGCGTTAAATTTTGAATAAAAATGTACTGACCTTTATTAGCCTTCCATTAATAGCATTACATTTACAAAAACGAAGTTCACCTTCATATTTCCGAAACGTTTCTATTTACAAAAAAAAAATATGAATTTCATAATGTATCCCTTCAAACCATACAACTTTTCTCGAAAATGTTTTTTCGTACAATGCATACTTTGGAAGTTATTCAGGGTGAACAAGTTGCATGGACCACCCTATATATCTTTGTGTAAAATAAAATCACAAACATCCAGCTCTAATAGATTTCTGTATTTTACTTAAATAATGGATAATATTCTACAGCAAATTTTAAAGCAACGGGGAAGCTAAGCTTTTCATTTCCTTTCACATTTAGTTTTTCTTGTCACTCGCAGTGACAATATAAAATTACACATTGAATTCGTAGGTTCCAATAATTATGTTACGAGTATTGCATTCTTCGTAGGATATATCAATGTATAAAGTACAAAGTGTACAAAGTTCATTCTATTATTTGTAAAAATGCTTGCTACTCAAATTCTAAGCAATTAGCATCATTAAATTTATATTCTTATGACTGTCCATAATCTAGAAATATTTTTTTCCGACGGAGAAATGTTTAAATTGATTAGATAAAAAAAAGGGTAACTAACAAAGTGAAGCAGTCTATCAGAACGCTTCCCGGGTGCCTTAAATTTCACGCGATACCCATCGGAATGTGAAAGCATTGCTGTGACGAACGTGGAACTCGGAGAAATGAAAAAGTGTCCTTTCATTGGAAAGTAAGAAAATCATCCACTGTGCGAGGACGTCGGGATCCCATTTTCCACAGGTTCTGAACCTTTTTGAGAACGGCTGTGCTAGTGTGGTAAGTAACTGGGCCACAAGGAGAGACAGATAATTTTCCAGATATTGGAAAGTCACCTCAAATGAATTAATCTTCTTGAGTATGCCCAGTCATCAATGAACTTATCTTCCCTCTTCATAACCAGTTTGGGAACGGAGAAATCTAATATGATTAATATGTCATAAGTTGAACCATTACTCAGAGTGTCTTACAATGGAAAGAATAACCAGGAAGAAAATCGAGATTGACGTTCTCTTGGAAAGCAATTTCGTTTTCGAAGTGATTTAAAATTCTTTTTCCTGTGCATATATCAAGAGACCATTTAGCGTCCGACTATTATTGGATATCTCCGGCGGTGATGCCAGATATTGCGCCACCCTCAAATTGTTTAAATTCTGTAAAAATTACGGCGCGAAACTGCCAAGATCTACTGAGATCTGGAAAATATATACCACGAATATTTTGCATTGTAAGTAGAACCAGTCGTAATTGATAAGACGTATTATGATGTGGATGGAAAAGACAATTTAATAAATTTACAATAATTTTTATACAATCACACGGTTCGAACAGCGAACGGAACATAAAAGTATATAATTATCAAGATACATTCATTTTAAGTAGGAACAGTCGACACTAGTCAGACGAAATACTCCAAGAGATATTCTTTGCAATCTCCAATGATTCGAATTGAAATAGACAAATTAATGATTAGAACATAAAGGTATATAACGGGCAACGTACATTCACTTTAAGTAGAAACAGTCGACATTAGTCAGGCACATTATCCTGCACACTTAAAAGATGAAATTCTTTGAAATCCATAACAATTATACGCAAACAAACAATAAAATCGGTGGAACATAATGGGATATGACAAGAATCGTACATCCACTTTAAGTAGAAACAGTCGACATTAGTCAGGCACATTATCCTGCACACTTAAAAGACGAAATTCTTCGTAATCCATAATAACTTATACGCAAACAAACAATCGAATATATTTTATTTTCGATTATATTTAGCTGATTTTTCATGTTCATCTCAGGGATAATTTTGTTTTTTTATTAAAATGACAACGTTACTTTCTTCTGGAAGATTTTTTATTTCATTTAAGAACATCATAATAAATTCTCCAACTTTTTACCCTCAACTTCTAGACACTTAGTAATTCATTTAATAAAAGACTCATGAACACATAATAAAGTTCTTACAAACTTACAAAAAAATGTTTCAAACAAAAGTTGTGCAATTTTTTACGTAGAATATGTTTCCGAAATAAAAACATTGGTTTATGATAAAAAAAGACAAAATGTCCTTCAAGTAACCTTGAAAACGCCCACGAATCAGAAAACTAGTAGTGCCATTAGACTCCCCACTCGAAACAATAAAGGACAGGTGTCAGTTTGTTTTTTTAAATAATATGTCTTCGAGATTATTTACAATCTCAACTTAAATGGGACACCCTGTATACTCTAGCAAATCCAGGACTCTTTCACAGATTTCAGCCAAAAATATGATAGAATTGGTTGTAGAAACAACTTATTGAATAGATCATTGAAACATCGATAAAGAAATACTTCACGTTTTTTCTCTTCAGTAGAATCATGGTTCCCGAACCGCCCACTACGATACTGTAAGCATAATAAACGTGCGATAACAAATAGGCGATTACGTTTAAGAGACGCGTAAAGGGAACAGCCTCGCGTTCGCAGTGTCTCGTTTAATTCGACTTATCTGTAACCCTGGTAACTTCCATTAGACGCGAAACGACACGGTAATAAACGTCAAACAACCCCGTCGTCAAACAATGGCGAGCATCGCCCAAATTCCGGCCGAAATTAATATTCTGTATCCTGGAGCTAACCGAGTGATTTTGCTACAGACTAATTGTGATCAAATATTAAATTTCGATTGACCAGCTAATAGTACACAGCACGCAGGTAAACATAGAAGGTTCACGTATGGGATTATTGGTCACAACAAGTTTGACAGTTGGTTTGTGGTTGCTGAACCAATGTTGATGGATTACTAGAAGTTTAAACCATCAGTATCGGCAGATTAGCGTGATGAGTTGAAAATGAATCGCAACACTGTTGTAAATTCTAGATAAATTAATTAAACGATACCGTCGACTTCAACCCTTTCACCTACAATGGCGTCTGAGAGGCGTGATGATGATTCTGAAACGAGTCAAATAAATATGTATGTTATTATTTTCGTTTAAAGCGAAATAAAATTCTATTTTGTTGTTGTTAATGTATAGCCATTGGAGAACATATAGACATACAATAGATATACATTTCCTCCTTTTTCTAGGAAATTATGAACTACAAAGAAATTCTAATCACTGAAACCGTAAAATAAATGGTATGGCAAGGGGTTAAGCTGTTATATTTTTTAAATGATTGTGATCTTTAAAACTGCAGAGGTGTGCAATAAATGGGATGCGGCGATATACGGCGAAAAAATCGACGTCGGTTTCGTGGCGGGCCAGATATATCGAAGACGATTATCGGAGGGCGAGGGATTCCCGGGGAAAAAAGGTCTACGTTTTCTCGAGGAATCACGCGCGATTACACGGTGCCGTTCAGCCGGTTAACAACGCCCTTATCTTCGAGCCTCTATGGCGAAAATTTATCGGCAAAGCGCAGGGCTTCCGGCACGAGTTCCCGAAGCAGCCACGGCTCGGCCGCCGCGGGCCTCTCGTAAGTAACTACGTAAAAACACGCCTAATCTATTTTGCGGGCCCGTGGCTACCGGAGGGAATGCACGCCGATTTCTATCGTATTCGCCGAGGTAGATACACCCGGCCACACCTGACCAATGGCAACGCTTGTCATATACCGGCAAGCTCGCGTGCAACGCGCACCTTTTGTTCGCTGTTACCCTAAACCGATGCTTGATCGTAGCGTCAGCTTCGCTGATTCCGTTTTCCCCAGAGAACTGAAATACCTACCACACATTTTTCTTCACTTGATTTATTGAAATTTTAACGTACCATCGGTTTTACGTGGATGTTTCTTAATAGTAATGTATGAAAATTCAGTGTGATAAATATTTACAATGAGTTGACAGCGGATCTTTACGCAAAATAAAAATTGTGTACCTGGAGTGAAATAGAAAATTATTTTCTGAATACGTTTAATAAATTCAACATAGTATAACAGTTGTTGTGTCGTGTCAGTGCTCAAACAGTAATTTGTGAGCCGTTGAGATACACACCTCAAAGAGAGGTAAATTAACACTTGGTTTACGGAGCACTAAAATCGATTATTTTACATCGCTTTATAAAAATAATAAAATTGTATTTACTTAGATCTTCAGCGATTTTTATTGTAATATGTACAAAAAAAATTAATTTTTTTAATAATTCCTCACGAATGCCTACTTACACTCTTATTAATCGTAAATTAAAAATTTTTGTATCCGTCATTTTGACGGGCCCCGTAAATCTAGTGTTAAATAAAGAGATAATCGGATTTCGGATAACTAAGTAACTTTTAGTAAACTGAATGTGAAAGACGGTATAAAAGAGACGGTATAATAGCGACAGATAATTCATGACTGATAGTTTCGACTCTTAAATCACGACGGATCTTACAACTAACGCGTAAGAAACAAGTAACCTCGTGGGGTTGAAAAATCCCTCCACAAAGTACAAAATAGTGGGGGCCCCAGCCAATGATATAATATTTGGGAGGCTACAAATGACCTCCCAAAACAAGGGCAACGTCCATAGACGAAATACGTCGTAACCAGTGTCGCTAAGCAGACGACGCTCGGTTTCCTGCAATTTCGCCGGAAACCATAATTTAGGCTTAAGGCCATAGGCCCCCCTGGCGCTAGGAGTGGGCCTATGCTACGACAAGTGCCATTGAGAGCTGCACGGCTAGGTTGACTTTTCCATGGTCAGCTGATACTTTCCAGCCACACCAGAGTCATAAAACAATAAATTCGTCAGGAGACGCTAGAAGACCCCTTGGACAATTTCACTGTTCAAAATCGACCGTAGCGTAGACCCAAACCGAAATACGAGCCGGCCATACAATAATCATGTCTCAACAACAGTATTGTTAAATTCTTCATTATATTTTTTCAGAAATGCGTTAAATCTGTTGTGTTATGATGAACAACAGTCTATCAATTTTTCTCACCTTCTGGTTCTTTAACCCTCTGTCTACCAAGCGGGTCCATTGGACCCGACTGTATGTAGATACTGCGGTTATTTAAACTTTTAAAATTCTTGGGATATTGTCGTTGCATGACTTTATTATTTTTCTTATTTTTTATTATTTAAAGCTCAAAGTTTTTTTTTCTATTTACTACGTTTTGTGGTGTAAATTTTCTATCGCATAATGAAAGTTTTTTTTATGGTAGACAGATTGTTAAAATAATTTTCTCAGATTTTTAGTAGCCGCAGCCCGATTTAAAATAAATTATTTGTTTACGAGTTATATAGACACGACGATAGATCGGCAGTAATTGTTCACGTTCGTGACCGGAATCATAAACTAAAGAACTTCAAGTTTGTTCTAATTGCAAGTGGTATTCCACGCGACTACCATTTTTATTAGTGGTTTCCAGATGCAAAGTTTGAGGTCCTCTTCGAAATACAATTTTATTGGATTCCCGCAAGTGCAACGAAACCCCTTGCACCAATTCGCGGTGCTATCGTGGTTTGTACCACTCGATTCATTGATCTGTTGACGCTGACGAAACATCGAATTGCTACTTGTCTGTATACCAAACGTTGCTTGACTGCTGGTGGAAAAGCGGCAACACTATTCGAGAAAATAAAATGAAAACCAACTACGGTTTTCCACTGTGCAAACTCTGAAAAGAAAAAATTTCTAAAATAAAATAAAAAGCATTATTTTAGAAAATCGGTATTCACTCTGTTCGATTTGTTCACGTCAAAATATTCTGTACCCCTTCGCAACAAGATATCTGTTATTCATAAGTAGAATGACACTGTATGTATCCAGGCAAGGAATATTTATAGTATTTATAATAATTTTATTCCCCATGATGTTCCATCTATTCATGTTAAAGAATTCAGTACTGGACAACAGAGGAATCTTTTCATTAAAGTAGAATGAGACTGTCAGTCACCAGACAAGGTATACAAAGAATATTTTAAATATTTCCGGAAGGTCTGTACTATTTCGCAGAAGAGTATCTTTTCATTTAAGTAGAATGAGACTGATAAGAGCCGATAATCGAGTTTGAAAATTCAGCGAATACGCGTACCATTGGATAGAAATCGCCTCTCGCGTCTGATCATGACCAACCATTTCTACTGTGTGCATATACTAATGCACGCGAACCCAACTTATCTTTAAACTCGATTTCCCCGAAAATCAAGCTCCAAATGAAATAACTATATTCCTTATTTTCGACCAGATTTTATGTGAGGAATTATCTCTTTGCCGGTTGTACCAGGTTTTCGCAAACACCCTGTATACAGTAATTTATTTCCATCCCCTTATGCTATTACACTTACTCGCATTAAAGAATTCTGTGCTCGACCGCAACGGAATATGTTCACGTCCAAGTGGAATGAGACTGTCACCATCCAGACATGAAATCTATAAAGATTTGTGAGTATTTGTATCATCCACTGCACGGCACATATTCGTATTGAAAAATCCGCTGTTTTCTTGCAAAATAATACCTTTCAATTTAAATGAAATGAGACTGTCAGGATACGAACAAGGAATACGAGAGCCCGGTTACATTATATTTACCTTCCATTATTATGTAGAGTATATTTGCATCGGAAAATCCCGTGCTCAATTATACAAGTAATATACAGTGACTCCCATAAATATTCAGACATCTTTAATAAAACGTTAATTTTTTTAATATGATATCCTGCGAATTTGATTTTTTTAGAAATTACAACAAATTTTTGAATAAATCGCATTTGATCGGAATTGCAGAGTAAATAATAAAACTTGTATTTTAAAACTTTTTGATGTATCATTTGTCTCAAGTATACATATTCTGAAAGTTTCATCAAAATCGGTCAACCTTGCAATGAGCTACAAACGTGTTTTTAGGTAAGGGATAACCTCAATAAATGTGATTTCTTTATAACACAAATAATTTATTAAAAGTAAGTAAGGTAAAAAAGAGGGATACACACCCAAAACATTTCCAGAAGGTAAAAATTGCAGTTTTTAGCGAATTTCGGTCTCCACTTTGAATGCCTGCGGTTAATTCGGCGTCAGCCGATTTTGATGAAATTTTAAGAATACGTATAATTGTCACAGTACTAAGAACCATATTTTTTAAAATATCAATTTAGACCCACGATAAAAAAATTATAAAACACAACTTTTGGTACTTTCTCTGCAATTCGGAACAATAGCAATTTTTTTCACGTCATGCGGAAAACTAATCGTTTTAACTTCTCGTCTTTTTATGAGTGTGCGAATATTTATCAGAGTCATTGTATCTTTCATTCCACGCGGAATAGGTCGTCGGCCACAAAGCAGACGCGCGTTAATGGATTTTATTCAAGAAACAAATTGACAAAAATAATCTTCTGCTACTGAAGTAAGCATTTTCGATCGCTTCACATTTGACCGTCTACAGGGTGTTCACGCCATTACTAGCCAGCGTTTTTCTTGCAAATAATAAATATTACAAAAAAATGAAAGAGGAAAAAGTAATACTATTTTTGCAAGCAACGTAATGGCTTGTGTAATTTTGTTGTATTTGCACTATTTTCATGAAAATGTCGGTGACCTCTAATTTTTGTAAATCAATTGCTATTTATTTTTTCATACCATATGAAAGCATGTGTCACGACAAATTCATTCGTATACGATACAATGACCTTCAAAGTCGTACAAGGTCAGAAATGAAAGAAACATTTTGAACATTTCGTACTAGTGCGTTTATAAGAATACTTTATTAACGAGGCTATAGTAAATATTCAATATAACTTACTTGTGCATGACTACATAAATTGGCTCTATTAATTACATTCTTGCTAGCTTCTTCTAACGTTTCCTTCGCAAGTCGTTTACATTTTTGGGCGTTGTGTATCGTGAATGATATCTTTACCAAATATTACGTACGAAATATTCAAAATTTTCCTGCTATTTCTGACCTTGTATGACCTTGACGGTCATTGTGTCTTATACGAATAAATTTGTCTTGACACACGCATAGGATATAAAAAAATATATAGCATTTCATGTAAAAAGTTAAAGGTCACCTTTATTTCTAAAAAAATAGTGCAAACACAAGAAAATTACATACGCCATTATGATACTTACAAAAAACAGTATTACTTTTTCCTCTATCGTATTTTTCTAATATTTATTATTTGCAAGAAAAACGCTGGCTAGTAATAGCGTGAAAACCCGGTATATAAATAAATGATACATTGTATTTATGCTGCCCGCGTTATGGGACACTCGACCCTCAGTCAATCGTTTACTTTTCTTTTTCAGAGCCGTCCTCACTCTAGAATATTTTGTGGAACAGTAAAGACGTGCCTCACAACGTGTCTTCAAACGTTTAGTCACAATAAATTATATTTCGTATTTAACACTACGTTTACGGAGCACTAAAATTGATTATTTTACATTGCTTTATAAAAATAATAAAATTGTATTTACATAGATCTTCAGCGATTTTTATTGTAATTTGTACACAAAAAAATAAATCTATTTAATAATTTCTCACGAATGCCCCCTTACACTCTTCATAATGGTAAATTAAAAATTTTTGAATCCGTCATTTTGACGGGCCCCGTAAATCTAGTGTTAAAAGATTGTAGTTTCTTCTATACCCATATTCCTACACGCGTGATTAAAATTCTACTAATCGTTCCATAGAATTTCTACGCGAATCAACAGTCACGATTCTCCGTATCAATTCCAATGAGATCGTACGATCTCCTGGTTGAATGAATGATATCGTCTCGGTTAAGTAGAACGATGTCGTCAGCATCCAGGCAAGCGGCGCAAAACTCCTATGGAGGTATGGCAAAACCATGAACGCGAATCGACTGTCGGAAATTTATGGTATCGGGGCAAATTCGATCGCGATATCTGATTGGCCGGGTAACGAGTAAAAAGCAGCTTGTTTCGGAACTTGGGAACACCGGTCTGACCTCGTTCGGGACAAGGGCCCAGGATCTTGCCCCGTTCCAATATATCCCTCGATGTACCAGGGTATTTTCGTGCACGGTATCCGTGAGTTTCCTTGAAAGGTTTTTTCTGCCGATATCGCGTCCGGGTTTATGTAAGACCGGCGGCGGAACGAGAGCACCGGGATATCCGCTTTAAAATTTGAAAACCTAATTTCATCGCCCGCGTGGATTTTGACCGTCGCCACCGTCGCCGCTATCAAGGTCCCCTCCAATATCCTCCCGATTCGCCACCCGACATTTGCATGCGTGAATCCGCCGGAATAAAAGCCGCACGGCTGCCGGAGGTGACGCCGGAATAGTTTCTCTGAAAGGTTATCATAGATACTATCTACCCACGGCCGAAGAAAGGGCATACGGATGAAGATCTATCTAGGGACTGGGGCCACTAAGCTTATGACAGGCACTTCGACAGCTCGACAACGGTATTCGCGTCGGTTGGCACATGGCTACAAGAAACCATCGATTCTTCGTGTATTATTATAGATTTTTTATTTTTTTTTTAATTGGGATGAACTTGGAGAAATTTTTAGAGAAGCTAAAGCGACAGCAGGGATGGAGTATATAATTAAATTGGCAGTGCTCCGTAGACCAAGTGATATACAAGTCATTCGACGTCCATAAAGAATCATGCTTTTGTCACAGTCGAAAGTGACTATTTTATATTACTTTGTAAAAGTAACGAGAATGTGTGTATCCAAATTTTTAGCCATTTTGTTTTTGTAATATACAGTGTGTTCACGCTATCTTTAGCCAGCGTTTTTCTTGCAAATGATAAATATTAGAAAAATACGATACAGGAAAATTTTGATTTTCTTCTGTTTGCACTATTTTCTTAGAAATGAAGGTGACCTTTAACTTTTTAAATGAGATGCTATATATTTTTTTATATCATATACGTGTGTCAAGACAAATTTATTCGTATAAGGCACAAGGACCCTCAAGGTCATACAAGGTCAGAAATAGCAGGAAAATTTTGAATATTTCGTACGTAATATTTCGTAAAGATATCATTCACGATACACAACGGTCAGAAATGTAAACGACTTGCAAAGGAAATGTTAGAAGAAGCTAACAAGATTGTAATTAATAGAGCCGAAATATGCAGTTATGCACAAGGAAGTTATATTGAACATTTACTATAGCCTCGTCAATAAAGTATACTTGTAAACGCATTAGTACGAAATGTTCAAAATGTTTCTTCTATTTCTGACCTTGTATGATCATGAAGGTCATTGTGTCGAATACCAATGGTTTTTCTTGACACACGCGTTCATATACTATGAAAAAATATACAGCATTCCATTTACAAAAATTAGAGGTCACCGACATTTTCATGAAAATAGTGCAAATACAACAAAATTATACAAGCCATTACGATACTTGCAAAAAATAGTATTACTTTTTCCTCTTTCATTTTTTTCTAATATTTATTATTTGCTAGAAAAACGCTAGCTAGTAATAGAGTGAACATCCTATATACCCAGAGAAATGAATTTGTTGAATGCTTCTTCATGGATGCATCTTTATAATCTCAATAATTGTAAATTACAAAAATATTAGAACGCGTCTTTTGAAAAGGAAACTTAGTGGTTTTGAACCTAATGATGGTTTTGAAGTTTGATTACTCGAAGGCAGGGTAGGTAATGTGTTAATGTGTGCACAGGAATTGTTTGTATATTTCACAAACATATACATATATCGAATCGTGTGTTACCTTTTCTCGGAATTTAATTTTAAATTTCATTATTTGAAATATTTGATAATTTTGCCAAATTGTCACCTGTCAACGTGTAAACTTTTGATCGACTGTACGCATATCAATTTTATGAAGAAATCAAATAGCACATACAGATATGTTTTAATCTGCATTATTCAGTTTTGCCATATTAGAAATGTACATATCTGTGATTGAAAGGAACCCATCTGCAGGCAGGAATGAAACAATTAACTGAACATGATTCTGTGCTTTATTAATTAATAAAATGAGACACCGAATATTAACGAACGTATTGGTATCGAGATCCAACATTTTTGTTAATATATAATTCAAAAATCTACTGCAAATCTCTGTCACATTTTTAATCCTCCACAAAGCTGATGCAGTTTTTAAAATAAATCAGAAAGTAACATTTGCAGCAAACATTGAAACGCAACAATTTATGCAGTTTGATAACAACTCCAGTGTCTTATAATTCGTCTCTGCCAACAATTCGTCTTCGAAATTTAAACATCTGTAACTCTAATTTTACGACCAGTAATTTGTAATACCGCAGCTGGAACAAATAGCATACTAGTCAAATAAACATTAAAGAAATAACTACAGTAAGACACTGATGGATTAGATATTAGCAGGTGGATTGATCCGATATCTATTCAGACAAGGAGAACGGGTCGCACATGCTGCGTATTCTGCGTATTCTCCGCTAATCTTGGCACGTGTAGAGACACACCTGACAAGTAGATTGATTTGTTCTGGAGATGAAATAAGTAACACACAATACATTATACCAGAGGTGGGAAACCTGCGGCCTCCGTGAGTTTCTTGTGCGGCCTTCATAAAAGCTAGCTCTTGTATTAATTAATATTTAATTATATAGATTACGACTATAGATTACGATGGAGAAGATGTTATTGGCGCAAGGTTCGATCTTTTTGAAATTTGAAATTCGATCTTTCAAAAAGATCGAACCTCGCGCCAATAACATCTTCTCTAACATAATTCAAAATTCGATCGATAGAAATCACAATTACATAGATTACGAATTTGAAAATGAATAGAGTTTAAGAAAGAACAGTATCAATGTAAGTTTCAGTGATTACTGGTGGTAATAGACAATTGTATGTTAGTGACAGCTTATTTTAATTTTCGAGCGCACTTTACACTAGGATAATTTGGTTAAAATTGAACCAATCAACTTGACATTTTCTTTCGCAATTAAAAGCATTGATTTACTAAATGACGTGCAAAAAAGGTTTTTAAAAAAATTTCTAAATATCGGCATTACATAAAAAAATAACAATTGCACTTTTTGAAACTTTTTTATTCCAGCCCGTAATGAAAATTTAAAATATGGGTCTTGTAGACTTATGTTAGTAATACACATGCTGAAAACTTCATCGAAATAGATTAATGCATACACGAGTTACAAG
This sequence comes from Sphecodes monilicornis, assembly GCA_913789915.3. Classification (NCBI taxonomy): domain Eukaryota; kingdom Metazoa; phylum Arthropoda; class Insecta; order Hymenoptera; family Halictidae; genus Sphecodes; species Sphecodes monilicornis. The sequence continues at coordinate 9,506,474 of OU565297.1, read as the reverse complement.
CGGTTCAAGCTGATAAAAATCGCAGTTTTTCACGACTTTTGGTCAGATTTTGCACAGATTCTTACATCTTTCGATGCGTGTCGTTTTTTTTTTGCGTCAACATAGATCTATAAAATGCATATTTTAAATTTTCATTGAGAACTGAAATAAAAAATTTTTAAAAAGTGCCATTTTTATTTTTTTATGTAATTCCTACCACCTATAATTTTTCCAAAATTTTTTTGCGTCCCACTTAGTAAATCAATGCTCGTAGTTGCTAAAGCAAAAGTGAAATTATTTGGCCCAATTTTAAAAAAAGTTATTCTAGTTCAAAGTGCTTTCGAATACTTTCGTGAGCCACCATATATAATATATGTATAATAAATAAATATATATACTATGTGATAACTATATAATTATGTGATATATATGTTTGAACAAATTAAAATACCAACAGTGAAATATATAAAATATTAAAGCGGACTCCATTATTACTGCCCAATCTAATATGACCTCTAATGGTAAAAAGGTTCCCCACCTCTGCATTATAGTGATAGATAGTGTCAGATAACGTGGGATGAGAAGTGTACAGTGTTAGTCACATAGAATGACATGCGCTTCTAATCTTGTAAGTAACCTGTGAATTATAGACAGTTCAACGCACAGAATAATTCACGTTCCTTTTACAGTCAGTGAAACAAGATTGTATCTGGCCAGACAAGCAGAATGTGGGACCATAAATAAGAAAATAAGAGACGTTCAGACACTGTAGAAGTTCTGAATTACGGGCGTGCCTTTCTCGTTTCTTTCTAAATTTTGTAAGTTTAGCAAAGCCTCAGTAAAGAAGTAAAGATATTTTAAACGGTCTGAAACGATTTCAAATTATCACTGTGTACGTCGGACATATAGAAATGAATTTAGCACTAATTTGTGCACATCCCCTTGGACATGCACTTGTTTCATACATCGCACGCCAACTTCGATTCCCCTAAATTGGCAAAGTACATAATCCTGTCGAATGCTTCGACCAGCTATCCGCGCTACCATAAGAGAATAGTTTATGGGATCGTGCCGCGTGCAGTCCCCGTGTTTGTCGTTCTAAGCACAGTATCATTTTATGGCTACATTATTGTTAGATCGTTACCATCGGGTAATGGAGACTTTCTGTTGGTATACTTGGCGCAACGATAAAAATTACGAGGAAAGTTAAGTGGCAGTAATGAGCGTGCTCTGTGACAGGCGAAGGGTAGAAGCGTAGAAGGGGGGACTAGCGTGGAAGAAAACGAGCGTGTGCACCCCGCGTGCCATGTAACGAGAAACTCGAGAACGGTTCGAGAACCCGTCGCCGTGGACCTGGCCAACGAAAGTGTTCAATTTTTACCTGCGCGATAGTCTAAGTGAATATTATCCTCTACGCAGGCGAACGCTATATTTGAGCGATAAGACTGGTTTACGAGGCAATTTTCCCCGGGAACGGGCCACAAGCTCGCGTGTAATTGCACGTTTCGTCTTTCCTTCTTTATCTTTCCCCTCGGCCTGTCCACAAACCGACCGGGGAACCTTTAAAAATAAGTTCGAAGATGTAACGCTCCAGTTCGACAAAACCGAGCTACCAAAATTTGTTTAAAGTCATCACAGACCATCAATCGATCTCGAGATAGTCACTGAAGTCTAAAGTTATTCTCTTAACTTTAGACATTAAAAATATTAAAAGTAGAATTAAATCGCGTCCATGAAACATTTTTGATTTATAAAATTTTCTAGACAGCATTTGTGTTGAAATCATTATGGGATTTGTTTAAAGTATACCTTGTACAATCATCAGTGGAATAGTTCTACGTCAAAAATTTTATTGAGGATTTATAAGAAATGTTTTTATTGAAAGTATTCTTTCAAACTCAAGTGCCACTGTGGGTACGTATTTATATGAAGTAGAATACTTAAGTAATGAGCAGACACGCGAGCTGATATTGAGCAAGCTTCCACAATAATCGATGATAATACTCCATAAAGATTTTCTCTTAACCTTAGACTTTAAAAATATTAAAAGTAGAATTAAAACGCGTCCATGAAACATTTTTGATTTCTAAAATTTTCTAAACAGCATTTGTGTTGAAATCATTATGGGATTTGTTTAAAGTATACCTTATAAAATTAAAGGTGGAATGGTTCTCCATCAAAAATTAAATAGAGGATTCATAAGAAATGTTTTTATGCAAAGTATTCCTTTAAATTTAAGTGGCACTGTCGGTACGTATTTCTATGAAGTAGAATAAGTGTGTAATGAGCAGACACGTGAACTGATATTGAGCAAGCTTACATAATAATCGATAATACGCTAGACATTTTTTCCCATACGAGGTATCGTTTTGGAATTAATTTTAGTTGTGTGTACGCATATACGTGAAGTAGAATCGGTTAGTCATGATCAGACACGTTACCTGATAACCCCATTTAATAATTTACATATTGGGCAATCGTTAACGAAAATTTTATTGTATAACATTGGTTTATACCTTTATGTAAAATTGTGCTACTTTGTAATACTTCGTACAAACTAACATTTTCCTGTTAATTTAGAAATACGTTAAAGAGAAGCCTTAAAGATTTTCATGAAAATAGTAAAATAAATTGTTATTGTAATCATAAACATTTTCTAATGTATTTCGTAATGTTGGAGTGTTTGCATTCCTAATTTTGGACACAATGGTTTTATTTTATGACGAAGAACCAATGTAAAATTGTTCAAAGGACGAAGCAGACGTTGAATTATTACAAGAGTAGGTAATAATAATTTTTATTAGAGTTGGAATGGGATTGTTTTCGCGTCTAATTTTCGTATAGCCTTTCTCGCAGGCATTAATAACAGAGTCTTCGCGTTTCTGCGGTACGATCATGTCAGCGTAGAACAAAGTTTCGACGTTGTCGACGTTGCCTGGTATCCAATCTTTCGTGTTGGACATTAATTTCGGGTTGTTATCGTGGCGTTCGAGCGTTGAAAAAGTGATTTTGTTGCGAGCCCTGGTACGCGATAGCAGAAATTCCATTATTCATGAGACGGCGAGGCATGGAAAACGCGTGGCGCAATTTCAGCGCAATTGCGAATATCAGACGCTGTAGTGCACCTTAGGTGAGGAACCTAATGTTGCACAAAACTTGACTGTTATTGCAACCGTTAAATCGAAGTGCATGCTGCATTGTATTCTTCCACGTTTCGACGACTTTCAGCACACTCGAATGTTGCCTCGCCGATGTTCGTATTATTCTGGGAAAAATTTTATGTTAATTAAGTTCCGTGCTTCAACACGTTCACTGCCACACGAATTATATAGCTGTATCGTAAGCGAGACTTATTTTATTCGAAGCGTAGATTAATGTTGCCGATACCAGTTACTAATTTCTTAAAAAGGATGGATTGTATGCTATACCGTTATCTAGTTATTTATGGCGGTGAACGAATTTTATTAATGTTAACAACCTCCTTTTAATGATTTGTAACACGCTTTTAATATATTTAGTAGCGTTGTACATTTTAGATGACAAAGGTCTCATGCACGAAGAAAGTGGAATAAAATGTGTACACTTTGTTATGTACAAACTTATTAATTTTATTAGATATTAGAGACATGAAAGTTCTTCTGAAGTACGGTATTTAATGAATTGATTTGTTTTTATGTGTAGTAAAAGAAAAATTAGTTAACATCGCAAAGAATGCATTCTGTTCATTTTCACTGCTTCATTTTTCTAATGTTATTATATTATATAATGTTAATATAATCGAATATCATCACATTTGAAGCAATCACTATTGTTAACAATATGTACATTTTTTTAGGATAATTATGGATTAGGATTATTCAAAGTATGAAAATTGTCATCGACGGAGCAGAGAGCTAAATTACACAAACTATGAAAACAATGCGTTTGTGGCCAAGCACTGAACTAATTACTTAAATTGTAGAAAGCTCATCGCTGCCGGGGATAATTGGAAACCTAATTAATCTAATTAGGATTGTGCAGGGGTACGGAGCTAAAAAAAGGATGATCTTCTGCTGATAATATCAGTTTATGTTTCGACGAGCGTTCACTGTGTGCTATGGTCGATTTCGTTCTCGCCAAAAGACCTTGCCTTTGATGTGCGGTTCTGCAGGCCACGAAAAATTTGACGGTTCGATATGGTTGGTCAACCTGATACTATTAATTCCCGAGTGTTGGTTATAAAAGTTGAATTCACCCAGACTTCCAAAAGTTTAATATAGAATTTCGGTTATTTTATGCGCGTTTGTGGACTTCCATTTTAGTTCCCTCTGTGTTTTACAAAATTCGCGTTACAGAGGAATAAATAATGTTGGAGTTGTAAAATAGGCAAAATTTAAATTTTAGTCAAACAATTTCTATTTCCTAGACTTCGTATGCCAGAAAATCGATTGCAATAATTTGTGAAGGTGCATTCAAGAAGTTTTCGTATTTGTGTCTGATTCATAATCGGCGTTACTACTTATTAGTAGTTGTTACTACTACTTATTTATGTAGTTTTGGCTCTTTTGTGGGACAAATGCCTGAAAATTCTACTTCAGCTGAGTCGTCGTATATTTTTATTATCCATAAAATCCATTTTTATTATCCTGAGTATTGCTAATTTTTATTATCCATATATTTCTATTATTCGTGAATTAGATATATAATTCACTGACATAGTGTAGCAACTCGTGGTTCAGTTTCTACGATTATATTTTCATTGTTTCCATCTGAGAATGGATCTCCATTTCCATTCCACCTCAGAGCAAAAATTAACATGCTTGCAAATAGCTCCGGTTCTTGTTATGTTGTTCATCAGATCTCGGCTCGTGTGCTAGTAACAAATATTAACTTAGCTTACGTTTACTCTGGCAGGACATACGTCTGTTCCCATTAGACGTCTATTTTCTATAATACGAACTATCTCAAAACTATAAATGTAATCTCTTTCGGTCGAAATTTGAATTATATTGATGAAATTGATTTCGACGCAAGGGTTCGATCTTATTGAAATTCAGCAAATTTGCAATTTTATTATTAACCCAACGTTTCGATCCGTATGTGGATCATTTTCAAGGGATTTAATGCGTCTGAAAAATTATATTATTATAATGTAAATGAATCGGAATTTAACATTCAGTCACAGTCATGTAGAAAACCAAAAAATGGAATAGAAAATGAAAAGCAGACTTACTTGCTGTGCACTAATTACAATAAAAGCAGAACAAAAAATTTTTTATAAGTACGAGTTACGATGGCACGTGGTTGAAACCATCGTGGCAGATACGTAACTGAGCCATGTGCATACCCGTCCGCATACGGATGGAAACGTTGGGTTAATAATAAAATTGCAAACTTGCTGAATTTCAATAAGATCGAACCTTTGCGCCGAAAACAGTTTCATCAACATCTCCAAACTGTTTCGTTTCCTTTACTTGCTAATAAGAATTGACCCTATAATAATATTTTACTAACTATAAACCGCGAAAATTTTATTCATCTCCGTCTGACTACAAACACTCCTATTATACTGATTTACTTTAGGACCAGTACCGTTTTGATGTTTCGAACCAATACAATTCATTTTTACAATTACAGATATCCATTCTACTTATTTTTCTAAAATCTATTTGTGGCTGTCTGAGTATATTCAGACTTATTCCACTCGTTAAATGTACATCACACCATTCTAGTTTCCTTTTAATTATTTGTTCCAATCGAATTCCCTGTGGTCTACAATCGAAGAAAATCGTAAAGATTGCCAATTTCCTTTTTCCCTTTATAAATACAAACTACATGTGGCCACAGCTCATGTCTCTTGCACGACTGTATTGACTGTACGAAATTAGGTCTGCATCCACCGTTCACCATTCGGCCGGGAACCGTCCCACGAGCACAGGAGAATCTAGGGAACGGTTGTTCCTGCATTTATGAGATATTGGAAGCGGTTTGATCTCGGGATAATCAGTATCAAAACAGGAAATTCACAACGTTTCCATTCATGACTCTGTGATAGCATTTCCCGTGATCCTCTCAACTGCCGTGTGTCGTTGAAAGTCGTTTTGTACTAGTTTCAAACGGTTTTAATATGTTATCTGCAGATTTCCTTGGAAATTCGTACCGCACGTAATTTGTACATTTTTATATAATTATTTCTAAAGAATTACAAATTTTATTGGAAATTCTTAATAATTTTTAAGTCCAGAAATGTTTGTATATATTTTGCAGATTGCTCTGAAGCTATGCAGCAATTTTCATTGTTGTAGAAGAAAGATTATATTATTTTTATGGGTCGTCTGACCATACATTGATCAATTTCACTTCTTTCATACAAGTTTCATTATTCACAAATACTGTGATCTATTTTCCTTTGCAGTGGTGGTTGTAAATATTGCAACAGAGTACTTATCATTTCAAAATTAAGCTTTTGAGATACCAGAATTGAATATTGGATTGTCTGACTATGAAAGGAGATATGGTTCTGCTTCGAGCGTTCCTGCATCAGACAATTCAAATCTGTTGTATCATAGGGTCAATAAAATTTTCCGTACTGAGAAGAATAATATATAACTTTTCACTACGAAATCTAAAAACATAATTAAAAAATAATTAATTTCGATATCTTAAATTTAATATCATAAAAATAATTATATTTTAATATCTTAAAAATAATTATATTTTAATATCTTAAAAATAATTATATTTTAATATCTTAAAAATAATTATATTTTAATATCTTAAAAATAATTATATTTTAATATCTTAAAAATAATTATATTTTAATATCTTAAAAATAATTATATTTTAATATCTTAAATGTAATTTTATTTTAATATCTTATTATGCATTGAGAAATGAAAGAAACAAATAAAATAAATAAGCGAAACAAACGTAAGTAATAGAAACTAAATACGAACATAAATTGAACTGAAATTTCCAACTGCGGTAATTAATTAGACATTAAAACATGAAGTGAAAAATATAAAATAAATATAAGAGAGAAATATAATATGCAAAGTAATGCAAACATGAATAGCAGTAGTATTTTTAGATTTTAGATAAAATGTAAGAGTACAATAAAAATAGGTACGATTTCGATTGTCTGGATTATGTTTATGCAAGAAGCTGTTGTTTTTGACGTTGTTCGAAGAGTCACGTCGCCAATAGTGCTGTGGCACGTTTCAAAACATTTCTCCCGCGGAAATTGTAGCAGGTTACGACGATGACAAAATTGCGGCTGAAATAGGAACCGTCGCGGTGACAACGCGAACTTTTGTTATCAGACGAAGGAGGTTTGCTCGGGGATCACTTCCGTGTTCCTAATTGCTCAATTATTTTTCATATTATCACGGAGCAACCGCGGAAGATTTCTTGATTTCACGGGACGAAAGTTTCCTCGTTCGCGCAAGTTCACGCGGCTGGAACTTTAAATTCTTTTGGAGTTGCCTCGATTCTGAGCGCAGATCCACGACCGCAACAAGATTCTCCAGTGTCCTTCACTGAATTGCATCTTTATCATTCTAATTAAAACTTCCATGAAGAATGGACTCAACACGCGCCGGCTGTCACATCATCTAACAGAGAACGATTATTTACGGTTGTCAGTCGCTGAGGAGCCTCTGAAATTATGATTCATGATGACTGATGACTACGGGAACTTTCTCTTCCCACAACAATATGAAAAGGGGATTACACTGTTTCGCATTACCGTTCGCAAACTAGTTACCATTCGATTTTACCATTATTCCCCAACGTTCGTAGCTTCCTGTTATGAAAAATGATGTTTTCAGATCGTCTATCCGGAAGAGTGTCATGACAAATCGTCGCGTTCAACCCTCACGATAATGTCCTCTGCGGAAAACGTCGCATCTCGCCAGGAAAACTCGTTTTCACCGATAACGAAGGGTCGTCGACGGTCCACCGACCAGCTGGTTGCAACTTTACAACTTTGTGCGGCTCCAACAATAGTAGACATTAATTTTTTTTTAGCTGCAGTAACTCAAGTTTATGGGGTGAAACCGCCAAATTGCTACCCCCCAAAGCACAAACTCGGAAAAAATGCTTTAACTGTCGTTCGGCTGGCTGTCACAGAAAATACTCAACCGCGCTTACACTCGTTCAAGATAAAATACAAAAATACTGGGTTTGTAGATAGTAACGGAATTTTACTTTATTGCATTTTATATTTACTATTTATTGTAGAGAAACGTAAACGTTACTGGACATCTGGATAGTTTTAAATATGAAATGATAACGATGTAGTCGGTGGTCTGACTAAACACATTCATATTCTACTGACCCTAGTATATTATTCAATGAACTAAGTAAAATCTCAAAAATCAATAACTGAACTAACGATGAACCCAACGTTTCCAGCGCAATCTAATTTATTGTCATGCTATAAATAATGCTGTAAAACAATGTGTAGTTTCATAATGTTTCTGTGAATAATTTTTTACTAATAAGTTATTATAATTCACATAGTAAATAGGAACTATTATTACGTTTGACATAACACCAACCAATTCGTTTAAATTCGTAAGCACTGTTTGCAAGTCGAATTTTAATAAATAAAATTTTATTGCGATTGAAACATTTGAAACTGGCTGGAGAAGACTATTGAGACGAAGCGAATCTTAAACGTTGATTATAAACAAAGATTTCTCGTATTTTGTGGGAATTTGCCTGACTTAATACACTCTCATTCCACTAGCTCCAGTTTATCACAATTAAAATTAATGTAACTAAATTTCGAAAGGCTATAAAAATAAATATCTGACTGTATAATGCACTTATCGTTCCAGCTAGATCTACTGTATTGCTATAGAAAAAATGATAAATAATGTTAATCAGAATTGCCTCGGTTTATTATATTTAACATGAACGTACCTAAATCTTGAATGGATATCAAAATGAATACCTGAGTCTATAATGCACCTAACTTTCCAGCTCGGTTTATTTTATTGTTATACTAAAAATGAAAAATAATGTTGAACGAAAATTCCTCACTTTATTACGCTTAAAATTAGTCCAACTAAATTTCGGAAGAGTATGAAAATTAATACCTGATTGTATAATGCACTCAACTATCCAGCTCGGTTTATTCCATTGCTATACTAAAAATGTGCATTGTTGGCGAATTCTTGCCCAGAAAGCTGTGCTTGGCAACGAATGTGTTAATGCGCCGGTGACGAATACACATACCAAATTTTGCGTTATTCCGTTATTCCGCTGTCGTGATTCTGTTGGCATTCAAGACGGTGACGAGTTTTATTAATACTTTTACGTGCGGTACTTAAATCGCACACGGGCCGCCGTCATGGTGATCGTTACACGACGGCCCGTAGCTGCTGCAATGGCACTCGCGTGCATTTATTTTTTAAGAGAGTGCACTCACGGCGTCGTGGGTGCACCGCTCGTTCGGCAGCTTTCAGCACGCATAATTTCTGTTGCGTGAAAATTATAACAATTCGTATGCCGACCTGTGCCCTCCCCGGTAATATCAGATCGTGAAAGTTTAAGCGGATAGTGCGCGTACTACTTAACAAATGGAAGCCGCAAAACCGTGGAACAACATTTATATGGCTGTTCCGAAGAAACGGAAATTCCATGAACACCGTAGAACGAACGGCCCTGCTGAAAGCTACCGGGGAAAGCGTTCTCGATTGACACACGCCTCGATGGAACTTTTAATTTTGCAGCCCCAGAAGCACAGGACTGACAAGGGCTCGTAATTAGCTTTAATGGGGGCGTTCTTTGAGATCAAATTGCAATTTTTCAACGCGATATTGGAGAATGGAAACTTGATGCTTGTACGGCTGCGAAAGTCGATCTCCAGAATCGAAAATGTTCGAAAATAATTGACACTAAATTAATGAATAAATAAAGTTTATTAGCTGTGGCGATGGAAGATCATTCAGGCTTTTTAATATTTAAACAAAAATTTAATAGCTTTTGTATAGTATATTTTATCCTTGGAAATTAACCATTATATTTAAAACAATCTCTAATAAAACGTCTACAACAAGACCGTCCATAATATTCTATAAATTATTGTACATTATATAACAATGATTGAAATGTTTCAAATCTTTGAAACAAAAAGATTTTGGTCGCTTTATGGAGATTAACCATTAGAATTAATTGTTCTTCAGGATTTTATTCAGTCATGACTAGAATTAAAAAATTTATTAAGCTGTTATAAAAGTTTGCTACGAGTGGATAGAATCTGTAGGGTAATTGTCATCGTGATAAATTTTAACTTTTTAATTTTTACTTTACTCAACCACGTTTTATCAAATTTTCATTGCTGTTGGTTTATGGGTCATCGTGTTAAATACGAGGCTTGAATTATTAATTGGTGAAAGTAGTGAGGTATGGGATTGCGAAAATGGTAGAGGGTTGTTGAATAAAACAGTGTTCCACTTGTACGGTGTATTAAATTTTTCGTACCTTGCTAGTGAGATGCAATTAATTCCCCAGCAATGTGGTTTCCATTTCCCGAGAGTTTTTTACTCTTCTTTATTTTTTGGCACCTACTTTCCATATCAATTAGCGTTTTTCTCTCGGTTGAATAATATGATTTTGATACAGGGACTGGTAGAAAACCGTTTCGCGAATAATAAGGGAGACTGAAGCAGTTATGGAAACTATGCAATCTAATTAAGATTCCACAGAAAAGTATTTCATCGAATAGGAAAAGTTTTTGTCATAAAATTAATGTAGATTATAGTAATGCTTATAAAATTGTTCCAATGAAGTAATGATCATTAGATAAAATAACATTAAAGTTATTATACAATTATTAATTATATACAATAATATATACAATAATATAATTATATACAATATATACGATTGTATTAATTATATACAATCAGTGTATATTTACAGGAAACCTATTAAGATATTTTCATGTGACAGAGAAATTTTGAGTGTATGTTGTTTAACTTTATGCAATATTGGGTACATGCATTATTCTGACGTTTATTGGATCTTGATATAAAAGGGGTTGTAGTTATCGGTACATCACGCACTTATCGATAGAATTTTCATCCTCGGCGTTTATCTGACGGTCAGTGGCGGATCACGAGGAAAACTTATCGACTCGATCTTGCAGAACATTACCTCTTTACCGACAGGTGATATCGAGCTGCCACGATATAACAGGAAGCTTTCCGAAACTCTGCATCCACGGTGTACCGATACTGTATCGATCCTCCCTTATCTACTATGCTCGCTTACTTTCCCAGGGTAAATCTTGCAGAGCACAAAATTTGGCTCATGTGAGAAGTGTCCGTCAGATAATAAACACAGATTCGACATTTGATAACTAAATTTTTGTTTATTCTAAAAAATGTCTGCCTCAAGAAAATAATTTAGATAGCCATCCAAATTTTTGATACAGTGTTAACGAATTTGTACTGCTTGTCTGACTAAATATACTCTCATTCCATTTGGAGACATAAACATTCATTTTCAAGCTTCCAACGAAGAATTTTGACTCTCTGTCTAATCATAGTCACTCTTCTTTCACTCACAGATATAAAACACTTTTGCCAAGAATCAAATAAGGAATTATGACTGCCTTTCCAACTGTCTAATTCCACTTACAAAGTAAAAAAAAATTTCCTAGAAACTAGTAAGAAGTTATGACTGCCTTTCTGACTAAATAATTCCACTTTTTCACAAAAGTGAAAAACAATTTCCCATCATCTAATAAGGAATTATGACTGCCTTCCTGACCAGATTTACTCTAATTTCACTTATAAAAAAGAAAAACAATTGCTTAGAATCAAATACGGAATTTCGACAGCCTGCCTGACCAAATTTACTCTAATTCCACTTATAGAAGTGAAAAACAATTGCCTAGAATCAAATACGGAATTTCGTCTGCCTGTCTGGTCAAATTTACTCTACTTCTACTTATAAAAGTGAAAAACAATTGCCTAGAATCAAATACGGAATTTCGTCTGCCTGTCTGACCGAATTTACTCTAATTCCACTTATAAAAGAGAAAAACAATCACCCAGCATCTAATAAGGAATTTCGTCTGCCTGTCTGACCAAATTTACTCTAATTCTACTTATAAAGTGAAAAACAATTGCTTAGAATCAAATACGGAATTTCGACTGCCTGCCTGACCAAATTTACTCTAATTCTACTTATAAAAGTGAAAAACAATTGCCTAGAATCAAATACGGAATTTCGTTTGCCTGCCTGACCAAATTTACTCTAACTCCACTTATACGAGTATAAAACAATTGTCTAGAATCAAATACGGAATTTCGACTGCCTGCCTGACCAAATTTACTCTTGTCGATAGAAAAATTAATTGTCAAGAATTCTGGACGAAAATTTGACTGCCTGTCTGTCCATATACCCTCTCATGCTACTCATTCAAATTAATTCTACTTATCTAAAAGATGATTAAAACTTTTAATGGCTATTAAAATCAACAACAATTCTAGTTGAAATTATCTTCTCTTTACACTCGAAAGAACGTATCAAAAACGTTCAGTTTAATTATCTTTTCTCGAGGAAAATTAGGATTCGCGGTAGCGAATTAGCATATCCTCCGTCGAATTGGCTAATTCGATTCAAGATGCACGAAGCTTTCGTAGAAGTTTCGGAATTAGTATTCCTGTTGCGGCAAAACAAGATCAGAGGAGGCCTCGCTCTTTCTGCATGGAAGTTCTAAAATCGAAAATACTATGACGACCACGTACCAGTCCCTGATTTTGTATTCGTGTCGCACAAAAACCGTGGGAATCTGTTCGAAGTCAACGTGCGTACGATTATACTGTAGCGCGTCTACCTTCGCGAGAACGTGACGTGTTTCACTCGGAAAGTGCGAATAACTTTTCCCCCTTTCGTATATCTACTAGTTAACAATCTTGTTGTTCGAACTCTCAGGTGGAAAATTAGTTCACCGCGAAGGTACAACGGGATTCATTTATGCTGAAGTTGAAACTGCAACTTCTGTCGCGAAGTCGTAACCTCCGATTCACATAGCGTGAACAGCAATGAGAAATGTGCCCTTTTACTAGGATAAAGATGCATAATAAACTCGAGAAGAAGCGTTTGTTATTATCTTATCGTGACACTGATTGTTTTCATGCTTTGTGTTCACGAAACAATTCAGTTTGGTTGTTTTAACCCAATTGTTGGTTAATGTTTTAAAAGACGACGTCGTTTTTCTTCTTCCTGGAGAATAATGGGAACTGAAATCGCTGTGAGTGACTTCTAAATGGAGTTTATAAAGATGTTTTAACCACTTTTAGAGAAAGCATGGTGAAATGTAAATAGTGGTTGAATAAATTTCAAGTCAAAGTTATTTTACATTCATCACTTCGGATTTTAAGGAAAGTAGTATAGAACGATGTTTTATCAGTCAAGTATAATAGGATAACGATAAATCTAACAATTACTGTAAATCAACTATTGCTCAATTAATTCATAAAAATGGTATATGAGTATACGCTTCTATATTAAGTATTTTAAATTCGATTACGTAATATGAAATGAAGAGAAAAAAAAATTGCAGTGATTGTATTATAGTATACCTTGATTCTTTAGATTTCGTTTCATTAAATAAATTACTTCGATTGCCTGTTATTTTCACGATTGTTGGTGCACTAGTACTGTAAATAAACCAATTGGTATGAAACAATTATTGGAATGTAATTATTGGAAACAATGTATCCAGTTGCAATTGTTCGACGCAACCGACAGTCTTCATTTTTCTGTACGAATTCTAGCAGCAATAATTACCAGTTATTGTTATTAGAACTGCCCAGAGATTCGAAATAAACCATTACAAATTTTTTCCTTCCATAATTGCTACAACGACGAACGGAGAATTGCAAGAAATTAAAAAATGCCGTTAATAATGTACTTGCTACAACAAAGATTGCACCGGTCCTCGTAATATTCATCTGAGATTAAAAACGAATCATTAATTTTTATTTAAATACCCCCTAAATTTATAAATAAATATTTTCATACTATACAATTTAACTATCCACAAAATTAATAATTTAATTAAACTGCTCCTTGCATTACAAGAGCCACGGAAGTAGCGATATTTCTGGATAAGCGATACTCTCATTAAGATTATAGTACGTGAAGAATTTGATTGAAACACGCTCCGCTTAACGATTGCATTTCAAACGGAAAGGACAATCGCAAACATTCCGGTAAATAGGAAACTATAATTACTCCTCGACGGTGCGCCCCGGATCCCGCCTAATGTAGCTCTATCACGAATGCTAACCGTATCACAGTAAACTGGCAACGCGATGGCCCTGCGTTTACGATATCCTTCGCAAGGAAATTGAATTCTAAAGAGCTTATCGTTCACGTCTCCGTCGAGAATTTAGCGATAAAATAGCGATCTCCTTGCGGAATTGGAAACACCATCAGATAACAGAAGTGCATTCTAATTGGGATGCGACAGTCCAAGACTGACACGAAACGTAAGTGGTCACTAGAGGACAGTGATGAGATCCGAGTTATGGCAAACATGTAATCTATAGTGACAGTTAAAATAATTACGATCACTTGCATACAGTGATCAGGTTATATTTAGATAATCTATTTTAAAATTAAAATTTACTTACTCAGAAATTTTGTTATTTTTTTTATGAAACATTACTGTCCTAAAATTGCAACTGCACATTTAGCAACACTGTAGGAAACATTATCAATCACATCGACTAAAAGTATGTTTTTAGATTGTAAATTCACAAGATCGATAATCGACTGCATGATCATATTTATATTTCTTACACGTGACCAATAGTTACTTAGACATTACATAAGAGTCTTAATTTTGTCATGCAGAATTCATTGGTGACCAGAAAGTGGAGGAGTATAAATCTACGAATGATTAGACAAGTGAAATACATCAGTAATTGTTTTGACAAGTAGTATAAGTCGACGATTAATCAGACGAGAAAGTACATAAGAGTCTTAATGTCGTCATAGAGAAATCGTTGGTGACCAGACAGTGGAGGAGTATGTCTACGAATGATTAGACAAGTAAAATACATCAGTAATTGTTTTTACAAGTAGTATAAGTCGACGACTATTCAGGCGAGAAAGTACATAAGAGTCTTTATGTTGTCATACAGAAATCGTTGGTGACCAGACTGTCGAGGAGTATAAGTCGAAGATTGATTAGACAAGTAAAATACATCAGTAATTGTTTTGGCAAGTAGTATAAGTCAACCATGCACAATACAAGCAGCATAGAACTCTAAGAATTGATGTACTATACATATATAATGCATCATTGAATGATCAAATTAGTTAGACAGGAGAATAGATTTGTTTTTGTGGTTGAATCATCAGGTACAATAGGCCAGTGATTAGTCAGTCTATACTATAACATCATTAATTATGTAGACAGTTAATACAGACAAGCGATTAGCACCCCAATTATTGTAGCTCGGTAATTGGTTGCCCAAAATAATGTGTTTGTGTACGAGCATATTCCGTTAAGTAGTGTGCATCGGTAATCAGTCGGACAAATGGAACAGGTCAATAATTGGTCTAACAGCAGTGTTCGTAAATGACTAATTATGTTACCGAGAGATTTGTTGTATAACACTAAACCTACCAAGCACAAAACATATAAAAGTGAAATTCCCTATAGAAGTGAAAAGATTTAATTTACTTTAACTTTTTACGATTTTCATTATAATCTGTGTTTAAATATAGAAGTCAGTTGAATCATTCTCTATGAAACCGTGTTTATTATTTCAATAATTGTGAAATAAAGAACCGGCCATTTGACCGTGGTAGGTTTAGTGATAAATAGTCCTTGTCAATGTCGAATGAAGCAAGTACCATAAATCTGCGTTGCAGCAGACAAATTAAATACTTTTACACGAAGAAATAACTTCCATATTTCCTCTGCATTTAAAAACAGTTTTAAAAATAAATTTGTATTATTTCGTCCGGCCTATGAGGATGACAATGCAACAGTGAAATAGAAAATATGTTCCTTGAAACTGAAGTGATACTGAAGCCAAGGTGCCAAGTCACTACAATATAAATTTTTCGTCGAAACATAAAATACATAGTCTTAAATATAAGACACATCAAATCTCACCGCAACCAACGATAATAATACTAACCAGCTTTCTGAATGTGTGTTAATGACGACAGCGAGCAAAACTCTGTGCCAATGAAAATGAGAAGAGAATTTACAGAGCTCTTAACTTCAGTGGTTAAATACCGCATTGGCGGTTGCATATTATCGCAGTGACGATAATTCCGTTATGGAAAAATGTATGCAAAATAGGTAATCAGGTATCTGATGATAGCATGAGACAGTATGCAAACACACATTTCCATACGAGGCTTCATTACCGAGATGATCAATGTGAATACATTGACGTCTACGCAGACTGACGAGCACACTTTGGCTCGATGGCTGATCAGTACTCGATATTTCTACTTGCTGCAAACACTGAAAACATTCGTTTCTCATTGATATTACCACTTGTTTGACCAGCAAACAGTGTCAGTATGCTACTGTCAATATACGTGGTACGATGTGCAGTCGATATACAAGCATTGTGTATTTTTTTACGTCTTCAGAATCAATTCACTGGTGCGTGGAACGCACAAACGAGCTCCGAGATGTGACATCGGTGGATTTTCCTGCAACATTCGAAGCAGCTTGTAGGAAAATATTGGACATGTACGTTTTCATGTATAGTTGAAGAGACATGTTTGACATGTTTGACATGCTTGACATGCTTGACAATGTCTTGGTAAATGCTCGAGGTACAAGCTCGTTCTCAATGTGCAGTTCAAAGACTGAATTTGCTTTAATAAATTGGGAAATGGTTAGTTTCTTATGAATAGACTGCGATTCTTCATGGAAAATAAAATTCTTAATGAATAATCAATAATTAATCGTGTTGAAAATAATATATTGACATCCTGGAATTCTTTCAATATTTTTACTGTTTCAACTCCTGTTACTAACGTGTACAATTAGTGTAAATTTATGTATGTTAAATTATGAAAAATTATTATTAATATCGTATCAAAACACATATAAAATATTCAAATAAGTGTTATGTTCTACCAGAATTATATAAACACGGGTGATTGCTATTTTATGATTTCATCTCATTGTACGAGAAATGTGCAACTTTCTTGTTGTAAAATGGAGAGATTCGATGTTACGTTTTACGTTCCTTAGATATGAATATTAAGACGAGATATCCAATAAACAGTTCGGGGAGCAATTTTTTTGCAGATGCTAAATACAGCCGCGTTTTAATTCTTACAACCGTTCCCTGAACTGGAGACGGTGATATTGCACAGACAGGTTATTTTAATGCTCACTTCCGGAATGTATACTCGCCTTCAGTTTCTGTGCGCAACGCGTCTAATTAAAAATCCTTTCTCTCATCTTACGGGGAGCGGCAGTCGCATTTTGTTCTTCTGCTATCACGTTTCACGGTTCACGGTATTTTTCCGTCGTTGAAACCATAGCTGAAGTAGCTTAGAGAGTGTTCTCATTTAATCTGTACCACGGTTGAACCGTGACACCGGTGAACTCGCAGCTATAATGTCAAGAACGCCGGCCCGGTGTTAAATAAAATGTGGTAGTAATTTGTTAAATGGTTTAGTTCATTCTCCAGTGAAATTTACAACTCGGAGTGTGATTAAATGTCCAATACTTGAAACTGCATAGGGAGGGAGCACGAGAGAGAGAGAGAGAAAGAGAGAGAGAGAGATCGAGAGAGGAAAAGAGAGAGACAGACGGAGAGAGAAATGTTTCCGGCGATACTATTAATATTTCTGCAGAATTTTAATCATCGAAGCATGGCGAGAACTTTTCAGAACATCGACATTTGTTTGACTCCAGTTAATTTATGTTTCATTGAACCGCGCGTTCCACTCGACTTTCTATAATTTAAGTATGAGCATACACCATGTTGTGTGCATAATTTTTTAACTTTTTATTCCTCATTCGTTCATTTTACTAAGTCAAATATTGACCAGTACGTGATCTATTATTTATTATATTAGTAGTATGGACACCCAACTAGTCAGACAGATTGTGTACTAAATTTAATCTATATTATATGGATCATACTTTGCCACTTCACCCACCTTCGTTCCTTTTGAACATTAATATAATTCATTATTTGTCATAACAGTAGTATAAATGCGTTACTAGTCAGACATCGAGGTGCTTTGATTTGTCGATTTCTTTTCCAACATTAAGTATTGGATATTCCAATTGGCGAAGTCGATGTTAAGAGTTCCTGTTAATAATACTTTCAGTAGTATACGTATAGGGTGTAAAGAAATGTTTGGTCTTGGCTGACATAGGCGTATTCTACATCTTCGAATCGATGAAGATCTGTAAAAGAAAGTTGCCTCAAAATTGTCCTTGATCCTGAATTTCAAAGTCAACTTTTTTCTATTGCATTGTATTCTTTGCGTCATGGTAATAAAATGTATCAAAACTGAAGAGTTCGGATAAAAAATAATAGCAAAGTCTCATTATTAGTACTACTTATTTTCTTAAAAATTATTTACATTTCTAATAAAGCAAGTACTAAGTGTTGTTGTTTATATGCTGTTTATCAAAAGTCTAACATTATTCCGAGTCTTGAAAGATGATCATCTTCTATTAAGAAATATTAGGAAAAATGGATCGGTTCTTTGACATAGAAGAAGAAATTGAAGATGAACATTTTTCAAGACTGAGAAGGTAATATTGATTATGACTGATTATGTTAGACTTCTGATAAACAGCATATAAACAACAACACTTAATACTTGTTTTATTAGAAATGTAAACAATTTGTATGACAATAAGTAATTCTAATAATACAATGAGACGTTGCTATCATTTTTTATGAGAACCATTGAGTTTTGACAGACGGTTCCTTTGATACTTTCTATTCCCATGACGCGTAGCATACAATGCAATTAAAAGAGTTGACCTTGAAGTTCAAGGTCAAGGATAATTTTGCGGCAACGTTCTTTTACAGATGTAGAATACCCCTGTGCCAGCCAATACCAAATATTTCTTTACACCCTGTACGTTATTGGTCAGACAATGTTCTATACAAAGATTTACTACTTGAAAAATAGAAATGATAAAACGCTAAAAATACAAGCATGTAATATAAGACGTTCTCAATAAGCTAAATGAAACAGACCGGTCATAGCAGATGGTACTGTCAACTAATTTAATGATTTCTTTCTTCACGTTTCTCACTGGCAGAATTATTTCGCAAACAGTAAAACATTGCATGCAAAATTAACTCGCAGAATACATTCTCCCGGTGATTTCCAGCCAGTTCCGAGAAAACTTGAGGCCACAGTGATTTACTTGATAAACCGTGGCAGCCACGATGAATAATAGCTCGACAGTGGTCGCAAGGAAAGGGAGAAAGTCATCAAGCTGGAAAGTTCACCGCAATTCCACCAACTCCCCCGGTGTGGAAGATATTTCTCTCACGGGCAAAATTTTCCATACGGAACAATATCGGTCTCGAAGATATTTCCCGCTGTTGTTTCGACGAGGGAGATATTGCTCGTATTAGAAGTTTCTTTCTGGCCTTTAAAGTTTTCACGGGGATTCGAAGGAAGTACAAGTCGTGGAGTTCATGCGACGAGTTCGACAGTGAAGAAGCGTCGCGCCGGGAATGCTGGATGGCAGCTGTTCATTTGTGGCATACCGTTCTCGGCTACGGTAACGACCTGGCTACCTTAGGGATTACGTGAGCAAAACTTGTCCTCTAACATTAGAAAAACCGGATGTCCGAACTCCGGAGTCGCCCGGTGTCGAACGCAATTAATGGTTACAATCGAACTGTCGAACTGGTCCGCTGTTAACGCTGGTTTAACTTGTTAACTTGTTAGTGATTCATACTACTTAGGAGTTTAAACGGGAATGGTCAGCAACCGAAAAATTAGAGACAATTTGGAACTTTGAACGAATGAGGCTTGTGGGACGCTGAGGAAATTATTTCTCTTGTTGATAAAATTAGAGATAGGGATGAAAACACATTTCCAAAAATCTTGAATTTTTCCCTATATCTTCAATAGTATCCTAACTGTACATTATAATAAGAATGGTCAAGATTTTTTGGAAAGCTGTTTTTACGCTGATCTATGTTTTTTAACATTTAACTTTTTCCTCTAACATGTATATTTGTTAAACTAATCAAAGTAATGTGAAAAGTTGAATTAAAAATTATAGTGCTTCTATCGTATATATTGTGGATGGAACAAATTTTGAATGGAATATATTTTGCACACAATTTCCTCTCATCATTTTCATGATTTTAGCACCTGTGTGATTAAAATTAAAAATTTGTTAAAGACAAAGATTTTTCTTATTTTGTAAATTTGATTAGACTGAATAAATATACAATCTGTAAAAAAGAGTATACAATCTGTAATGAGAACGCAACGAATGTTTATCTGATTTTTCTGACCATTGATCGACCTGTTCTACTGGTTTTCTTATCTTCACTGAACTTATAATTTCAAAGAGATTTTTCACGTATGTCTGAAGAATAATTAATTTATAATATTGATCTTCTCCACAGTAAGTTATAAATAATATTATAAAAGATATAAGTTATAGGTAATATTACAACGAGCTCTCCCTAAAAAATTATCTTATCGTACGATTTGGTTTATAAAAGTCAAAGACGCAATATCATAACTTCTCTTCTCAGTACTACTATTATTTCTGGCATTATCTTTCTCTCCACAACAATTTAATGTAAGTTGTTGTTTCAAGTAAGAGTGGTTTTTTTTAGTAACTTATATTTTTATTTGTTGTCTATTAGTGTTATTTTCAGAGTTATTCTATTTTAAACTTTTCTTCTCAACACTTCTATTATTTCTGGCATTATCATTCTTTCCACAACAATTTAATGTAAGTTGTTGTTTAAAGTAAGTGGTTCTTTTTTTTTAGTAACTTGTATTTTTATTTGTTGTCTATCAGCGTTAATTTCAGAGTTATTCTACTTTGCCCTGAAGGTTCTGACTGTACCCCACATTATCCAATACAAAATTGAACTTCATGTATCACACTTCACGAGCGTCATGATCTTGAAACACACACGCGGTTAAATAGATACCATGATAGCCGAACCGAACAATTTTCGATGCAGACGATTCATAAGCAGCAGCTATCGAATTAATTAACCTTCGTGCGTGTCGAAATTTTCAACATACAGGTGGAGAACGTAATTTTGTGAATGTAGCTGGCATAAATGACGGTATAATTCCGTTTGGAGGATTTGTGCAGCTGCGAAGGGCATCGAAGACCGGATTCCATTGTCTCCGAACCCGACAATTAAGTGCAACGTGCGAATGTATTAACTTTCGAATAAATGATCCTACGCGACCGTTTAATATTAACAGGTTCTTTCTCATTATCATAGCATTGGAAAAAGCAGAGAGAGAGAGAGAGAGTGAGAGTGAGAGAGAGAGGGAGAGTAATTAAAACGAACAGCGCGCGTGTTCTTGGCTCGCTCACGGTTTTACCTTTCATTCATTTCGTACGGTTTTGCAACGCGCGCTGCATTTTTCACCGGGCGCACAGCAACTCGGTACAAAAGTGTCACCGTGAAAAATTAAGTAATATTTCCGTGGCAGCAACTGGCTTCAATGCCACAAACAACAGGAGTAATCCGAGTACTCTTCGCCGGATAATCCTCTGAGGATGGAAACGCCTCTACAAGATGAAGTTGCATTCAGTTTGCACCCGTCGCATCCGAGGAGACACACTCTGCTAAAAGTCCATTGTGTTAACGGCATGAATAAGAAATTGCGGGAGTACTTGAGTGATCGTTCTAGTCAGAACGATTTCG
Organism: Sphecodes monilicornis; assembly: GCA_913789915.3. Lineage (NCBI taxonomy): Eukaryota > Metazoa > Arthropoda > Insecta > Hymenoptera > Halictidae > Sphecodes > Sphecodes monilicornis. The sequence goes on along the minus strand of OU565297.1, from coordinate 9,484,602 downwards.
GGTCATGAAACGTACAGACACTTTGCGATTCTGTGCTGTTTCCTCAGACTATAAATTATCAAACTAAGTGCAAAACTGTGCAAAATCGAAATATTTACAGGTAATCAAGATATTTGAAATATTCAAAGGCTCGACTGCGTTTTGGAGAACTCCTTGTTCTTAACTTTTTTGAACCTTTTTTTATGTGATCCTGTAGATATCGATGACGACATTCCGAAAATGTGAGTATGGTTGTTAAGAATTCACTGGTTTGTAAGTTATACACGTGTAAAGATGAGCAGTTTTAAGCGTTTTTGACAGTTTAGAGCGTCGCCATATGGAATATTCGTTGAGTGGTAGAGGTAGGTAGGTCTGTTCGGCGCATGCGCTGGATAGATCGTGAGTGTTCAGCGCATGTGTTAGATAGTATGGTATATTTGCGAGATCGGCTAAATAGTACTGGGCGTATGCGCTAGATAGTATTTCAGTGGTTACACATACTTTGTAAACATAAGCAATATCAAGTGTTTTTCACAAATTAATTATAAATAAGATAATTGTTGATTTTGAAATGGCTAATTCATGTATTAGAAATTTTAACTTTAGAGACATGCCAAGTAGTAAAGAAGAAGCAATTACTTGGGATCAGGATTGTGGATTGTTGTGGAAATTTAAAAAATGTCGTAGTCATCGGTGCGAAATGAAAATTTGTAAGAATAATCATGGAATCGGTCGTTTTCGGTGTCCAGTAATGAAAATATACAGAATCACATACAGGATTTCCAAAAGAAGATACAGTCCAAGATGGCTTGGGGTTAGGTCGTCGTGGGAGCGGAGAAGGAGTGCCCGACCATGGCATAATGTTTCGCATTTTGATTTAGTAAATGTGTTATTAATACGAATGTGTTTGTGCTACCATCTAACGGATCTGTTCGGAAGTATTTACCCCGTTTTATGTGTATCACCTAGCAAATATATCAATATAGCGGCGCTTTAACCTGTCAAAAAGGCTTAAAAGTGTTCAACTTTATACGCATATAACTTTTTAACCAATGAATTCCGCACAATAAGATTTTCGTTTTCGGAGTTTTCTCGTTGAAATCTGTAAGACTGTATAAAAAAAAACTTGAAAAAAGGAGTTCTCCAAAACGCAGTTAAACCTACTCAAATGAAGTTAAAGAAATTTCATATTTACATGTATCTTGTAATAAAACTGTGAATATTAGTATACGAGACATTTTTCTTGAGTCATTGCAGATCCTTGGATATTAATCACTTTCAGTGATCATTAGACTGCGGATCTTCATGTGAAATAAAAATTGTCTGAATCGATTTCCAGTGCCTAGAGCCAGATAGACAGTTAATTTTTATTTTAACAATTCCAAGAAACTTAGAATAATACATTGCCATTTTAAAATCATTTTAAACTTTCTACTATTTCAAATTGCACTCACTAATTTTTGCCATAAATGCATAAAATCCGCAGTCTAGTGATCATATAAGGGTTTAATAATTTTAGTCTTTCAGAGTTTAACAATCATTTGTGGTCGTCAATGATCCCCTGGATAATTTTCGCGATTTGTGCACAATTATAACAAAACTGTCGACGTTCTCGGAATTTTTACGGTAAATTTTTCTCGGTGCGAAAAGTATGGTCTGAAGTACTTCCATTTTCAATGGTATGTTTACTTCGAGTGTCTCAATGGTATCCGACTGCCAGAGCAGCTGGGTAGAAAGTTGTTTTTTACGGTCATTAAGGTAAAACTGCACATCGTTGTACTTTGTAGATAAGAGTAAACTAAATTTTAAATAACAAAAATTCAGCGCATTTGGGTCACAGCGGTATTTTAATGAAAGCGGTACGTTAATGATCCTTCGGTATCATGTATACTGGCTAAACTTACATAAATATGGGAACAAGATTGCAGATTAGAGTATGCTTTCTACTCTCAATATACGGTGGATTTACCATCAATATTGTTACGTGGGCGGCCGCGTAATTTAGGCATTTCTAGCTACATCAAATGGAAAACATTAAGAAAACCGTAATCGCTTTATTCGGGGAGGAAGAGCACTCATCTTTGCACGTCCACACAGTATGTCAACCTACTCCGTCCTTTGAGCTTGTTATTCCGTCGTTTGGGTAACGACGACATAAAGGGTAACTATAACGTGCCGCTTACCACATTCGTCACAATATGTACAGGGTGTATAAAAAGTGATGGCCATGCGTCCTAGGGATGAATCTACACCTCTGGATCGGTGGACATGTGTAAGAGAATCTTGCCGCAAAATTGTTTATAACAAAGAAAATTGTTCTTAAAGTTTTTTTTATTGTAGGTACGCTTGTACCCTCGAGTGACGCACGCGGGGAATCCGCGTGTCCGGAAGACAACCGTAGCAGGTCATAAACCAGAGAAGCGCCTTGACTCGGAACAAAGAAAACGGAAAGAAAGGACTCGACGATGGCTCGACTTCTGGTCACCAAATGTGGGCAATGGGTCAACAGAATGCTAAATGTTTTGAAGAAGAGTTTCGGCTTCTCGGGAATATTGCTACTACGGGTAATTCGGTGCTATTAGTATCTGTTATTTTGGGAAACGTGCAGGGCAGATAGGGCATCGAAAGAGGCCCAATCGCCTCGCTTACGGTTCGAAAATGCGGATGGTTGTACTAAAAATAAAGTAATATATCTTTGTAAAGATATCGTTTTCTGAGAAACGGAACAACTATTTGTTTGCGACATATGGCTCCCTTCAAATTTTTGCTCTTCCCAATGAGTAGAAGGCGTTGAGGTAAAAAAAACTTTAACAATAATTTTCTTTGTTATAAACAATTTTGCGGCAAGTTTCTCTTACAAACATCCACCGATCCAGAGGTATAGATTCACTCCTAGGACGGATGACCATTACTTTTTATACACCCTGTACACTGCCTCTCGGAATGCACGATAACAATGTTTATACACCAGCCACGACCAAACAGCCTAAGCATCGTCATTCGTACACTAGTATCTGAATTCCCAGCAGATCTATCAGATTCAAACCCAGTGTACAACTAATCACTCGAACCTGCAATCCCATCAGCGGTACCAGCATGGTTTCCGGAATTACAGCAGGGACCCCAATATCCTGTCAATCATATCCCTGGCGGCAAATATCGTCCCGCAATCTTCCCACAACCCATATCAAACAGCTCCACCTACCTTTGATGAAGTCCACAGCCATCTCCAACCCGTAGGTGTCCTTGTCGCAGTCGTCAAGAATGTGCGCGCCAATCTTGACACCGGGAACGATTTCTTGTTCGTTCAACCAGTCCAACGTATACAACATGGCTTCGAGCGCTTGCACGCCTCCCTGGGGCATCACGGGACCACACGTAACGGTATCCTCTCTCTCGTGAACCATCATCAAGCCACCCAATACGAGATCACCCTCGACAACCGCGCTGTGTTTCACCGGCCACAGATTCCGACGTTCCTGATCGTGCACCGAAGCGTTCTCCGAACCCGCTAACTCATCGTCCAAACGACTGTAGTCGTCGTTCTCCAAACTACCCACCGTGGAATCTATCTCCAACGAACGTTCCAAGTCGTCGGTGGTCAATGACGAGACCTCCAGATCCTGATCCGTCCAGAACACCTCGCTGAACGTACTGACTGATTCGTAGCTCTCGCTCGGCATCGATCGATCCTCTCCTCCGATAAATCCCGGCGGTCGAACCAGCGAAATTGGCCCTGGGACGCTGCTTCCGCCGGAATCGATCTTCAGGGACGTGACATTCGATGCAACGTCGCTGCTATTCGAACCTGTCCCCGGGTGCAAATCCCCCGTGTCAGGATTACCGCTCCTAACCGAGGACCTCCTTTCTTTTCGGGGACGCAGCTGGTCTTCCATCAAGCCGGCACTCTGCCTTCCAGCTCCTCGAGGATTAACGTCCTCGGAACCAAGTCCATTCGGTTCGTCATCCCTCCCATTGTTTCGATGCATTGAATGCCGCGACCCTTCGGAAACAATTGTCCGCTCATTAACCTCGTCAAAATCCGGCGCTAACGAGATCGATACAACGTTTGCTCCTTTTTTCTCGTTATCCGCGTAACTGATCACTGTAGGCTCGCGCGAAGCGGTCTCGAGACGCGAATTCCTCGGACGTCCTCCCGCCGCTTTTCGCTGTCTACCAGATCGATCCCCGGCACTTTTGCCATCGTTCTCGACGACGTTGCTCGCTCTTTCCGCGGTCGGAGTGTTCATATCGTTCGCCAGATACGCGGAATTCCTCCCAACCGCCGGCGAGCCACGCTCGGAATCCGTCGGAGCGTTCCCAGACTCCTTTGTCATGTTCTTCGACGTCGATCCTTTCATCGATGATGTCGTGGAGAAAGCTTTTTTAGCAGTCTTATCGCGATGCACCCGTCCCGACCGCCATTCATCGGCCGCATCGTTATTTCGATTATTTGTTGCGGGTCCGAGGACTCCCGACTTCACTGTGTCGCGATTATCCGCCGGTTCGCCAGTTAGTCGGTCGATCAATTTTTCATTATATGAGACGATCGGATGAGCCCGAGCTTCTTCAACGGGTTTATCTGGCCTGGGAGAGTCTTTAGTGGATAATCTCTTTGCTGCGATAACCGGTTCTATGTAGGGGTTTTCTGAATGGAGAGGATCGGTGTTTGGGGGAGTTTGGGTGGGTTTGGTGTTGTTTGGTTCAGCGTCGGAGGCGTGAGTGATCCTGTAATCTAATTTGTTAGGTTTGGTATTTGTTTGTTTGGTGGTGTTTGTTGGATGGGGAGGTTTGTTGTTTGGTAAAGTTCGATTATCTTTGGTAGAGTCACTTTTATTCTTGAATTGTGCATTGTTTTCAGAATTGCTCCCATAATCTAATTTGTTAGGTTCAACAAGTTTTTCTTTGTTGCGATTTATTGAATACACAGGTTCGTCGATTGATATTGTTTGATTATCCTTATTTTGAGCAATAGGCTGTTCTTTATCCTCGTGACTGCTATTAAAATTCAATTTTTTAGAGACAATATCTTCTTCTCGATTGTGAGGCATTGGATACGCTGACAATTCATCATTTGATGTACCTGGATTATCTTTTTCGATGTTACTCTGTTCAATAAAATGACCGTTATCCTTGCGATTGATCTTGTGATCTAATTTCCCAAAATTGGCAGCTGTTCCTTTGCTGTGATTAATTAAATATGCAGATTCATCATTTGGTGTACCTTGATTATCCTCGTCGATGTTACTTTGTCTACTAAAATGACCATTAATCTTGAGATTGCTCCCATAATATAAATCCTCAACTGTGGTACGTTTTTCTTTGCTGCCAGTCGATGAATATACAAATCCTTCATTCAAAATTTCTTGATTATTGCGATTGCTTTCATGACTCAATTTCTCAGCCTTAACACCTTTATTTGACGTAACACGATTAGTTTTATTACTGTCACTTTGTCCACTCAAGCGCATATTGCCTTGATAATTCTTGCCATTAAGTAATTCCTCCCCTATTACATCCTTTTCTTTCTTCTGACTGATTGAATACATCCCCCCATCCTTTGATATACCTCGATTATCGTTTCCATTGTTCATTTGCCCACTAATATCACCATTTTCCTTGTGACTGCTCCCATTATGCAATTCTTCCTCTCCACTGCCCTTTTCTTTATCGTGACTCATTGAATGTGCAAATCCATCCTTTGTACCTCCAAATGTACCTCGATTATCTTTGCCTTGATTACCTTGCCCACTAAAATCATTATCCTTACGATTGCTCGAGTATTCTAATTTCTCAGCGTTAACATCATCTTCTTTATCGAAATTCATTAAATATGCAGACTCATCATTTAACATACCTCGATTATTCTTGTCATTGTCACTTTGTCCACTGAATTGTCCATTATCCTCTCTCTTCTTCTCATAATTTATTATCTCAGCTTCGACACCCATTTCTTCATTCCGACTCGTTGAATAAACCGATTCATTGTTCGATGCACCTTGCTTATCCTCTCCATTATCACTTTGCACGCCCAATTGTCTATTGTCCTTACGACTGCTTCCATAATCTACTTCCGTAACTCCAACGTCGTCTCCTTTATCCTGATTCATCGAATAAACAACTGCACCATTCGATGCACTTTGTTTACCCTGCTCTCCACCACGTTGCCCATCAATCCCCCTACGATCCACCCGGCCAGACCCATAATTCTCCCGAAAGGATTCATGGTTGCCCCCATCCTCCAGTACTTCATCTGTATCATAACTCTCAGCATCCCTATCCACCTTATCTCCATCTCCACCATCCTGTCCATTTAACTTTAAATCATCCCGAACACCGTCCCCCACATAACCTTTCCTTCTAGAACATCCCTCGATCCCTCGATCTCCACAGTCCTCATTGCCAGAATAATTGGATCTATCAGTCCTCGGCAGTCGATTATCCTTATCACGGTCGTTCGGTCCACTCAACTTCGCATTTTTATCCTCACAATCTTTCCCGTCGTCGGAATCCGAGTCCCCGTCACCTTCAGCTACCTTCCCAGCCGCCCTCAAATCCTCGTTTGCACCGCTCGACGTATCCGATCGATACACTCGATCAGCAACCGGCGCGATCAACGTCGCGTTCCCGATCCAGGGCTCCTTTACACTCGCCGTGGGATCCGCAAGATCGCTCCTGGTACCCGCTGTCGTCGCCAACGAGACAAGAAACTCGTTAGACGACGCGGCCCCATCCCCTAACTCGTCGAATCCATTGCCAACCGTATCAGAGATACCGAGCTCCTTGCTTTTCCGGTTGGTGGGAGTAGGATCGGGAGCGGAACGAATACCGACGATCGTCGGAGACTCAACGACAGCGGTCGATTTTTGTTCAAGGAAGAAATCTTGATTCCTCGTACAGGGAGCTCCGCCGCCATTTTCCTCGCTGTTTACCGTAGATCTCTGTTGCGAAGAGACACCGGGCACGTACGCTCGTTCCGCCACCGCTCCCGCTGATTTACAAGACGTCGGGACTGCGTCTTTCTCTTCCGAAGCTCGCTCTTCGTTTTCCATCCCCGTGGGACTGCAGTTCCAGCCCGGCTCAAACGGCGACGGAGATTCCGAAGACTTTATTCCAGCTTTGTGCGAATCCGACGATCTCGAACGAATTCGCTCGGATGAGCTCTCCGTGCTCCTGCGATGCCGACGCTTGACGGTCATCAGACTGTACAGCGAAGTCTTTTGGCCGTCTCCTGGCCTCCAGGAGGATAATTCAGGGTCAGCGACTTTTAGTTCCTTCTTCGAGTTCTTCATTGTTTCAGAGGATTCCAGTCGGTCATCAATTTCCTTCTCAGAGGGTCTAAATGCTTTTGGTTCTTCTTTCGCTGGTCTCATAAAATCTAGAAGCTGCAATCTTTCTTCCAGGTCTATCTTACTTGATTCCTTAAATAATTGAATGGTTCCTTTTGTAGGCGACTTAGGATCTGAGAACTGTAACTGGCCTTCTTTTACTGTAAGTCTTTGAATATTTGAGAACTGTTGGTGATCATTTTCATCTGGCTCTTCATCGGATGTCTTAAACGCTTCAGCAGCTGTTGATCTTGATGAACCTAAATACGGCTGTTGCTGATCCACTGTCTTCTCAAAATTCTTAAATGTGGCTGCTCGTTTGCTTGATCCCAAAATATTTGAACTCTGTTTGTGGATGTGTATCCGCCTTTTAGGCTTCTTAGGCTCTTCGGCTTCTTCTTTCACTGGTCTCAAAAGATGTGACCCATATCGATCATCAATATCTAGCTTCTTCTTCGATTTCTGATGTGCATCGGCGTGTTTATGGATACCTAGCTTCTCCATAGACGTCTTAAATACATCAGGCTCTTTTTTACTCGATCTTAAAAGGTCAGGGCCATGCTGATCAGCACCCAGCTTCTTAAAAACATCAGCTCCTTCTGTTCTCAATTTTAATACGTCAGAACTCTGCTGATCAACACCCAGCTTCTTTAAAACGTCAGCTCCCTCTTTCCTCGATTCAAAATCATATAAACCATGCCGATCAACATCCACCATCTTCTTAGACTCTTCATCAGCTGTATGCACCGCTCCCCGTATATCAACTCCCCCAATCTCCCTCTCAGCCATCTGAAACACTTCTCCTGCCATTTCCACATCTCCACCAAACCGGCCATCATCGTTTACAGTCCAAGCACCAGAAAATAGTGCTTCCACGTCAGAACTCCTCACCAGTCCAACATCGATTCCACCAGGAATATCTCCGACAAACCGACCGGAAGTCTCATCCCCTCGATCCTCGAATCCAGCTTTCCTCTCTGCGTCACCCTGGGAGCTCGTCACCGAGTCATCACCGCGGGAACTCCTTCCGACGTGACCGTAATACTGATTTCCAGGTTGCACGAGACTACCACGCGATCCTCGTCGATCTTTCCCCCAGTCGACTCCTCTTTTACGGCTCGCTGCCCTCCGGAAGATCTCTTGATCTCTGCGTATCACGTCGCCGGTCGTCCCAGGCGAGACGTTCACTGTGTCGCGATGGATCAACGGCGATAAACGTAGTTCCTCCGACACTTGCGACGCTCTGTCCGGTACCTGAGTCTCGTTGATCCTGGCTAGCGTTCTATTCGTCCCTTCTGCCCGACCCTTCGGCGCCTGAGCCTCGTCCGAACTCGGGGAATTCTCTTTGAACCCGGCATCGGGATTTCGAACATTTTCGAACGGATCATCGTTTCCTCGGACATGATCGCGCAGATTTGTATGTTTTGACGTATGCCAAGCTAGGTCAGGGTTTCTGTTAGCTACCCGATTAGCTGGATGATCATTATTACCGAGAGGATTAGGCTCGTTGGGTCTAGATGGGTGCGATACAGTTTCCTCAGGAAATATTGCAACCGTTTCGTCGACTGCTTCAAAACCGGATGAGGATTGTTTAGCAGGGTATGGTGTCTCGCTGTGGTCTACCTGGTTACCATCAACGACTGGCACTCGCTCACGAGCCGAACCGTGACGCAGAATTGGCAGCGCCGTCGAAAAGGCCAGAACGGCCAGCCAACAGTTGTTCCGACGCATCACCTTTCTCCCCTAGCGGTCATGTCCTGATCCTGCAACAGAATCGATTTGACGGACGATTAGAAATGGTGTGTAGCGATGGTGTTATGGATATCATACCAGCCACAGAGCTTACGGGGTGGATGGGATCGAGAGGGTTCAGCCTTCCGGAAGAGGAATTGGAACGGGTACTGTGATTTCGGCGTGGTAAACCTTCGCGCGATTCAGTTGCTTGGGAACCACGAGCTCTTGGGCAAATAGAGATAGAGCTGGTGCTAATCTAACTTGACCGGATCGAATTTAGGGAGACCGCATTCGGGATGGAAAATTAGATGTGTGCTTGGCAGAGGTTGATCGGAGATTGCAATCGGTGATTAGAAGTTGGTTTATTTAATAATGGGAATGATTGTGTTGATCGTTTTTTAGGAAATTAATATACACGGTTAGTTAGTTAGAACTACTATGTAAAATAACTGGGTATCTATTGGTTGCGCCAAAAAACGAAAAGGGATTTTTCAATGTCAATTCAAGGTCATTATATTATAGATCGCTGAATTCGTCCTTTCTTCAGTAACAACGTGGCATTAAAGTGGTGCATAGTCTTTCAAAACACTCAAGGTCACCTTGATATCTCCAAAATACTCAGATATAAAAATATCAAATTACATTCTTATACAACCAATAGATACCGAGTTATTTTAGATACTAGCTCTTACTGATTCATCCTGTATAAAGCGATCCATAAATTTCTGACAAATTTAATTCAACGTAAAAGAACGACCTCAAAAATTATATAAATTCTTTTGGAGGATGTTTCGCAAGTAGGCTGCGGATTTTTATGCAAAGTAAAAAATGTCTGCGTTAATTGATATATTCAGGATCTATATAAGCTTTTTATTTTAATCGTTCTAATGAGTCGAAAATAATAGTAGCTTTCTCAAATTGATTTCCATAACACCCCAAATTTTACATCCCTGTTAAAAACCGAATCTTTCAACGATAATCGGTAAATCATCTCGATCACGCGTGACTTATCGAAATTGAAGGCTGACACAGAGTTCCATAGTTACGACACGAACGTGCCTATCTCTTTCAAAAGAAGCCACCTATATCGTCAACGTTTTGCGCACTATACTTCCCTAGTAAATTTTCAATTAACGACAGTACAGGTTTCCTATGCGAAAGCCGCGATATCAACGTGATCAATCATGGAAGACCGAGGAGAACATTTCACCCTAAACGTTCGCCAGGCTCCGGATTGTGAAATTGCTTATCCATTAAACTGGAATTGTTAAAATGACCATTGACGGCGGGCGATGTAACCGCGGCTGACCATCGGTTCTCGGTTAGGCTTGGAATATTGCCATTAGGCATCCCGCGGCAAAGATGAACGACGAAATGTCTCGTTATTCAAACGGCCGGTGGCCTGTGACAGTGTGAGTTTTCGGCATGGTTGGCCCGCTGCCAAATTACGTTTCCATTCGCGGAAGATGCTCAACCGCTGACGTTCCTTCATCAGGATAAGCCCCGTTGATTGACTTCCTCCCCGTTGACGACTCGCCATTCAATCTTTAACTCGAAGATCGGTTCAACTGATCGAATCATTAACTTTGGCTTGCAGGGGAAATATACTCACTGTGAAGTAGTTGAATTCGAATCACTAGAGCGTAAACAGGCGGAGGAATTATTCTTCCAGTAAATAGTAAAATAAAACTGTTCGCATTCATGTACCTTGGACATTGATTTCTTTAATTGAGAATTTAAAAGGCATTTTTCACGTGAAATATTTTCTGTAATGGTTGATTAAACTGGATAAAACAAATTAAAGAGATTATCATATATTTAAAGTAGTTATTCAATCATTTTGACGTGTACAATGATTTTTGCGTTGTAATGTTAGAAATTGTGAAATTACAATTCAGAATATAATGGAAATTAAGACAGAGGAAGTAAGAATAACCTTCATTTTGATTCATAAGTTACAATATTATATCTGAAGATGTCGATCAATGTATAAAATGTTTCAGAGAATTATGTATACAGGTTTTCAAGAATTTCTATTCTATGTATATTCGACAGTTAAAATTCTATGATATCTCTAAATGAATTTTATTAATTCAATATGCTTGTATTTGTCTCTTCAGAGATTTGCTACATTATATATTAGAGTAACTTAGAAACAGACATTATTAAATAATAAAAATCAATAATATTGTGGACGAAAGCCAGATAACATAAAGGAAAACCCTTGTGCCGTGAGAAACAATATTTATTTAGATTTCATAGAAGCTTTATTGGCGTTATACCTCCTGGTATTCTGTTTAGGTGAAAATTTATTCCACATCGAGACTTCGCAGCTTTCGAGATGCTGAATTAATGTAGCTCACGACGTAACAATTATCGATTCTTTTCTGAACATAAAGTGTGAGTCTTTTTCAAGTACTTATTCACAAAATAATTGAATACTGAATAAAATTGATTTCTATTTCAGTGTGCATCCAGTAACTTGAGTTTAGGTACGAGTGCTATTGAAAGAGTTTCTGTTGTGTCTGACTTGTACTGTGTTATTCTACTTGATAGCTGAACTCCTGTTAGCGAAGAGAATATTTTTAAATTAAATTCTGTTTCTTAGAATATAACTATGTGTAATTAGCTGTAACAAAACAGTATAAAGCAATTTTATAATGAGTTGTCTAAATTAATCATTCTTTGTTATATATCATTTATTGTTGAGTTGCACTACTGTGTGAACACAATTGAATGGCTGTGGGATTGTGATAATTTTTAGTTAGTTTTATTTGTCTCAATTCATCTCCTTAGAATGTGTCATTTATTATTGAGTTGTGCTACTTCGTGAAGAAAACTGAATAACTATATGATCCTTTAGCAATATGAAATTAATAAGTGTATACTTTAAATTAATTGATATGGCTCTGATCATTTTACACTTGGCTGTATTTGTATCACTTCATTTTTGTGTGTATCATTTACTATTGAGCTGCACTACTGCATGTAGAAAACAAAATGACCCCATGATGCTTTAGCAATACGAAATTGATAAATGTATACTCTAAATGAATCGATATGGTTCTGATAATTTTATACTTTGCTTTATTTTTTTCAATTCATTGGTTTTTATGTATCATTTACTATTGAGTTGCACTACTGCATGCAGAAAACAGAATGACTGTATGAAGCTGAAACACTACTAAATTCACAGATGTAGATTCCAAATGAATTAATACTACTCCGATAATTTCAGTGTCATATGTCTCAATTAATTTTCTGCGACGTATCATTCATTATTGAGTTGTGCTACTGCGTAGAGAAAATTAAATCACCGTACGACGTGTACATACAGTTGTACAATTACACATGAAATTCTGTATTCAAGGAATCAAAAGCTTTGCAACACAACCATTTATGCTCTCTCATTCACAATAAACTATCGAATGGCGAGTATAAAATTCATTCGGATTGACAAATTCAATCATAACATTCACTGCGAGGAAATATTGATTTCCTCACGCAAACAACAGCATATTCAATAAACGGCAGCCATTGGAAGCAAAAAGCCGAAAGCTTTCGGCAATCTAGCCCGAGTAATCTGCAGCAATAGTGAAGATGGACACAGACGAACGTCCTGACATCTATGGGTTTAATGGGCAGCAATTTCGTCGGACGTGGCCCCTTAGTGGATCAACATCGCCATCAATGAAGCCTCAGTTCCCCCTTTTCTTTCCGAATATCTTCGATTTTATCACTTTCACCCGTAACAAAGTCGGAAGCGCACCTTACACCCCCCCCCCCCGGGTCGAAATGAACTTCTTTTTCGGAACGATTCAATCCTATCAATCGTGCGCACACCCCACAAGGATCCGTACATAAAACGTTCCAATAGAAATCTTCTGTTCCGATGTACGACAAACGTTTAGCCAGGGACGCGTTTGGACTTGTCTCTCTTCGAGAAGCTCGTGTAATCCAAGTTTTGGGGAAGAACCCTGGGCAATTTGTGTTCGAACGTAATCACCAAGTGTTAGGGTAGTTGCGAGCTGCCTCCTCTGCTGGTTGACACCGGATTCAACAGTTTCCATCCCGCGCGGACGATCACGATACTCTTATTAAGCGAAAACACCGGCGGAAATGAACGCTTTGCTCATCTCGTTAATTTTCGCTTAATACTGCTTAATGCGAAATGATTAATTCACCCTATTCTCCTCCGTGGAACAATGCACACGTTACACCGATAGAACAATATGTGTAATATTGGATTATCCCATTGGTCGTGCCAACGTTTGGTATTAACTTTAAGCCATTAGCTGTATTACTTTGTTCGCAGCTATACTAATCAGAACTTCGTTGTCCCTGTATCCTGTAATAGTGATAATAGAAGAATAAAATTTTATTTCGATTCAAATGTAGGGAATGCCATGCAAATTTATTCGACTCCGTTTCAAATTTTCCTCATGAATCTGACGGTTTCTAGGAATCTATTATACGGTAACGGGTGAAATGTAAAATAATAAGACTTGTATTGATTTTCAATCGTTGATGTATGGACCAACGCGCAACGTTTCAATTTACGTTATTATGCTAACTGTTAACGATATTTTTACTCCAATTTTAAAACATTTTATTATGGTTTTTTATTTTATATCATTCTATTATTATATAATATTAGATAATTACACTTTATATTATATCATTATATTATTATATAATATTATATCATTATATTATTATATAATATTATATCATTATAGTTTACATTATATCATTATACTTTATATTATATTATATCATTACACTTTATATTATATTATATCATTACACTTTATATTATATTATATCATTTATTTCGTCATTTTTATTACATATCATATTATGTATAATATTATATTTTATCATTTCATTATATCATTATATTATATCACTATACTTTATATTATATTATATCATTTATTTCATCGTTTTTATTATAATATTATATTATATTGTATATCATATTATATTTTATCATTACCGTAAATTCAACAAATCCTCAGCATAGTAATAATGTAAAATGCAAAACAAATTCAGAAACTGTACCCAGAACTGAATATTGGCTTTGAACAGATGTTGAATTTTATTTGAATCGTGGAAAATAATAAACTACAGCTGAAACTATAGTCGAATGTGAAAATACACATCGCTATACATAATTTAGCAAAATAGAGTCCAAAAGTACATCAAAAATTGCAATTATAGCAAAAACCAAGATCAAAGCTACACGGTGAAACCGTACCTGAAACTGATGTGGACTTTGAAATCGAACCCGAAATGGTAAACAAAATCAAAATTGAATCTAACTACGAAACTAGAACTAGAGCGAAGCCGAAATCAGTACGGGGATTAAATCTGAAAATCTAAAATAAAGAGCGGGTGCCGAAAGCATCGGCAAAATCGAATCTACCCAGAGAAACTAGACCATAGCTGAAACCAATGTTACAGTCTAAATTAACGCTAGGTTTATTGGACGCATCAAGATGACGCGTTCTGATAATTTTAATTTACTGAGACCAAATGTAAAGTTGCATCCATGTGGAATTATTAAAAAAAATTATTAAAAGAGTGTTATGGCTTTGGATCAACACATTCTCATTATTTTTATATAAAATTGCTTATCAATTGTATGGAACAAAAATTGATTAAAAATGTATTTCATATTTTGAGCAATTTAACACAGGGTTTACGGGACTCGTCAAAGGTTCCCCAAAATATTTTTAATTTGTGGTAATCGAAATTTGTAAAGATAGGAAATCAATCATTAAATTTATTTCTTCGGGTAAATATTGTATAAAAATAGCTACCAAATTTGAATGGACACGTTTTTGTTATTTTGATAAAGTAATATAAAATAGTCACTTTTAACGCTCCGTAAACCTAATGTTAAAGGTGAAATCGTGGTCGAAAACAAATCATTTCCAGCGACCGGAAGTTGACACAGATGGCACAGGTACACGAACCCCGTTATCAATCTGTTGTCTCATGTCCGCCGTGAAATCACGAGTCTGTATGTCACCTGCTAACTCTGGTCCATTACCCGATAACCACTCGGGGTAGGCTAACAAGACGCCCGAACTACTGAAAACAGTAGAGATCATCCCGTCGATAACGAAACATCGTCTGTTTCGGCAGGTTGCACGGTTTTCGGGTGCGATAACATTGTTCCTCGTGAAAGAGCAGACCTTGATCCACGGAGACACCGAGCAAAATCCTGGAAAACCGTGACACTAAACGACGTTACTCGTCTTTGTCAACGTGACACTGCCAGGGATGATACGCCACAAAAGTGGAGACTATCTCTCGTGGAAAACACTGTCGCGACTTTTTTATAAAATACAAAGGAATGAAATGTTTCAACGATTTTCGCACACTCAACATTAATTCTGTATTCTACGATTTATTTTATAGTTAAGGTGATCTGAATTTCTTTGTCGTTCGTCATTTCGTACATGGGAAATAAAATTGATAGCTTGATACAAAGGTATCAAATGTTTCAACAATTTTCATACACTGAGAATTAACCCTGTATGATATGAATTAGTCTATAGTTAGGGTGATCTGAATGTCTTTGTCGTTCGTCATTTCGTACATGGGAAATAAAATTGATAGCTTGATACAAAGGTATCAAATGTTTCAACAATTTTCGCACACTAAGCATTAACCCTGTATGAAACGATTTATTTTATAGTTACGGTGATTCGAATTTCTTTGTCGTTCGTCATTTCGTACATAGGAAATAAAATTGATAGCTTGATACAAAGGTATCAAATGTTCCAACGATTTTCGCACACTGAACATTAACTCTGTATTCTACGATTTGTTTTATAGTTGGGGTGATTCGAATTTCTTTGTCGTTCGTCATTTCGTACATGGAAAATAAAATTAATATACACTGAGATGTATCTTTGGCATTATGTTTGCTTTCAGTGTTAATTACAGTCTCATGTGTGTTAAGTTCTAGTTTCAATTCTAGTTTCGGGATTGAATAGTACCTTTAATATTAGTTTTACTTCATTTTGAGCATTTACATTCGTTTTAGCTACCAGTCACAAGTTGAATTTTATTTATAGTTTCCGTTTGTGAATATTTTAGGTCCCGTGTCAATTGCAGACTTCTCTTTAAATCAACGAGCACAAATCACTCTACGTTTCTGCTCGCTGGGCTCGATACAGTCCTAGCAAACATCCATTAACAGTTACACGAAGTACTGCGATGTTATAATTGATGGGGGACGCAAATTTGATCGGCTCGTTGCGGTTTAATGAAATCATGCATCATACCTGTAATGTATCACTCTGTTGTGTTCATGACAATCGGTAATTAATTATCACACGATATTTAATGTTATATCAAAGAACGATGTTCATATTCTGTATTGCTGTGAAACTTTAAAAAATTATACAACGCATAACATGCATTATATGAAGGTACATATGTATATTATATGTATGTCATATGTATATTATATGTATATTACATGTATGTCATATGTATATTATATGTATATTACATGTATGTCATATGTATATTATTTGTATGTCATATATGTCATATGCATCTTACATCGTATGTATGTATGTACCTATGATATATAATGTATCATGTACGGTATATGATAAATAAATGGTCAAAGGAAAAGAGGAAAATAATTGAAAAATTACGCATGTCAATTCTAAGGAACAAGAATTGAATAAAAATTTATTTCATATTCTGGGCATTTTAAGACTGGGTTTACGGGACCCGTCAAATTTATGTATCCTAATATTTATAATTTATTGTTTTTGAAATTGTAAAGATGAAGAATCATTAAATTTATTTCTTTGGGTAAATATTGTATAAAAATGGTTACCAATTTGAATGAACACATTCTTCCTATTTTAATAAATTAATGTAAAATACTAACTTTTAGTGCTCCGTGAACCTAGCGTTAATAAGATGCAACTAATTAAAAAAGCAATTTTATATTTCAGGTGTTAATTGTAATCATAAGTGCATAAAATCAGTAGTGTGAATACAAGGGAAAATTAATTCGTAATAAACAAAAGGAGAAAATTGAATATTGACACGTTCAGAGATAAAGTACGCTCCCAGCACAAAACTTGTAGCGCTTTGAAATCTCTTTGAAGTTTCATCAAATTTCACGGCAAAAGAAATTTTGATGAGCGAGGTTCTATATGTTTTTAGTGAAATGAATTGGATCTCGAACGCATTCGGTTTGTATAGCATAGAAGTTATAATGCATAGAAGTCGATCCTGTGCGGCATCATTTAACCTCTGAGAAGCACCCCTGACTTTCATCCTGAGTTTCCTGGCATCCTCCTGCGTCTCTTCACGGACGCGCACCTTTATTCATCTGTGGTCGTCGGTTGGAAGAAGGCACTCAGCTCTCCCAATTTGCATGGAAATATGGGACGCAATATTTTCCGCGTAATTCCGCACACCAATTCTGTGAAATGCAGTTCCGCCGCCCCGTCCTGCGAATTCTCGATGCTGCGAGGATGGAACAAAGAGAATCCATAATGACACGCGGACTTCAAACCGATGAGTGTCAATGCGTGACACGGAATCGACGGAAATAATTACAGCAAACATCGTTTCAGAACCGTTTGCTCGTGAAACATCGATGAAAATTGAAATGTAGCGCAGAGATTGACATAATTCTACCTTTGGATCGATAAAATTAATACAGATCCATTTTGTCACGCTCTTAATTAACTAACAGGTTTGTCTAGATCAGCATTTGTTCGTGTTTCTTCCTCCAGCAACTCAACTCATTAATTTCATTAATTTTCGTTACTGTTGAGTCGTAACAGACCTTCGTTATCTGTAATATATTATTTTCATTTATTAAATAAACCGATAAGATTATTTTTTCATCCTCTCAGTCATGAAAAAGAAATCTGATATAAACGCGTCTGATATAAAATGTAACATCAAACCATTACTCTCTAACAGTAGAATGAAGCACTCGCTTCTATTCCAATGTTTCATGGATATCTCAGAACTTCTGGAAGATATCACTATAAATGAAAGACACCCCATATATTCTTGCAATTACAGATCATTATTTAATATTCCACTCTGTGACCTCGATTTAGCTTCTATTCCAATGTTTCATGGATATCTCAGAACTTCTGGAAGATATCACTATAAATAAAAGACACCCCATATATTCTTGCAATTACAGACCATTATTTAATATTCCACTCTGTGACCTCGATTTAGCTTCTATTCCAATGTTTCATGGACATCTCAGAACTTCTGGAAGATATCACTATAAATGAAAGACACTCCATTTATTCTAGCAATTACAGATCATTATTTAATATTCCACTCTGTGACCTCGATTTAGCTTCTATTCCAATATTTCATGGATATCTCAGAACTACTGGAAGATATCACTATAAATGAAAGACACCCCATATATTCTAGCAATTACAGATCATTATTTAATATTCCACTCTGTGACCTCGATTTAGCTTCTATTCCAATGTTTCATGGATATCTCAGAACTTCTGGAAGATATCACTATAAATAAAAGACATCCCATATATTCTTGCAATTACAGATCATTATTTAATATGCCACTCTGTGACCTCGATTTAGCTTCTATTCCAATGTTTCATGGATATCTCAGAACTTCTGGAAGATATCACTATAAATAAAAGACATCCCATATATTCTTGAAATTACAGATCATTATTTAATATTCCACTCTGTGACCTCGATTTAGGTATATCTATACAGAACTCAGTAAACCTTTTTTAAGTCAAAGTCAAATTGACGTGCATCAAACGTGCATTAGCTGTGAACGATTCCGGTACGCATGTGCATTTTTGTGGATAATTGACTTTATGAGGATTTTATTCAACTTTTTTGGACCCAATGGATACCATTTTATAGGTTTGTTCCAGTGTATTATGTACGGTGTTATGGACAATTAGAGTGCAGATTAAGGATTTGTGGATATGTGTGAGAACAATTTAAAAGTTGACCGCTTCTATTCGATAATTCTATAGGGCGGATATTAGAAATGCCCTTGTGGATTTTAACGAGTAGGTCAATGTCGTTCAACGATTTATTAAACATTTTCGCCTCGCTGGGGGGGGGGGGGGGGGGGGGGCAAATGAGAACCAAGGTATGCATGCATCTGTCATTTGATACGTGACTGTCGCGCGCCTGTGTGACGTACGCAACGTTATATCCTGTTGGAAGTGTGGCCGCATATTAAGCGTATTTTTAATTGTTAATAACTAACTAACGATGCCGAAATCGCAATTTTTTTATTCTTCTTTTTCGTCTTATATTATCGTCGAGAACCACCCCTTAAATTTTCTCCCACCTGTTGTCGAACACTATAAGTAAGTAAATAAATAAAATGTAACATCAAACGATTCCTGCCGGAAGTAGAGAAATCAGCATGTAGATTAGTGATGCCAGAAATGTCAGCTTTTCGCGCATGCGTACTGCGGCGCGCGCGGAATCCAGTAAGATTTCGCAGCTTTCGAGATGCTGAATTAATGTAGCTCGCAACGGAACGATTGTCAATTCTTTTCTCAACATAAAGTGTGAGTTTTTTGCAAATACTTATTCACAAAATAATTAAATTTTGATTAAAATTGATTTCTATTTCAGTGTGCATCCAGTAACTTGAGTTTAGATACGAGTGCTATTGAAAGAGTTTCTGCTGTGTCTGACTTGTACTGTGTGCTTCTACTTGATAGCCGAACTCCTGCTAGCGAAGAGAATGTTTTTAAATTAAATTCTGTTTCTTAGAATATAACTATGTGTAATTAACGATTCATTCAATCAAACGATTCCTACCGGAAGTAGAGAAATCTGCATGTAGATCAGTGATGCCAGAAATGTCAGCTTTTCGCGCATGCGTATTGCAGCGCACGCGGAATCCAGTAACGTATTTTATTTTATTTTTTATTTACTTGTTTATTTATATAATTAGAATATAGATTTTTATTATTTTGGATACTGGAAGTGTTCTTGGCAGTTTTCTTTTGTCTTGCAACAAAAGTTGGTATAAATAAAATAAAATTTTATATTACGTTATCCTGTATAATCCGAACTTTTTTAGGTAAAGAACTCTCCTTAAAGAACTTTCAAAAATTTGAAATTAGTACAGTACTGATGCCACGCGCGAATACGCAGGCGCGAAAAGCTGAAATTTCTGGCATCACTGATGTAGATATAAAATTCTCTTAGACACTCATTATGTTGACCTCTAAACTACCTCTAGTTCATTTCTAATGCATTCTGAGGAAATAATTCTAAAGAGCGGACGACAAGTGGTCTGGCGCAAGTTTCCGATTACACAAAGCATCTCGCGGTTGGACCGTAATAATGACCGTGTCGAAATGTTTATATCGCGGTCTCTCGACGCAGGGACCGGACGATGGAAAAAGCGGAAAAGCCTCTACCTCTACCCCTCCCCTCCGCCATAGCAAAAACCTTCAAACAATTGCACACTGAATTACAGAGTCCCGTGATTCGTGGTCACGTTCATTCTCTCACGGCGGAACAATGAACGCGTTTTTCACGTTGGATTCCCATCCCGGGGTGAAATATTGTCGCGATTTTCCGTCATAGCGCGGCCGTAGGTCAGTTTTTGTTTGTTTCATAGATTGGGGAACGGGGTTGCTGCCTTATTCACCGACTCT
This sequence comes from Sphecodes monilicornis, assembly GCA_913789915.3. Classification (NCBI taxonomy): domain Eukaryota; kingdom Metazoa; phylum Arthropoda; class Insecta; order Hymenoptera; family Halictidae; genus Sphecodes; species Sphecodes monilicornis. Next base: position 9,463,868 of record OU565297.1, on the reverse strand, counting down.
CTCATTCGGCGGATAGACAACCCGAGAATGGGACTTTAATCTCTCCCGGACAAACGGCCCGTCGGCCTCCTAACACAGAAAACAATATATCGTTACGACTATTCGCGATTCGACCCGTGATTCCACGAGTGAACAAAAAGAGCTAAACGATGATCCTGAGGCGATTGTGTCCCGAAGACTCCAGTTTTCCGGTTCCGCGTTTACCTCCGCGCTTTTCGACGTCGCGACGGTGATCGATGAGTTCTGATACAGATACCGCCAGACATATTTTTATTGGACTCTCGTAGCTGCATGATGCGAGATTGATAGCGGGATTTTCGAGCACGACGAACTTCACCCGGCCCGCGATAAAATTCGCGCGCCTCGGAATTTTCGCGAATTTTCCCCAGAATTTTTTCGTGCGGCGTGCCGCCACACCATTAACGGCATGGCGGAACATCTTTCCAGTAGGTATCTACATACCCGGAAGTTTCGAACATATTGGTTTATCGATGCAGTTTTGATGAAATTTAAAAGTATTTTGCGGTCGCCAATGTATACCCGCCGTATGGCGTGTCTGACTTTTATGCACTGGTTCTACTTGCTGGTAATGTTTCGGAACAGTGGGGCACCGTTTTTAGAAATATTCGCAAGGGAATGTAGTTGACTTTTAACCCTTTGCGGACGCGTGTCTGCTGACAGTCGCCCCAACAATTTTAACGTTCTGCGACTGTGAATAATTTTGAAAGCAATTAATACTCCCGAAAAATATGAAAAAAATTTTTACTGAACTCAACATGTTTCCCTCCATTTAATTCATACACCAAACTCCTCAGCAAACAATTTTGTTTCACAAAGAAAATTTATTCGACCCATCAAGAAGTATGTTAAAAATAATCCCCGTCCGCTAATGGTTAATACGGTGGTTCGTGAGCATTTTATGGTAAGCATGGCGTTTAACCCCTTCGCTTACAATATCGTGTGAGAGACGTGATGAAGATTCTGAACAGAGTCTAATAAATATGTATGTTATTAATTTCCTTTGAGCCGAAATAAAATTCTATATTGTTGTTGTTAATGTACAGCCATTGGAGAACATATAGACATATAATAGGTATACATTTTCTCCTTTTTCTAGGAAATTATGAATTACAAAGTAATTCTAATCACTGTCTTTAGGATTTCACAGGGGTCCTGTGCGACGCCTGCGCTCTATCACCGTCGAACAGTTACACGATCACAGCGGATCGGCGGACTCGCGACCGCGAGACACATGACGAACCATCTCCCTGACAGATTGGGAATCGGGCGGCTTAAAGTCGCGCGTGAATCTGACGTCACGCGCGATGAGTCATCGTGTTTCGCAGCAGCAAGCCCGTCGACCGTTAGCTTCCGAAAATCGAGAACAGAATTCTCCGAACACTCGTTCTGATCGACACGAATTACTCAAGTTTCTCAAGTCGCGATCAGCGCAAACTATTCACGGTTCTTTCCTTAACAGACAGTTCATTCGCACATCTCATCCCATTTCAGTTTTCTTATATCATTTCATTTATTGTTTAAATCACTTACATTGTATACAGTTTAGTGACGTGACATTTTGTTGTTTTGTTCTGTTTCACGATTGTACATATTGTGACCGTCGAACGATCTCGTTCGAAAATAAACGTTGTACGTTACAAAGAGTGCTCGCTTAATTTTCTTAACGCGCTCCTAATCACACTGAAACCGTAAATTAATCGCAAGGCAAGGGGTTAATGCAAGAATTGTGCACGTGAAAACAGTTAATCGTTGGTAAATGAGGAATTAAATGTAAGATCTATGCCTATGTTAAATATTCATTTCACACACAAGCCTTAAGAACAGTCTTCCGAGAGTGTATACATGGTAATTTATACTTTGAACCAGTTTTGACCAAATTTGGATCTTGCATTGACCGAGACATGTGCAATTTGAATTTCAGTTTACATTTCAGATTTGCATGGCAAAGTCGGACTAGTTTGTGTGTTATTGAGAATTGTTTGAATTAACACTAAACCTACCGACCACTAAAATTGGCTAGTACTTGTTGTCTCATAAAAATTACAAAATTGACTTTATTTAATGTTTGTGTGATTCTTATTTTAATATATGATCAAATAAAAAATTTTATCCAATCATTTCTCATAAATACAACTTCATCATTTCACTAATAGCAAAGTAAGAAAATTGAAACCGGTCATTTGACCGGTGCTGGTAGGTTTAGTTTTAAATAGCTTGTGAATATTTAAAAAATTCTAGAATTTCGAAAGAGTAGAACATCATTACCGGAAAGTTGAACCGATGGCGATTCCAATTTCGTTATTAATGAAAATTGTAAAAAAAAGGATTTACTATTAAATCTGTAATAGAAGTGTGAAATGCATAAATATCATATATTTCGAGTATATTTGCATATTTATCGTACGTATTTGCATATTTTTCGTGCATAGTTGCATATTTTTTCATACATAAACGACCGGAGTCTAATTATGATCTATTGCCTCGCGTTCATGGGAGTCGCCCGTAAATAATTTATGAAAATCGTGATACACACAGAGCTGGCTCGTCGGTGAACTTTCTGCATTTGTCTTCGTCCCACCACCCCCACCCCCCATCCGGTCGTAAGAGCCGTAAGAGAAGGATTCAAATTACAGTTTCGGACAGGCGAGGGGGAAGGTTAATGGTCAGTGCACGCACCGATCGTTCATCAAAGCCGAACCCCCAAGGAGCCTACGGTTCCTCAGACCAGTAATTTTCTCCTTACACGAAAAATCGTGGCAATCGGTTTCCTCTGTCCGGCCTTTCTCAGTCTTTCTCCCTGGCGCTTAATTCTGGCGCTGTCGCGTTTCTATAGTGTGCGTAAAAACTACCTGGCGATGTGTACACGTACGACGCCGTTTCCATTAACATGGACATCCGAGCAGGCGTGTGTAAAAAGACAAAGGACAATCTCGTAGCGTTAAACATACACGATGTTTTCATCGCGCTAGGTCGGACCCGTGCTGGATCCAGTTAAAAATGGAAGGGGAAAGTGGATTATCTTCTCTCGTAGTTAGCCGTTCATGAAGAACCCAGCCACGTTGCCAGCATTCTAAATGACAACGCCTGGTTTTTAAGGGATCCTCCTATTGCATGATAATATTTGGTAACATTTTACCTTCCGACATTTCTGACCACGTGTTGGTTCGTATTCTATTCGAGCGATAAGTACTACGTTACATGACGATAATCGACACTAAGCGATAGAGCCACGGGTCTTTGTTCGAGATTGAAGTATCTACTTAGGATTTAAAAAGAAAATCTAATCGAAAATAAGGAATATAGTTTCTTCTTTCGGGGCTTCATTTTCGAGAAAATCGAGTTTAAAGATTCGGCGGACTGAAATGCATTAATATATGCACATAGTAGAATTGGTTGGTGATGATCAGACGCGACAGCTGATTACTATCTAATGGTGCGCGTATTCGCTGAATTTTCAAACTCGATTTTCTCTAACATGAAGCCCCGTATGAAAAATCTATATTCCTCATTTACGACCAGATATTATGTCAGGAATCATTCCCTTGTAGGTTGTACCACGATTTCGCAAACACACTATATTGAATACATTGTGTTTCATTTAATGTATTGAATAAATTGAATTTCATTTTAAATATCGTTGCTTGATAACTGGAAATATTCTTCATATTCCCAGATTTTCTCACATTAAATATTAATCGAACACTTCTACAATCGTATATAATTACTCCGCATAAGAAAAAGACCGATTTACTGTTACTGTACTATCAAAGCTTCAACAGCAACCACCAGAATACACAAACAATGTACACATTCGATTAAAAGCGAACTGCATTCGTTACGTAACAATCAACCGTTCATCCGTGCATCGATTAATTATTTCACGGAATCTAGTCGAAATGCTGAACCCATTACCAAAGAGCTGCTTCAATTTAGATTCAGAATACACTACTCTCGCAATGTACCGCGGTGTGTTTGCCAGGTTGCCTTCAGGTGGATCTTTAACTTTTTTTCACTACGGTTTCCCTCGTTCCACTGTTACTGCCGAGTAATTTTCACTTGAAAATTGCAACTCCGAAGGTAACCGAACGTTAGAGAGGGAGACGAAAAGAGAGAGAGAGAGAGGAAGAGAGCGAGAGAGTGAGAGAGAGAGAGAGAAGGAGGAAGTGCGAGAGAGGTCGAGGAAGAGAAAAGGGGCCGACTGAAAGCTTAAAATCCGACGTTGTTCAGAAACGCGTTTCGCACAGTTGCAAATTCAGAGTCTTTCGCATTCTACGTGGCAGAAGGTGGCAGGTGAAATAAAAACTGACAGGACGAGTTCTCCAATTCTGTCAGACGGACGTGGGGGTATTCATAATGACAGGAATACTCTTCTTCTCGCATACAGAGTGTTTTCGAGCTGAAATTCTCTCGAACACGCCGGAGATTTTTAATCAACGCGAGGCACAGAAGGACGAAATCTTAATTCCCGCGATGATGAAGGGCGTTCACACCTTGACACACCAGAAACGCCGGATAAATTATAATGTTTCGCCATGGTTTACCGGAATGACTTGTAATCTCCCCCTCCCCTCAGCTGCAGTATGAAACATACCGAAAATCTGCGATATCATTCAGACGAACGGTATTATTCCTTCGTTAGGGGACGGAGGCGTGTCTGACTAGTGCGCGCTGTTTCTACTTATTCGGGGGACTGCTGGAAATTAATAGCTTCTTCTGCAAATGAAATTTTGCGATTTCAAATGCATATACAGGGCGGTTCATTTAAATGTAGCCATCTAAAAATTTCCTTCAGTTGTCATGGTATAGAAAACACTTTGTACGCAGTTTGACTAATATTGATAGATAAATACGCTGTATTTTTATGCTCAGATCATCTTGCCATCTGTTTTACTGATAGATATATTTTTCAAGGGACAAACTATTATAGACATCAACATAAGTTCACAGATTAATATTGAAAGAATCAATTTCTATATGAAAATTTTGCTACACTCAATTCTTATTACCTTTAGGAAGTATTGATGTTTATAAATTGCAAATGTATGTTTGGCATTAGTATAGGCAACATTATCCACGACATAGACAATAAATATATTTATCGTACAACCGCTCTCATCATTTATTTATCGACTGTAAATGTATATTTTCTTTTTGACTTTTATAACTAGAATTAAATATGAAACTCTTTTCTAATAAATTACATGCAATGTATTGTTTTGCGTCTACACAACTGAAGAAGATATATACATGTCTACATTTACGTGGAGTACACTGTATAGAATTTTGTATTCGTAAAATTCTGTGGATATGTCAGCTTGAAACAAAATTCATTTTCGATCTCCGTTGTGGGAGATGGAAGCGTGCCTAACCATTGTAAACTGTTTCTACTTATTTCGGGAAACACTGGTAGATATACAGTGGCGTGCAAAAGTATCCGGACACTCTTTAAAAACGAATAACTTTTTCAAAATTAGTTCTAACGGCTAGAGTTTTTTTAAGACGTTAGACGCATTAGTTTACTAGGTAGCGTGTAAATAATTTTTTTTTTTAAATTGCTATTGGTCGGAATTGCGACGAAAATAGTAAATGTCACGATTTTTAACTTTTTAATCTGTGCCTTTAACAAAAATTTAAAAGGCGAGTTTTATAGGGCTAAGTAAGCTATGTACATGTACAAACTTTCATCGAAATCGGTTAACGTCGTTATGAGTTACAAACATTTAATGGTGATTACATAAGAACAAAATTCCCTGGAAAGACCGAAAATCTGCGACTTTCACCCTTAAGCTCCCATCTTGCAATGTTTGTAGCTTATAACGACATTAACCAACTTCGATGAAACTTTGCGCAAGTATTAGGTTGTCCCATAAGTTCGTGCCGTTTACTGTTTTACTATTTAAATTAATATTTGAAACATACTTTCAAAGTCAACGAAAAAATATGACCACCTTCTCTACAACCTTTCCCACTTTTTTGGTAAAGATATTATACCGTCACTAAAAAATTTCTGTGATTTTTCATTCAAATACTTTTCAATCCGCGGAACGAACTTATGGGACAACCTAATACATAACCTATGGAGATCTACAAAAGGTATATTTTAAATTTTCATTACAGGCACTGATAAAAAAGTTAAAAATCATGACTTACTTTTTTCTTCACAATTTCGACCATTAGCAATTTGTATAAATAATTATTTACACGCTACCCAGTAAACTAATCCTTCTAACATCTCAAAAATACTCAAGCCGTTTTAACTAATTTTGAAAAAGTTATTAGTTTCTAAAGGGTGTCCGGATACTTTTGCACGCCACTATAAGTAGTTATACATACAATTCTGTGACGCTATCTGGTTGGATAAAAATCATTTTCACATTCAGTTTGTAGGATACTGGGAATATTATGCATAGTTTGCAACTGAATAATATTTATAAATTTTTTTGGATTTATTAGCTGGAAGCTAATAAAAGTCACGATTTGATTGTGTTTTAGAGGATAGAAGTGTGTCTGACCGTTGCTAGTCGATTCTACTTATTGTAAAGAGCACTGGAAGTAGGAATAATATTCCACAAGTAATAAAGTTGAATCTATAAACGAAGATACTATAATAATATAATACTAAATTATCGGACCGAATTGTATTTAACACAATATTTATCGTGGAGTGTTTCATAATTTTTTTATGTCTATGTTCCATCCTTACGGATTTTTTAATAGATCTCTCAATAGCAATATAGCAATTTCAATCGTGAATCAACAAATCACCTTCAGCAGCGTAATTTATTTATTTCGTTTGGGATTATAATGTATTACCTAAAAATTCAATTAAAAAAAAAAAAAGATTTTTAAGCTTCCTTTTAGTACAGCACAGTTATTCCGAAGCCTGTTAATGAGCTTCCGGCAGAAGAAGTGTTAATGTACACTATATTACTAAAAAAAAACACTGTAGTAAATTCTAGGCAACTGCAATGTGTAAAATATAAATATTGTGTACAAACCACAGAAAATCAGCACTCCGTTGTCGAAGAAAGTCGCAATACCAACTGAAAGACGGAGAATCCTCGAACAGCTGTTCTCATTATTGATCATTATTTCGGAAGAGTGGGGACAACTAAAAAAGTTGCCTCGTCTCTTCTATGTACATACACGAGTGACTTTGATACCGCCTCGCAATCTATCCTCAGCTTTTTCATCTACCTAAACCAGCTCACTGTAGTCCAACGAGCTCAATAGTTACTGGATGATGCCTCTATCGTACGGTTCCTGTATTTGCACTAACTTTTCACTGATGCTCCCTGTGGTCTACGAACTTCTTAGAGGATATTTGCTGTTTGTGTACGGGCTTTGCGGTTGCTGCTTTCTCAGATTGCGCAAACATCTACCAGAAAACTGCACTCAAACTGCGGGGCGATTGCAAAGGTAAAACAATGAAAGACCATAAACTTCTACGTTGTATATTTCTCGTTTGATCAAGCGACTGCCGTCTTAATTTAATGGTTCAATTATCTTGTACAATCTGTTTGGTGAAATACTGCACCGCATTGGTTTTCTTTAGATCATTTGCTTGGTTCGCTTTGGTAAGCATTGAACGATTCAATACATCAATTCTTCTGCTTCTGCAAGCCGACTGTTTTATTCTCATTGGATTTTTTACCTTGACTGTAAGCTACTCTGTTCAACTACCGATACAAAGGGTCCTGACCTGAATTTTTACGAGCTCACAACTAAAATCCGAAGACTGAGCTCCAACTTCGCTAGTCTGAACCTGATCTGAAATTGCTGCTCGAACGTTCATCTTTAATATTTAATTTAATTTCAACCTTAGAACACGAAATTACATATTTTAACCACACATTTTATGTTCAATATTCTTTAATGTAATTTCATTTCTATAGAGTATGAAACCTTGTAGTTTTACTATTTATTGCAGCAACATTATTATTATGGCGGCTGAAAAAGTGTGTGAGAGGAGGGAAAAGGAGAAGGAAGCGTTTCGTCCTAGGCCCGCTAGAGGACTCATCAAGTAAGGCTATCTAGCGGACCGGTGACTTAGACGCGGGATGTCGTAAGGACAGTTTAGGACGGTATATATACAAACAGAGGAAGATTCACGTATTAGCGGGAAAGGTGTTGTCGTAATGTCCCTCTGTTGACGAGCATAGGAAGTAGCAGCCACATTATCATTGAACCTTCAACCGCTGGTGAAATTACAATGATTGAAATTATGTAGATACTATTACAGGAATCCATTCGATAGATGTCTTTAATCAAGTGTATATTATGATAAAAATTTGCGCAAATTCTAAATACATTTAATCTTATTTCTATAGTACGTACCAACTATTGTTAACGATAGATAGGTTTTGTGTTAAAACTATTACTTATACTGTTTGACGTACATTGTTTGTTTGATGTACACTGTTTGACATATACTGTTTGATGTACCCTGTTTGTTTGACGTACCCTGTTTGTTTGACGTACACTGTTTGTTTGACGTACACTGTTTCATTGACGGACACTGTTTGACATACACTGTTTGTTTGACGTACACTGTTTGTTTGACGTGCACTGTTTGTTTGACGTACACTGTTTGTTTGACGTACACTGTTTTTTTGACGTACACTGTTTGTTTGACGTACACTGTTTGTTTGACGTGCACTTTTTGTTCGACGTGCACTGTTTGACGTACGCTGTAAGCAAGTCGTGCAGCCTGTACTTTTCGATTTTTCGATAAAAAAAAAAAACATTCGGGTCTGTATTAGAACCTTTCATCGAGGCATGAGTTATTTACTTGTTGACGGATGAAATCGATGGCCACGCGTGCATCGAGCAAATGGAAGTAACGAGCAATAACCATTGATTGAAACGTATTCAACGGGGATTGCAGTTTACTGAGCAATTTTTTCTAGCCGATGGAGAACCAGTTTTAATCCTGTTATAAGGATTGTAATGTTCGTTTCGTTGGATTCGTAGAACCGCTGCGATTCTCCATTAAACATACGACGATCGTGCTATGTAAACATATCGATTACTAAAACTGAAATGTCGGCGATTATCCAGTTCTAAAATAATGATATTTCTAGGAGCGGGCTCGCGTGAAATTTCACAGGAGAAATTTGCGAGCAACCGTTTTAATACGTAACCGAACAATTAACAGCTTTCACGGACGCGGCTTCATAATTGCATCACTAGTGGCTTCCGCTCGATTATCTCGTTTTAACAACGGGAACTATCTACCTTGATCGAATCGCTAGTGTACACAATAATAGAACAATAGTTTGCGAGGCTTTTGTAGGCAAAGTTCATTGTCGTGGCAATTCGCATGCAATAAATTTTGAAGACTGACTTATTTTTTAGTTATTTTGCGACAAAACTGGACTAAATCGATTGAAATCGAACAATGAATATTGAAATAATTTATGGAAATCTATTGACATTGATTTAGATTGTTGCCATAACTATAGAATATTTAATAAACGTTTACTTGACTGTAAAATCTAAACTATTATTATTAAACAATGTTCATCACTCAATTCCCTTACAAATGTATATTTATTGTATTCTTCAGCATTATGGTAAATAATTTTATTATCTAAATGTTTCAAGTATTTATTTAATCAAAGAAAAACTTTTAATTCATTTCATAGTGCGATACATTGCGGTAATAATTTTGAAATATAATTGCCTTCTTCAAATATAATAAATGATTGCTATTATAGTTGCTATTTATGAACGTCATTATATGTTCCACATAAAAATATCATATTTTAGTTTAAAGTGGAGAACATAATATTTTTATCTGTGATTATTTGCTCGAAATTTTATGTTTCTTGTTGTGAAAATTCGTTTATAAATTTTTCGAGGGAGCATAAATGGAAAAGGCAGAGTTGGAATAATGAAATTTTAACAAAAAGACCTGTCAAGCCCGCAAACCTGTCAGCTGGAATATACTGAAATCTTTCTGACCGGGCAATTCGATTGACTGATTCGTTCCACCGAAGCAGTTTAAGAACTAATTTGTAACTCGCGAACTCCTGTCTATGACAGGTCTGTTTGCCATTCAGAAAGCAGGGGCGAAAAACTTGTGGAATTTGAAAAATGAACCACCATTCTCCGACTTCGTCGATTTCAAACAATGAACACTTCTTCGTTCGGAACTGCGTTGCCGGTCGAAAGTTTGAAATCACTCTGCGGGTCAATGGGAACGAAGAAATTCTTGTTGAGCAAACTAAACTAAGCGACTGCCAATAATCGCATTAATTTATAAAACATTGGAGCTGAGAGTATCTGAAAACGTCAGAAATTTTCAATTTCTGTGATCTCCAATTCTTATATTCTCAAATTCTGCAATATCTAATTCACACATTCTACAATTTCCAATTCTCAAATCCTAAAATTCTGCAATATCTAATTCTCACATTCTACAATTTCCAATTCTCAAATCCTTCAATTTACAATTCTCAAATCCTTCAATTCTGCAATTTACAATTCTCGAATTATCAAATGATCAAATTCTACAATTTTCATTTCTCAAGTTCTACAATTTTCAATTCTCAAATTCTGTGATTATGAATTCTCAAATTCTATGATTATCAATTCCCAAATTCTTCAATTTCCTATACTCAAATCCTCAAATTTTCCAATTCTGAAATCCTAAAATTCTTCAATTTCCAATTCTCAAGTCCTTCAATTCTGCAATCTACAATTCTCGAATTAACAAATCCTCAAATTCTACAATTTTCATTTCTCAAGTTCTACAATTTTCAATTCTCAAATTCTATGATTATGAATTCTCAAATTCTATGATTATCAATTCCCAAATTCTTCAATTTTCAATACTCAAATCCTCAAATTCTACAATTTCCAATTCTCAAATTCTGAATTGTCCAATTTTCAAATTCTCCTATTCTCGAATTCTCAAAATTCGCGAATCATAAAATTCTACAATTTCTAATTCTCCAATTCTACAAATTCTAATTCTGAAATTCTACAGTTTACAATTCTCAAATTGTATTAAAATGTGTAATAAAAATAGTATCAGCCTCTGTTAAACTGTATTTTTCTTGCTCTTTTAATTTCTGCACGTGCCATAAATGCATAAATTCGCAGCGTATCAAAGCTATTAACGCAGAGAACAAAATATTATTTAACTTCAGGTTTTCTTAATTTATGCATTGAAACGTAAATGCGCATGAAAATTTGTTTCTCGTAACACGAAAGAGCGAAGGTTAATTTGAGAAGGATTAAATATTCCGAGTTCCAAAACGAGATACCGGCACAGACGCAATTCGAAATTAATTCCGACTCAATCTGGGTCTTCCATTAAAGTATAATAAAAGTAGAATGGCTAAGCAGCGGCAGCAGATATTTCAGATTCATCGTGTTCTACATTTTTGATCGTACTGCGGGAACATTGAAAAATGTACATTCCCGAGGAATGAACATAAACTACCGACGTTAATATCAAACAGAGGGAATCATTCAAATGAGCAGAAATTGCAAGTAGAAGATAAATCCCATTGATCGACCACTATCATTTATTTAATTCAGATTTCTTCGCAATTTTAGAAAAATAATGGCCTTATCTCATGGGGAAATCAGAAAAGTGCTATTCTTCTGTGTTACGAGTGGTGCTGTAGAAACCCTGAGTCACTGCATAATGCCTCGCAATCGGAATAAATGGATGAATTATAATCGGAAAATGTAAAATACATACGGAATATGATTTGCATCGCGAATGTTGATTTAGAGCCGGTGGAACGCTGCAAGGCAAGAATTATAGTCATTGGTGTGCGATAATCAATCGGAAGTCGACAGAATATTTTAAACTGACAGAAATTAAGAAATATCATTTTTGGAGAAGGTATTAGAAATAATTGGAATTGTAATCATTGGATAAATTCTGCAATGATTTGATCATTTTTCTTAAAATGTAGCAATATGTAAAAGTGTTTGTTTATCTTTAAAATATTCAGACATCAATTGATGCATCTTCAGAAGAAGTTAATATAATAATTTTATCGTTCCAGTAAAGATTTTGTGAATATCATTCTTAAAACACAACAATACATACTATGTACACTTACTAGTATTAATTTTAAAAAATTTGTTTACGAGAATTGTTAAATGTTTAATTTTTGGCAAGGCTAATGTAATTATATATCTAATTTTATTACTTTTGTAAGGTTGACAAAAATTGTGTGATTATGTTTCTTCAAACATTGAACTGCATGAACATATTAATTTATTTTTTAAATAATGTGGCATGCAACAACATAAGTTGAGGAGAAAATAATAGAGATATTCATACCATTATTGTTTAGGTGATTTCTAAAGAAAATGTGTGATTCTTTTTCTTAAAACATAGCTCTGTATAAGTGTATTAATTTATTTCTTAAACAATGAGACAGAAAAGAATGAAATATATGACTTTCTAAGCCATAGCATCATGAAAACGTAACTGAATGGTGAAAGAAAATTTTTTTTCATTTTTCAAAGACCTCATTAATTTCCGAATTCAAAGTTCCCGGTTTTGAAGTAGATCCTGCAATCAGTTGACAGAAGATCTAAGAGAAATGCATATTCATGATCTTTCCCGTGGCCGGGTGTAATCTACGCATTAATGCTCAGCACTGTTCCCGGAAGAATAATTTCATTCAATTCCCCTCGAAACGAGTATTTACAGTCTATGGAAGCTTTTAGTCAGCGACTCCGACGTGTTCCCCGCGTTTTTCTCTTCATTACTCGGGGGTTCCACGAAGTTGCTCGCGAGAAAGTTTACCTTTCTTCGGAGTCGAATAGCCGAAAACTTTCCATTATGAAGTCACATCGTGCTAATTACTTCAACGATCGCAACTTTCTTATCAGCCGTGTCATCAATCCTTGTCCGTCGATGTAGACGACGCCGTTTTAACCAAAGATTAATGGTGAGAAAGTACGTTTCGGTTATTATGCCGCTGCCAGATTTATTTCGCGCTCTTGAATGTTTTGATAACTCGATTCGCATCGAGCAAAATTATTTAGGTAATGATATTTGTTCCCCTCAGGGTTTCAAATCCATTTTACCACTCTCCCCTACTTCCACTTTTACTGTCCCCTAATTTTTCAGCCTATTCCAGCCTACTTTTTAGCAGGACATATTGTTTATTAAGGTGAGTTCTGTTGTTATAATTATACAAATATTTTACATTACACTGTTTCCGTTAATTGAAAGATAAATGACGTCTAGCCTGATTTATAAATATACTTTTTGCATTTACAGCATGTACATATTTTTAAAATACAAGAAAACATGTTTACTAACAAACATTAGTGACATTTATACTCTATGCGTATCGTAAGGAATTTTTAGTTGGCAAATTAAAATTATTCCTCATCGTGGTTTTTATAAAATATGGCTTGAAATTTAAAATTTGTATAAGGATCCGCAATTTATTTATAACGGGCATTATTCGAGTAATTTTGCAGGTATTTAAATTGAAAATATTGCTACTTTACTGCTTTGTTAAATATCACGAAAAATTGTAGACGGGGTAAGTGTGTACTTTGCAGTTGACATTTAATCAGATGTGACTGCAATATTTTTATTTCTTCTTTGTATGAATAATTCTATACTGATTACTAGACAGCGGATTTTATGCATTTACGAGAAAAGTGAGAAAGTATAATTTTAAACAAAAATACATTATACGGATTTAGAATTACTGGCAAATTATTGTCAACCTATTAATCGTACATATTAAGCAAGAAAATAAATTTCTATTTCACTCGAGTTTGTTGCATTTCGGCTAGAGAATTTTTATTTTGCATAAAGATCCACTGTTTACTGATTACAACATCGTGTCGGATATAGTAATAGAAAAATCAGTGACAACTACCGGGGCGTTACCGCACTAATTCATTGATGTGCATCATATTTTAGTAGATAATTTTAATTTATGATTAAAATGGTTATGATCACTGCAAAATTGTTACAACTTTACCAAACAAGTAGATAGTGTATTAATTGAATCGTTCTCTCCGATTTACTACGTTTATGCCTACTAAAATCATCACAATAATTAATAAATCGTTTACTGTCAAAGCTTGTGAATCATAAATTATTGACAACTATTAAAGAACCATCACTATAGGGTATCGTATTAAAACAATGATGTATTATACGAAGAAAAAAACATAATCTATTAAAGTAATATATTAAAAATCCATTGCTTTCATTCAGTAGAAAATTATCGAAAAATCTTCTCCCGTGGAACCCACGGGAAATACAACAATGCAGCCATCCAATATTTTACGAACTACGTTAGGCAATAAATGCACAGAACGGCTTTATCTAGGTAATAGAACCGGGTTCAACAAAGGAATTTGGGAGGTTCATTGGAATCGTTGAACAGTGGATGCCACACAACATTTTGTTTGGACACGGTATTAGCTTTTCACGATATAAAATTGATATTAACTTTCTGGTAAATTGTGTACCGAGCTGAACCGTAGAACGTAGACAAAGCTCCGTGGCAAGGGCTCTTGGACAGCAGGCTGGGGGTAAGTTACATTAGATATTTTTCTGATGGTTCGCCAGCCCTCCCGAAAACTTTCGGCCGGAAGTTATTTCGACTTGCCGGCTCGCAATTTGATATTTGTACCACGAGCCTCCGGCTAGCTCTCGTGGGTTTTCGAGTTCGCATGCGAGGAGGAATCACTGAACCGAAAGGGACTGGCAGTCGAACGAGGAATTCGGAGGCAGAAACTGACGAAAAATATTAACCGGAAAGTCTATAGGCTGAGCTCTTTTCTCGATTTTAGTGTGCGTCGAAGACGGATTAGGGTTTAAAATATTTCCGGAGCTCTGGTAGAATTATTCGACGTCAATATCTGGTGCAGAAGAAGCCTATACGGCATATCCAATGCTTGGATCGAATTCGTTCTTCTCTGTGAATTTATTCTACGACTTTATTGAATAGTTAAGTTCGATCCATTTATTCACGAGTTTGCAGAGAATTTAAAGACGAAGTCTACTTTATTGGAAATTTTTTTACAATAATGTCTCTGAAGTTGTCATTAATTCTTCCACCCACTGTTCAATGTGATAATAATTTTATTTGTAATTGTATGAAGCAAATTTTCATTGTTGACTTTATTTGGTGAAGTAATATTGTGGCAATAACTGGTCACAGTACTGCTTCTCCAGTTGTTACACATTCTATTTTTCTTTGTACATTTTAATAGTAATTTTATTTGTACTTTACATGAAGCAAATCTTTCTTGTTCATTTTATTTGCTGAAGTGATCTTGTGGCAATAATTCAGTACAGCTTCTCTGGCCATTGATTCTTTTATCCGCTGTACAATACAATAATAATTTTATTGGTAATTAGATGAAGCAAATCTTTATTATAGATTTGATTTTCTAGAGAAATTTTGTGGTAATAATTCACTACAGTAATGCTTCACTACTTGTTAGTCGGTTTCCCATCATTTATTTAACATCATTTAATCTGAACATATCTTAATATTAGTTGTGTAAAACAAGTCTCCAGTTACAGTAAATATTTCCGCTGAACTGTACTTTAGGGGACCAAAAATTTTCAAGTCTTCTGTATGTGACGCTACACATTTTGACGAAAAAATGATAGATGTGTAAGTTTTAGTACACGGAATTCAAGTTTTTGTTACCGGGGTTCACTGGTTGAAAAGTTATACACTTGTAAACAGGAGCAATTTTAAGCATTTTTGACAGGTTAGAGCGTCGCCATATTGGATATTCGTTGGGTGGTAGAGGTAGGTCTGTTGAGCGCATGCGCTACATAGATGGTGGATGTTCAGCGCATTGGCCAAGTAGTACTGAGCGGTACAGTCCAAGTTTGTTTGGGGTCAGTTAAAAGTGCTCAACTTTACACGCGTATAACTTCTGAACCAGCGAACTCCTAGCAATAAGACTTTCATTTTCGGTGTTTTCTCGCCGAAATCTATAGGACTGCATAAAAAAAAGTTTTAAAAAATTTGTCCTCCAAAGTACAGTTTAACCAACATTTTTACTGTAGTAACACTTGCGCAACTATATCAGAGATGCGTGTTATTTCGATGTGGCACGTCTTTCCAGCGCAAGTGGTTAACCCCTTCGCATCGGAGGACGAGATATCTCGAACGTTTAAAAATTTCTACTGGAATTCATTGCAAAATCGACTCCGAAATTCCTTTGGATATTTAAGCATAATTCAAAGAACGAGCTCATAAATTTCGATAGTTCCCAGTTTCTATAGTTTTCTGGAATGAAATTAAATGCGGACAGCAGGGTGAATTATTTGCGCGGAACCTGTATTTAAATTACCCACGTTATGATATAGCTGGCCTCGAAGAAAGTTAGCTGTTCCATCGCAGCCTAAATCAGAGCTTTCCGCCATCATAAATCTCCGGTGAGCTCTAAATCACTGCTGAGTACACATGGGACGAGTGTGATTCCACTAGAGAGCAATTTTTCACTCAAAATGCTATTTTCCCCCGTGAGTCCCGGGGACAACGTTACTTAAATTGCCATAATCATTACAGCGGCCCGCATTAACCTCCTCGCGACATTTATCACGACGGATAAGCTCAGACATATTTGGAAAACTCATCTCGCTCGGATCCGACCGCGAAACGAGACCGCTACAGCTCTTTCGAGCTAGACGAACCCTCTGAAGGCAACTTTAACAAAGAACGCGGTGTTATTAGACGTTTCCTTGTCTTCGGGAAGGACACAGAGAATTTGAATTGTGGCGTTGGTTAATGCAGTATTTTATCGATAACTGCCCTAAATATCTGGACGATATCTGACCAAAAAACAATCCCCACTTCCTCGTATAGTTAAAAACTTACTCTTAATCTTAAGAGTAAGTTTTTAAGTAAGACTTTCACCGCGTATGTAATTGATATAGTCCTACAAAACGCATTGATTCAAGTTTCACTGCAGGCTCAGATAAATAAGTTACAAAAACCGACTTCTACTCTTTTCTTCGCAATTCCGACAAATAGCAATTTTTTCCAAATTTTTTTATACGATTGCATAATAAACTAATTTTTCTAGCATGTCAAGGAATTTCAAAACATCTGGTTCAATTTTAAGAGAATTATGCGATTTTTAAATGTGGTCTAATACTTTCTGCCAGGAGTTGTACTGCCTCGGAACTCTCGAGTCGTTTCAATTTAACACTAACAGTATCGAGCTGAAAATATTGCTGGTATAAGTTGTTTTATAAAAATTGCAAGACTAAAGGTATTTTGATTTGTCGCACATTTATAACAATATTTGTGTGAACGAAGAAAGTTTTCTTTAATAATTTCCAACGATAGCATCTTTGTAATCTCAATAATTATACAATAAAAAATGTGAAAGCAGTCGTTTGACCGACCGTCGTACGGTTAGTGTTAAATGGTACAGATAGAGTTTGTTCGCAGCTCAATTTTCAATTTTCGCGTTATAAGATTTCATAGGATATCCAACAAATTTGTTGGATATTGCACTGGGATACTTCAAAGGACAGTAACTAATTAAGTAATATTTCCGAGATGGAAGTTTCTCTTAGCTCGTCTCAAAAACTTTCTGTTTTCAAGTTGCATCAGTTTTCTCGGAAGAATTTATTTATTAATTATTATCGAAAGGAATTACTTACGATGTACTTTTTCAATCATCTCCTTCTTATATACTGCACTCTTTTGCAACGTCGTGGACTTCTTTTATCAAACTTCATATTATTGGGTTGGCAACTAAGTGATTGCGGATTTTAAATAAGAAGTAAAATTCAAAATTTTTACTTGGAAATATAACTTTATTAAATAAGGTATTGCCCATTTCGGTCGATGACCTTTTGCCATCTTTCAGGCAGTGTCATAATTCCATGTACATAAAACTAAAAAAAAAAAAGGAAAAAAATTTGGTAAACCAATTTTGACACTGTCTTTCTTTCAAGGATTTATCCCCATATACGGCACATAACTTCTTGTATGCTTGCGATGCGTTCCTACCTTTTCGGAAATAATAATAAAATATGTCTGAAACGCGCATTCTGTTCTTCCATTTTTAAATTGGGATAAAAACAAAACTAAATAACTAATCGATACAATTTTCTTACTAATTAAAGCTGGAAGTACAAACAATAAGAAAACAGTATAGGTTAGGTGCATTGAACACGTTGACAAAATCCGCAATCATTTAGTTGCCAACCCAATAATTATCTGCAAGAATTGTTTTAGAAGATTATACAGGTGAATGTTATAATTAATTTATTATATCACCTTTGTTAGGATTAGCTTTACAAGTAACGATAATTGAAGATGGTTAAAACTAACCGAACCATAATTCCAAACAATTTTTCCCATATCAAAAGTTATAGAGATGAATGTTATAATTAATTTATTATACTATCTTCGTTAGGATTAGCTTTACAAGTAACGATAATTGAAGAAGGTTAAAAATATAACCGAACCATAATTCCAAACAATTTTTCGCATGACAAAAATTTATTTCATATATTTTTTTAACTATGACACAGCCTAACAAAAAATATGAAACGAAATTGGAAATAATATTGCTGACAATACCTAATTACTGAATTAATTTCCAGGAGGAGTCACTTTTAAACTTCACTATAAAATCTGAATTTCATCTTGTTTTCCATTTTTCACAACCAGAGTTTGCAATTGAAAAATCGGGAAAAATTCAGGAATACATGGTTCGATATCAGAAACGTGCCAGATTTTTTTTTAGAATTGCTCGACGCGATTAAATACGAAAAATGGGGTGATAACTGGTTTCTCGTTTTTTTCTCCGTAACTATTCCCACAGGTATAGGGCTGAAATTTGTCAAAAAAGGGTTCTTTCTGGCTGAAGGGAATTTCAGACCCCCTAACAAATTAATTTGATCATTATAGTAAATAGTAATAAGTGTGGTACGAATAAATGCACTGAATTTCGTTCTTTGTCGTGCATAAACTATTCAGGTCGAAATTTAAGAGTTTCGAAAATGGCCAGGAGTGCAAATAGTCATAGTAAGTTCGACAGATACTAGAAACATCTAACTTTGGCTCGAGAAAAATTTCGACGAAATTAGGGTGCTTCGCGCGTGCAGAGTTGCGATTGATGATATCATCTCAACGATTGGTGACGTTGATGCGATGCACTTTCGCCTGTATTCGTACGTCTCCGAACGGAACAGGTACAGCTTCCGAGGAACGTGCGGTGCATGCGGAATTTCCGCATGATGCATGCGCAATTCCGCGCGGTCGCGTGCGACGTCTCCTGCCGCGTTGAATAGCGCAAAATTGCTCTCGCTCGCTCTATGCTCCGTTTATTATTCACATATGTTTTAACCACTTAACTGTATGTGGCTGCTAAAAATTTTTGAAAACTTTATTTATCACATATTAATCTCTCGTGAATTTTTTTGTTTCGTTCCTTTACTTCGTCTTTGATTCGAAAAATTCTAACATGTTAACAAATTAATAATGCGTTTTCATTTTCACTTCAAATTTTAACATAAATAGCAAGCGATTAATTTTATTCCATGACGAGTATACTCTATACTAATTTTCCCAGCAACGAATTTCTGTCAGGCTTTCGTAAATTGCTGAGACAAGATTAATGAAGACCAAAGCAAAGCTGCAGAATCTTCGTAACAATTCATTTTTTAATTTCCCTTTTGTTACCGTCAAGCTTTTAGATTCACCAAGATTTTGTTCAAGCGAGAACGTCAGGCGCGATGTTTGAACGCGCGAGATAATGTTTAAGAAATTTAAGAAACTGCCCGTTTATTTTCTCCCGCGGATGCAGCTAATGGAATTTTCAATTTGCCGCTGATGCAGTTCAACCTGACGATGTACTAAATTTTAATTGTGTGTTTAAGGAACGGCTGCTTTGCTGTTGCAATCGGTTTCTTGATCTCTAGGAAGCTTTCAAACATGAAAAGTCCGCAATTTTATAAAATTCAAATTGAACGAAAAATACTATACCAAATTTACGATACTCAAGAGGAATTCTAAAATGAAAATAAAGTATCGATTCTAATACTAGAATAAAATTCTAATATTCTAATATGATAATATGCATATTAGAATAAGGTAGGATTCTAATATATTA
The DNA here is from genome assembly GCA_913789915.3 of Sphecodes monilicornis. NCBI lineage: Eukaryota > Metazoa > Arthropoda > Insecta > Hymenoptera > Halictidae > Sphecodes > Sphecodes monilicornis. The sequence continues at coordinate 9,443,738 of OU565297.1, read as the reverse complement.
TTAGAAGTCTGTAAATTCCAATAGAACAAGAAATCAATCACTTCCACAAAATCTAAAGTTATCACGGAAGTTAGTAGCTAATGAAGTGGATGTTGATGGGACGTTAAACTTTATATATAAAAAAAATATTACTTTTCGCAAATGAAGCCAATGACGATATATCGTTGTTTGGCACTAAAAAGGTTAATTCAATCTTAATTCGTAAGTAAGACAGTGTTTACCCGTTCTAGGACCTTTCTCAGAATTCTGTATAATTGTTCTCAGGTACCTGATAAGGTGAAAGGAAAGGTTGTTAAAGGAGGTGGATATGTTTGAATTGCAATCCTTAGGGGAGACAATAAATATATAGGGTGAGTCACCTAACGTTTGCACCTCAAATATCTTCGTTGTTTCCAAAGATACGTAGAATATGGTAAGTACAAAGTTGAATGGTACAAAGGGGCTGACACTATGCCAAAAAAATTTTGTTTTTATGTCATTTTTTTTATATCAAGGTCACCTTGACTTTTTCAAATGGAACCACCCTTTTTTAAGCACCTAGAATGACAGTCCCTTTCATTACGAATTCAGTGACTATAATTACTCGAGACCATTGAAGGTCGCGGACAGAGATAACGTATAAGATTTAACATCGATACATGCCTGTAAACGGGCTTTGAAGGAATGTTGAACTCTGTACGTGAACTTGAGTGACCTTGAGTAATTATAGTCACTGAATTCGCAATGAAAGGGACTATCATTGTACGTGTTTAAAAAACGGTGGTTCCACTTAAAATAACGAAGGTGGCCTTGAAAATCTCTAAAGAAATGACATAAGAACAAAAATTTTTTTGGTATCGTGTGAGTCCCATTGAACCATTCAACTTTGTCCTTCACACATTTGACGTATCTTTAAATACAACAAAGATATTTGAGGTGGCAATAGTTGGTGCCTCACCCTACAATGATAGTCCCTTTCATTACGAAATCAGTGACTATAATTACTCAAGGTCATTCAAGGTCACGGACAGAGTTCAACGGGCAGGTAGATGCAGCTAAATTTTTCATAACTTTATATAACATACATGCATATATCCGCCAAAAATCACGAAGGACTTTGAGGAGTATTTCCTAAAACCTGAATGAAAGTTACCAATAGCGTTTAAGTTTACAAACAAACTAACAGCAAAATAATAAGTACACATCCCTAGTAACATACTCTATATGGAAATAATGAAAAGTTTTCACTTTTATAAAACGAACACACCAGTGTTCGCTCCAGCGATTCAGCACAGCAGCGGCATCTTTGATGCGGTAAATTTCACGAATATTCAAAAACCGTAGAATCCATTAGCCAGGTCGCAAGAAAAGGAACGGCAACTAGATTGCACGAGGACATAAAAACAGGACCGAAACAATGTTGCGCCGTTCGTGCAACAAGTGTTAAAATACGAGACCCGGCTCGCGCCGTGGACCATAGAATCTCCCGCGTTCTTCAGATTCGAACGATTCATCTTCGAAGCCACTGTTTATTATTGTGCACAGATTGCTTTAATCAATACAGTCCAAAAAGTATTGCAAATATCTACCCTTCCCACGAGATGTTTAATCGAAATCGTGATTAAGATTGTTGAATGAATTATTTGAATGTATATTAAATGTTAAAAATAATATAGTACACGTATGGTATACTCAAGAAACTGTACAATTCTTTTTAAGTTTTCACTGTCTTGTGAACTTATCCATTTTTTATAGGAATGCACAAAATTCGTAATGTAGTAACGAGATTGCAATTTAAATTCTGTATTACCATGTAGAAATAATATTATGTTTGCAGTGGATCAAAAAAGTATATGGCCACTAAATTTCTCATTTTCGATAAATTCATAAAATCATAATTTCGTTACGAAAAAAATAGCACGATAATAAATTTGGACTCATTTTAAAGCTAGTAGCCTCTATTTTCGCACCACAATGTTCATTCTCATCTACGACATTTTTACCTGATGTAACAGATGAGAAACTGAGGGCTCATTTTTTCTCAAAAATGCTGTAACTTGTAACGTTGGTAAAACCATTAAAAAAATTTTTTTCGGAGATGAATCTTCGACAGATTAGAAAATTGAAGCCTCCCTTTTATAACGGAACATTAAAAATTTATGTACGATTTTTTTTTACTGTTTTCTGGGACAAAAGTTGGGAACAAGTTTGGTGTACCTAATAGTGTTGCAAAGATGGCGGTACACCTTTCATTCAAAGTTCAATAAATCGACTAGAAAAAATCGTAGATCAAGTTTTAAGCATTCATTATAAACGGGAAGATTAATTCTTTATGTCTACGATGTTTTCAGTCACGAGGAAAATTTTTCTATGTTTTTATACACGTTTGAAACTGTGACCTTTTGCGTATAAAAAAGTGTGTTCAATTTCCCACCCACCGAATCATGAAAAAATATCTTAGATAAATGCAAATGACGTAATGTGAAAGTTTCAAGCTTTAAAATGAACGTTATACAGTCCCTGTATAATGCTTGTACTATTTTTTTTTTTTTGCGAAATGATCACAGTTCACATATCGTCAATTTCACGAGAATGTTCAATTTTGTGTTGAAATACTTTTTGGATCCACTAAGTATCAACTATGTGCTACTGAAGTAAATCGTTCGAATTAACAAAACGTTTCGGTGAAGATCTCAAACATTGCAGTAATAAATTTCCTCGAGTTACATCACTGTCTCGTAATTGTTACACTCTAGTTAATTAACAGAGAAAGAGTACGCTTCGCAGAGAAAAAAACGATGCGCAGAGAAACAGAGGATTTACATGGAAATGCTCGTTCTTTTGCAACAGCGGAAAGAGATTAAAAAACAATCACAGTCTTTGACGATTTAGAGAAAACAATCCAGTTTACTCTTACCGTGCAATTGCTCTCCTTAAGTAGCATTAAATTTACAAAGCTTACTATCTCTCTCTCTCTTTTTTCTATCTCTAATGATCTTAACAAATTAGAGATAGCACACCCACATTCTTATATTCTTTTAATGTATTTATTGTTTCAAATTACACCAAATTAATCTTAGTCATAAGTGCATAAAATCCGAAGTTTAATAATTACTGCGACAGATTTATCCGATCGATTAATTTATGGCAATTTTAACCATGTTCCACTGTTAATAATACAGTTTTTTTCGGGAACTCGCGGAAAGAACCACCGGTACGGTGTCTCCGATTCATTGTTTAACTTTATTATTTCATTCTATCCTTGGATTAAGACTTTGTAAAATGGAAAAATATAATATAGAATGTTAATCAGAGTACTCCGGTCTCGAAAGCTAGTGGAAAATTTAATAAAATTCTGCGATAACGCGATCGTAAATTGCGTACTTTTTCATAATACGTGTTATGTCACAGGCTGTAAAAATGGTGCGCGATATTAAGAAGTTTATAGTGCATCGGTAACGTGTATCCGTGAGATCTTTGGATCGAGACGATCTCATAGAAAATATTTGCGACGCTGTCGGAAAGCAATTACGCTGTTTAATTTTGCTTTATGGGATGTAACGTTTGGCGTCTCGCGTAATTCGCTGGACCATTATTGAAGTTGCACGGGAGTATGTGCGTTTTAATGATCAGAGACGAAGTTCCGTCAAACGGAGAGTTTCATTACGGTTGGGAATGGGTTCATGGGAAATCTGATTGTACGAACCTCGGTTAGGAAATATATTTTTTGAAGTATATTTCTGTTCACAGCAGCTCTTTGTTCTCATCCAATCTAATAACTTATTTTACTTTTTAAAAACACTAAATAATAAAAAAATGAGGAAGATAAATTTATTTGAAATTGTGAGGGTTGAAAATTTTTATTTAAAAAATTTAGGGGGTGTTAATTAGATAAAAATGGATTAGTATAAAATTTTGTGTATAATTTAAATTAGTAATATAGTATCGGTAAATTTGTATAGAATTAGGATTTTTAAATTGTTTAGGGAATTAGTTAGGATGATATTGATTTTTATATTGAACTAAAAAGAGAGAGGATCCGAGCGCTGCACCAAATGTTGGTAATTTTAAGATTTTATTCAAATGTAACAAGTGAAAGAACCGTTATAGGAATAAATTTCAGTCTTCATTCAATCGTAGAAAAATATTTTTGTAACACAAATTATGATGGTAGATAGTTAAAATAATTCGGGTACTGAAAATAGAACGTTCTTTGATATAGAAGCGATACTTGCTTAATTGTAGCAAATAATTTTGTTGAAAATTTGTTAACATTTTACATATTGGAAGCCTGTCATGAAAGTATGCAACGATTGTTCTACAACAAACCGAAGCTTACAAAGTCTTCTTCGAATAAAACCAAAGTAGATTAATCAACGAATCAAAAAATTTATACAAATCTATAATTACAGCAGGTACCACTTTAACACTTTTTTGTTTTAAACATTCTAATAAAATTCTGTTTATTCGAATGCCGTAATAAAATACCATAATAAAAATGAAGTTCTAAACCTGGTCAAAAATTAGTGTCATTAGTATGTTATTGGCGTGAGAAATAATGTGTTAAATTACATTATTGGAAAAGATTTATTGGTTCAAATTAAAATCGACATTGCTATTCAATAATTGACTGAAATTAATCCTTAGAGTTGTCAATCCTCACATTTTTACAAAAGTGCAGAACAATCCCAGATAGATAATCTATTGTGAACCTGATCTGTTTTAGATTATGAGAAAATATAGTTGGCCAACTGCAGAACAATAAAAACATTTAAAGAATTCGGAAACACTGTTATATTATTTTTAACTCACAAAAAATATAAATGCCTACTTAGCCACTGTATCTTGCAATTGGTGCACACAATTTTTTCATAAAAATTCGCAGTTTGTTAATCATGTCTGATGTCTGGTTCGATTGATCAAGAATGTCAAATTTCCGGATGCATTGATCAAGTTTCAGGTGTACGAGAGGGATTGTGGAATGAATGAAATGTCTGAATGAAAGTAGTCTGAGCCTACCGTCGCGTCGTCGCGACGTGGTGTGAACGACCGGGCTCTTCGAGCAATAATCAGGAGCGTATAGTTGGCCAAGGAATTAAGCGGTAATGGCGGGCGTCAATCTTATGCTAATGGCTTGTAAAATGGGATTCATCCGACACCAAGCGTCTAAGGTATTCGTCGCGGAGCATAACCGCGCCTGCGCGGCGCGGCGTGCTAGACGGAAGTTCCCCAATCAACGTTTCCTGCGTGCTCTCTCGGTTTATGAGACGACGGTCAAGGGAGACGTAACCGCGGCCTGTTGAAAGATTAAAATCACGGGTTTGTGTACACACAATGCCATCGAGAGATTTTAGCGGTAGTTACGCTACTGGGGAAAAATATTCAATCGCCGATAGCACTCATAATTTAATTCCTTGTTTAATAAAATCAAGACAGACTCGTAGCGAAGGGATCAGAATCTACTAAATATATTTATATTATTCATTCATTTTGATTCGAAATAAAATTATATATACTTTTGTAATTAATATTTAGCATTCAGATATATAATAAATATAAATTTTTAGTAGTAGTGAAATAAATCATAAGGCCAGAAATTAGGTGCGAATTTTTTTGGTTTACATGAAATATGTAAGTCAACTTCATGTTAATTGTTCTCAGTAACTATTATACCGATCGAGATGAAATTTTTTATGTTTTTACTAATAAGGGTGATACATGTTTCAGGCAAACACTTTTTGGAAATTCTTCCTACCGCCGGATTGACAGCATCATTTATGTGAGAGTGAATTCATCTCATTAAGGTAAGTGAGCAAAAATGTCCACATACCGATGCGGTTGTATAATTTGTTCTGTTCGACATTTCAAGATTTTCGTTTGCTAAAATCTATGAACAGTGTGATACTAGATGCTCGAAAAATTTGATATTCAGAGCTGCAGTTGCCAACATAAGAAATGCCGGTTTTATAGATTTATGTCAAAAATCAGTGAATGAAGTACGAAACAGTGAAAACATCGAACGACTTAAAGAAGCACTGTTGATTGAAATTTACTAAAACAATTAAGAAAAAATACTGTTTGACTGAACACTTGAACCTCACTTCTAGTACAGATGAATTTTATTTTGCATAAAAATTCACAGTCTACTACACAATATCAACGCCTACAATATTTTTACTGAATCTTTAACACTCACATACAGATAATTTTCATTTTGAATAAAAATTCGCAGTCTTCTACACAGTATTAATATCTGCAATATTTGAACCTCACATCTAATAGAGACAATCTTCAATGTGTATAGAAATTCGCAATCTACTAATACACACAATATCAACATTTGCAATATTCACTAATTCGCTTGTCAATCAGAAAAATTCCACGGGCGAAAATCCTAGACACCCACTAGAAGGCTAAGCGATGGTGTGCTCTAATTACAGAAAATTTCTGCTCGCGCAAATTTAATTCCAGCGCGAATAATTTCAAGATTAACAACGGTGTATGTTGGGTAAGTTGCAAATGGCAGTCTTGGAGCGGCGATAAAACGTTCAGTTGATAATGACCGCGCGTTCTACAATTCGCAGGAGAGTTCTGCAGTGCAGTTGCAACATTAGGGCCAAAATAAAATACGAGAAGAAGAAAAAAATAACAAAGAAAGGAGGCGTAGTCGTTCTCTTGGCGCTGCTAATGGCGTCGGCGAGAGCTCGAGAAGCGCTGTGCAATTTACAACAGTGCGAGGAGCTAAGCCTTTTTAACCAGTTAGCTGTTTTTGTCGAGTATACTCGCCATGGAATAAAATTAATTGCTTGCTATTTATTTTAAAATTGTAGTAAAAATTAAAACACATTAATTTGTCGACATTTTAGAATTTTTCGTATCAAAGACGAAGTAAAGAAACGAAACGAAGAAATTGACAAATGTGATAAATAAAGTTTTCAAACATTTTTAGCAACCACATATAAAGTCGAGCTGCACAGCTAACTGGTTAAATGCGCTCTCGGCAAACGACGACGTCTCACGTTCGTGGCACTTTACAACAGCGCGAGGAGCTAAGCCTTTTTAACCAGTTAGCTGTTTTTGTCGAGTATACTCGCCATGGAATAAAATTAATTGCTTGCTATTTATTTTAAAATTGTTTTAAAAATTAAAACACATTAATTTGTCGACATTTTAGAATTTTTCGTATCAAAGACGAAGTAAAGAAACGAAACGAAGAAATTGACAAATGTGATAAATAAAGTTTTCAAAAATTTTTAGCAGCCACATATAAAGTCGAGCTGCACAGCTAACTGGTTAAATACACTCTCGGCAAACGACGACGTCTCACGTTCGTGGCACTTTACAACAGCGCGAGGAGCTAAGCCTTTTTAACCAGTTAGCTGTTTTTGTCGAGTATACTCGCCATGGAATGAAATGAATTGCTTGCTATTTATTTTAAAATTGTAGTAAAAATTAAAACACATTAATTTGTCGACATTTTAGAATTTTTTGTATCAAAGACGAAGTGCACAAACGAAACGAAGAAATTGACAAATGTGATAAATAAAGTTTTCAAACATTTTTAGCAACCACATATAAAGTCGAGCTGCACAGCTAACTGGTTAAATGCGCTCTCGGCAAACGACGACGTCTCACGTTCGTGGCACTTTACAACAGCGCGAGGAGCTAAGCCTTTTTAACCAGTTCGCTGTTTTTGTCGAGTATACTCGCCATGGAATGAAATGAATTGCTTGCTATTTATTTTAAAATTGTAGTAAAAATTAAAACACATTAATTTGTCGACATTTTAGAATTTTTTGTATCAAAGACGAAGTGCACAAACGAAACGAAGAAATTGACAAATGTGATAAATAAAGTTTTCAAACATTTTTAGCAACCACATATAAAGTCGAGCTGCACAGCTAACTGGTTAAATGCGCTCTCGGCAAACGACGACGTCTCACGTTCGTGGCACTTTACAACAGCGCGAGGAGCTAAGCCTTTTTAACCAGTTAGCTGTTTTTGTCGAGTATACTCGCCATGGAATGAAATGAATTGCTTGCTATTTATTTTAAAATTGTAGTAAAAATTAAAACACATTAATTTGTCGACATTTTAGAATTTTTTGTATCAAAGACGAAGTGCACAAACGAAACGAAGAAATTGACAAATGTGATAAAGTTTTCAAAAATTTTTAGCAACCAAATATAAAGTCGAGCTGCACAGCTAACTGGTTAAATACGCTCTCGGCAAACGACGACGTCTCACGTTCGTGGCACAACTTTTTCCCTTCGGTTCAAAGTTCCATTTTTATGCCGTCGACGCCGCTTGTAATTTTCATCGCTGGCTTTCTTCCCGCCTAATGGCAAATAGAAAGTAACGCGGTTGCATTGTGCGTCCGCCGGGACAGCGTTATTTATAATGGCCGTTATCATTTTATGCAGATTGCTCGGCCTTGTTTCGTATCGCATACTTCTCCCGGCGAAGTTTTACCCCCGCCGCTCTAAATTTCTTTGTTTTAACTTCCTCCCGTAATTCCGGACCAGCCAGGAAAAATGTCCGTCGCATTTGATTCGCTCATGTTTCCGTCGAAAAATCTTTAAGGGCCATGAAAAAAGAAAATTTTTTTTTGGTATTTTATTCATCTGCTATCGGAGGAAAGTGTAGTATTATTCAATGGTAAAACGCTTTTCGAATTTCCAGGGGAAAACAACAACTGGCGCAGGGCTAGTTAATTTTGTTGCATGCTCTAATTGGCTGGTTATGTTTACAGGCTGTTATCGGAGTTCGGGAATAATAATGTAATTGTGCCCGATAAAGTCGGCTACGTGGAAATTTAAATCGTCAGCACGGTGGAAATAAAAATAAATTGTGGGCTATCGAAAGTTCGAATTGAATTAGAAGCAACTGATATACACAAATGTTGAGCTTACTTAAATAATCGCTAGACTATCGTTATGTAAAATAAAAATTATCTAAGTTAATTGTAAGAGGACGAAGGTAATCGTATTTTTTCGGTCAATCTTCTCGAAAAGTCATATACAGTGTCATATATATCTTTGAGTGTATCCACTTAGAAAACACCTTAATTCAACTGTGGTGGCGATATCACCACGTACGCCAATGCATATATTTCTTCTAAGAATTTCTCTTTCCTTTCCAACTCTGTTACGCTATTATTCTCTATTTCCTGTCTGCTAGTCGCACATTTGGTGACCAGCCCTTCACGAATTTCCAATGCAGCGAGAACGTCGCCAGAGTTCTGGTTTTCGTTAGTCTCGGTCCTTCGCCTACCTCTTAGCTTTCTCTGTTTATGAGTCTTTTCCGCTGTCCCTATCGCTGTCACTGTCTTCTCAAGTTTTCCTTTTCTATTCTCTTTTCTTTTCCTCTCCTATCTTTTTGTCTTTTCCAACTCCGACGTGTTTAAGAATGAAACGAGAGTCGCCAGTTGATTGTAAGCCTCCGAGACTACAACATCAACACTGCACTGACATTCGCGCTTACCGATATTGTTAATAAACGAAGTGAGGACAATCTTCATTATTTTACACCATCTTATCCACTTCACAACATTTTAAGAAAACGTGTTTGTGCAAGAGGAATCGTCCGTACACACTTGCGTTCGTATGCACACTGATGAAGGACAGCTGTTGCGGTCAATGCCTGATCGATAATACAAATGAAGATCTACAGCAAACCCCCATCCAAACATCGCGCGTTACTATACCAAAACATTGTCTATCCTGTTTATTTCCATTGACCTCGTCAGTTGTCTTGAATCAGTGTGCATACAAACGTTAGCGTGTACGGACGATTCCTCTTGCAGGAACAAATTTTCTTAAATTGTTGAATAAAGGTGTTTTCTATATGGGTACACTCAAAGACTTCACATTAATTACACTAACATTTTATTTTCCGTGTGCAAAAGTGAAATTGACGTGCATCAAACGCGAATTAGTTGTGCGCGATTTCGGTATGCATATTGCAGATGTGAATTTTTGTGAATACTTGCACTTGTGAGGATTCTATTCAACATTTATGGACATAATGGATATCACTTTATAGTGGTATTGTGTAAATTACTTGTGTGAGACCAATTAAAAAGTGAAAGGGCATTGATCTCATCTCCTCGATAATTCCATAGGGCGGATAGTTTCTTCATTTCTAAGAAAATAGTGCAAACACAAGAAAATTACATACGCCATTATGTTACTTATCAAAAACGGTATTACTTTTTCCTCTATCATTTTTTTGTAATATTTATTATTTGCAAGAAAAACGCTGGCTAACGATAGCGTGAAGACCTTGTATATTATTTCATACTGTGTATTTTATACTGCGTACCTTATCTCTGTTAATTCAAACAATTTTATTTTGCTTGAAAACCGCAGTCTAGTAATAATAATTCTACATTATGTTTCATTATTCTAACACGAAATACAGTGTACATGCATGAGAGCATGAGCAAATCCAATTATGCCCGAGCGTTGTGCTTAGAACAATTTCGTAATTACCACGACGTTTCCATTCAAACTTCTCATTTGCATTTCCGCGAGCTGATTATGCATACGGCGAGTCGCTTGTACTGATTGCCAGCTTTGCGAAAATAAAACAGTATTGCTGGGAAGTATCGGAATCACCATATCCAAGAAAGTGCACAAGGATCCTCCCTCTCTCTCTCTCTCGGTAAATAATATTTCATCCAAGAAACGAAACTCGAAATAGCCTATTAAAAGATACGAATCTACTTCTGGCCTGATACTTCCGCCATTCGTTCAACGGAGTCCGCTTAGGTTAATGAAATCGCAACAATCGAGATTACTACTTCTCTCGTCGGGCAACAAATATACAGGTCTCCGTGCGCGAAATACTCGGCTCGCTTAAGTTAAATCGTCTCGACTCGAGCCTCTGGCTCGAAAACTTTATTATTACTCAATATCCTCGACGCACTTGAGTTGTGCGGAGATCTGCTGCTATTATCCCCTCCGGTGTTTTTTATTAAATAAAACTGTATCATCTGTCCTCGAATTCTTCCGCGATTAGACGAGTGGGAATTTTTTCCCTCGGAATCTCTGCAAATTGAGGTTTGGGATTGTTTAAACTCGAGCGATTATGTTCTTCTCTGCCATCTGTGTTAAATTCTACCAAACGTTTTGCCTTAAATTCTACTACATGGAGAATTATTTTAACTCTCGCACGAGAGACTTTTTTCCAAGTATAAAATTCATGTGGTTTACGATCTATATTTATTAATGTTTCGAAACATAATTTTGAAGATTTTTCTTGCAGATCCATTGATTTTCTGTTATTTCCAGTGTTCCATTTTATTCGTTCAATTTAGTGATCGCTGGACTCTGGATGTTTATGCAAAATAAAAATTGTTTGTATGGATTGCAAGAAACAGGACCTGATGGATACTTCATTCTTTCTTTAATCATTTTAAGAATTTAAAAATAGTGTATCGATATTCTTCAACTATTGTAATTTTTCTACTGTTTTAAATTGTAATTCCTTTTTTGTCACAAATGCATGAAGATCCGCAGTCTACTGATCAGAAGTTAATTAGGTACAGTGGATCCAAGAAGTATTTGAAAACTAAATAACTGGTTCGCGAAAAATTTTCTATATTTAAACTGTGACGTACGACAATAAATTTCGATTTATTTTAAAGCTAGATGTCTCTAGTTTCATAATCTATCATTGAGTTTATTCTAAGATGATTTTATTCCACGTGTTTTTCCTCGTAAAATGCTATACGTTCAAACGGCTGTGAAAACATTCAAAAATTTTTCCCGTGACTGAAACTACCACAGCTTTAAAGATTGAAGCTTCCTATTTATAATGAATGCTTAAAACTTGATCTATGATTTTTTCTAGTCGATTTATTGAAGTTTGATAGAAATCCGCCATCTTTGCAACAATATTATGTACATCAAACTTGTTCCTAATTCTTGCCAACAGTAAAAAAAATCGTACATCAATTTTTAATGTGTCCTTAAAGAAGGGAGGCCTCAATATTCTAATCTGTCGAAGATTCAACCCCGAAAAAAATTTTTTAACGTTTTTACAAAGGTTACAAGTTACAGCATTTTTGAGAAAAAGTGAGTCCTCAGTTTCTCATCTGTTACATCATGTAAATATGTCGTAGAGGAGAATGAACATTGTAGTGCGAAAATAGATGCTACTAGCTTTAAAATGAGTCCAAATTTATTATCGTTCTATTTTTTTCGTAACGAAATTATGATTTTATGAATTTTTCGAAAATGAGAAATTTAGTGTTCAAATAGTTTTTCGATCCACTGTAAACATAATATTATTTCTACATGGCAATACAGAATTTAAATTGCAATTATTACTGGATTACAAATTTTATGCATTCATATAAAAAATGGATAAGTTCACAAGACAATGAAAATTAAAAAAGAATTTAATTGAAACTATTGAAATAGGAAATTTATTTTAGCTTAACTCCAGCTATATGTGATTGATGTAATTTCTATTCCCACAAAAGTTCACAATCTAATTATTACCAACGATTCTCAAATATAGGTGACGATCCTCAATCTTCAGTCTATCAAAGACACATTGCATTGATAGAAAACACACTTAAAATAATGTGAGCAAGCACTCTTCTGAAAATACCAGAGAAAATAAGCGGAACTGGAGCACGTAACTAAACACAAAGCTTATAAAAATCCATAAGAACTGTTACTTTAATGAAAATTGAAAAGAAAAATTATAGGGACCTAAAGAAGAGTTTAATGGAAAGGATAAATAAATGCATTTTGAAGGAGCCGTTTTCTGCTCCCGGCTCGAGAGGAAATCCTTCGTCAATTAATTTCGAGAACGCCGAGAAACCAGATCGCGACCGGTCCTTTCCTCGTGAATCCGAATTATTGTGCAATCATTTGTGGCAATCCGTTGAAATGGTAATCGGAGAATCTGGCTGGTTCCTGTCGCGGTTAATTGCAACAATTTACCTTTGAATTATCTGGCAAGTGGTTTCCCCGACGGACATACGGAGGAGGAAGTTTTTCCGCAGCTCCCATTTCCCCATGAAGAACGCCGGGTGGAAAAAAGGGAAAAATAAAAAGAGCAGGCTAACCTCGTTTACAGGCGCGGCCATTTCAATCCGACACGGGATTTATTCAGCGATTCCGTGGCGACTTAAGTGGCGTCCGAGAGTGGTTCATACAGAATTTGCTTGTCCCGTGATTATCTCGAATCTCATTGAGCGACAATTACTGGGCTTGAATACTGTGGGTTTGAAAACGTATTCATGAGCACTTCCCGGTCGTGAGAAACCTCCCGAACCGACGGTATTTTTTCAAAAATCCATTAGTAGATATTACCGGTGCATGTACTGCTTCGTGCGGTTTAACTGCGTTTTGGAGAACTTTTTTTTCGAGCTTCTTTTATACAATATTATAGATTTCGGCGAGAAAACGCCGAAAATGAAAATCTTATTGTGCGGAATTCATTAGTTAGAAAGTTATACGTGTATAAAGTTGAACACTTTTAAGCCTTTTCGACAGGTTAAAGCGCCGCCATATAGATATATTTGCTAGGTGATACACATAAAATGGGTTAAATACTTCCGACCAGATCCGTTAGATGGCAGCACAAACACGTACGTAATAATAACACATTTACTACATCAAAATGCGAAACATTATACCATGGTCTGGCCGGCCTTCTCCGCTCCCACGACGACCTAACCACAAACAATCCTGGACTGTACTTTCTTTTTGAAATCCTGTATGTGATTCTGTATATTTTAATTACTGCACACCGAAAACGACCGATTCCATGATTATTGTTATAAATTTTCATTTCGCATCGATGAGTACGACATTTTTTAAATTTTCGCAACAATCCACAATCCTGAGCCCAAGTAATTGCTTCTTCTTTACTATTTGGCATGTCTCTAAAGTTAAAATTTCTAATACTTGAACTAGCCATTTCAAAATCAACAATAAACTTATTAATAATTAATTTGTGAAAAACACTTGAAATTGCTTATGTTTACAAATTCTGTATAACCATGAACACTCATGATCTATCCAGTGCATGCGCCGAACAGACCTACCTACCTCTACCGCTCAACAAATATCCAATATGGCGACGCTCTAACCTGTCAAAAACGCTTAAAACTGCTCATATTTACACGCGTATAACTTATAACCCAGTGAATTCCTAACAACCATACACACATTTTCGGAATGTCTTCATCGATATCTACAGGATCACATAAAAACATGTTCAAAAAAGTTAAGAACACGGAGTTCTCCAAAACGCAGTCGAGCCTTTCGTGCCCAAAAATAGTTCTGATTAATGCAAAAGGAACGGGAGGAGAATTTTGCAACGATAAAAATACTGATGCGATATGCTGGTTATGATCACGGTTTGCTCATTTTTATTTAAAACAGATTGCTTCATTTTATTCGCTTTATTCAGATTGGGGCTAATTTGTTATGCAAATTCTTTATCATCAAAGAAGAACTGATACAATTTTGGTTGTAATTATTATTTGTTCTTTTTGATTGAGTTAAAGTAAAATTTTCTGTGAAGAAATTCCTGAAAATGTTAGTGATAAACAGTCGTGATATTAGGATCATTTTTATTATCAATTACTTTATAGAGGGATTTTCAAAGTAATCGATAAATGGATTAATAAAATTTATATTATTTAAATCACTTTGTTCAGAGCAGTTTGATTTAGCAATACATATTGGCATTTCCATTTCTCGTTTGGTTATTAGACTGCAGATTTTATGCATTTATGGGAAAAATGGACGAGTGAAATACAAATCTGCAAATGCATTAGAAGAATTACAAAAGACTATTGTTACATTATTTTTGACTTGATATTAATTATTCAACCCAGAAGTATTAGAAAATAGTTTAGTTATTAATAGATTGCGGATCCTTATGCAAAATAAAAATTGTTTTGATTAATTGTTAGGTATAGAATCCATATAGTTTTCTTTTAAATGATTTCAAGGAGTTGAAAATTATACAAATGGATTTTTACATTCCCTTACTGTTTTGAATTTGTTACTGTTTTGCATTCTTTACTGTTTTGCATCCTTTACTGTTCTGCATCCTTTACTGTTTTGCATCCTTTACTGTTTTGCATCCTTTACTGTTTTGCATTCTTTACTGTTTTTATCATGAATGCATTAAATCCGCAGTCTAGTTATCAGCGGTGAATTAAATTTTATCTGAATAATTTATGCACGTGTTTAACGGTAGATTTCTTAATTGTGCAATTATTTCTTTGAGATGGGATGCAGTTTTTCAGAGGCGCTGAAAATTGTGCTAAAATGTCGAGCATAGTGTAAGGTAAGAATAGATGCTAAATTGAAATGTCTTCGGTAATGGTAATTAGAAGCTTTGCGCCCGATAGGAATTCCAGATTTTGTCTTTTGGTCAATTGACGGTGTTACTGTAACTACAGCTTCCATGGTGGCGTCCGTTTAACACCGCGCTTTACGGTTCACGTATCGCATCAGTAGACTATGTAAATTGGGGTATATCCGCAAGGTTCTCGCGTCTCATCCCTAGGATTAGGATTTAATCGAACATATTGAACGGTATTTGCAAGCTATGTGCATGTATGAGCGAATGAATATGCAAATTATGCATACTTTGACATGCGATCGAAATGGTAAACAATTTATTGTTCGATTAATTTACCGTTATTGACCCGTGTATGTGATCGCCGCGAGAATAGCTGGAATGCAATTGGACCGTCGTTATTCTATATTTATTTGACACCGGTTAATTAAACGGACAATTATTCCGACCGCGGTGAACATATTCAGCGATACTGTATACCAAATTTAATACTACCTGATTATTCACATTATTACGTTGAAAATAAGATGTTGGTTGCCATAAGATGGCAACATAAGATTGGTCTTTCTAAGACAATTACGCTTCACTGTAATTGTTAATCCTTTGCGGGCGCGTGTCTGTTGATAGCGAATGACTTCCAGTGTGGACGCGCATTAAGATATACAGGCGGAGAGTGGGGAAACCGAGAGAGTGTGTGTGGAATGCCCGGTAGCGTGCGTTGTAAGCGTGCAGAGATGAGAATCAGTTTTTTGTACTTTATATTATAATAAATAGTTTTAATCGGTAATGGTGCATTGGTTCCTCTGTATCTCTACCACGTGGATTTATTCACTGTACACCGCGATCTTCCAACAAATAGTCGCCCAAGCAATTTTACCGTTCGACTACTGCAAATAATTTTTAAAGAAATTATTACTCTCAAAAAATGTCAAACAAATTTTTACTGAACACAACCCGTTTCCTTTCATTTAATTCATATACTTAATTCTCCAGTATGTAATTTTGTTTCACAAAGAAAATCTAATCCAGACCCATCAAGAAGTATCTTAAAAGCAATTCCCGTCCGCTAAGGGTTATAAATCGACAGTTTAGTTCAAAGATGTGTCAGCAATTATTTTTGAAACGGTATTATAATTCCATATACAGGGTGGGGCACTATAAACAGGTCACCTCAATAACTCGCTTGCATTTGAAGATGGAAGAAAATGCATCAGACCAAACAGACTTGATATCGAGACGCTCGTAATCTTTTGTCATTAATTTTTTTATAGGTAGAGACGTCAAGAAGATATAAAGGCCAACTCTGTTTTTTTTTAAATGGAACGGTATGGTTTTTTATTTACATTCCTTGAATGCAAGGTCTCAGACCTTGAATGACCTTCATAATAGGTCATTGTATTCGTCCTGAAACACACTATCAGAATGTAAATAAAAGCTATACCGTTCCATTTAAGAAAACAGAGCTGACCTTTATATCTCCTTGACATCTCCACCTATCAAAGATTACGAGCGCTTCGATATCAAGTATGTTTGGTCTAATTCATTTTCTTCTATCTTCAAAAGCAAGCGAGTTATTCAGGTGACCTGTTTATAGTGCCCCACCCTATATATGCTAAACAATAATGTCATTTAAACTGTACTCTGTAACATATTGTAAATTTCGTCC
This sequence comes from Sphecodes monilicornis, assembly GCA_913789915.3. NCBI lineage: Eukaryota > Metazoa > Arthropoda > Insecta > Hymenoptera > Halictidae > Sphecodes > Sphecodes monilicornis. The sequence goes on along the minus strand of OU565297.1, from coordinate 9,426,754 downwards.
AGCTGTATAGACCCCATACATTTGTCTGGGTAAGCTTAAATAAAAAAAAAATTATTAAAGTAATGTACGACAATCTGGAAGGATGATTTTAAATTTTGTTGATGTTATATCCAGATTTGACCATCGTATAATAAACAGGCAGGCAGGCTTGAGTTTCAAAATTAACACTTGAAAAATTCAGCTATAATAATAATGTATCTCTAATTCTTTATTAATCTTCATCACAACTGTGTAAAAACATTTGTCCACCTATTATGACAAAGGCAAACTCACTTAAAGACACACAATTCTCTAGCCAAGCTAAACAATTAATTTTTACTAATTTGAGGGAGTATTTCACAAATTAATTTCATCATTTAATATGTCCGAAAAAATTGTCAACCCTCCTGCAACGAAGACAGAGTCATTTAAAGAGACATTATCAGTTATCCGAGCTAAATAATCAATTTGAATTAATATTTGATAGATCGTGTCTTACATTATTTTATCCAAATCACAATGAGAGGGTATGCCTTCTTGCAGAGAATCTGTTCCGTGAAAAATATAATGGATAAACGTCATCTCGTATTAAAAAAAATTTTGCACATTCCATAAATGCATAAAAATCTGCAGTTCAGCAGTTACTACCTCAACGAGTTTTTGTTTCTCTGTATATAATAAATTATTTGACACAAATGCATTCTCTCAATTGTTCAGTGTGTCAGCACTTTTTTCAGGAGAACGTAAATGACTTTAACAGAAATTCCGTAATAAACGTTTCAGTTAGGATAACGAGGAGAAGACAAACAGATTCTCCGAAGACAGCACGTCAAGGATTTGTAGTATCAGCAAGCAAAATGTCGGTTTTGAGTTTAGCGGATGCAATAGCATCGCAACTAAGACGGTAACGAGCTGCTTGCGTTTGCCAGTTTGTAATGAAATTTCCCGCGCCGTTTCATTTTGAGAATACCTTAATGGGAATTAGGTCAAATATCGTTGTTAACGAACCATGAGTTACATCGCTGACGATCTAATTATTCAAGTCATTGAATATCTTCGGAATTCGCCGGTTCGCTGAGCTTCTTAACCAGCAATTAAATGCTATGCGCGGGAGGTGATTAACCTTTTTTTGCGGGCAACCATAAGCGACCGAGAGTGGCAGCCATCATCGAGCAAATCCCGCGATGGCAGTTCGAACGCTAACGAACTACTGAAATGCGTTTACGCGACGGGTTTTACAGAATATGTGACTGACACTCATGCCCACTTTTGCACGGGATTTTGACTCGGTAACTGCTATTAAATTCTCTCTCGGGCGTACTCTCCCGGATGGCGTGTCTTTGTAGCAAGCGGAGATTAATTAATTAAGGAATTAAGCTGGAGTGTATTCGCAACGTGCGTGAAAACTCAAACGAAATTTCGCGTGAGAACGGACCCCACCGGAATAACTTACTCGCTTCTAATTTAATCATGGCACTACTTCAGGATTCTTAAGCGTTTGCAAGATAACGCGAACGTGCTTCCAGTCCAGGTGAGTTTCTGCAATTTTGTATGATTTTATTTCACGGACTGGGGAAAGAATATGAATATTTGAGATTCGGTAAGAATCACTTTTTAAAATGAACATATTTAATGAAAGCAAATATTTGCAATATGATATGAACGTGTTTCTGGTCCTGTTCATTTTTAACATTTTTGTGTAATATATTTACGCGGACCATGAAAAGATGATGAAAATTAGCGATTGTGTGGAAATTAGGGGTGTGCGAGTACCCGTAATTTACGAGCTGAGCTGAACTCTATTCGAATGCTCGAGCCGAGTCGAGCATTTCAATTTTCCGAACTAGTTGAAATCGACAAACTGCTTGAAAAGAATGCGAGCTACTTGAAGAAATCAACTGGCTCGAATATTTGAGACCGCGTGAAACTTCGATTTACTCGAAAATGAATTTTCAGCTCGAAATTTTTCGAATTACTCGAATATATTGGAACAGATCTTTAACTTTCGAGTTACTCGTAAAATTCGTAAATTTCTTCATGAAAACATGAAAACAATTTATAGTCCTTATAGTTAGAGTAGTATTTGATAGTAAATAAATGAATATTCGAGTAACTCGAGCAATTGAAATTTTTACGAGTAACTCGAAAGTTAAAGATCTGTTCGAATATATTCGAGTAATTCGAAAAATTTCGTGCTGAAAATTCATTTTCGAGTAAATCTAAGTTTCACGCGGGCTCGAATATTCGAGCCGGTTGATTTCTTCAAGTAGCTCGCATTCTTTTCAAGCAGTTCGTCGATTTCAAGTAACTCGGAAATTTCAAACGCTTGACTCGGCTCGATAGATCGATCATCGCTCGACCCGAAATTCGAATACTCGAATAAATCGAGTACTCGCACACCCCAAGTGGAAATGTCTTTTTAAGATTGTAGTGTTTGATGAAAGAATACAATCTTCTTAGTTTGGTCTTACTGTTAATCTTTTAAAAAATGATAGGTTAATGTAACTCAATGTTTTTTCTTGTTAAATTCGTTATACAAGCTATGAAGAAAATATAAAAATTAGAGTGTATGAGAATCTTTTTCTGAAATAGTAATATGTGCTAAAACAATCACATCTTCTTTAACGCTCTCTTTTGAGCTCTCAAATATTTTCTGGATTTTTATGAACATGTTTTCAGCCTTGCTAAATTTTGGTATTTTAATGGCAATATGAATCTATTGCACAAGACTCTGGTTTTTATATGCTAGTGTTCAATAAAAGGAGAGAATCTTTTTTATGCTCGTTTTTAAACTCCTAAACAAATACAGGATGATAAAAATGTGTTTATGATCATGTTATACATTAGCATTTATTTCTATATGTTATTCCAGGAAAATCAACATATAATTCATTGTTATAGGGAGACGCATATTGAAGATTATGCAAGAAACGTGTTTGGAATGGCACTGAAAAAACCCGATCTTCTTCGTTAGTGTTTCCCAGAATGCATAAGTTCGAGTTTGCATAACGAACTGCAGTTTAGGCAGTAGTAACGTAACGAAGTGTCCACAAGTTGCATAACTCGTGTACGACACACTCATGTGTCTTCTAGAGTGCTCAGAGTTTGCATAGTTTTCCATCCTGGTCTTGACGAATGTAAATTTACTGCTTCAGTGGCCAAATCTGCATTTGTATGACGCAGGATTATTCACTAGTTAACTAGAGATGTGTATAATTCATTATATTAACTCAATTTTATTACAATATACTGATCATCGTGTAGTAATTCATTATTCTTGCATTTCAAGAGTAGTTAAATTTTTTTTACAACAAGTAATAAACTGTCTTTTCAAGAATGCATGAGTGATGCAATTTAAAGAATGCATAACAAGATAGACAGTATTTTGTTCAAGTACTTTCTCATAAATCCGAATCATATCATGCCTTCAGTAATAAAACGGTTTAAAAAGAGCCTAAAAAATGTCAAACAAACTGGGCAACATTCTTTTCAATTACTCCATACAAGTTTGAAATGTCTTCTTCTTTCCGATGTAATATTAACTACCTCAAACATTGGAATCACCTACAGATTGCAATAGCGGAGCAGTTTAAAAAATGGCCAATGATGATTAACAGTATTTTGTTCAATTAAACATTACCAATTTAAAATGTGCTGTTTCCTTTCCCCACGTAACATTTGCTTTCTCAAAAATTGAGTTGATATTAAAACAGGAACTAGTTTAAAAAGTGCACAAAGTATATCGAACGAAATGGGCTTCCTAAAAAATTGGCAATACGTTAAATCTGTCAAAATGACGGAGCTTTAAAATTGCACAAACAATGTCGACGAAAATATGCTTCCTGAAAAATAGCAATTATCTCGAGATCATAATAATAAAACATTATAAAAACACCCCGAAAAATTCTTAACACGTTAAGCGCCACACCAGCACGTGAAAAAATTCCAAGAAATCGCATCAATTTTTTAATGGAAACCGTAACTGATGAGTCACTGTTTTTTCAACTTTCTTATAATTCGTAGGTCCAAACCAAATTTTTATTTACTCCGCCTGCCATCCTATGAAATAACGTTGAAATCTAATAATTAAATTGTATCAGTCACGCATGACTGACGTGGCAGTGATCGTGTTAAACAAAATAGTGACCACAGCTGGTCTTGCTCTTTAACAGTAAACCTACCACGGTCAAATGACCGGTCTTATATTTTGCAATTATTGAAATTATAAAAATTCATTTATGAAAGATACTGCAATAAATTTCTCGATTTAATCATCTATTATACTGAAAATTACGGAGAATCTCAGTAGATTTAGTGTTCCTATTTGAAAATGGCGTCATTTACCGATACTTTTAATGCTTGGTAGATTTAGTGTTAAAGAAATCGAAGCTTCCCTTTGAAGTCTCGAAAAAGGGAAGACAATTTTCCGGTCACAGTAGCAGAATCGCAGTCAGTCAATCAGGTATCAGGAAGTCCGATGCATTGGATTTACAGTTCCCCAAAATTCGGCTGGATTTCCACTGCGACTCTAGTGAATGTCACGCTGAAGAACCTCGATTTTGCCTGACAGAAGGTGTGTTCATCCGACATAATTAAGTTTCCAACATTCGATTATCGTCCTTCACTCGGTCAACGCGTATCTCTGCGGTTTAAGGGTGGTTTGTGGGTGGCTTGCAAATACGAAACCTGCATTCGCCGTTTCGACTGATTAACGATCACCAACCGCTCGTAAATTAACGTCGCAGGAGAACCGGAGCGTTTAACAGTCTACTTCGCCGTGCACCGTTTTAAGAGGAAGGATTTACTCTGTTTATTCTTTAGGCTGTTTCGAATACAACCGTGATTCGTATGAATTTTGCTGGACGAGTACACGCCAATTGACTAAGTACTTCGACGTGTCACATCGCCCTTGTGTTCTCTCTCACGTGCCAAGAATATTTATCCGATAATATTGAAATTGGATTGCAGACTCGACAAGAGTAACACGTACCGCCTATCCTGTCGCAATTACATCAAGGAGAACAAAATACCGATGGGAGGGGATCGTTCGATGGGATAAATTTCGTAATTCGATTGATGTTACGGGTTCGAAGTATTTACTGTATATCTACCCCTGATACGCGCACGGTACTCTTGCAATCTAGAAAATGCTCGAGACCGTGAGACTTTTCATTTTTGTTTTCGTTTAAACGGTTTGCTCGCCGGTTTCCGTTTCAGTAAATAGATTAGTTCACTGTCGATATTTCCAAGAACGTTGTTAACAGTGAACCTACGCATGGTTAACCAGTTAGCTGTTTTTGCCGAGTACACTCATCATGGAATAAAATTAATTGCTTGCTATTTATGTTAAAATTTGTAGTGAAAATGAAAACACATTATTAATTTGTCGACATTTTAGAATTTTTACATACACTGGCTCACGAAAGTCTTCGAACGCTCTTTGAATTAGAGCAACATTTTAAAAAATGTATCCTTAAAATGCACCCTCAATATGTACCCTTCATATGTACCCTAAAAATGTACCCTCAATATGTACCCTTAAAATATACCCTTAAAATATACCCTTAAAATGTACCCTTAAAATGTACCCTTAAAATGTACCCTTAAAGTGTACCCTTACAATATACCATTAAATCATTTTTGCACGCCATTTAGTAAATTAATGATTCTAGTTGCTCAAGAAAAGTCATGTGGTTCGATGTAATTTGAAACAATGTAAAAATGTACAATTAAAATGTGCCCTTAAATATACCCTTAAAATGTACCCTTAAATATACCCTTAATTATACCCTTAAAATGTACCCTCAAATATACCCTTAAAATGTACTCTTAAATACACCCTTAAATGTACCCTTAAATATACCCTTAAAATGTATCTATGCTGAGCACTTTCGATTTTTCAAAATCATTTTTGCCCGCCATTTAGTAAATCAATGATTCTAGTTGCTAAAAAAAAGTCATGTCGTTTGGTGCAATTTGAAACAAATTATTTTGATTTAAAGGGCGTTCGAATACTATCGTGAGCCACTGTTGTTTCATCGATGGCGGACAGAATAGCGATCGCGGCGTTAGTTTTGTTGTTTCGATTGGGCGAACAAAACCCGGGAACCCGTAATTAATTTCCCGGGCGTAGCGGGACGGTGAAAACGATAGAACGGTGAAAGGGTGCTCTCCCGCACGCTCTCTTAAATGAACTGAAATCGATTTCCAGTCTCTTCAGGATCTAGGACGCTCGTCCTGCAACACTCGTGCCAATTTCCGTGCACAGATGCGTGTAATACGATTTCGCTCGCGCTGTAAATAATCTTATCGGCGGCCGAGCAGGTGTAGTCAACCACTGCCCTGTGTCCGGTGTGCAACAACAAATTCCGTTCCTTCCACATGCCGGACAATAATTCCAATTTGCCCGCGAACAAGACCCGCAAAATTGTCAACTCCGGCGAATCCTCCGTTTGAAGATTAACACGGCGAAATAATCTTCATTAACTATGGAATATGTTGGCAGATTTGCATCTGAGATATTCGTCAACAAATGTAATCCGAAGAACTCCTATAACTAGACTGCGAATTTTTCTGCAAATTATCAGACTGCAAATACGTTCGTTCATTTGCGACTATAAATCTGTTGTAATTTTGATAGAATTTATTTGTGAGTAACTACAAAAATAGTGAACTCATTGGGAGACTGCTATGAACAATAAGAAAAATTATATAATTGATTCGACCTAAGTCTGTACTTTGTTAACGAATGAAGAGATATTAAAGAGATATTAAATAACACGTAGAAATTCCATATATTAAGTTTGATGAAAAATGAATAAAAATACAAGAATTCCTTGAATCCTTACAAATACAGATCTTCGTAAATTAATATAAAATAACAGAAGCCAAAACGAAAATTGTTTAATTCGTTGGAAATATCAGGCAGAATAAAATTTTACACGACCATGTATGGCTTAAATTGCACAGACATCTACGGTTAATTAAAATTACATATGATTCTTTTCTTGATGAAATAGAAACCATTTAATGTCAGTGTTCGTACGAAGTTTTCTAAAAAGATTACACTGTAATGAATACGTTCATAATTAATTAATTAAATCAATCCATTCAGGCTACCACAAAAGTGTCTTGTATGTGTATAAATGAAAGGTTTTCGAAATGAGGCTGTTAGGAAGGCAACTTAATTTCGTTGAGCATAAAACGCGGGATTTGATTGGCGTCCTCGAAACTGCGTCGGTTTAATGCATCATGCATAATGTAACATCTTGGACGGCTATTTACGATTACGAGCCATCGATGCGCCTGTATGAATAAGTATGAGCTATCCACCAAGATTTGGATTGTAAAATTTAATTAATAGACCAAATAGTAGACAGTCCTGCTTTTACGCGCAGAGACGAAAGTTTTGATTAACTTTGTTTAACAAGCGGCTCCAGAGCCCTTGCCGCGACTGCCATAGTCAGGCACGTGCCATTTTTATGCAACAATATCCACTGTTTCTGAATTGTGTTTGTCCACAGCACGATATCTCTACTTCGTGTATGAAATAAAATACGAGGAATTTAATTCGCGTTAAGTAGATTTCGGGTACACGAAACGGTAGTCGGGTCGAGGTCCCGAAAGTTTGCAATATTCGGGTACTCGAAGTTAAAGTTGTATTTATATAAGCATAATGCTGTTTTATGATTTTTCAGCTCAATCTTTTATTTTCAATGACAGGTTCAGAATGATATTTGTATTTTTAGTGTAATCGGTTATCAAACTTCGCGAGGAAAAAAATATTTTAGAATATATTATGTGAAATAATGTACGTAAATGACGTTTCTGTTTATAGTAAACACTGTTCTTACAAGACAAGGACTCTTCGTCCGCACACTGTTCGTATAAGAGCACTGTTTCGTAAACAGTGTTTACTACAAAACGAAATATTATTACAACCGATGATTGGACGTCTTAATATGCACAGAGTCACAGAATTATTTATTGCTGATTTGACCGCAGACTTGCTCCAACTTTAACTTCGAGTACCCGAATATTGCAAACTTTCGGGACCCCGACGCGACCCGACCAGTGATGCCAGAAATGTCAGCTTTTCGCGCAAGCGTATTTTCCGCGTAGCATCAGTACTGTACTAATTTCAAATTTTTGAATGTTCTTTAAGGCCCTATTTTAAAAATAATGTTTTTCATTCAACATTGACATACTTTCTTTACCTAAAAAAGTTCGGATTATACAGGATAACATAATATAAAATTTTATTTGATTTGGCAGAATCTAGAAAGAATACGAACATTTGTTGCAAGACAAAAGAAAACTGCCAAGAACCTTTCCAGTATCCAAAATAATAAAAATATATTTTCTAATTATATAAATAAACAAGTAAATAAAAAATAACGTCCGTTATCTTCAAGTTCGTCTATGGCAGTGCTACGTCCCGGCACGACACCTATATGTTTCTCTATTTTTGCGCGTATACGTTACTGGATTCCGCGCGCGCCACAGTACGCATGCGCGAAAAGCTGACATTTCTGGCATCACTATACCCGACCCGTCTATCTTTTCGGGTACCCGAAATCGCGGGTACCCGAAGTTATATAAACTTTCGGGATCCCGACCCGAACCCGAAATTTCGAGTACTCGCACACCACTAATAGATATTAAAAGACTGTACATTTGAGCAACATATGTTGCAGTTTCATGATCGCAGAATTTCAAGAGGGAATAAAATCCACAGCATTCTCAACACGTCTGATCACAGAAGGATATTTCTACTTGAAGTGGTCGATCAAATAGAGAGCCGCTGTTCAGTATACTGCTTTTAAGGGTCGTTTAACAAATTGTTGAATCCTCCGATATCGATCATTACTCGGGCATGTATCCGCTACTATTGGCATTTGAAAATTAGAGCGTTGCGACTATGTGTGTATACATTTGTAAGAAATGCATTATAGTGATCAATTATGTATAAAGCCACAAGGTCGCGGTTTTCCCAAGCAGCTCCTGGTTTCGTACGTGGCACCGACGAGATGAGATTACGAGAATGGCTCGACAGTAATTTATCAAATGTAGTTATGTCTCGGAAGTTTGAAAGATGTAGATAGGCAACCGGAGCATCGATTTCCGGTATCTTAACTGGTTGGAAATGTATCCGACAGCGTGGCCCACCGTGTCCCGTTACCAATTTCGACTTTGTTCGACATGCTGGATTAATTATGAAATCCAGATATTTGATTACAATATTATATTTCAGCAATTTGCCCGGGCTATACACACGGTAACGGAAGAGTAACATTGCAGTTGTTATGAAGTCAGCCTCGGGATACGTTAAATTAGTGTTCTGTGTGTAGCTGTGTCTAATGGCCTCTCCGAGCACTTCGGTAATGTTCGTCTCGGGATGAAGATGAACCGTTCGAGGATGTTGCAAAAATAATTAGTGCCACTTCCAGGTCGGGTTTCGTCTTTCTGTAATGTATTACGTTCTGCTATTCTGTTCTCCTGCAACTATTAATTTAGTATATTTAGAATTTAAGTCATGTAAAATAGTATTTTTATCTGTTGTGGAGGGGCAACTAAAAATTTTGCTGTTCTAAATTCCTTGTGATACACAGAGTGTCTCATCTGATTTTGTCATCTTCATTTCTTCGCTATTGTTAGTTCTACCGAAAAATGTTTTGTGTTATTAGTTTATTCGTGGGTGAACGCTTTAAGGTCATGTGAAGGTCAACTCCGTTTTTTTAAATGGAATTATACACTTTCTAATACATTAATTGATACAGTTGGAAAAACTTTTTAAAAAAGTATTATTTATATTAAAAATTTAGTCGTCTAGGTGATATTTCGCCTTCAAAAATGCCGTGATATAAATAGTCGTTATGTTGAACCATTTCTGTAAAGTATAAAAGCGAATGTCTTGGTGCGACAGTAATGGTGCCTTGGAATAATTTAAATCGAAATAAACGACTAATTTTACAACATAAATAGGTTAATACTTTTTCATAAAGAATGCCCAACAGCATCGATTGATGTATTAAAAAGTATATAATTCCATTTAAAAAAAAACAAAGTTCACCTTCATATGACCTTAACCCACGAATAAACTAATCACACCAAATTATGTCACACTCAGGACCATTTAATTCTTATCTGAAACATTTTTCGGTGGAACTAACAATAGCGAGGAAATCAAGATATCAGAATCGGGAGAGACACCGTGTAGAGATAGCGATTTTTGGATTGCAAGTTTGAATATTTGTCAAGAAATTCGAGAACGCAAAGTATAATGAAATCCTACACGACATTTATGAATTTTTTATTCATAAAAGCTATGACCACTGGAAAATTAAATTTTGTTTGATTTCATTATTTTAAAATTTCTCTGCAAAAATTGGAAGATTGCATAAACGTCAGCAGGACAAGACATAAATGGAAAACGTTGCATTCGAGATTTTAAACCTTCATTTAAATGGAAGACGGGGAGGAGTCAGTCGGACTTGCGAACATGTGGACGTCATTAATTTTGAACGTTTTCTTCAACATACGTCGTGTTTGCTACAAAAAATATCATGGTACGGTCATTTGTTTTCTAAGTTTACACTTTTTTAGCTGGCAGAGGCAGTTTTTAACAATTCATGTATGTGCCTGAAACAAACTATATTCTGTCCTGATTAATCAAATGATGAGAATACTCATACTCCATTCATCAAAAATAGTTAATCAAAAGATCCTCAAATAAAATTTTATCCATTTCCCAATCCACTAATTTAACGAGCTGTGTTTCACTAAAATTGACACATTTTAAAGAAATTCATCAGCTCAGAGTGCAAAAAGAGAGAAATAAAATATTTTACATTGCCTGGACTCGGAAAATGGATGAATTTTTATCAAAAATATGATTGGAGATTAATAATACGTTTTTTCCATTAGATACATGCATGCATGTCATAAATGTGTAAAAATCCACAATGTATCAATCAAACAAATTTTTAATCATTTTTAATCCTCACTGAAATTCCTTCCCATTCGTTTATAGCACGAAAACGAAAAAGTTTAACATTCATTTATCCTGACTTGAACGCATAAAGAATGTGTAAATAAGTTACAGATGTTATCCAATGATGATTAGACATAAATATAACATTAAGGTGCTGTTGGTGTTCACAAATGTCTCAGGATTTTCGTATTAAGATTTTCTTGCTCCACTATTTTGTAGTAATATCATAATGAAGACAACGTGGATTGTACAGATAAGACTTCACCGTCGCAAAATGGCCGCGGAATATTCTTGTTGGTCCGTCGAATACTGTGACTGAACAATTTTTAACTCGAGTTATTGATATTATGTGTGCACTAAATGACGAGCGCCACGATGCTGCCACCATAAGGATACAACAGGAACCATAAAACCGGATTGGCTGTTGTTCACGCGTTTATGCCCGCCGTATCGGAATCGGCGAAACAGATGTCGATGGAAATAAAACCCTTATTTCTGGAACAGGACAGGGTTCGTGATATCCGAGGACACGAAAAGCTCTTGCGTGAAATACAATCTTTTTTTTTTATTAGGAATGAACGCACGTATATGGGTATGTGCGAGATTTCATATGGGAGTATTACGACTCCGTACTCTACATCATCTTCTACAGGTAGTTCCGCAGAATGGGAACACTGTTGAGACCCGTCCTAATCGAATCGGAGGAATAAAGATGGCAAGCAATGTTTCAGACATTGACGTTTCACGATATGAATATTGTCAGAATTATATTCTTCATTAAAATTGAATTAGGTGAGAGAAGAAACAAAAGGAGAAGAGATGAGGGCTCGACTGTTTTTTGGAGAACTCCGTGTTCTTAACTTTTTTGAACTTTTTTTATGTGATCCTGTAGATATCGATGAAGACATTCCGAAAATGTGTGTATGGTTGTTAGAAATTCACTGGTTTATAACTTATACGCGTGTAAAGATAAGCAGTTTTAAGCGTTTTTGACAGGTTAGAGCGTGGCCATATTGGATATTTGTTGAGCGGTATAGGTAGGTAGGTCAGTTCGGCGCATGCGCAGGATAGATCGTGAGAGTTCAGCGCATGTGTTAGAGAGTATGGTATATTTACGGACTATATTTTCACAAATTAATTATTAATAAGTTGATTGTTGATTTTGAAATGGCTAGTTCAAGTATTAGAAATTTTAACTTTAGAGACATGCCAAGTAGTAAAGAAGAAGCAATTACTTGTCGTCAGGATTTTGGATTGTTTCGGAAATTTAAAAAATGTCGTACTCATAGGTAAGAAATGAAAATTTATAACAATTATCATGGAATCGGTCGTTTTTGGTGTCCAGTAATCAAAATGTACAGAATCACATACAGAATTTCAAAAAGAAGGTACAGTCCAAGATGGTTTATTTATACATACATTAAAATTGAATTAATCTGTAGAATATGAACAATGAATTAAGTAATCAGTTAAGTAAGTCTCAACGATTGTAATTGTTACATGGTAAACATCATGCCAGTTATAATCTCTGCCCAAATATTTAGCTAACAATGTTCTTGTTAAGACGATAGATGGTTTTGTGTAACCCAATTAAGGCTCAGCAAAATGATTAGATAAGGAAATCGCACAAAATAAAATAAGAAACTCCAATGTAACAAATATAATGAAATTAGAATGTCGACACACAAAATAAGAGAGATAATCTCAAAATAAAATGAGAACGTAGGATTTTTAACACAAACATTTTTATCTCATCGAAATAAAATAAAAATTGTAATCAGCATGATAGCAGCGCTTAAATGGTAAGAGGCGGTAATAATTAATATTTGTAAATTGAATTTTCACGGAACGAACGAAACCATTGATTGTAAATAAATCATCTCAAATTTAACACTCAGTTTCGGAAGTTGCGTCGTGAAATTTAAATTTTTGGTGAAAAAGGATTTTTGATGGTAAAATAATATTCAATCAATATGTAATCGAGTGTGTTCGTACCTCTTCGCCGAATCTCGAATTTTGTAATCAAATCGAACGCCACTCGTCACTCGACTCTCCCATCGTTGGGATAACGAACAATCGAACATTTAATAAATATCGCGAAATATTAGTTTTAATCATTTCACCTGTACAAAGGGAGTGTCCAGCAAAGAGTTGCGTCACACGGCCGCAAAATGGGCTACTTCGCACCATGGCAACACAGTTTTATGAATAATAAAGCCGGTGTAATTCACGCAACTGGTTCTGCATACGAAAATACAACGGCACAACGAATTACGCGTGCCATTGACATTAATGTAAAACACGTTACACCGCGGTTACATAAAACTGAATATTAAAAGTGACTGCGGACCCAAGTTACATAGAATGAACTGAAAACAAACACCGAATTCCCGGGAGAAATAATTCAATTTGCATGTATAATACAGACATTCATTTGACACATTATATTCCATAGAACATTTAGGTTACAAAAATAATTGCACCAAGAACAAAACACGAAGAAAATACACATTTCAATTTATGGTATTAAGAAAGAAACGAACACTGAACATTTAAACAATTAAAACAATTAAAATACATCTGTATACAGAATTCTATCACTTGTTTCGACACATTTTAGATGATTCTACAATTCGTCACTGTTACAAACAAACACTAATTAATTACGCGGCTATCTTATGGTGAGGAATAAATGGAATCCATCTGCTTGTACAGTTCGGCCATTCAGTTGATATATTGCAGTTAATTGTACGGATTAACAGCAAATATTAATTAATTACCATACTGCAGATTTTATGCATTTCTAACGAAAATGCGTGGGTGAATTTTATTTTGTTATTTATTTAAACTGCATAAAAAATGGAATTTTTATTTAATTCATTACTCTTATAATTGACGAAAAAAATTTTCATTTGGCATAAAAATCCGCTGTCTATTAATTAAATAAGTATCTCGTGATGAGATGTAATTAAAATCCATATGCACGTCTCATTTAATCCGTTTCGCATAATTCTGTGGCATTTTTCAAGCCTGAAAGTACATTTGCGGGAAAGGAATGTTGAAAAACTCTGTCCTCCATAAAATGGCACCTCGAAATGGATCCATCCATGCGAGCGTTTTAAGAAAATTAATGAACACGTTGGCGCGGCCGGTTCTCACGCAGCTCATCAGGAAAAAGTTAAACAAATGGCCTTGTTTGAAATGCGCGAAAATCCACGGGAACATTTATCACGTCAGAAAGGACGGTGTCTCTGCGAATTCGCAGGGACGAATGATGCGTCGTCCAAGGTTTTTTCCGGAGACAATGCGACCTGTCCTCCATTCCAGAATTTAATTTATGACGTCCCGTACTAACGCTTTCATATATTTCTTCGGCAGAGTTGTTCTTCCGGCCAGCACTTTTTGAGAAACCTAAGAAAAATGACGGAGTACTCCAGTAGAGAGGTTCGAGGTGAGAACGAAATGAACACCGTCACAAAGAACGACCCGCTGCCTATAGTTGATGCGACACATATAAAACACTGATGCTCCTAGATCGATGTTGTTTTATGGGAGCCGCTGCCACCAATAGCAAGAAACCTTTTCTCGAGATTTACCGTCGCGAGGAACATCTGAGATGATTTTCTACATGCCGTGGAACCTCTGGTTTCATGTCGATTTGAAATGGATCTTCCTGATCGAAACACGATCGCGAAAATTTATTCTTTTGTGTGTTATACCGTCGGGAATGGCTCATGCATTTCTTGCATGAAATTCTTAGAGCATATTAACACGAGTTATCTACGAGTGATTATTTTATATTTTTTAAACGTCTATGATCCATGGCTGAGGATTTCTAAATGGATCTTTCAAAAGCAAATAGCAATTTCAATCGTGAACCAACTAGCCACCTTCAGCAATGGAATCTAATTATTTCGTTTGGTATTATTATTTATAATAAAGGAAGATCTTCAGCTACTTTTTGGTACTGATGAATTGAAAATTTTGGTACTTTTGAAATGATGAATTGAAAATTTTGGTACTTTTGAAATGATGAATTGAAAATTTTGGTACTTTTGAAATGATGAATTGAAATTTTTCAATTGCTAAGTTAACTCGAGGCGGATCTTTTAGTTCGATATACTCTTGGAGGAATTGATCTTTCTGTGAACTACAGAATAGACACATCTTATGAATTTTTTCGAAGAAAGTAATCACTATAAAATTGATTAATTATCAAGTGGATTTAAAATAAATTGTATACAGTGCAATTTGTCGATCGAATCAGTTAAAAAGTTAGCTGTATGATCGTATAAAACTTATCAATTACCAAGTTGATAGGAAATAAATCATGTACAATAAAATTTGTCGATTAAACGAGTTGATAAGTTAGTTCGCTGTATGATCGTTGTTTTGTTGTAATAAGCTGGTAAGATTTTATTTACTATTTATTACATCGTAGTGAAATGAAATGGATATATAATCCAAGTGTATCTCGCACTTAGTTCTTTCATTTCATAAATTGCCTGACAACATTGAGTGATACTCGTTGCAAATAAATAAAATCGAATTTAATCTATTTCGTCAGAGTCGAAACGGACCGGTGTATTTCCGCCATCAATATTGTATATCCAGAGCGTGCCCTTAAAGTGAACGTAGAATTCCTATTCTTCCAGTAAATTAAGTATTAACAATAAAGTATCTCCGATGATCGCACAGACAAGTAAGAAATAAAAAGGTAAAGGGCTGATCCTTATTACAGATGAAAGAATTCATTATTCTGATAAAAACTCAAGAATAGTGAGCGAAAGACGTGAAATAAGAAATTGGTTTCTTCCCGTTCCGTTGATTAAACGATAGTATATCATTCATAAAATTGGGAAGCATATTTTATTCATCAGAAATTGTTCTTTGAATATTTACTTCAATTCATCTAATTTAACGACTGTGAAAGTTTCGTTTGAAAATGATTTTCACGAGACAATCACGATTTAAGTAAGATATTTCAGGAATGGCGTATTAAAAAGTAATTTTACTGAAAATATAGAAAATTAAATACTTAAAAATATATACTGCGCAAAGTATGAATGTTAATGTAATTTTCCCGATGAAATTACAATTGTCTAAGTTGACAGAAATTCTCTGACATTTTTTTTTTTTTAAAAGTGATGGTTTTGATAACATTTTGGAGGAAATACTATACTGCATAGGGCGTGATTATTAATGTAATATTGCTAATAATTATAATTTGTATTGGATGGTCCAAGGTATTTCAAATCCTGGAGGTTATAGGTATACATATCCAGAGTGTATGATATGCAGTGTTGCACAAGGAGGTCATGAAGGGATTGTTGCACAATGCACATATCTTAATAAGATTATGAGAACAATCAGCCCATTGGTGGAATAATTAATTGTTACTGTATTATTCTAACACACAGAGTACCTCCTCAATACTTATTCATATAGAGTTATTACTAGGATGTAAAACATTTTTATATTGAATGTATCACTAGAACATACGTGAGCATTGTATAAAATTTAATTCAACATATTTGAAATATTTTTCTAAAATTCCAAAGAGCATTCACTGTAACAAAATCTTTTCTTCATTAAATATGTCACTAAAATTTAAATAAAATTGGTTGTGTTATCTGTAACCTGCCAAGCTATATGACAAGTTGTGAATCACAACGCAGAGTCGCTAATAATCTATTCAAGTGGTTGAAGCGACAATAAATAATTAATCTTAAAACCAAATCGCATTTTAAGATCACTCCTTTCTATAATTGCATTGGCACCTTGAATAAAGGTCTACGTTGCACTTATTCTAACAATATTTCTTACCTTTTACCAAACTATAAAATTGGTAATAAAATAAATTTCATTTATTTTTTACGACCAATTGTACAGTTTGATAAAAAGTAATAAATATTATTATAGTTGAATAAATGCAACGTAGACCGTTATTCGATGTTTCCATTGAATTGTTGTGTGAAACATGCGACTCGGAGTTTAGAAAATATTTTTCCATGATTTTAAAGAGCATTTGCCACGATCAACCGGTTTTCTCTCAACAATCGCAAAGATTGCCGACCGTGGTGTTAAGAATGCATTCCTACACCTCGGAATAGACTCTCCCCACGAGACCACAAAGTCCCATTCACGGGGAACTCGATCACAATCCGAGGAATGACACCGAAAGACGTATTCTCCCAGCGAAAAAGCTTTAGACGTCGGATCACGTCCTGCGACATCTTCCTCTCTCCTGCAGCATCGTGTATTAGTAAAATTTATATTCATAGTTCAAGGGGAGCAAAAAAGAGCTCTCGAAAAAATGCTATCTTGTTTTACGACTCGATTCTCATTCAATCCTCCAGGCATATTCTTTATCCGCGCTATTCGAATGGGGCGAAATTAATTTTCAGATTTCATATAAGGGACGACGACGGCGGCGGCTGACGGTAACAGCAATACGATAAAAATCTGATTCAGAAACCTGTATGTGTGTGTTTGTACGTGTGCGCGTTGTTTTTGCGGATCCCTGTGCCATCTCCTCCCCGGACACACTTTATTCGAAAGCTATGTCCCCTGACATAAATATCGTTCGAGGTGTGCTGGTACTCGGGAATGTCCGTTTATATTACCCGCGACCTAAAAATCAGCGAGTCCATCGCTTATGGGGCTCTCGGTAGAATTTGGGGTTGTTTTACGGCCCTATAAACGAGTAGTGGCTGGCAGTATCTCTTTTATCATCATTCTCGCGCAGAACATTAAGTGAGATGTACGAAAACGTCGTTGTGTTTCGAAACTGATTTTTTGGTAGCCTTTCTGCGCCATTCAGGAAATTACTTAATGTTCCTCGTGATTTTAAGTTTTCGACGTCTGTCGATAATGTTAATCTTTGCGTTAACCCTTAGCACTCGAATGGCGACTCTGAGGCGCCACTAGAAATTGCTACACCATTATTCAAAATATTGTTTACATGATTAAATTTGTTTATGTGTAATAAATTACTAAACATTTAAATATTGTATGAGGTACTATATCAGTTTCGTATGCATATAACGAAAAAAACTTGTGTACGATGGAAATATTTTAGGTTAGAAGAAATGTTTGGTTTTTTAGTTGACCTAGCTCCGAGTGCAAAGGGTTAATACCTAAAATCTACTGTCAAAATATTTTCATCTGGAAAAGTCAAAAAACCATTTTGAACATAATTTGCAAATGACTCGATGTTCTGTGGTCCAGAAATAATGAGAAACACAGTTCAATGGGAAGTAACATAGTATTATTTAAATAAACAATATAATATATGTGGGATGCCTAAATTCCCGCCAAAACGGACAAGACGCGCGTCCCGCCAACACTGGTGTAACGCTCGCTCCGTAAAAGAGACCAACAGCAAAAGACAGGCGAGTAACGTCGAGAAAGAAATGCGAGCGAGAGGCGACATCGAAGAATCTCGCGTCGGTCGCCACGTTGTAGGGTTGTCTCCAAGTTTTTATTCCACCATCTTTTATTTTTGATTAAACTATTATTATTCGTTACGAGTCGACCCCTGCCCGTGTAGATCAATTATTCAACTCGATCGTGAATATCGAACTGAAATAGGGAAATCCTACATATATAATAATATAACTTATGACAGCAGAGCTATAACGCGACGCATCTTCGTACGTCATGCGTAACCGACCGGAGAGGTTATGTACGCTTCGTCGTATCGATCGATAATCGATTTCGTCATCGTGCGGACACAGCATACACGCCACATGTTCCTTGTGATTTCAAGTCTTCGTTGTCTATCTACAAAGTGAATCCTTGCGTTAATACTTGAAAGCTCTCTTTAAAAATATATTTTTGCATGCTCTGCATAATTTTGCGTATTTCATATTTTCATGCGAAAAGTTTTGTTTATCATTTCAGTGAGAGTATGTTCGTTTTAACAAAAAGGGTGGCACGATTTTTGTGTTCATAGATTCGTAGAAAAATGTACACGCTCTAGATGAACTGATTGAAAGTAAGGCAAGAATAATTAATTATCTAGAATAGTTTTAAGAAATTATTTATTCGAACCTGTGTTGTATTTGGTACTCGGAAGTCATTTTTACTTTAGACAGGATTATTTTAGATTCTACTTCTGGTTTATTTTATGATGTACTTTGCAAGGATTATTCTGGATTTTACTATTCAAGGATTATTTTGGATTTTAATTTGCAAGGATTATTTTGGATTTTACTTTACAAGGATTACATTTCGAGATGAACATTTAAAATAGTCATTGTTGGTGTTGATAAATGAGAAATATATTTCTGTAATATGTATGTAATTAGACAATAATATTATTTCACTGTAATAAATTATTCTAAATTTTTATTCATGTATTATAGTGCCATCACCACATTAGAAACTATTAGACGACTACTATACGTACGTATTTTTCTGACAATATTTTCACTAATTATTAATTGTGATATGATTGTGATATATTTTTTTTTAAATTGCATCAACCTCAAAAGGGTTATTAGCAACTATAAACTTACAATTAGGTGATCATTTATAATTTAGATTCGATTGAATTTTGTGTGCTTCATGAATTTTATTAGTTTTTCGCAAGATTCCTTTGAATCGGTGGCATCTTTGATTGGGCGACGCGCAAATTAGGCATACCTATAATAAAGGTACAATCTTGTAGCCAACCAAAGTCTTTTTATTGGAGAGAGGAAGTGTACTTATCTATGACACGTCCGTTCGCTTCGTCGCTCGTCAAACAACTCGTCCTTTATCTCTGTTATATCGTCGTCCAGTTCGTGGAGTTCGCGTGCATTAGTATATACACGAAGTAGAATGGGTTGGTCATGATCAGACGCGACAGCCGACTTCTATCCAATGGTACGCGTATTCGCTGAATTTTCAAACTCGATTTCATCGAAAACGAAGCTACAAATGATAACATTTTATTCTTTATTTTCGTCTCATTTTTACATGTAGAATAACCTCCTAATCAGTTGACCATGAGTCGCGAGACACCCTGTATACGAATCAGTAATTATTTTCAGCAGTGTCTGACTCTGATAGATATAAAAGTACTGAAAGAAAAATGCCCGAAAGACGTGTTAAAGAATCGTGCTAAATTTAATTCTGTAAAAAGGTACCATACAAAAATTCACACAGCTGTAAACAATTGTTTAAAATATTTTATTGATTCGAAGGCGTGTCCTCCTATTGATTTGTTATTACTTTTCTACACTGTCTAATCTTCAAAGATGCGAAAGCCTTGAAAAGGGCTTTCCTCATTTAAAATGCATTAAGTTTCTTTAAGGTGGCAGAAAATTAGATTTTCTCCTCCCTCGAGCGATTTATTCTTAATTTTCCGCATTGGTCGATTTCGTTCTACACTTTTCACATTTCAATTACCTTTTTCATACCGGTCTGCACCCTTATCAAATCAATTTTCCGGGCCTGTCAATGGTCACGGTCGCGATGTTCACGTAACGAGGGCTTTCACTATGCTAATTCGAGGTCTACTTTAACAAGACCCCTAAAGTCACTTTCCCCCGAGGGCGCAATTTATTCGGTAACCCCAGCTTCTCGGAATTTATTTGCTGTGTATTCTCATGTCCCTATACCAAAAAGATGAGCATTATCTTAATATATGCGAGCTAACGAGGTTTTCTAGATGGACGGACAGGAAAATCGGTTCTATCTCGACCATCTGCCCTTGTTCCATCCCTTGTATCCTTACCATCCGATTTAATTCCTTCTCGACGATGAAGTTTCGAGTTCCCGGCAAATAGAAGACAGGTTGGTTACTTTAACGTCTATCAACTTTTACAGGCATTATAAAACCAAACGACGATGTAACATCCTACGAAACGACCCTTGTGTCTGATCTTGCTCTGCCAGGAGATTAATTTCGAGTCATTTAACAGGGAAGCGAGCCAATTGATCGATCTCTCGCGATTCTGTCATTTTTCAGGGGGATTTATGAGATCTAGCGTTCGACAATTAAAAAAAAATTAATTGCTCGCGTTCTGATGACGTCAATGTGTGAAAATGACTTCGAGATCCTTGAAAGAGGAGAATTTGTTGAGTTTACGAGGAGACAAATTATAAAATTGCTTATCTAGGATTTTTATGCGAATATAGATTATTATATAGTGACATTAAGAACTTGATATCAAATAAAAATTTTATTCTTGCGTTGATTACACTGTCCAACAAATTTCAACTTTTTTTATGTTTCCTAATTATTGTAGGGTGGTTCTTATAGGTTTTTTTGCGCTGATTCCGAATCTGCCCTTACTTTTTCGCCTACACGCACAGTTTTTGAGAAACATGACTTTGAAAAAAACCTATTTTTCAACTTTAAACAAATATTGTGATGTTATTAAGATTCTGTAGACTTTCCCGAATAATGTGATATGCAATATTAATACATTATGAATGTTTAAACATGTATAAACAGTGATTAAAGACGGAGAGACACAATTTTAGCACCAATTTTTGAGGATATTTTTGAATTTATCACAATATTTGTTTAAAGTTGAAAAATAGGTTTTTTTTCAAAGTCATGTTCACCAAAACTGGGCGTGTAGGCGAAAAAGTAAGGGCAGATTCGGAGTCAGAGCGAAAAACTCTATAAGAACCACCCAACAGTAATTAGGAAACAAATTTAGTGTTGGACAGTGTTGTTGTATTGGAATTGTATTGTATTGTACTAATGTTCTAATGGTGGCTGGTTTTAAACGATGAACATTGCAACCAGTGCATGCCAGATGATATAAAATAATCTCTTTGAGTCAATGAAATGATTAGAGAAATATTTATTCAACACTAATTTTTATGTTCTAACATCACAATTGTTACAGGCGAGAATTGTGCTGCATGAGAAAAGACAACGAATGATACTGACGACCAAACAAATAAAAATATTTGACAACTAATTGGAAATGGACTCGCTGTATTCTCAGTTGCAATCAAGCATTGCAAGTGAATGCATTAAGTCCAGTTCCGTTACGTGTGAGTACCTGCTATTATTTAATTATACAAATTACTAGAACAGTACTTCTATAGTAAATTAAGTCCTGTAACGGAAACTTAAATTTTCAAAAGAAAGCAAAAATTCTTTATAATAATCAATCTCATGGTTAATCATATTTTAGAAATTTTTTAAATCGTTTATATACAATTTGAATTTCCAATTCAATGAATTTTTAAAAAAGGAAGAATTAAATTAATATTGAATTTTCTCTTAATTTTATTTAAATTATTCTTATCCATACAAAATAAATGAAGAATTAAATTAATATTGAAATTTCTCTTAATTTTATTTTTTAATTATTTGTGAGAAGTTTCTGCAACGAATTGATTTAAGATAGTTATTTAAGAATGAATAACTTTGTACGTTCGAGTGCATGTATAAATTCTTTTCTTCCTTCTGTGTGTCATGCTTAACAAACAACTTTCCATATTTCAAAACAAATAAAAATCGCAGAATATAAACGAATTTTTCGATGAACTTTTCGCTGCGTTTCCATGAAAATGAATTTCTGATCGGACAATGATTCGACAGCTGCTCACAGTGGACGTGTCGGAATTTATTCATCTTTTTCTTCCTCGCTCTCCGTGCCGCTCAATCTGTTGGCTTTCAATCGCGCGATGCACTATCGCCATTGTCTTTTTCCCTGGAACGTCTTTTTCATTATTCAGCGACTGGCAGTGCCGCGCGTTTTTCTTCGTTACAGCCCGATTTTCCCATCAATGCCCGTTCAACCAGAGCTCCCCCTTCAAAGTGCAAAATTTATAATCGCGTCGCGTTTGCGGACAAACCACATTTATCCAGCGTTAATGAAAAACGTCAGAAGACATTATGATCCTGGCGAATGCACGGGAATGGATGCTCCGATAAATCACGTCTGATGAATGTCGTCATTGTTAAGAGATGTCACTGTGAAACGTCTGATGCTTCTAAAATAAGAAATAATTGACTTCTCGCGATCATTCTATTAAATTCTCTTCTCGTTCTTGTGGTACCGACATCATTAACACTAGGTTGCCCAAGGAAGTCATTTTGACTGCTATTTAATTTCAATTAGAAAAACAATTATGTATATAATGACACAATTTCTTAGAATTTTGTGACTTTTTGTACAACATATAAATGCGTTTCTTAATAATTGTATTATTAACAATTGTAACACGTTAAAACGTGTTTACAATCAAAAAATAAACAGATGCGGCCCGATAATCCAGGAAATGTCTTTGAAAATTGAAAGCTCAGCCTATCTATGTATGATTAGAGTTATCTACAGGAGTTAATTCTGCTTGTTTCTTCCGGTATTCCATTTCCTGGATTTTCGGGCCGCATCCGTTTCTTTTTTGTTTGTAAACACGTTGTGGAGATGAGAAGCGACAATAACACACACACCCACCTCGTGTTTCACACGCACCCAGTGTTTCTAAAAAGAAGGTTTTCGTTATGAAATTACCATTACCGGCAGCTTTTTGCAAATATCTCGAAAACTAAAAGCGACCCCCCTATATTGGAAAAGGAAAAGTTGTTCAGAATGTGTTGCTCCATAACATATTAAAATTTTATCAAAACCGGAGTACTCAGACCTTTTCTATATAATTACCAAAAATGGAATTATTTAGTCAAATAATATTTTTTAGGGAGAAATAATTATCCCAGTATATCGGTGTCCATAAAGTAAGACAAAGTCAAAGCAGATTTTTCGTAATTAATTTTACTACCAATCTCTGCTCCTAAAATGGAACTACTTAGTGAAATAATATGTTTCAGGAGAAATAGTTATTCCAGCAAATTAGTATCCATAAAGTAAAGCAAAATCGATGCAACATTTTGATAACTAGGTTTACTGCCAAGCCTGCCCTGGATTTGCGATTCTGATTTATCCACTCTAATGATATCTCATAACTCGGCAATGAAAAGACGTAGCGATCCGAAAATGATCGCATACATCTGGATTAGCCTGACATAGTGAGCCAAGACCGATTTTATGATCCAAAAGTTTACCGTTCGAAAGTTTTTAGGCCAAAGGACAAACACATAAATGTGGAGTGGCTTGAAAAAGAGTTTGCACACTAAATTCGCAATTTTCGAAGTAGGGTCGATATTTAAACTGTTACAAGTTCGTAAAAAGGGATCGTACAACAAAAAGCTTGGAACCTCTACTTTCACACTCCATCGTTCGTTTTTCCCTCGAAATTTATTCTGCATGATATACGAAGCGAAAAACTGAGAACACATTTTTTCTCGAAAATGCCAACCGTCTCTAGAATCGTTAAAAAATTTGTCCAGTGCCTGAATCTAGGGGATTTGAACATTGAATCCATCCCTTCATAACGAGGCTTCAGAAATTGCAAAGTTGACGGTCCGTTTTCCATTTAAAGTTCAATAATTCGTCGAAAAAAAATTGTACATCGGTTTTTAAGAAATCGTTTCAAAATAGAAGCTTCAGTCATCAAATCCATGGTGGTTTCATCCACGAACAAAATTTTCCAACGCTCCTAACATATTTCTAAAGGCTACGTGCTACGTTATGCAAAAATATTTTAGCAATAAACGACTGACACATTGCGAAAGGAGATGTTTGAACCTTTAACCCTTTGCACTCGGAGCTATTTCAACTAAAAAACCAAACATTTTTTCTAACCTAGAATATTTCCATTGTACATAGCTATTTTCATTATATGCGTAAGAAACTGATATAGTAAATCATACAATATTTAAATGTTTAGTAATTTATTACATTTTTACAGATTTAATCATGTAAACAATATTCTGAATAATGGTGTAGCAATTTGTAGTGCCGCATGAGAGTCGCCATTCGAGTGCTAAGGGTTAAAATGAGCCCAGGTTTATTGTTGTGCGCTTCGTTTTTATGAAATGATAGTAGTTTAAATATTTTCAGTAATGAAAGTGTTATGCGAGACCTACTTCACCTGCGACACGGGAAAAAATCGACGCCTCCAATTACTTAATGAACTCCTTCAATTACTGGCCTTGTTACTTGAATCTGTTCCTCCAGTAGACGCCGCAGGACTGTCTTTTTCTTTCCACTGGTACTCGGAGTGTTCCTTCGTGATTATCAATTCGTTTCAGAATCCGGAGATTCGATGAACCTGAAGGTATACTGGGATCGGAGATGTCGTCGACTTGAAATAATTGAGCCACTAACACTTTCCTTTTATCTCCCAATTATTATTTTGTAGGATTGTAGGAAAAAGAAAGGCACCGGCCGCACAGGGAATCGAACTTGGGACCTCGGCTATTTGTATCTCAGATCCTGCACATACCCATGGAACCCTCCGACCTTTCCCACTCTCCATACGGTATTTGGTCTGGGGGAGAGGATCCCGATAACAAAATTTAATGTCCTAGAACTAAAGATTACACCACTTTCTAATGCAATTATTGCAAGACGCCTTGAAACACAATCAAAAAATTTGTATTCAATGCATTTATTTTACTTTTTCATAAAATATTATTACCAATCTTTTGTATACTTGTTACGAGACTGCGTTCATACGTGAATATTTCAATTGAAGGATTATTTTGTTTGGAATAAAAATATTGCGACACAATATCGCAACAGCAGCAGCATCCAAGTTAATATTTTCAAGCTGCATTTCGTAGGGAGGCGGATCGATCGCTATCATTTTTCTGGGGGGAGGGGGGGGATCCTTATACCACAATTTAATGCCCCAGAGTTGAACGATACACCAGTTCCTAATACAATTATTGCAAAACGCCTCGAAACGCAAACAAAAAATTTGTATTCAATGCATTTATTTTACTTTTTCATAAAATATTATTACCAATCTTTTGTATACTGGTTACGAGACTGCGTTCATACGTGAATATTTCAATTGAAGGATTATTTTGTTTGGAATAAAAATATTGCGACACAATATCGCAACAGCAGCAGCATCCAAGTTAATATTTTCAAGCTGCATTTCGTAGGGAGGCGGATCGATCGCTATCATTTTTCTGGGGGAGGGGGGTCCTGATATCACAATTTAATGTCCTAGAGTTCAAAAATACACCAGTTCCTAATGCAATTATTGCAAAACGCCTTGAAACACAATCAAAAAATTTGTATTCAATGCTTTTATTTCACTTTTTCATGAAATAATATTATCAATCTTTTGTATACATGTTACGAGTCTGCGTTCATATGTGAACATTTCAATTGAAGGACTATTTTGTTTGGAATAAAAATATTGCGACACAATATCGCAACAGCAGCAGCATGCAAGATAATATTTCCAAGCTGCATTTCGAAGGGAGACGGATCGATCGCTATCATTTTTCTGGGGGAGGGGGGTCCTGATATCACAATTTAATGTCCTAGAGTTCAAAAATACACCAGTTCCTAATGCAATTATTGCAAAACGCCTTGAAACACAATCAAAAAATTTGTATTCAATGCTTTTATTTCACTTTTTCATGAAATAATATTATCAATCTATTGTATACATGTTACGAGTTTGCGTTCATATGTGAACATTTCAATTGAAGGATATTTGGAATAAAAATTTTGGTGACACGATGTCGCAACTGCAGCAGCATTCAAGATAATATTTTCAAGCTGCATTTCGAAGCGGACCGATCGATCGCTATCATTTTTCTGGGGGGATGGGGGTTCTGATACCACAATCTAATGTCCTAGAGTTGAAAAATACACCAGTTCCTACTGCAATTATTGCAAAACGTCTCGAAATACAATCAAAAAATTTGCATTCAATACTTTTATTTCACTTTTTTATGAAATAATATTATCAATCTTTTGTATACATGTTATGAGTCTGCGTTCATATGTGAACATTTCAATTGAAGGACTATTTTGTTTGGAATAAACATATTGCGACACAATATCGCAACAGCAGCAGCATGCAAGATAATATTTTCAAGCTGCATTTCGAAGCAGCCCGATCGATCGCTATCATTTTTCTCTTTTCTAAAGAAAATGTATCTGGGCATGATTTTTGCTGATATTGAACTTATTCCTTCCAGGGTTTCCCCCTTTTTAAAGCATGATCGATGCATGGAACGCTTTCTCTTGGCTCGTCTTATGCCGTTGCTTCTACAGCATAAATATTTATGCCTCGCCGTCTTTTGCCGTAAAATCGCGCGGCACATGGTGATATAATCGCACTCGCTGATACAATGCTTTGTCAAGAGATGTTCGTCGAATTTGTTTCATTCTCGAAACCGACTATACCGTGTCTCATTTCGAGAGAAATATTTTCCGAAATGCTCGAGCTGCGAATTCCAGTTGATGGCGGATTCCATTTCAGTATGAAAAACAAACAGAAATATGGAACTCCACAATACATAGTCATCATTCCTTACAGGATTATTTCAGTTGAATTTATGCTCTGTAAAAAGATGATGCAACGTTTAAAAATGATTGAGAAGATTGATTAAAAATTGTCATTTCGATGAAATTAAATTTCGTTCAGATTTTATAATTAATTGTTTGGTTGTTTAAAATTAGTTACATCACACATACATTTTTATTGTACACTTAAATTGCAAATTTTTGTCTGCAGTGTATTTCCTTCTCTGAATGTATCAGATCAATGCAACTGCATCTTGAACGGTATATACAAATTAATCAATCTTCTTCTTTAAAAATGTTTACTTTAATGTAATCAAATGACAGTAGTAATTCATGGTGTATAAATTTTTAGTAGTCTTGACCAGCATTGCATTTTCTCTTGAAACTGCACAGAATCTTACAGATAATGATGAGTAGTTGTTCTTAGAAAATCTGATAATGAATAAGTACTTCGTTGAATTAAATAATCTGTATCTCAAGATTTTACTTCATTGGCATCAAATTTTTTCCACTCTCAATGCACCAGAACAGTGCAACTGCAACTTGAACGTATTACGTATATTCTTCAAACATTTCTCTTTTTTTATCTTGAAATGATAAAGTGAGACGAGTACTTTGGAAGCTTGAAGAATTCTTCGGACGTCGAGAATTATTGAAATTGTTTCTCGAAGTGGTCGTTGGCAAGTAGTTGTTAATTTCCGAAGCGAACGGAAAAAGGTGTGAAATTCACATGGAGCGTATGTAATGTCTTCGAAGGATTAGCTTTGTCAAAAGTCGAGGGGCTGCTTTGACAGAAAGTTTACGCACCAAAGCGAGCGTAACCAGATTGCTCAACAGCCGAGCATAAGTGGTCGTTTCCTTTCAAAGAGCTCGAACGGATCGTTAAAACTTTTCAGAAGTGATAGTTCTTCGACTCTGAGGAAACATACCTTACCCTCGGTGTTGCGCGTCGCCGAATGAAGATCAATTAGATCACAGGGATTTCTTAGATACGAAACAAGCGAAGTCGCTCTTTCCGCGCTCTTCAATGAACGCTCACAAAACTTGCCGATCCAATATCTTCCTCCTTCGAAGCAACTTTGCCCGATTAGTTCATGATTAACCTGCTGGAACCCCCAAACTATTCGAAACCCCATTACAGTATGCTAAATATTATTCAATAGTCCAGCCACATATAATAGAGACACATAGTCACGAAAATAAGAAAATTTTTAAAATCAATGTATCAGAAATTGCAGCATGAATCAAATAATTTATTGAATGCATCTGTCTTCACCATTAGAGAAATAATTATTTAATACCGATAAAAGTCTTTCTAAAATTCTTGAAGTAATATGATCAGAAAGATTCATTCTTATTTATTTTTAAAGAAGTTAGAATTCACATTAATATTGTGTAGAGGAAAATTAATAAGCAGAGTTATGAATGCTATAACATTTTTAAGTCATCGAATTAGACAATATTTCATAAAACGTATTATTCATTCGATATAATTGAATTATCTGCAATTACAGATACCATTTTTTAATTATGGCAAAATATAGTCTTTCTAAAATGTTTTAAAGACGTTTTCAAGCAAATTTCATCGTCCTTTATTGTTAGTAAAATGTACACTTCTCTCTAATACATTTAATGTAGTGCCCATAGTATATGAATGATTTCAGTGTTCCATTAAATAATTTAATATTGCTTGGAATATTCGAGGATTAACGAAGAAATACATAAATTGGAATTCAGTGTATCGAAAATTATCATGTATATTAATTTCGAGTACTAGAAGCGTTCAGATTTGTTATACTAGTGCCACGAAATATTATTGTTGTGAATCAGAGTAGTGGTATCATGAAATAGTATTGTTGTGAACCAGAGTAGTAGTATCAGGAAATAGTACTGTTGTGAACCAGAGTAGTAGTATCACGAAATAGTATTGTTGTGAACCAGAGTAGTAATGTCACGAAATATAATTGTTGTGAATCAGAGTAGTAGTATCACGAAATAGTATTGTTGTGAACCAGAGTAGTAGTGTCACGAAATATAATTGTTGTGAATCAGAGTAGTAGTATCACGAAATAGTATTGTTGTGAACCAGAGTAGTAGCATCACGAAATAATATTGTTGTTAACCAGAGTAGGAATATCACGAAATAGTATTGTTGTGAATCAGAGCAGTAGTATCAGGAAATAGTACTGTTGTGAACCAGAGTAGTAGTATCACGAAATAATATTGTTGTGAACCAGAGTAGTAGTGTCACGAAATAGTATTGTTGTGAACCAGAGTAGTAGCATCACGAAATAATATTGTTGTTAACCAGAGTAGGAATATCACGAAATAGTATTGTTGTGAATCAGAGCAGTAGTATCAGGAAATAGTACTGTTGTGAACCAGAGTAGTAGTATCACGAAATAATATTGTTGTGAACCAGAGTAGTAGTGTCACGAAATAGTATTGTTGTGAACCAGAGTAGTAGTGTCACGAAATATAATTGTTGTGAATCAGAGTAGTAGTATCACGAAATAGTATTGTTGTGAACCAGAGTAGTAGATTCTATCACCGAATAAAGAGTTTTCCAAATTCGATTTTATTCAACGAAAAGTGCACACGTTTTGAAAAATAATTTTGGCAGAATATGTCGAGGTATATTTTTAGTATAAATAGTTTGACTGTTTGGCAAGTGTAAATTTTTGTTGGAACATAACTTGAGCATCGACGCGTGCTCCAAAACACTTGTTGATCGGAATTTTCGGCGTGTTTCCGGCGCAACGCTGCGATTTCAACGGATGTTATCTATTCCGGTTATAAACGAAGCTTGCGGTGAATCCTTAACAATGAATTTAAATGGTTCCACTGTATGTTTGAATGGTCCCGAGCGCCGAAACATTGGGATTGATCTCCCGAGCGGCACACGCGTTTCAATCTATTACAAAGTATCGACGAAACGTCCGACCATTGACTAATGAGACCGAATTTCCCATCCCCTGCATGTGATTATAAATTTCCCAAATTTTTCTTGCGACATTATCAAGCCATATTTCATTTCTTGACGAAATAAAACCGAAACTATTGTGGACATCCACTGGGGATGATTAATGACAGGCTACAGTATGAACTGTACTGTAGGGAGTAAAGTTTTAACAGCTGATGCTGTTACGACAATAAAAAATAATATTCGCCGAGAGAATTGCAACGACAGATTTTGTAGATGGTAACTCTTCGTTTCGTTACTGAAACATACGAGTCTCGTGAAAAATGATATTTCTGTTGACTGGTGCAGAAAATTGCTGAAAATGTGTGTCACTTGTGCAATTTTTGTAATTCATCTTCATAAATAACTGTAGAATGGTTTTATCGTCTGAAATTCGTTTGGATTTTTAACTTGATTATAATATGCAGTGTGTAATACATTATACGAAGTTCTTTGTCTAATTTACATTGAAAAATTGATTATACTATATGATAAATAATTAAAATGTTAAATTCTTACACCGGAATACTATATTTCTAATGAGATTGAATAAGAAATTCACACATTTACCTTTTGATTTTCAGAACAATCTCAGATGCATACATCGTGTATTTTGTGTTTGTATTTTACATATTCCAATAAAATATTGTTTCACATTATCTGCAAATATTACCAGCAACATGTTTGTCATTACACTAGATATTCATTGTCAAGCGTACACAAATGTTAAGTTAAATAATAAATACGTAGTATCTGTGGTGAGACCGAATTTCATTTAATACGTTGATCGCCCACTTTGCGATCACAAAAATTGCACAAAACTAAAGCAATTTATTTAACAAAACGAAAACTGAGACGTTTCGTTTTCTGATATTAATTACTGTTTCAAACCTCTTCCTTTTCGCAGATCGTAAGCGAATTTTGTCACACTTGATCTACCAACATAAAAATTAGTTTAAAATTCTGTACGTATAATTCCGTCACCCAGACATGGGCGACATGGCGATCAAAGTGTTAATTCGTATATCAAGACGTCACCCAATGCTTGCTAAATTAATATTAATTTTCCTAACGTTGTATATACAATCCAGTTTAAGTTAAGTTAAGTGGCACATTAAGTTATTATGTGATAAGTTAACATGTCCATGTATTCTATATGCTACATAAATCATATTTGGTTTAAAGCAATAAATAATTATTATATCAAACAGTACAGGGTGTATAACAATTAGCGGGATTCTATATTTCTCGATCGATGGAGATCTATTAAAACATTAGTCCGCAAAATTGACCTTGACCCCTATTTCAAGGTCAACATTTTTGTTTGTATTCGATCTTATAGTACTCGTTGGGAGGAACAAAAGTCTCAAAGAGACCATACGTCTCAAGTTAACCATACTCATAGAAAACGACCTTAAAGTTTCCTAATCAATTTTATTTCACTTGTCTACTGGGTGTCTTAAGAAAGTGTAAACGTGGAGGGGGGTGATTCTACATGAGAAAACAGGTATATAATATAGTAATTTGTTTTCATTTGACGCCTCGTTTTCGAGAAATTAAAGTGTGGAAATTTGTCAAGATCGCGTTCCTCCTACCGTTTGTAAGAAGTTAGATCAACTAAACCATGATCAGACGCGTCAAACTCTAATATCTCGAAAACGTGTTTGTCAAATGAAAAAAAATTATTCTGTATTCTGGACTTGTTTTCTCATGTAGAATCATCCCCTCCACGTATAAACCATCTTAGGACACACAGTATACATGTATAATAAAATAGTTTACCTTGAAAAAGGTGTCAAGGGCAATTTTGCGGCCCATTTTTTTAACACGTTAAGTGCCACGCCAGCACGTGACAAAATTTCAAGAAATCGAATCGATTTTTTAATGGAGCCCATAACTGACAAGTCAAGATTTATTACAGTCACTGATTTTTTAACTTTCTTATAGTGCGAAGGTCCAAAAAAATATGGATTTACTCCGCCTGCCACCCTACGAAATAACGTTGAAATCTAGTAAAAAAAATGGTGTCAGTCACGCATGGCTGGCGTGGCAGTGAACGTGTTAATAGATCTCCACCAATCCAGAGACATAGAATCCCACTATGGTAGTCGTGATATATAATTTTTATACACCCTGTACATCCTTGTATCACATGACCCAGAACGCTGACCCAAAGGAATCAGATCTCTGCACAAAACTAATTAAGCCCAGGGAACGGCAATTTCCCAATAAACTCGGTCTATTGTTTCCATTTACGGAATCCGACACAGGAAATTCGCGAAAAGCGTCTACAGATTTTCATTTCCACTAAGATTCTTCAAGTGGATTCGGGTCGTTCGCACGTGTGCAACGGTTGCATTCTAGCACAACTCGCAGAGTATTCGGCCGATCGTTTCTTTCATTCGTTTTGCAGAAACAGGGGCACAGGCATTGTTGCGCCTCGAGAAAAAGGAAACTTCAGGAACGAGCTGCAGTTATCCTCGCGAAGGCGAGTGGCTCTATTTTCGGATGTTGTTGAATGGAACCGGTCATCTGTCGCGAGCACAGCCCGCCGTTGCAGAAGGGAAGTTTACGTTTAACGATTCGAGCACTCGAACTTCCTTCGCGAAGAATTGTTTTCACGAAGCTTCGCGAATACGCTCTTGCACGAAGATCCTCGGATCTCCGTTATCGCGCGAACGATAATTGGCCGGACAGAAGGATGTCCTGATTATTCAAACAGATTAGCCCTCCTCGTCCGGCGGAATCTGCAATGGAAATTAAAAGTCCGACCGGAAACTTTCCGACCGGCCGTCACGAAACTTCGCGCCCGAAGCTTAGGCGACAGCTCAGACCGCTCCCCCCGCCTACCAGAAAAGAGAAAGTATGGCAGGGAACAGATTTTTCGGATGGCGAAACTCCGCAGACGTCAGCCGTGTCGAACTTTGCCGAGCCAATCGATAGTTTTCTCATTGTTTTGACTTTTGTCGGGACTTTTCTTTTGCAAACCTATAGCTAAGCATTTACGTGTTATAACTGATGTTCCGCTTTTCACGCTTTATCTAACATACACCTGTATACGTATTTGAATTAAATTATTCTGATTTAAAGGGTGTTCGAATACTTTCGTGAGCCACTGTACATGTACTCGTATCTCGAAAGTCACGGGTACATGTGTTGCGAAATATAAGTTGAGATTGTACAAAATATCGAAGGCATGTGATTTAAAAAAAACAAACTGACACATGTCCTTTAGTATTTCGAGTGGGAAGTCAAATCGCACTACTAGTTGTTTAATGCGTGGGCGTTTTCAAGGTCATTTCAAGGTCATTTTGTCTTTTTCCATCATAAACCCATATTTTTTATTTCGGAATCATATTCTACGTAAACAAATACACAACTTTTGTTTGAAACATTTTTTTGTATCTTCAATATTTCTTAAAATATTTATGTGAATTTTCATGTTTATGTCTAGGATAGTTTTGTGTATCAATTAAAATGACAACGTTACTTTCTTCTGGAAGGTTTTTTATTTCATTTAAGAACATCATAATAAATACTCAAAATGTTTACCCTCAACTTCTAGACACTTGTTAATTCGTTTAATAATAGGCTCATGATCAGATAATAAAGTTCTTCTCGTGATATTAGGACACACACAGTTATAATATGCATTATTTTCACTTGTACGTGTTTTTTGACGTGCGCATGTTTTCTTCTGTACACTACCCTCTTGCATAAATTGCTTAACAATACGGTAAAATGTACTACGCGATGGACATCTTTTTTCAGGCTACCAGGAAGCATACAAATTAATAGCTTCCTCAATGTTTCATCCTAATTCACCATAAAGAAGAATCATTTCAATTTTTCCTGCAACTGTTAAATATTCATTGTCAGATACATTTGTAAACACAGGAAACATTCTGAATCTTAAGCTACTAATAATATTTGAAGACGTAAGCCTACCAGATGTGGTATTACCATAAATTTTAAAAGATGTTTCGCTACATATCTTAAAAAATATTAAACTTACAAGGAAATGTTTCAAACAAAAGTTGTTCATTTGTTTACGTAGAATATGATTCCGAAATAAAAAAAAGAGTTTCATAAAAGAAAAAGACAAAATGGCCTTGAAGTGACCTTGAAAACCTCCACTCATTAAAAGCTATGGAACACCCTGTATATTCATATATTTGTTTTTAGTAAATTATCTATTGCCTTGCGTTGTAGATTATCAATGGGAAACGTGTGTGGTGTGTCTGACCACGACTTGCCATTTCTACTTAAAGTGTACGTATGATTTCGTTTCTATCGATCCACGGTATAATTAGACTGCCTAGACATTATATCCAATGCAATAAATATAATACATTAATCTTTATTTCTTCGTCTAAAGGCGATTTGAGTTCGAATACTAAAATTTTATGGATAAACGTAGATTTCCTTTTCGCAGAGGCAAATTATTCAGACAAAGTGTGAATGTAAAATGATGGTTTCGAATGAAAATTGAGAGACAAAAGGTTGATTCGAGAATTGTAACTTTCAGAGAAATTTACAGTGCAAGGGGTTAAAAGTCACAGTTGGCCGGACTATTCACTGGAAGAGAATACATCCGTGAAGAGGAAAATGTAGAATAAAGGAATCGGCCATTCTCCTCGAGACATGAAGACGTCGTTCTAGAAAGGGAACTCATTGTCAGTGTTCCTTCAGTCCATCCGGTTCTTGCCGACGTTGTTTCTTTTTTCCCTCGTAAAAGGTGAAAGCTATTTTTGTCAAGATAATCATCTTACCAAACGAATGTATATGCTTGTACAGAGTTATGAACATGGGAAAGGAAATTTTCCTGTTGAGGAAAAACTTTCATTTTACTTGAAACATTTCTATGTACTTTGATTCTCGTAATGTTTTTTCAAGGATGAGATCTTGCAATTATTTTGTACAGTGTAATGTATCACAATGGTATACCTTTTTAGATGTATTCTCATGAAATTTTGCATTCGATTCAATTTTTCGAATTAATTACTTTACCTACTCCTACACAAAATCGATGATTGTTGATTTCCATTTAATTTTCCGCTAACAAAAGAAAATCGCTGCCATTCACTCGTGAATTACCGTCGAATAATCGATTGCACGTTCCTGCCCATGTTCGATGTGGATTATCTTTATTATTTAATTCTGGCCATTGTCCACGTCATAATTAGCCGTGAAATGTGCTCGTATTCATCATTCCAGCTCCGTCGTTACACATATCAATCACTTGGGTCGTTATCATTTATAACGGAATTTATAATTAGCAGGACTCCGATACGATGTATGAAGAAAATACATCGAACGTCATCCGTGGGAACAATTAAATTGCATCCCTTAAAAACTAATTACATTCTTTCGGAAGAATTGAGAAAGAGAAGCATGTAATACTTTCTGTCAACCAATGTTGTATGGCTGTCACTGTCAGGACATTAAACCGGAAATCAAGGAGGTAAGAAAGATATTGTTAAAATCTAATTTTTCACGTAATCGAACCGAGGAATGCTGTTCCAGATGAAAAGATTGGCAGGAAATTGAATTCAATGTATAATGATTTTCATCTCTGCATTTATCCGTTTCAACTTCTTCCAGCAAGGAAATTGAAGATGTTTATGGAATATGTATTTCACGTGATTTCCCTTGACAAATAGAAACGAAGTTATGTTACTGTCCATGAAAATGGTAGAAATGTCGACGGTTACGTATTTATATAATGTTAGTAGACTGCAGATTTTCTGGTAGAATACAATTTTTCTGTGTTAAAAACGAGAAACGATGAGATAAAAAATGATATCTTCTCGTAACGTTTTTTAAACAATTGAGAATAACATAACGATATTTTTAAATTCTTCTCGTCCTTTTTCTATAATATTCCCACCCATTCATTTTGTTCATAAATGGAAATAAGTTGCAATTTATATTAATCCGAATTTTCATGAATTATTTTACAAATTTCAAAATAAAGAGATATGATTCATAGAAATGTCATAAGCATATAGCAGATGAGGGGACTACTCATTAACGAGTGGATTAATTAATTTTATAGAATATAGTATAGAAAATTTATAAAAATAAATCAAGAGATCAAGAAAACACATCTACTAAAATATATGATCACAGCAGTAGAACAAGTGCAATATATAGTCAGACATAAAGAGGTGGTCTAAAATATTGTTTCTCTAGTAGATTTAGTATAGTTAGCAGACGATGAAACTACTAACATGACAAATGACATTTTCATCAAATTTGGTGACAAGAATTGTTCAGAGGCCATGGAATAGAATATTAATCATTTAATTAGTTGACTGACGTAATCACAAAATATCAACAATACTTATAAAAATAGATGAACCACTAGATCTGTATGCACTTATCGTCCACAGAAAATGAAGAAAACACGAAAACAACGATAACTCCATACAGTTTCAAATAATTTAAAATCTTATTCATCGGAATGAACAGTTACTAAACAAAATAGTATAGTTAATATAATTGAATTAGTTCGTAAAATAAATTGGATGTCGACACTTTTCAATCTCGAACCTGTGAGGATGTATGAATCTGTCAGATTGCATACTGTTTTGCAGCAAACTTCGGACGCTACGTCGCTCATTTAATCAGTCGTAAGGAATTTATTGTCCCCAGTCTGATTGCTATTCACGGAACCATCGGGGCTGTGGAAATATTAACGGAGATAGACACGTATTAATTTACGGTGGAGGGAAACAGAGGGACCCTACGATTTATTCGTCGTTCGTGTTATGGTCGCATCCATAGATGCGTGGTTGAACGAACTCGTGATTCTATGTATCTCGCGGCCCGATTTTGAAAAGCAATCTGAGCCGTAAATTTCCTCATAGCATAGCCGCGATAAAACACGACAGAACGTTGCGCGGCAATGATAAATTTTTATTCTCCACCGAAACTGTTAGCCGGCTAGGTACACCTTAAACCTGATCCTTGCTTTTTTCTTAGAATGTCGCCATTTTTTTTCTCAAACGGTGCAGAACTAAATTTTATCTTGTTGCTGTACTTAACAATACTTTTCCATCAATGATATTTGTACTCAACATCATCTACGTATTTTAATTTCTTTTAATTCGGAAGCAGCACTTTACTGGAACGCCCAGACTGACCACAATCGGATTATACTACTTACTGGAGCTTAGATAGGAATTTCCTAGTGACTACAAACTTTTACGTTGCTTTAGCAAGTTTTGGCTTTGTGAAAATTGGTACACACATTATATTGACCGTAAAGGAAGCAAAGTGACACTTGTTTTAAATTGATACTATGTAATAATTTTTTCGAAATTATTTCACAAACTTTTATTTCCCCAAGCTCTTTTATATGATACAGTAGAAGTGTAACGTTTCTTGAACCTATTGGAAGCTTTCTTCATATGACAATAGAATACAAAATTTCTTTCTTATCATTTCTGTTAATATATACGGCGATTCTTTTTTAAATCAAATGTATTTAAATGCACTTAAATAACTAAACAAATGCTGTTTACAAATTCTATCTTGCTGCTAAGAGTGTCCTACTCACACAATTATAAATATTCTCACTTGCTGCAGATAAATTTAAAAAATACGCAGTTCCAGAAAACAAACGCCAACAAATTTCATATCTGAAAATAACACAGCCCTACTAAATGTTATTCTACCTCGTATTTCACATTTTTAAAAATCTCTTATAAACGTTTATATGTTATAAACGTATACAAATTTTCAGTGAACGTCACTTAAGCATAAAAATTGCATAACACGCGCGAATATTCACTGAAAAATTCCATCCAGTGTCACGTGCAGTCAGTATATCGTTCCAAGCTTGTTTTCGAGCGCGATCCCGTTTCTATCCGAACAATACCACGTGTTGTTTTGCATACAGCGAATGCATCAGAAATCTGACTCCTTTGATTTCAGTTCTCGGGAGGCGTCCAATGGAGATTTCTTATCCAAGAGATCCTTCTGACAAATCGAGATTTCCCAGAAAACAGCTACGCTATTGCGAGTTTAAATTGAACCAGTACTTTCGAAAAATTACTCAACATGGAAATCGAGTAACATTTGCTCGATATTGTTAATATGAAGTTCAATGTTACCCTGACACATGGGAGGTAAAACGTACTAGCTTAGGAAAATCTGTAAGCGCAAATATTAAATTTATAAGAACGACCACTGCAAATATACCATTTAAATTGTTTATACAGGGTGTTAGAGAAATTGTGGTTAAACCGGCAAGGGGATGATTTCTGTGAAGAATGTACGATGACATATGTGTTCAAATGTGTTGGACAACCATATGTTGGTTTTCATAGACGTGTATTATTTATAATAGTTGAATGATGATGATGATGATGAATGTACGTGAGTTTAATTCGCTGCTTGTTCTGCTTCTTGTAATTTGTGTGTAGTTTGATCTGTGTAAATATGTTTTATTAAATTGTTCTACATTGTGCAAATATCTGCTACAAT
The DNA here is from genome assembly GCA_913789915.3 of Sphecodes monilicornis. Lineage (NCBI taxonomy): Eukaryota > Metazoa > Arthropoda > Insecta > Hymenoptera > Halictidae > Sphecodes > Sphecodes monilicornis. The sequence goes on along the minus strand of OU565297.1, from coordinate 9,387,978 downwards.
TCCTCATATAAAATCTAGTCGAAAATAAGTAATTCATTTTCGCGAAAATCGAGTTGAAAGATTCGTCGGGTTCGCGTGCATTAGTATATGCACAGAGTAGAATTGGTTGGTCATGACCAGACGCGATAGGCGATTTCTGTCTAATGTACGTACGCGTATTCGCTGAATTTTCAAACTTAGTTTTCTCGAAAATGAAGCCCCTTGTGATAACTATATCCCTTATTTTCGACTAGATTTTATGTGAAGAATTATCTCCTTACCGGTTATACCATGATTTCGCAAAAAACACGCTGTATATTCGGCAAAGAGGTAAAATATGAGCATTGAGTAAAATTCTAGAATTTCTATCTTGCTTCATACTAATTCATATGATAGCTATGCTCATATAGATACACAATACTTTTCATTTCCATTTTCACGCCATCGAAACGAACATCATCGTGCAAAACTTGAAAGCAATTGATCTCGATTCGGTCTGAGACGCGTCGGTCTGAAAATGCTATAAATTCCGAACAACGAATATTATTACTTATCAAAAATCGTACACATTAACGAAACATGTCGTAATAAACTTGCAAAGCTTAAAAACGGTATGTTCCGTAGTTTCTGTTTAAAAAATTCGCGATCGTCAATTATTTTGGTATGGTCACTATGTGTCTAAAAAATATCAATCTAATACATTCAATTCTCAGACGAATACTGATAGTTTATTTTAAAAATCAATTTCAGAAAGTTAGTAAACCTTAACGTGACCGCCCGGCTTGAAATGTGTCAATAAACCTAACAAATTACATTTTTGTTACACAGTGTGATATTATAGTTGCTACTGCGTTAAATTCTGCACAAATTCATGCTGCTCAATAGACCGACGTCTCGTCTAAGCAATCCGGGGTGCATTCGGCAGGGACTCCTCGAAATTTTCGGGATCTTACTAGTCAAAAGCTGTTAAACTCGGTGAAGACGTCCTCTGTAAATCGACGCGCTTTAATTGAACGGCGAGGTCGTTACGCACGGAACGTGTACGAGCTTTCGTAATTAACCTGTAGCTGATCGATGATACGGCCCGAGATATTTGCAGATCGTAATTACAGAGAGTGCTGATTACTCCGAACGATTTCCGTTCACGTTACACAACGGCGACACTGTGATTACAACGAGAGGCGTTCGATGCCGATCGACGTTTTCGAACGAAATCATTTGATGCCGATAGTTTCGGAACAATACTTCGGCGCGGGAATTCAATGGAGGCAATCGATGGTCGAAGGGAGTAAGGACAGTCTGTAATCAGACACAGGAAAACGGAATTCACCGTTCGAGATAAGTAGAATTGGGAACCGTCTGGAAGGGATAGGTGGGATGGGGCTCGAATCAAATCAGTTGAGTGCAACGAGGGCGGCTTCGGGGCGAAAAAGCTGATGAGAACAATTATTTGGTCGATCGAGGGTTTTGGGACAGGCTGGATACACAAATGAAGATCCTCTAATTAGTGGTGGTAGCAGTATTGGGGTTTAAATTGAGCGAACAGAATTAATGCTTGTCTGTGCTTGCTAGTAGAATGATGGGCTTTTAGTCAGACAAGAGTGTAGTTGTTTTAGCGTTCCTGTAATGAGACAACAAGCGCTTACTTGTTCATTCCAACCTGGATAGAAGAGGAATCGGATAGTTTTATTTAATGGCCTTTTATATATGAGTCACCTAACGTTTGCACCTCAAATATCTTTGTTGTTTCTAAAGATACTTAAAATATGGTAAGGGCAAAGTTAAATGGTACAATGGTGCTGACACGATGCCAAACATTTTTGTTTTTATGTCATTTTTTTAGAGATACCAAGGTCACCTTGACTTTCTTAAATGGAACCACCCATTTTTAAACAACTACAATGATAGTCCCTTTCATTACGAATTCAGTGACTATAATTACTTAAGGTCATTCAAGGTCGCGGACAGAGATAACGTATAAGATTTAACAGCAATACACGCCTGTAAACGGGCTTTGAAGGAATGTTGAACTCTGTCCGTGACCTTGAATGACCTTGAATAATTATAGTCACTGAATTCGTAATGAAAGGGACTATTATTGTAGGTGTTTACAAAAGGGTGGTTCCATTTAAAAAAGTCAAGGTGACCTTGATATCTCTAAAAAAGTGACATAAAAACAAATCTTTTTTTGGCATCGTGTCAGCCCCAATTGTATTATTCAACATTGACCTCACCATATTTTACGTATCTTTAGAAACAACAAAGATATTTGAGTTGCAAACGTTAGGTGACGTAACCTGTATATGGTCTCTCACATATTTCCGACAATGTATGGGGAAGTAATTCTACACGCAAAAACAAGTCTAAAAGAAAGAATACCCTTTTTCATTTGATGTTTCGTTTTCGGGAAACTCGAATTTAAAATTCCGTCGGGTTCGCGTGCTTTAATATATGGGGAAAGTAGAATTGGTTGGTTATGATAAGACACGCCAGGCGATTCGTATTTAGTGGTACGTGTATTCTCTGAATTTTCAATCTCGATTTATTCGAAAAAGAAGAGTCAAATAAACAAATTTCATCGTTTTTTTCGACTAATTTTTGCATACAACATTTTCCATACAACGTACATTTTTGTGTACAATTATTTTAGAATCGATTGTCCACGGTATTTGGTACACCCTGTACAGTAGCGAACGTGCAAATGAAATTAGCATCGTATTGAAAATTTGAATGGGAAGCTGTTAATTGTTAATCTCAGATTTCTTTAAGACTATGTAACTGCTGGTGGTTAAAGTGTTAAGATAAATTACGAATTTGCAATATAAGTTCGCAGTGTAACAAGTAGCACATCATAGTACTACGTCGCTGACTGCAACAAGTAGTAGTGTCTCTGTACGTCAACTGGTGCAGAAACTGTGATACATTGAAATGAGCAAGTAAAATGCAACATTAATAATGAATTTTGTTGTTCCATATATTGCTTAATTTGTTTATTAAAATATAAACTATGGATCACAGGATTTTCTCTGTAATGTACTAGTCAGATTTACGAATTATATTTTACAGATATTACCACTGCAACTTTATATATTATATTTCAGCAATCCCAGATAGCTGAACCGTGTACCTATTTTCATCTTTGAAATGCAAACTGCGACAGTGTAATATTACTGGAAAATAATATGCTCTTGAAAATATGTTCTGCAAACATGACCTGTGATAAAGTGCATCTAGGCTGTTGCATTTTACACGAGATCCAGACGGAGAAACGTGCAACACAGGTAACTGAAAATTTGTTCCATATTTCCTACTTTTTTTTTATTATTTGATAGAAAACGTAGATAATTTCAGTGATGCGATTTCTATCTTGATAATATTTAATCAATGTTCCATAATACGCAGGTAATTAAATACAATTTAAGCGATTATTAAATCATCTCATTGTTTTAAGCAAAGCTTATGAGATACAGTTTTCAGACGAAAAAGAGTAGAACTTTGTGTCGTACTAAGGTAATGTGGGATGAGAATCGGATGAAATTACAAAATCTCCGATATAACAAAAGGAGACCAAAAAAGGTGTATATTTAACAAAAGGGAATTCGTGTGTCTCTTTATGCGTTCACAATTAGACTGACTCCTCATCCTCGCTCGCATCCACACCGTGGTCGTCCGCCTCATTTGTTTCTGACACGCTCCGCGTCTCTCTCTCTCTCTCTCTCTCTCTCTTTCACATGGTCTCTCACTCACGCTCTCTCGCTCGTATTCTCTCGCTTCCGCTCTCTCGCTCGTAGAATTCTCTAGCATTCACGCACGTACACGCATACACGCACACACGCAGTCATTCGTCTATCAAATCGTACAGTAATTATAGTTTCCACTATTGCGACATGTGTCTGTGACGTACGTTCAAAGAGGCAACTCGATAAAGTTAGCAGCTTCAGAGAAAATCGTAAGGTGGAGAGACTGAGTTTCCCTCGAAACTTAGTTTAAAGTTTTGCAAACGCAGATCCCTGCAATTCACTGTAACTTTTACAATTTTCTAAATTATATAGAACCATTTTGTAGATACACTCTCAATCGTATGGAAATTGGACAAATTCAAGGTAAATTTGATTCTTTTGATCGTTTCGACTATGAGAAAAGATCGCTTTAATGCATTTGGAAGTTTAATCATCTCGGACGAACAATTTCATCCAAATCACTGACGAGCACACAGTAGACCGAGCTCGTTAAAATAGTGCGCAGCATAGATCGTTAAAATCTTCACGCAGCCATTTCAACCGTAAGATTGTTCCTTCATCGTTGTGAACGTAGTTAACCGCAGTCTCGTGTGTAGCCAAGCAGATAACCGAGTTCGTCAGATGATTTTCAGAGAAGTTCTCCAAACGCTGACACATCATTTCTTCTGAAAATTTACGACCCGGCCTATAGCACAAGATGTAAAGTACTTTTTCTGTCAACACCCGTTACTATTCATACGTGGTCGTCGATTCAGCAAGTACAACAATTAAAAAATCAAAGCAGTTTATTTGAAACGAAATCTGATAAGTAGAGATTTGTGAAATTATATAGACTTTAAATTTTCTAGTATTTTACATATCCCAAGTATTGATTTTTTAAACAAATTTGTACCTCGATTTATATTCAATCGGTTATGCACGGTCAGAAATGGAAGAAATAGAAGAAACAATTTGAATATTGCGTACCAATGTGTTTACAAGTATTCTTTAGGAGGTCACCTTCGTTTTTATCAAAATAATGTAAATACAACAAGAATGCATATGACAATTTGTTGTGTATAAAAAACAGTACTACTTTTTCCTTCCCTCATTTTTTTCTAATATTTACTATTTACAAAAAAAATGCTGGCTAGTAATAGCCTGAACACCCTGTACATATTGGGTCGGTTGGTAATTGATTTCGGTTTGTGAATGCACAAATCAATTTACTACGGCGTTATTCATTTTATTGAATCCATTATAACATGTCCAGCCTTCTTTGTAATTTTATCCAATTGTTCAGGCTCTTTTCCACGACAGCGTGGATATGTATATTAATGTTTTCCAGCGATAATATTAAAAATTGTTGGTGAAATAGAATTTTTTTATTTCATTGTTGATCCCAATATATTGGAAACGCAATATGATTAAACAAAGAAGTGTTCAATTAAAAAGATTCATTCAAATATCAGTTTCCACCATTTGTTAAGATCTTAATACCTCGTAGTTCATATACATTTATGTGAATAAAATAAACGGAAGATCATTTGTCTCTACATCATGCGAAAATATTTAGTTAGCAATTCCATTGATCAAATTATGAGAGTATACAAAATGTTCATATCGAAAATACTGTTGTTAATATTATTTCTAAACGCATGTTTGCAAAATCTACAAATTATTGTCGATATTACGGGCGATGTGGGCTATAGTGTTTCTGAAAGTATGATTAAAATTTTCCGACATCATAAGAAACAGTATAAAAATTCAGTCTATTTAGACTTTCATATAAAAATCGTTTTTTCTCGTGGAAAAAGATAAAAGAAGTGGCATAAACAATTTGACCACTTACTATACATAGTACTGTGCCTATAAAAACGAAAATGACCGATACATACATCGTACAAATACAATTATGTTCAATTATAATAGACACCCTAAACTCTAAAAATATAATACACATCTATTTCTAAAAATACCATAAAAAATCGCACACAACGGTGAGGCAAATAAAAAGAAATTTTACAAAGTAAATATTGGAAATCTGTTTCTGTAAACACGTTACAAAACGCATACTAAAAATATAATATAAAATACGACCCGACCGGTATCTTTCTCCGCTGCAAATCAACGGATAAAACCGCTTATGGTACAGTGGTGTGTGAAAGTTACCACGTGGTTGGAGCACGAGTCGAATATTCGCGTGCACTCGTGCCGTGTTCCGACTCTCATCAAAATTAGTTTGCCATGCTCGGCCGGATCTAGTCCTGTTGCGCTTCTCCACGAGCATAGCATGATTGAATAGCCTCCTGACCGTCTTATTTTAGTGCGTTGGTGCGGCACGTTCCGGGAAAACGTGGCCGTACGATGCCCGATGGATGCCGAATGCGAAACGGGATTCACCGGAATTTAAAGCGAACCGACGCGTGTTTCGGACGTGACGCTGAATCCTCTGATCCCGTTAGGTCCATGAATTAAAGTTGCACCGCGCCAGCCTCATAGCGGAAAATTCTCATCCGTGTCTGTCCATTCAAAATAATTGAATGATGTTTGCGTCGACAAACTGATAAGAGACCGCTAAACCTAATAACATTGAGCTGGATTACAGGTTTTGCTGTACTGTAGCTTCAACAGATCGATTGTCTCTTTTATTTTTGATTTGTGTATCCTCAAGCAGCGGATAAATATAATTATAGTCAAATACAGGCTGTCCCACGTAACAGTTTTCACGAATTTTTTAAGTACTTGCGATAATCTGACAAAAAATATTTTCAACAAAAGTTGATCAGTTTTCGATTGGCTATATATTGCAATAAAAGAAAGTTCGAAAAACATTTTTTTTTATAGTATTGTCAAGGTTACCTTCGTTTTTTTAAATGGCGCTTTGTATTTTTGACTTAACAGTATTATAGACCATGTCAAGACGAATTCAACGACCTAGTATACCATGACCTTCGTCTTCAAGGTCATCCCAAGGTCATGGTATGGCTATATCGTCGACAATAATTAACGTTCTTCAATGAAAAAATTGTGAGATATACATGAAAGCAGATTCGTTCCAAAAAGTCCACAAGTTTGTTAGGAAAAATTCACAATGATCATATAATTATACTCAAAATACAGTTAATGTGTCATTCCTAACTATTTTATTAGGAAGAGGAGAAAAACGTGATCATTGTGAATTTTTCCTAACAAACTTGTGGACTTTTTGGAACGAATCTGCTTTCATGTACATCTCACAATTTTTTCATTGAAGAACGTTAATTATTGTCGACGATATAGCCATTAGCCTGGAGGTCCTTTTATTGAGCTTAAGAAGAGATTAAAAACATGATGTTTGTTCAGTTTTCTTAGAAAAACCTGTGAACTTTTTGAACCTTAATCTCCTCGCAATGGAAGGACTATGTTCTCAAATATATCTTATAATTTTTTCATAGCCAATATTATATAGCCAATATCCTGGAAGTCCTTTTTATAAGACAGCAACAGCAATTGTTTTGCTCTTTCTCTATAAATGGGAAATTTTAATATTTTTTATCGAGTATGTATACATTGCTGAAACAAACCTTATTTAATTCAAATATAATGAAGTAGCGTTTATTTTAACAAATTTGCCGATGCTATTTTTAATTAAATACGGGAATTTTTCCCTTTCAACGGAATTGAAACGGAAACGTGAAACGGTGAGAGGACATCGTGAAAAGTTTAAACGGAGTTTCGTTAACATTCTCTTGGACATTTGGCCCGCAAGGGAATATTGGAGCATGACAATCAATCGGAAGTTCAAGTTGGCTACTTGCTGTTCCAGATAGTCACTTCTGGTCAGAGTGCAGTCAGACGGAACTGAGCTTGTTATTTATTGGTACAAGCCGGATTGGCCCCACGTGTGATCAGTCTTTGGTCGGTGTTACATTTAACTGGGATAGGTGCTGTAAAATCGTACACTCGGAAAATTTGCATGCGCGAGTATTTGTGCGGGCATTTAATTATTTATGAAATTAACAGCGCTCAGCTCTGTCATACATATGGATCGGATAAATTGCTCTGCCGCGGCTAATTAACAATCAGAACATTCGGGAATTCATCATGGTAAAGCGAAGTCTTTAATGAAGAACAAGTAAAAGAGAAAAAGTGACCAGACACGAGCGAAATAGGTATTGTCCATTTTATTCGACTTTATTCTCCAACTTCTTATTTTACGATTCAATTCGATAATTAAATTGCAAATGAAATCAATTTGAATTTTTTTTTCTGAGGAATTGTGCATCGTTGTTAAATGCACTAACAGTGCAATAATCTATTTCACTCTTAGTCTAGAGAAAGAGAATAATTTTCAACGAAATTATACCAACAAGATCGATTTACAGAAACGTATGCATGTGGCTTGAACATGAATATACATCTCCAGATAGTTTCATAAATTTTAAACAACCGCTATATGATAATTAAAATTTCTAATGGATATAGGTACCCCTAAATATTTAAAGAAGTGAGCATACATTCCCATCCTCCCTTCAATTCTTTAAAATTACAAACTTTACCAAACATCTGACCACTGCACCAACATTTTCTTCAAGTTTTTCCCGACGCATTCGAGAAACTTCAAAAAATATTCACGTATGCAGTCGACGTACCGCTGTAACACATCTCTACACTATCGAGTGGGAGAAGAGGCTAGCAGGCAAACTCGCCGCCATAAAACAGACAGTTTAGGGAGCTTTCTGCAACTTGTGCGCGGAGGGAATTGCAAATTTACTACCACACACGGTGCGCAGCGGCTCATTTTCTTCAAAAGTAAAAGAAACCTTATCATAGTAAAATTATCCGACAGAATTTGATGTCAGAATTTTGCACTCAGAAAAATTCTAGATACTGCCCGTCTCATCGTTGATCTTTTCCACTCGTCGAATCTATTTCGTTAATTTGTCAGGAAGTTACTTATTCTCATCCTTTTTCTACAACTGTCTCCTGTTTTTTCCCCCGGTCTAAATAACAAAAGGCTCCCCGTCTGACATACCATTTACTTGTACTACTTGCTCACGCCTTATTTCGGACGTCTGGCTTGTAACTGTAAATACTAATGTAAATCCCCATTTGTTTTACTGAATGTTATTAATAGACTGCAGATTTTTTACATTTATGACAAAAATGGGTGGCTGTGATTTGAAATAGCAAAATGATTGGAAGAATTGAAGGGTATCAATAAATTATTTTCTAACTCAATTTTTTAATTAAAATAATAGAAAAAGTTCTTTGCTTGACTCGACTAAATTAACTTGAATACGTTCCTGGTTATTTACCTAGGATTAAATAATTAATAAATATAATTATAGAAGAATTATCCTCATTCTCATCACCGAGTGGCATGACCCGAGAAATTTCTTTGCCGCTCGCGTTCCGCGTCGAGTTTGCCAGGAAAGTTCGACGGTCGATGCATACTTCGAAAATAATTCCGGAGGAGAGCCTAGCCGGGCCGAAATGGTTCGATCCCTTTTCCAGGTTCGTTTGCTGGCACAAACCCTGAGGATCCGTGTATTGACAGACGGAGCACGAGACGTGGCTGTACTGCGGCGGCGGCTGCTTTTATTTCCGCGGGCCATCATCGCAAATCAGAAAGTTGAGCCGCCTCTGCTGGCTGGCCGTAATGCCGGCCCGTGTTTAGATGGCCCGAAGCCGCTTTTCGGTTTTCCGTTCAGGAAACATGCAGGAACTTCTTCGTGTTCTACCACGCCGTTCCCGGGAACTCTTTTTCCGGCACAACCTTTCGTTCTTAGTTCCGCTGTCGGAGTTTTCGCAAGAAGCCGCAAGCAACGCGGAACTTTTCAATAGTATCTCCTTTGCGTGGCATTCTTCCATGGTGTTTGGTCGCTCTTCCCGCCGTGAATTCGAGATGCGTGGGTCACGCGAGTCCCCCCGGCCCCCGCGCTGAATATTAAGCACCCCGGATGCCTGTCTCGAGGAAAAGAAACTTCCATCCATGTTTGTACGAGAAAACTCTGACGGTTGCCCTCGGCCGATTTATCACCGACCTGTTCTACTTATTTGAGTCTACTTCGCTAATTTATTTTCAGCTTAATCATTCCCGTCTTGGTTCTACAACTGTTTCATTTTCTTCTCCTGACTGTACTTAATAAGATCCTGACCTTCTGACTTAATATAGACTTGTACTACTTATTCTGACATGAAATCGAGCTGCGGTCTACATTTACATTCAAATTGATTTTACCGAGTTTCATGGGATTTAAAATGAAGAAGAAATTTCTTGGACTGAGAATGAATGAGGCTGTTTCCGTCGACCGATTTATCCTCGAGCTGATCTTACTGCACAAGGCTACTTTGTTCATTTTTCTTGGATTTAATTATTCTTGTACTGTTCGGAAAACATTTACCGGTTCTTATCCTTGGTTTAATTAACACTAGATTTACGGGGCCCGTCAAAATGACGGATTCAATAATTTTTAATTTACGATTAGTAAGAGTGTAAGAAGGCATTCGTGAGGAATTATTAAATAGATTTATTTGTTTGTGTAAAACAAAATAAAAATCGCTGAAGATCTAAGTAAATACAATTTTATTATTTTTATAAAGCAATGTAAAATAATGAATTTTAGTTCTCCGTAAACCTAGTGTTAACAACGTTCTGACCGTCTCAGGAACCATTGACTTGTACTACTTGCACAAAACTAGACAGTTGGCATGTAACTGAGTACTGGTGCTTTACGTAAATTCCTAATTGTTGTACTGGATTTTATAAAGATTAAAATAAGGGAAAATGTATTCGACTGAGAAACATGGTGAAAAATCCAAATATTGTTGTTTGCCTCGACTAAATTATTGCTGTGCTGTTCTACTTGCTCGAGCTTACTCCGTTCATTTTTCTTAACTTTCACTATTCTCATGATGTTGCCACAACTTTTTTCTGTTCTTTTCCGTGGTTCAATTAGCAAGAAGCTTCCCTTTTTCTCATTTTATGACGAACGTATGGCTCATAGCTGCACTTCGTCAGCTAAGTCCCATTTCATGTATTGAATTTCATCAAGATCCAAATACGAGAAATATTTTTTGAATAGTCTTAAATGACTCCTGGTAGGAACAATAAAATAAATTATTAATTTTTATTCAAACACACGTTTACTTGAACTTTATAAATTTCCATATGGACAAAAGACAAAAGAAACATTGTTAGTCAGACGTAGTGAAATTGGATTTTTTGAAATTGGAAATACTGGAATGATATTGAAATTGTTAGTCAGGGATATTGAAAAATTGCAATGTTATTCCCTATGGACAGTGTTGCCGATTTCAAACAATCCCATTTCATTAATTTTACTCTTCACTTGTTCATCACATCGACTTTTCCTATCGACGAAATGAAGTTGGCAAAACGAGGGGCGGACGTTGGTTAAGTATGTCAATGCACTTGTTTCGGAGGGAAGAAACTTCGTTCGACGTTTCTCACGGGGAAACCGTATTTGTTTCGCTCGACCGATTTATCGTTGACCTATTCTACTTGCTCGGGTTTACATCATCGACTTCTATTTGTCTCGACTATAGCTGTTCTCACCTCGTTCCTTTGACTTCTCACACCGGTATTGTGTCGCTCGGACGAATTGACAATGTTCTGACCTGCTCGACTGATGTACAATTGTTCTGTTCTACTCGCGTGATCGAGTCGCGCACCCTATTCCCAACTTCCGACTTATAACGATTCTTATTCTACTTGCCTGGTTGGTCATGGATTGGATTCTACCGGTCTGACGCTAGGAAAATTCGATTTCATTTATCCGATCATCCAGGTGTTCGATGCTTCCCCAAAGGAAGGGTTCTTAACGGATATATACGTCACTGGGCCTCGTAGTTCTTCATTTTCACTTCCAGGTGAACTATAAGACGTGTAAAAGAATGATTACAGTGTTCTATAATGTCGAATTCTGCTAATTCTGCAGAAATTGCTATGTACAGTGAAGCTTTATATAACTTCGATTGCCTGACCCATGGCGGACATATTCTACTTAACCATTTTCTTGTTCCGTTAATATTAAACGTGCCACGACCGCTAGAAAGATTGTTTTCACATTTTTTATTTCAGAATTATTCACTTTACAAAAATGATTACATTCGAAATTGTTAATTGAATTTATTCATTATAGCACCTATTGTTATATAAATTGTGAAAAATGTAAATAAGTTCAGTCGTGTAATTTTTATAAAACAGGGTAGTCCAGTTGCATTTTGTGCTCGGTACGGATAGTGTTAAGGAATATGTTAACCTATACTCCACATTCTGGTATATTAAGAGACTGAATAAAGACTACAAATTGTTTTTGTAAATCAATTTATCAAAAGTGTCAGTCGTACATCTTAATTTTATTTTCACTTGTTGTAAAATTTCAAACATCGAGTCTTAATGTCTAATTAAATGTTTTCATAGGAATGCCTATAGTTTTTTGTTTAATAGACAATTTAACAGTTAGGCGACTTTTAAGATGTTTAACTTTATATTTTCATGTGAAATGAAGATGTATATAGCATTATTCAGATAGGGGGATTCGAAATAGTTGAACGCAATTGTATCATTGATTTCAGAATGCATTAGGGGATGAATCATTTATATCCCCATCGCGTTATGGTTACGTAGCAATGTCCAACAGGATACAGAGAAAGTTCTGAAACGATCGTGATATTATCGGGATTCCATACTCTAAAGTGAGAAATCATGGTCAGTCGGCGATAGGGTATTATGTGGACCGAGCTGTTGGAATAATTGCATCGCATACAGAAGTTTGATGCACAGTAAGTGCAGTTGCGTAGATTATAACTGAGCCCCGGAAATTTACTTTATCACGTCACATGCGATCCTATTTGCTTTATATTTTCCCTTGCATCGAAATGCTCCCCCAATAAAATAATTGCGATAAAAATGCAATAAAAAATAATCTAATTTAAAACACCGACGTATTTCAGATACAATTCCAATATTTGACTCTCAATCCACTCGACCATTAATATAAAATCAAATATGATTGTGAAACATACGAAATAAATGTCGTGACTGTACATCTTTCTGCAAACACCAATCGTTATTTTAACAATATTAGAATAAGGAACATATTACAGTATTTTATCGATAACTGTCCACAACACAGGACCAGCCAGGGACAGTTATCAGCCAGGTATACTATTCTTTAAATTTTGCCGAACGTAGAATAGGACAGCGAAAATAATAAAAAATGAAGAGGTTTTGTCATTGAATTAGTAGTGACCCCTCACGGGGGACACCCGGCGGAAGTGGGGATTGATTTGGGACAATTATCGGCCACATATTTGGGACAGTTATCGATAAAATACTGTACTTCCATTAATTAAACAAATCCTTGCAGTGAAAATAAAATAAAAATCGTATGAATATTAATGTACAGTTTCTCTTGTATTTTAGAAATTTTCGTGCAAAACAATAAAGATTTGCAGCCTATTAATGAGCCAAATATTCTATGCTCTTCATATACAAAGGTAATCAATTCTCATCGAGAAGAAAGTCATGCTTTTAATTGGGTGCTAATAATTTAGTTGTTCTAATAATTGCGAATGTGTGTTCAGAAGGCAAATTAACCCTTAGCACTCGAATGGCGACTCTGAGGCGCCGCTACAAATTGTTACAGCATTATTCAGAATATTGTTTACATGATTAAATCTGTTTATATGTAATAAATTACTAGACATTTAAATATTGTATGAGTTACTATATCAGTTTCGTACGCATATAATGAAAAAATTATGTACAGTAAATCCTCTATAAACGCATAAAAGCTGTAGCAAATAAACGCAGAAATATATCCCCTCCACTTTAGTAATCCGATCTCTGCTGGGGTATGTGTAGTTCTTGGTCCAGTTGAACATATGTCGAATCGAGAGCTGGAGCTTGAACAACGGTATCGTTCGAATTCCACCGCAGAACCGCCTACTTCACTAATTGCATCGATCGCATCTATTGTATTACAACCGCTGGCCAATGTTTTCAACATTGTCAACTGGATGCCTCGGATTTCGACTCGACAGAGTTACTATATCTCTCCGGCGTGGTTCGCAGTCGCGGGGAAAATTTACGGCCGGACTCTCGGCTCGGCTCCGGCTTGGCTCTAAGCGGCTTTCATGTTCGCGCGGGCACTTGAGAGTTTTCTCCAGAGTTGGATCTCTAACAAAGTGCTCGGCAAGTGAGCCGGAAGTATCGATGAATGTCGGCGGACGTCGGCCGAAGAAACATGCCAGGAAATGGTCAAAATCTTGGTACCTTCGGCTCAGGAAATATTGGAAGTTCGATTTTATGGGGTTCAGAGAACTGCGGCAGTTCTCGATCATTTGCCACAGGTATAATGGGAATGTTGCCGAACATTTGGATGCGGTGGAGGATGCAGAGAAAGAGTTGAATTGGCTGTCGCTGACTGGAAATGGTAACAGGTTTCACATACAGTGGCCCACAAAAGTGTTCGTTCGCCCTTTAAAGAATAAATTTCTTAAAATTTAACCAAACCATTTGACTTTTTTGTGCAATTAGAAGCATTGATTCAATGAATCACGTGCAAAAAAAATTTTGAAGAAATTGCAATTAGTAGGAATTACGTGAAGACATAAAAATGGCACTTTTTAAAACTTCTTTATTTCAGCTCATAATGAAAATTCAAAATATGCCTTTTGTAAATCTATGTTCGTTATGCATATGCTAAAAATTTCATCGAAATCGATTGACACAGAAAAAACTACGCGCACCGAAAGATGTAAGAAACTATGGATTTTAAGCAGAAACTGACCAAAAGTCGTGAAAAACTGCGATTATCACCACTTTTAATTACTTGTAGCTCATATGTTTGTTAACAGATTTCGATGAAATCTTTCGATGAAATACAGTAATGGATAAAGTATTGCACACTTATGTTTTTTTACGAAAGATAATCATCTGCTACAAATGTAATTGAAATGTTTAAAAAAACGTGTATGTTGTGGAGGATGCAGGGGCGAAATTAATTATTTGCGGCTCACTTAAAATAAAAATAAGTTTGATACAAATTTATACCGTATTGTAAAATGTGATAGATATATTAATCTACAATCATAAAAATTTATCAAGTAGAGCACGTTATAACGATGCCCATTTCGATGAAATACAGTGAAAGGCAAATTAATGCACATTTCTGTTATTTCTTAAAAGATAATCATCTGCCATGAACACAATAGCAATATTTCAAAAAGGGAGCATGAAGTGGAAGGTGCATAAATCGATAAATTGATTATAGTTGACTTCAAATGAAAATAGTTTCGAAATTAATGCATGGAATGCAATAATTCGAGCCTCATCTTCCAATAGAATTCTCGTATTTCTATGATCTTTACAAAAATGTCAGAAATTCTATAACCAGCTGCCATGAAAAACTATAAATTGCAGACAAGGGTATGTGAACTAAAAGACGTTATTTTGGAAAATATTTGGTGCACAAATTAATTTGTAGCCCTCCCATCGTGCATAGATTATCTGTAAACAGTTACAATACATTCTACTCACCATCGAACTAATTTCCATGAATTATGCATTTAATCCATTCTACAAGTAATTAATAAATCTCCAATCTAAATAGCATCAACTTAAATCTGATTTGATATGAAAATATTTTCGAAACAAATGTACGAGATTCAAATCTCATTTTTAACATAGAATTTTCAATTTCCATCACACGTGAATAAATACTCGAAGCTCTAACAATCGTGAAAGGCGAAAAGTTATGCTGACACTTTTAGCTTAACAACACTTTTCGATGAAACAGGGTGTCATGAACGCAGGTACTTTTATAGAAAAAGTTCTGTATTGGACTTGAAGTCACAGCTTTTAATTAATATTCTCGGCATCAATAGTCTGTCAGCTCGCTATATCAATATTGAAATTCGCCCGTTCGTGGTTTTCTCTCCATCCTACGTTCTTTGTCTTGTCAGACCGCGAAACGTCAGCGTTCAGGAAAGTTCTTTGAGCATTCGACGTCACGATTATCGACTGGGGAATATTTGTCGAGATCCAAGAGAATTGGCCGCCGAGAGAACATGAGGAACGTGTCCCCAGATAATCGACAATCGGGTTACAAGACCTCAGACCGGAAATCTTCCCTCTCCGATTCCCGACCGCATAATACAGACGCGTGCAAAGTGTCTTACGGGGTAAGACTCTTATGATTTACGAGTGACTTTTCAAATATCCCGCGGCTTTCTCGCGAGAAACCCGTTTAAACCGTGAAGGGATTTTCCAGGGAGATGCTTGAACTTTCTCTGGAAAAATTAGAATAATTTCCCTGTGCTTTGGGACAGCTCAGAAGAAAATATTTGCACAGAACATTTCACCACTAACACTGAGAGTATTTATTTAACAATTTACACAGAAAATACGTGAATTTTAAATTAGTTAAATAATTAGATTAATATAAAATTTTCTCTAAATTTTACTTAAATTATTTTCAACTATAGAAATGATATTTGTGCTTCTAATTTTTATTTTTTTAGGTTTACAACGTAGACAACTACAGCAACGCGAGCAAACAGCAATTTATGTTTTTCACGGTTTTATTATACTCCAGTTTCGGGTGCCAACATTGTTTGTAATATTTCGAAAATTGTTGTTGTACACACGCAAACACCAAAACGCAAAAGAAGAGACTACCAGCGACGATTTTCTAATTGCATTGGAGCTTCACGAACTTCCTGATGACGAGATTTAATTAACGAACTTGTGGCGTGCGCTAGTGTTTCGATCTGGTTTTACTAACTGGCTGTATTTTATTTGCATGGATATTTTGATGAAATCAACTTGAAGGATTTAGAAAAGTTTGGCTCGATTTACGCTGGAGTTTTACGTAATTTTTTTAACGCGATTATGTGGCTCGTCGACCAAATTATTTTGCATAACTATGCCGAGTAAAGTATACTGTGGTCACGTACTTGGTAAGTGAGGATATTACATAGTAGTCTATTTTTGTAATTAAGCTTGTGTACAGAGTTCGAGCCAGTGAAAATGGTCCCTCTCTTGAACGGAGGTATTAAACTGTAAATTGTTTTTTAACGGAACTATGTGCTAAAACAACCAAGTTCACAAGCCGATTATTTTTCGGTATTTTTTAATAAGTAAGTGAAACGTGATTTTTTAATTAATAAAATTTGCTGTAGCCGACGATATTTCAATATTGTCTTCCAGTAGAAGAATCTTCTATTTTCCAGACAGGTTGAGAAACATTGAAATTAAAACTTTTGACGATTTAAAATACTTTGGGCAGTGTGTCCGACTAATGGCTCATATTACTACTTCATCTAGTGTCTCGTAATTTCATGATCTGCGAAATTAATTTTCTGTAGGACACGTTACTTCATGTTATCACACAACATTATTTTATTTCATTTTCTGATTCATAATCCGATTATTTTTCGGTATTTTTTAATAAGTAAGTGAAACGTGATTTTTTGATTAATAAAATTTGATGTAGCCGACGACATTTCAATATTGTCTTCCAGTAGAAGAATCTTCTATTGGCCAGACAGGTTGAGAAACACTGAAATTAAAACTTTTGACGATTTAAAATACTTTGGGCAGTGTGTCCGACTAATGGCTCATATTACTACTTAATCTAGTGTCTCGTAATTTCATGATCTGCGAAATTAATTTTCTGTAGGACACTCGTTACTTCATGTTAGCACACAACATTATTTTATTTCATTTTCTGATTCATAATCCGATTATTTTTCGGTATTTTTTAATAAGTAAGTGAAACGTGATTTTTTGATTAATAAAATTTGATGTAGCCGACGACATTTCAATATTGTCTTCCAGTAGAAGAATCTTCTATTGGCCAGACAGGTTGAGAAACACTGAAATTAAAACTTTTGACGATTTAAAATACTTTGGGCATTGTGTCCGACTAATGGCTCATATTACTACTTAATCTAGTGTCTCGTAATTTCATGATCTGCGAAATTAATTTTCTGTAGGACACGTTACTTCATGTTATCACACAACATTATTTTATTTCATTTTCTGATTCATAATCCGATTATTTTTCGGTATTTTTTAATAAGTAAGTGAAACGTGATTTTTTAATTAATAAAATTTGCTGTAGCCGAAGACATTTCAATATTGTCTTCCAGTAGAAGAATCTTCTATTGGCCAGACAGGTTGAGAAACATTGAAATTAAAACTTTTGACGATTTAAAATACTTTGGGCAGTGTGTCCGACTAATGGCTCATATTACTACTTAATCTAGTGTCTCGTAATTTCATGATCTGCGAAATTAATTTTCTGTAGGACACGTTACTTCATGTTATCGCACAACATTTTTTTATTTCATTTTCTGATTCGCTTTATTACGGAGCATATTGCGTCTGACGATTGTTCTCACGTCGGTTGAAATCGTTCTCCGTAGAGAGAGGTAACATGTGCGAACTCCAATTTTGGGGTTCTTATTTCTACATTTGTTGAAATTGTGTTCTGTTAAGAGATTATAGCTACCGTGCCATTGGTTGTCTTGTAGACACGTACAACGTGGTTAGATTAAGTGAAACTTTTTAAGGATTCCAGACGTTACGAAGTCCGATAGTATTCTTAGGAATTAGTTGGAAAATCTTTAGAAAACCTGGCAGAACTATCATAATACTTTAGTGTGGATCAAAATTCCGGAGAAGCTTTTAAGAATTCAGGTCAACAACAGTCCCGGGCTAATCCCCGTGGAATTAATTCCAAAATCTTTAGAAAGTCTTGGAAGAATATTGTAATACTTCCTCTGAGCACGAGTTTGCATTCGTGAATAATAGTAACAGTAGTATTCTTCTGAATTCTAATTATAGATCTTGTTTCAACAGTAACCACAGATAATAAAGAGTGATAGGGCCTGTCATTTTGTTTGGAAAGATTTTACAGATTTGAGTTTCTGTACAATTTTATTTCTAATGTTATTATATATGTACAAGCGTCATGAGTAGAACAAATTTAATTCTAATGAGTTCCTCTAAATTAAAAAATAAAGGGGCTTGTCATTTTGTTTGGGAACATTTAACAGATCTGAGTTTCTGTACAATTGTACTTCGACTGTCATTTTAAATGTACAAGTGTCATGAGTAAAAGAAATTTAATTCTAAAGAATTCCTCTAAATTAAAATATAATGGGCCTGTCATTCTGTTTGGAGACATTTAAACGATTTGAGTTTCTGTACAATTGTACTTCTAATGCCATTGTAAATGTACAAGTGTCATGAGTAGAACAAATTTAATTCTAATGAGTTCCTCTAAATTAAAAAATAAAGGGGCCTGTCATTTTGTTTGGGTGCATTTAACAGATCTGAGTTTCTGTACAATTGTACCATTATAAATGTATAAATGTCATGAGTAGAAGAAATTTAATTCTAAAATGTCAGTAGCAATTGTAATTGTAATAATAATCATTCTGAAACTGTTAACTACTTTATCAACTATCTCAAAAATATTTGATGTTTTATAATACAGTTACCCTTATTGGAATGCATTGCTTCAAATATTTCTTGTACAATATTAATATTGTTTTACAGTTTTCCACTTAAGAAATGATTTATCATTTCTACATAGTATCTCAGAATTTCCATGCAATGAGTTGGTAACAATGAATGATTTGTAACATTGTCTTCCATTCCGAGAGAACGGAAGGAATTCAAATGCCTGTTAATAATTGATCTAACCTCCTTCTAGAGCAAGAATCAGCTAATTCAATAAGCTGGCCTCTGGCCACTTAATTGTGAGAAATGCTCTTGCTGGCAAAGCAAGAGGAGAAATATAGCACCCATAAATACAAATTACAATCCGCGCGTTCCATTTTTACTTCAGTTAATGAATGCGGATTAATGTAAACAGCCGACGTGTGTTTATTAAACTGGCAGTTGTGAGATACTACGGTGAAAGCTTGAATAGGATATTATCATATCCCAGATAATGCTTTTTTGTAAACTTCATTTGCAATTCTGCATATTCAGAATTATATTTCTTAAATTATATTGCTCCGAATGCAACACGACTTTAAATTTCCTGTCGACAATTTTAAATAACTGAAAATACGATGGAGAAACTATTAAAAACTCATCAATTCAGTATTTCCAACAGTGTGCGTGACTAATGCTGTATATTACTACTTAATCTACTGTTTAGTAATATTAAGATCTGCGAATAGAATTTTATATGGGAAACACTACCTTATTTTAATGTGAAATTTCGTTAATTCATTTTCTCACTAGTTTTAACACATTCTGTATTGCGTCTGACAATTGCTCGACAATACTACTTGCACGTCAGAATTCCCTCTCCGCCTGTAGAACTTGTTCTCTGTAAAGTGGAGAATCATGTTCACATCGCAGTTACAGGGTTCCTGTTTCTATATTTGTTGAAATTAGTGTTAACATTAATTCCATTTCGAATCGATTTGAATTATTATTATATTTAATTTTGTCCAACAATTGAAAATTACCTCCTTGTACTCTCCTCCCTGTACAATCTAATCCACCCTCAAGAAAATAAGTTTTCCACAGATCTTCCTCGTGTTGGACACCGCTAGACGTCACCAGATATGCAATTTCCCTAGGACCCAGCACGGTAGAAAGGAAAAGACTTTTCTCAATCTCTAATCGGTCGCATCTATACGGTCTCCTGCTAGACGGACGAAAAAGATAGGGGCCGGTTTTTACATATTCAAACGAATCGGGACAAAGAATTCTAAGCAAAAAGGGAGGAATCTTATTACCCAGTCTTTCCTTGGGAGTCAGGCCTTGAGTGCTAACGTCCTTGGACTTTCTTTCTTTCTATCTCTCTCTCTGTTCTTCAAAGAAACGAAAACTACGGGATCCTTAAAATCTTCTCCGATGACAACCTCCCATTTTCCGGCTTCTCTCGACGTCTCGTTTCCTTTGTGTATCTCGCGGTCTATCCCATATAATCTTTCTACCTGTCCATCCATCTTTCTCTGTTTCGTTTCTCTTCTTTCTTTCACGTTTGGCCGTCTCTTTTCCCAGCTCGCATTATAGTCGGATGAGAAACAGCTCTCGACCAGGGCACTTGCTACCGGAAACACGCGCGGACTGTAATCACGTTTAGTGCCCGGAAGTAATTTTCGCAGTCCCGAAGCCCGCACAAGCGAACGGATCTGAAGCTTAGTAGCGAATTACCGACCAGTCAGCGGTTTTATTTTATGGTTTTAAATGGCCCGTTTCTCGGCCGCGGAGTCTTCCGCTGCTCAAAAGCTCCAACAGCCCTTCGGTTTTGCGGCTTCACGGTCTCCAGACAGGTTCCTCGGGAACTACAGAATTTTATACGTCGGCCACAGTGTCAGTCCCTCGAGAATTATTGCTGGTTTTTGCGACGCTCCGGTTAAATATTTTATTTCAGCAAGGCTCTACTCGCAGCTCGGCTTTCGCGAAAACTTGTGGAGCTGGATCTGTCTTCGACAGACGAGGTTTAAAGCGTGTGCTGAATTTTTGATCATTTTATTCTCTGGCGACAGGGACCCTTGAGATATATTACGGACTTCATTTCGATGGTTAGCTTAAATATTTTATTTTAAGCGGGTTTGGGTTGACTAAAAATTGACCGGTTTACCGGTCGTATACACGAGTTTTAGTTTATACGAGGTTAATAAATTTCATTTAGTTTTACTCATTGGTTGGAGAGTTAGTCTCTTGAGGAACATTCCAGATTTTTTCCGGTAGTTAACTTCAATACTTTTTGGGTCAGCAGATTAATTTTTTAAAGTACAAAATTTAAAATAAAATAATGAATACATTTATAAAAATGTAAATATATAAAATATACATAAAGTATCTCTCTACATGTATGAATAAATCGGAGAATGTATGATGGGTATCCATATAATTGTGTATAAAATAATGATTATGCACTTTATATACAGGGTGGTTCATGCAATTATTTCAGACCATAACTTCGTTATTAATGCGCTTACGAAAAAATATCAAAAGAGAAAGAGCGCTACATTCGTAGGCCCTTAGATTCTTTCAGGTGCAATTAAGAATTTCATCATTTCTTTAAATAGAAATGCATATATCTTGTTTGCACTGATCGATTTCTCTGTTCATTCTACGTAAAAAATGATTAAGGTGCTATGGCAAAAAAGTTATTAGTTCTCGAGATATTTTCCTAACCTGTCTTTATTGATGAAGATGCTGAAACGCTTCTCCATTACATTGTAAACATTAGATTGAGCATCTTCTTCAATAAAGACAGGTTTTGAAAATACCTCGAGAACTAACAATTTTTTCGCCATAGTACCCTCATCATTTTTTACGTAGAATGTACAGAAGATTCGATTAGTGCAACAAGAAATATGCATTTCTATTTAAAGAAATGATGCAATTGTTAATTGTACATGCACAGTTGCACCTAAAAAAAATCTAAGGGCCTACAAATGTAGCACATCTCGAACTATTTATCGTTTCTCTTTTGGTATTTTTTCGTAAATGCAATAATAACGGAATTATGGTCAGAAACGATTGCGTGGACCACCCTATATAGTATTTATAAGATACAATACATACAAATAAACACATAATAGAGAAATATTCATACATAAAGCATCAAATCAGTATGAAGTATTAAAGAAGAAGAAAATATTATTTATATGAAACGTATACAGGGTGTCTCGAGTGGGGAGTCAAAAGGTACTAATAGTTTTCTAATGCGTGGGCGTTTTCAAGGTTATTTCAAGGTCATTTTGTCTTTACTTAGCATAAACCCATATTTTTTATTTCGGATTCATATTCTACGTAAACAAGTGCAATACTTTATTATATATTTCTTAAGATATTTAGCTGATTTTTCATGTTTACATGAAGGATAATTTTGTCTTTCTATTAAAATGACAACGTTACTTTCTTCTGAAAGATTTTTTATTTCATTTAAGAACATCACAATAAATGCTCGAAATTTTTACCCTCAACATCTAGACACTTAGTAATTCGTTTAATCAAAGACTCATGAACACATAATAAAGTTCTTACAAACTTAAAAAAAATGTTCCAAATAAAAGTTGTGCGTTTTTTTACGTAGAATATGATTCCGAAGTAAAAAATGTGGGTTTATTATAAAAAAGACAAAATGACCTTGAAATAACCTTGAGAACGTCTACGAATTAGAAAACTAGTAGTACCATTTGACTCCCCACTCGAAACACTAAAGGACATGTGTCAGTTTGTTGTTTTTAAATCATATATCTTCGAGATTATTTACAATCTCAACTTAAATGGGACACCCTGTATAGATGTTTACACGTTTAGGTCGTTCCTCCACGCATCAATAAATGGCTTGCTATTCTCAAAACAATGAGAAACACACTGAACCAGCATTCCTCAGTTAAATGAAGTTAATAAGTAGTTTAATCCTCCGGAAAACATACGGATCCGATTTCCCCGAGGACCGAGCGTAAACATAATGGCAAGCGAGGATATAAACGAACAAAATTTTAGCAGAGTGTACGTTTAAAATTTCCCTCGGAGAATTTATCACGAATTACACGGCAGTCTCGCCGCGTTTGCAAAGATCCGCTTACAAAGGTTTGCCAAAGAGAAACGCTGGGATCCTCGAACGGGAACGATAAATATTGCCCTCTCGTCGAGCGTAAGATAGTTTTCGGAAGTCTGATTCCGCATTGTCTTTCGACTTGGCCTCACGAAACAAAAGACAGCGCGTGTTGTCGCTTCGCTCGTGCGGTAATTATGCGCGTTAATTCGTCAAGATTTATTTTTATTTGCAACAGTCGTGAACCCTCCATTATACCAAGCTCTGCTGAAGCGGTGTAAAGAACTTCAGAAGAAAGTAAATCAGATCCCCTGTTTATTTATCTTAGAAGAAGGTCTGGCTACCGGCTACTCGAACTACTTACTGGTCCGCTTCTGATCCGTTATCAACGGATTTCCATATTTTATAACTTTTCCGAGCTGGTCTTTTATTATTGCGCTTGGCGGTTGAGAGATAGTGCTCTTCGTGATATTATATTTCAATAATGTAGGTTCTCGAGGGAGTGAATATTATTGCAGAATTCGTTGAAAAGCAGTAGAATATTACTCGTTATATTCGCAGATGAAGTGAGCGCTTTTAATGCGTGTGCATACTTTCAGTTATTGTAGAATAACAGCGAGCCATTTGTTACGGTGAAAGTTAGTTTTGTTTTACATATCCTGAACGTTGGAGAAATGTTTTTGCAAATTGCATGCTGTTCATAATTAAGAGAACAACGGTCGTATGATTTTTAGGTACTCGTCTCAGTATTTATTCATTTATTCCTGTTTCAGACTCAGGTATAGTTAGGGTATGTATAAATTAATTGTTCTTTTCATAGAATGATTTTTATTCTCTGTCCATTATAATTTCATACATTCCAGAACAAAAAGAAAACAAATAAACACAGTTTTATCATTTTTATAATACATTCCAAGTATTCTAGTATTGAAAAAAATCGGTTTCCATAAGTTTTACATACAATTGTTACAACACATAATTAATTTCATATTCAAAAGTAAGTTAAAAGTCACCAGTAGCAATAGGAACGTTCAATGTAATTCACTACGTCCATTCAGTATGATTAATCGGTAGAATCCGAGTTACAAACGTTTTATAAAAACATTTAAATAATTATTCATACATGTAACACATTATTCCAATGTCATATCCTACAGGACGGTCAGACATTAACTCCTACAAACAGTATAATCAAATGTAATCGTTTAAGAGTATATAATCTATGTCGAGTAGAATAGTCCAACAATGGCCAGCCATAGTAAAACAGTCGTGTGTTTTGATGCTCATGTGTTAAATGAATATTCACATTCGCTTCTGCAGATAATGAATGAAATTAAAAAGATCTTGAATCAAGTAACGTCTGTAGATTTTTATGCTAAACAAAAATTGTCTGAATTCGTTACAATTTTTTAACATTTATATTACCAGACTGGCTACTATATTGGCCAGGGACAAACTGGGGAATTTTGTGTAACATGTTGGTTGCAAATATAGTGGCGTGTCAAAAGTATTCGGACACCCATTAAAAACGATGAACCCTTTCAAAATTGGTTCAACCGTCCTGAGTGTATTTTTTAAGATGTTAGAACGATTCATTTGCTAGGTAATTTGTAAGAAAAAATTAACCGAAAATTACCATTGGTCAAAATTGCGAAAAAAAACTAATGGACATGATTTTTAACTGTTTTATCTGCGACTACAATAACAATTTAAAATATGCTTTCTGCAGATCGAAGTATGCTATGTGCAAGAACAAAGTTTTATCGATATCGGTTGACGCATGAAAAAGCTACAGATAATGAAGGACGTAAGAATCGTTGAATTTTGGTCTCACAATTGATCCGAATCACAGTTTCTCATAATTTTTGCTAATTTAAATTACTTATAGCTCACTGCAACCTCATTCGATACATTTCTGACTATTTTTAAACTCCCGGTACATTTTCAATTTAAATTTGATCTACTCACTTTTGTCACGAACGCATAAAATCCGCAATAAAGTAGCAACCAACACGAGGACCGGAAAGCATGAATTCCGCGGGCTCGCTGCGTTGCAACAAAAGCGCCACATTTTTTTGCACGAATGCACGATCTATCGGTACCCCAGAAGCGTTATTCCAATCTGCTGATAAATCCGGCGTGCATTCCTTATAAACCTGCCGGGCTGGAGCGAGCATGTAGCGGCATTGTTCCGCGCTTGGTAAATGAAACAAAAGCGACGAGACGCGGAGAGCCAGGAAAGCAAGAAAAAAAGAGATACTCTACGCTGGAAAACAAACGAAGGAACGGGGGAAAAGGGGCGGTAAGATGTATGCGGAGGACGTCTCGCTGCGACAGTTTCCCAGGGAATTCGCGTGCATCAGCTGCTACGTCGCGTCGCGGCCGTAATGGATGCGTCTGACGCATCTCGTCGAGAGACGCGTATATTTCCCGCGCGCAGAAAAAGACAAAGGCGCGAAGAAAAGACGTATGCACCGCGAATCTTCCTCTCTTGAAACGCATCAATGGCATCGGGGATTGTGTCATCGACATCCGGGGATAACGACTGCGCCGAATGCAGTTTTCACGGATATCGCAAAACTTTACGAGCTACGCGACTATGCTGGAAAAATTGCCTGCCAAATTTTCAGCCACGCGACCGGAATTTCTTATCATACCCTCCCACGCTAGAGTTTTCGCCGCCGAATTAAAAATCATATATAATAATAAATTTTATAAATTTTTCTTCTATTGCATATTGGCTCTAGTAATATATTTTATACATTTTGTATTCTACACATTGGCTCTAATAATACATTGCCAACATTTTTCTATTGCATATTGGATCTAGTGATATGTTTTATACATTTTTATTTTACACAATGGCTTTAGTAATATATTTTATACATTTTTGTTCGACACATTGGCTCTAATAATACATTGTCAACATTATTCTATTACGTATTGGCTCTAGTAATATATTTTATACATTTTTATTCTACACATTGACTCTAATAATACATTGCCAACATTTTTCTACAAATTTTTCTCTTAAACATTGGTTCTAACCATTTATCCACACACTGTAAATCGACATTGAACCAAAGCCTAATTAATGCGAGTTTAGATTAGTTCTCTCACCCAATATATTCCTGAAGGAATTTATAACGGCAGTGGGTCGCGATCTCTAAGGGAAATAATGTTTGAACAAACTGAAATATCAGAATTCTAAAGCCGAGGAACGCAATAAAACTCTGCGTGGGAGGCGTAATGGCCTCCTCGGGCGGAATGTTAATTGCAACAAAACTTTGCAATATCCTTTATGGGCATTTAAGCACGTATCCGTAACAATTCACCGTGCTGGCGCATTGATGCAAGCCCAGGGGACTGCAGTGCATAGGAATGCATGAGTAGTTATGCATTCTTGTATCAAGGCTTTATGAGGTTTACGAGTCAACAGGGTTCACACGTGCTCGCTGGGCATTCATGGCGAGCATAGTTTCTTGGCCTGCGGGGGAGGCGCACAGCTTCATCGGGTTCCTTGTTTATAGTGGAAATTCTGTGATGCAGATACGCGCGCAACCAACAGGAACGAATACGTGAGCAAGTACAAAACGCTGGTTTCGCGAAAATACAAGGTGTCTGCAAAATCGTGGTACAACCGGCAAGGGGATGATTCCTTCAATAAAATCTTGTCGAAAATAAGGAATACTGTTTTTGAAGTGAAATTTTTTTAGGCTCGGTAGGAGCAAAACCGATATGGCGATGAAACGATGAAACAATGAAACAATGATTTGATGAAACGATTTAGTAAAACTTCGACGCGGTAGACGTAAAACCTTGACCCGGTAGGAGTAAACCCGATTTGGCGATGAAACGATGAAAATATGAAACGATTTAGTAAATCCTCGACGCTGTAGGCGTAAAACCGATCTGGCGATGAAACGATGAAGTGATGAAACGAAATTCTCTACCCAGCGCATACGCTCAAAACCCTCCAACGAATATCCAATATGACGGCACCCTCACCTGTCAAAACGCTTAAAATTGCTCATATTTACGCGTGTATAACTTTTGAAGTGAAACTTCTTTAGTCCCGGTAGGCGTAAAACCGATGAAACGATGAAATAATGAAACGATGAAACGATGAAACGATGAAACGATGATACGATGATACGATTAAACGATTAAAAGATTAAACGCTTAAACACTTAAACAATTAAACGATGAAACGATGAAACGATGAAACGATGAAACGATGATACGATTAAACGATTAAAAGATTAAACGCTTAAACGATTAAACGATGAAACGATGACACGATGAAACGATGAAACGATGAAACGATGGAACGATGCAACGATGCAACGATGAAACGATGAAACAAAATTGTATTCTATTATCATATACGATTGAGAGTTCGGCATTCCTTAATAAAGATTATGACATAATACCGATGATACTAAGTGGAGATTTCAACGTGAACTTTGCACCGGAACAATCAAAATTATTAATAGAATTTTTTAGAAGTAAATTAAGATTGAAAGTGGTAAATAATCCTAATGAAGCGACAACAAGATCAGGAACAACTCTCGATGCAGTATTTGCAAGACACTTAGATAAAATTGAATCAAGAATATTTATATCATTTTTTAGCTATCACAAGCCAATTGTTTCAATAATAGAATCATAGAAAATTAAATGTCATAAAGTGTGAATAAATATTTGAAAAAAAAATTAAAGAAAGAAATTTCACATCAGCCATGTGGTCTAACCACACACCAATTTTTTTTTCATACCGGGCATTCATTTTTGAGATAATCGCGTTTGAAAATTCTGCGAATATGCGTACCATTAAATAGAAATCGGCTGTCGCGTCTGATCATGACCAACCAATTCTACTCTGTGCATGTACTAATGCACACGAACCTGACGAATCTTTAAATTCGATTTTCTCGAAAACAAAGCTTCACATGAAAATTTTTTTTCTGATATTTTCGACTTATTTTTTCATGTAGAATCACACCCTTTTCGTTTGTACCACTAGTTCCCGAACATCCTGTACATATAACGCGATTTTCGCGTGGCTGGATATAGTAAAAAATAATCGTATCTTTTCTCACTCGCGTGCATCCTTTCAACATTTCAAAAAAATAATTGCTCGCTGAATTTTAGTTTCGTTATTTCCGGGCGAATGGTTTCCAGTTTCTCTATCTGTAACGTGGCTGTCATAAATGTTTAACCATTGTTCCATACTTATTAAATTTACATTTTTTTTAAATTCTTATGTATACTGTTATGGATGCAGTGGCCATATGTAGGTCTAGAAAAATAATTCCTTCATGTGGGTTAATGTAATCGTTTAAAAGTTAAAACCAACGAATATTATCACTATATTGTGAATTTTTATGCAAAATAAGAATTCTCTATGGGATTTGCGACGAAAATAATAAAGATCACAATTTTTAACTTTTTCGTCTGTGTCTGTAATAAAAATTGATAAGACGCATTTTATAGGTCTGAGTAAATTATATACATGTAGAAAGTGTCATTAATAATTAGTTTTCATTAATAACTACAAACATCAAATTTTAAAAAAGTTAGTTGATTCTTTAAGGTTTACGAATACTTTTTACTCCCACTGCATGTATAATAATTACCTCACATTGAATGTAGTAAAAGTTAAAACCAACGAATATTATTACTATATTGTAATTTTTATGGAAAGTAAGAATTCTCCACGTCAATTGAAAAACGCAGAAGCTACATTTATTTCTTCTTTTAATAATTTCAAACAGTAAGGAATAATGCAACAATGCCTTTAAATTCTTTAAATGTGTTTTTACTATTGTGCATTTGATCTTTTCGTTATTGTATCATAAATTTGTAAAATCCACAGTGAAATTACCATGACATTATGTTTCTAAGAGTACAAAGCAAAATTGATTTTGATTAATCAGTTTCATAAGTGTTACCATTCTAATGTGATAGTATCGATTGCGGATGACATATTGTGTTTAATTCATCGGGAAGTGTTTAATTTATTGCAGTTGGCTAGAAATCTAATTTAGACCTTGTATTAATAAAAGTGGTATTACTGCGAGTGATTAAAATTTACAGATTTTATCTAACATTGCAGAACATTTTTCAAAGACTAATATTAAAAGAAATACCTCAGAACAGAATTCTAAGACGAATCATAAACGGAATACACAGACAATTGTCTGAAAAAATGTGTATCCTCATTTTATTCGCAAAGTGTATGATCAAATGTGTGAATCACTGTAGATTAACAATAGAAATTTGTTAATGTTGTAATTACTATTATAATTTATTCTGATCACCTAGAAACCCAGACCTTGCATAAATGGAAGTGCGATTGATCGAATTGATTAAAATTCGGAGATTCGATGCAACGTCGCTAAACACAGTAAATGCAAATTCTCGATTGGCCAGGCGTCGAAAGCTTGTTCTGTTGATCAAACAGTGTCTCCCCGATGGAATCTCAAGTTCCCTCAAATTAGTGGCGTTTTGCGATAATTGAAATTCCCGAGCGTGACAAATTCAGTTCCAGTTCAAGGATAACTACGTTAATTCTTCTCATGACCCGTTTCTCGAAATATCAACTGATTGTGTTGCACGTAGAACGTAATTCGTTTGCCACTCCGTTGCCCGAACGAATTTATCATCCATTTGCATGACTGTTCGGGGTAAATTGCTGTGGGATCTTGCGGTTGCTGCGATATTCTTGCGTTAACTATACATAAATCCTCCATTAACACTAACCGTACCAAGCGAAGATATGACTGGCATACGTTGTCTCAGAAAAATTACAAGACTGGATTTACTTAGATTTCACGCAATTCTTATAACAACACGTGCTCCAGCGAAGAAATTTACTTAATAGTTTCTAATGGAAGCGTCTTCATAATTTCAACAATCATTAAATTTGTCTATTGTCGCTGTCTAATAAATAATATAATATAAATATAAATAATAAGGAAATAATGGACAAAGAATGCCTGGTATTGTTGTTGGAGACGCCGATTGGCATTTGTTTAGAGACGGCAGAAAATTAACATCAAGTAAATTATACAGAATTTAGTACATAATAACTTAAAAATATTCCATTATTAATAATAAAATAATTAATAATAAGTACGCCCAAATTCGAGAAAACTGTTTCGAAAAAACCTTATATAACTTTTATGCGTTTGGAATTAAACAAAATTTGATTATTAATTTGAATTCAGCACCTCAAAATCTATAAAACTGTACCATTTTTATTAATTTAATCTTAGAAGTAGCTTCAGAAATTATTTTTGTCCGCGTTTTTCGCGTTTCAACCCACTGCTCGTCGGCGTTTTAATTAAACGCTTTTGACCGGGTGCGTCTTTTCGCATATAATTAATAGAACTATTTGATTAATCATTCATAATCGTGCAGGTTGCGTCCCACACGAAGGATAGCGTCCGAATAGGATATCCAATGACGGTGACAGGTTTCACTGGACTTTTTCCAGATCGTTTGCTATAACCCGCTCGGTTAGAATCATCAAGACAGCTGCTGCGTGTGTCACATGAACGTCGCACGCGAAAGTGGTTGGCAGCGCGTCGCGTCGGATCGAATCTGGATTTCCATATGCGATTCCAGCTGTTTAGGAGTGTTGGCTTTGTCTATACAACCTGACGCCACGATCCTGCTTCTGATTATTCATGCCCCCTGGTGTAATGAACATATCTGATATTACGCCTTAGACGTTATTCCCTGCATTAATTAATCAAGGAATGCGCAGCGTGATATGCAAGCATGCGGCAGTTACGTTTGAGCTTCACTTCGATTTTTGACACTAGGTTTACGGAGCACTAAAATTGAGTATTTTACATTGCTTTATAAAAATAATAAAATTGTATTTACATAGATCTTTAGCGATTTTTATTGTAATATCTACACAAAATAATAAATAATAATTCCTCACGAATGCCTCCTTACACTCTTATATACGTGTAGCGGAATTGACCGAGGGTCACGTATTTCGTTAGCGAAGGAATAGGCGGGAAACGCACAGCGCTGTGCGGGAAGGTGAAAAAACTGTAGCGACACGACAAACACTGCTTCTTACGAGAACAAAGTGGACTGTATTTGACTTGAGGATGAAAATGTAGGACAAGAATAAACAAGATATGAATAATAAATGAATACGGTGAAACGAGATCGATTTGAATATAAAGAGTGACGTCGCGTACGAGAGAGAGAAATCAGCGCGTAGTTGAGAAAGGACAACGAGAGAAGCGACAACTGATTTCCGCGAATAATCAGCACGAAGAGACGAAATTTCGGGGAATCGAGAGATTCCGCACAACAGATTTATGGGGATTGGTTCTCGAGGATTACCCGATGATGGGGTGCCCGCTGATTGGGTCACCGTCATCGCGTGATCCTGTCGAGGAACGACGCGGCAACGCGAGTCGCGTAACGGCTTCGCAGGAGATCGCGATCGGTGGGTGACGTCACGACGGGGCGAAGAGGGCGCGTCGCGTTAACAGCCCGTTTGAATTCGCGCGATCGCGAACAAAACAACAACAAACAACAACAACAAAATATAATACATCTTTATTAGACTCTGTTCAGAATCTGAGTTAATAATAAATTTTATATCATTAACCTTTCCTTTTCTACTGGAGATATTAATTGGAATGAATACCTTCGAACGAATTTAAAATCATTGAAATTATTGTAACTAGATTGTGGATTTTCAGGCAAATCAGTATCAGTCAATCGAGCCAATCAAGAAATCCATTCATGCGATCAGTATATACATAATTATTCGATCATGCATTGTCAAGTGAAGCTACATCAATCTTGAGATGCAAAATGCAAGTACACTTCGGAAATTATTTTCGAAAGAGGTATTGCATGTTCACGTTTCAAACTTTATGGATTTGTTAGTGAGCATTTGAAGAATACGCAGTATTTTTTTTAAGTCAAAATATTCATTTCATCCGAAGTTATTGCAATTCCACGTTAGCACTACAAAGAGCTTTTAGCAGCCAATATTGGCTATAATATTGGCGCAAATTAACACAATGGTGAAATGAATAGTGCAATTCAACGTGATTGTTTAAGAGAGAAATGTTTAGTCTTTAAGAATTAATTTATTCGATATCCTACTACGTTTTCAAGATCCAATCTCCATCAAATGAAACTTTTATATAAAATTCTACGCGTACCTTCAATATTTTTATTTAGCTCTTATTTTTCTCTTTGTTGAGGAATACGTAAAGGTTAATCTGATCTCTCTCCCTCTCTCTCTCTTTCTCTCTCTCTCTCTCTCTCTCTCTCTCTCTCTCTCTCTCTCTCTCTCTCTCTCTCTCTCTCTCTCAGGTGAGAGAGCAAATCCTTGGGTATAGAGGTGGATAAGGTATATCTCTAATTAAGGAAGATTAAAGGTGAAACCTTACTAACGGCGCACTGCCAGGATAAATTACATCCTCGTTTTTTAATCAATTTTATTCATTACTTTTAAGACTCGCTCAAAACTTTTAATCTTCAGAAATTTTTCATCAACGTGATTTATTCAATCAAGTCTAATTCAACGTGAAATATTCATCTTCATATAAACTTAAAAATTGTATATAGCTAATTGAATAAATAATTGCATCACTTTTGTGTAATAAACCAAGTGATTCGAACCGGCACAAAATCGTAATAATTAAACAGAATTACATTTCTCATATCATACAATTAAACAGTTGAACTCTGTATGCATTTTATTGTTCTTTGTCTCTTCTTACTATAATAATAGTAATAGTGTATACATTGATTGATAGATTTCAGGTAATCGGAAAAAATGTGTTTTTTCGATTCACAAATGTTCATGTTTAAATGAGCAGCTTATATAAAATGGTGCACCCATTAAAGTGAACAATTTTTATTTATAATAAGTCTTATCGACAACTATAATTCTAAGTACAACAATTTTCATTTGCATTCCTAAAATTGTGTCAAAACTATAAATGTGTAAAGTGGGTTCAACTCATTAACTCAACTTTTTCGCCAAAAGTTGACGTTTTCAGAGACATCGTTGTTTTATTACGAACTCGCGTTGAGGCCGGATTAGTCTACGATCGTCTATTTAACGAACAATTAGGACTATATTTTTAAAATAAAATAACTTTGATTACAAGAGTTTTAACTACACTGATTGGATACTGTCGACAAAGTTTCCCGGACTGTGTTTGATGAAGAAGTGAAGTTGATGATGGATGGCGTAAAAAATGTAAACTCGGTGTGGGCGTGAGTTTTACTGTGGAGCAAGCAGATTCGTTGACTGCCATTTTCCGTAAATTGGTAAGGGGCACGGTCGTTTTAGATAATTGGTCAAAAAATGGAATGGGAAGAGTAAATGACCGCTCCCAAACCGGGAGTCACTCGCAGGTACGCGTGTAACCTCGAGTGACGCACGCGGGGAATCCACGTGTCCCAAAGCAGTACCGTAGCAGGCAATAAACCAGAAAAGCGCCTTGACTCGAACAAAGAAAGCGGAAAGAAAGGATGGCTCGACTTCTGGTTACCAAATGGGTCAATAAAATGCTAAATGTTTTGAAGAAGAGTAACGGCTTTTGGGGAATACTGCTACTACGGGTAATTCGGTGCTATTAGTATCTGTTATTTTGGAATACGTGCAGGGCAGATAGTCGTTCACAAATGCGGATATTCGTACTGAAGTAAAGTAATATATCTTCGTAAAGATATCCTTTTCTGAGAAACGGAACAACCATGTTTCAGGTTGGACAGCAGACGACTAAAACGATTCAGTATAAGCTCCGGCGCCGGAGTAACCAATGCTAACCAGTAATTTCTCAATCAGTCGACTGAACACAGCGCGGAATATTTCCGTCGCGCCATAGAAGTGTTAGGGGACGTGTTCCCAAAAATATAAGAAGAGGAACAAGGTGAAAAATGGCGAGCAAGAGACAGAGATGTCAGGTGAAGAGGGACACCGTGGTAGATAGCACAAAAGAGAAGCGCGAGTGGCAGGATGAAGTGAAAGACGCGATGGAAGGACGCTAAGAACAGTGGAAGAGCCGAGCAACATTCAAGTGCCAAATCCAGTTCGCTGCTTTCTCTGGGCTCAAGATTGATGGAATAGCAGATTGCCGGTATTCAGAGGACCTTACTCCATGCTCCTTCTTCATCCTGAACCCACGTCAACAACTTCTGTTGCCTCCTTTTTTGCTCTTGCTGAGTGCGAACAGAGGGAAGTTGCAAGATCCTTTCCTTGAATAAATTATTGAACTACGTTCCGCGGGCTTACCGGTGGGAATCTTTTCGAATTCTTGTTTTATTTCATTGCTTCTACGGCCGATTCCACCGCCACTGCCCTCGGATTCTTCTTTCTGTTCGTTTTAGTTCGCCCGAAGACTCGTTTCAATTTTCTCGTTTACACAAATCCCATAAATAACGGAGAAATCGAAATTCTTGATACGATTAACGAATTTAATGTTGTAAGCCATTTGAAAAATATCTGCGACGTTTTAGGTTGTAAATCATTATTACTGTTAAATTATATAACCTTTAACAATAGTATGAAGAATTATTAATGTCACGTTTAATAACATTTGATCAATTTATACAACGATAAAACACGAAAGAAGTTATCTTAATTCTTTCAAGTGTTAATTTAAAATATATTAAGGGGCGTTAATTAATTTAATTAAATATTAATATGTGCACGCACACTTTATTTTTAAATTAAAATTATTCTAAGTAAAACGGAATCATAGTTGGTGGAGATCAACAGAATCACTACAGAATGTCTTAAAAATACGAACAAAAAATTCGCTTTATGGATGCAGTGATAATATTTTAATTAAACAAGGAATTATTATATCTCTTCTTTCTACTTTAGAAAATTCGCTCCTGAAACGGTTAAACAGTACAATTAACACTTGACAGTATTTACGGTGGGTGTACAAATTATATATACAGTTTTAAAGATCGAATAACTTTTTTAAAATTAAATCAAACGACTTTACAATTATTTTGAGGTGTCAGACGCATAAGTTTGCTAGGTAGCGATTAAATAATTTTTTTCTAAAAATTGCTATTGGTCGGACTTGCGACGAAAATAGTAAAGATTACAATTTTTAACTTCTTTATCTGTGCCTGTAATAAAAATTTATAAGACGCATTTTATAGGTCTGAGTAAATTATAAACATGTAGAAAGTTTCATTAATAATTAGTTTTCATTAATAACTACAAACATCAAATTTTAAAAAAGTTATTTGATTTTTTAAGGTGCACGAATACTTTTTACACCCACTGTATATATATAATAATTATTTCACATTGAATACAGTAAATCGAAAAGTAAATGTAATTGTTTCACAATAAATTTGTACAGTGATTCAACGGATTATGAAAGACTATACCCAATTAATAAGAAAATACCCAGTTAACTAACTTGAGACTGTGTTACAGGTATCACTAATATTTTCTATAACTTTTATGTTAAATTTCCTCTGAAATTTATACAGACAGTACGCAAAGTATTATACAAATATTGTATTGTAAAATGTACTACACGTTCTCACCAATTTATATTTTGCAATCTGGTAATCCAAAGTGCAATGCAATTATTTCTTCAATGAAGTATTACCTGTTGTGTGTCACAGAATACGTTCATTTGGAATTGCAGCGTTATAAAGTGTGTTATTATTAAGCAAACGTATGCACGCCAACACTGCACGTGAACTAATTAACAGAAACCAATTTCACCAGTTAACATGAAATAGTATAAATCGATCAAGAATTATTTAGTAGCATCCGGTTACTGAAAGTCTCATTCCCTAAAAATCTCGCAAAAGTACGATAATGACTGGAAATTAATATTGGACCAGTAAAACCGGATGAGAGGTCCGATTAATTTCCGAGCCCACCTGAAATGAATAGTTATTGCTACGATATCGCTTCTGGACCGAAATCGGGGGTCTCATTAACTGCAAATGCATTCTGAACATCCAAAGTCGGCGGAATGCCAAATAACTGATAAAGGTGATGGTTCTGAATCTCTTTGAGCTGATTCGGGTGGATATATTTCGCAATGCTCATTGCTGCTTCGATAACTGAATTTGCATCAAGTTTGAGACGTGCAGTTGTTATGCATGGGAAATGAGACATCGAAACGTGGATTAAGAACATATAAAAATACAATTAAATATTGCAAACTATTTTACAAAATCTTCCTTATTCTTTCCACATATGAAATATGAACTTCCACTGTTCGTTAAAAACTACTTCTTTTCATTAAGTTGATATTCAATTGTTGATTGTCATGTTCTGTTTTTTCAAGTAATTCTGTTATGAAACCACGTGCGGCGGTTACTTCTTATGCTCGTCAACAGAGGGACATTACGACAACACCTTTCCCGCTACTACCTTAATCTTCCTCTGTTTGTATATATACCGTCCTAAACTGTCCTTACGACATCCCGCGTCTAAGGCACGGGTCCGCTAGATAGCCTTACTGATGAGTCCTGTAGCGGGCCTAGGACGAAACGCTTCCTTCTCCTTTTTCCTCCTCTCACACACTTTCCAGCCGCCATACAAGGAAGAACTCTGTTCTACGAATGCGTAAGCTTTGATCACGATAGCATCAGAACTTTTAATCGTCGAGCTCATTTGCATGCAAGCTATTGCAAAGCAATGTAAATGGCTTTTTGTGCTCTATCATAATGGAAAGTATTAGGATAGTGATACTAACGACACAGAGAATGTGTGGCGTAGCTGAGAGAATACTTAATGCAACAATTGTCCATTCATGAGAAGTATGTAAATGACATGCCTCCGTTTTTCGTTGATAATCTCCAACCACAATCATTCACACTTAAAGTACATCAGGTACCTCGAAATTATTTTTCCAAAATTTCACAATTTATTCTAACAATTCCAAATTTAAATAACATTATTTTAAAGTAAAAAATTTTCGTTCCTGCTATGTAATTGCATTTGTAAATTGCAACAACGTGCGTTTATTGTCAAAACTGATTTCCCATACGCCAGATTTCTTTTTGATCCAAAGAATATTAATTAAATACTCTAATTTACGAGCATCAGTTATCTTGATACGAAACATGACTAAACGCACGTCTCATTAACACTAGGTTTACGGAGCACTAAAATTGATTATTTTACATTGCTTTATAAAAATAATAAAATTGTATTTACTTAGATCTTCAGCGATTTTTATTGTAATATGTACACAAAAAATAAATATATTTAATAATTCCTCACGAATGCCTCCTTACACTCTTGATAATCGTAAATTAAAAATTTTTGAATCCGTCAGTTTGACGGGATGCGTAAATCTAGTGTTAATATCTATTATATTATCAGACCGCGAAACAAGAACAGTGGATATTATAATTTTCAACGGTGTTTCGGGTAATTCCTGATCGAAGGTGTTATCGTGGCCAATGATTCGCAAGTGGCCGGCTTGTATAGGAATTAACGATTTTACGATCTTGCGCCGGACTAGCCGCAGAACATTACCCGGGGCGTCGATAATGGACTCGCTTCGGACGACCTTGAACCACTTCTTCCCTACGTAGAGATCTCGCAATTTCATGGCGCAAGGTAATTACATGCAATTCGGCGCTACGATTCTCCGATAAAAGAACATTGCTGTGTGACAAACAGGGTGGAAGGAGAGAAGGTTAAGGGTCGATTCACGGCACATCACAGAAGCCACGATTTCGGGTCGCGAGACGTAGTTCTGTTCCACTGTGACTCCTTGCATGTCTGACTATTATCCACTCTTTCTACTTACAATGAATTTTTGTGATTTGTACTGAATGTGTATTAATTCATGATTACTAATTTATATGATGAAAAACGTTCTTCGGTTTGAATATATGCAGCACTTGGTATGTCCGACTATTATCCGCTCTTTCTACTTACAATAAATTTTTATGATTTGTACTGAATGTGTATTAATTCATGATTACTAATTTGTATGATGAAAAACGTTCTTCAGTTTGAATGTATGCAGCACTTGGTATGTCTGACTATTATCCAATCTTTCTACTTGCAATGAATTTGTATTATTTGTCCTGAATGTGTATCAATTCATGATTACTAATTTGTATGATGAGAAACGTTCTTCAGTTTGAATGTATGCAGCACTTGGCATGTCTGACTGTTATCCACTCTTTCTACTTACAATGAATTTTTGTGATTTGTACTGAATGTGTATTAATTCATGATTACTAATTTATATGATGAAAAACGTTCTTCGGTTTGAATATATGCAGCACTTGGTATGTCCGACTGTTATCCACTCTTTCTACTTACAATAAATTTTTATGATTTGTACTGAATGTGTATTAATTCATGATTACTAATTTGTATGATGAAAAACGTTCTTCAGTTTGAATGTATGCAGCACTTGGTATCTCTGACTATTATCCAATCTTTCTACTTGCAATGAATTTGTATTATTTGTCCTGAATGTGTATCAATTCATGATTACTAATTTGTATGATGAAAAACGTTCTTCAGTTTGAATGTATGCAGCACTTGGCATGTCTGACTGGTATCCACTCTTTCTACTTACAATGAATTTTTGTGATTTGTACTGAATGTGTATTAATTCATGATTACTAATTTATATGATGAAAAACGTTCTTCGGTTTGAATATATGCAGCACTTGGTATGTCCGACTATTATCCGCTCTTTCTACTTACAATAAATTTTTATGATTTGTACTGAATGTGTATCAATTCATGATTACTAATTTGTATGATGAAAAACGTTCTTCAGTTTGAATGTATGCAGCACTTGGCATGTCTGACTGTTATCCACTCTTTCTACTTACAATAAATTTTTGTGATTTGTACTGAATGTGTATTAATTCATGATTACTAATTTGTATGATGAAAAACGTTCTTCAGTTTGAATGTATGCAGCACTTGGTATGTCTGACTATTATCCACTCTTTCTAGTTGCAATTAATTTGTATGATTTAAACTGAATGTGTATGAAATCGTGATTACTCGTTTGTATGTTGACAAATGTACTTCAGTTTGAATGTATGTAGTACTTGGTATGTCTGACTACTATCCACTGCTTCTACTTGCAATGAATTTGGATGATTCGTACTCAATGTGTATTAATTTATGATTATTAATTTTTATGTCGTGATTTAAAAAATAATTACTTCCTTTTTAATGTCAGTGATTAGAATTACTGTCAGTACAGTTACTAGTGAATTGACATAGGAGACAGGTGATAACAAATAGATATTGAACACCGTTTAAATGATATATAGACTATCATAAAATACACTCTACATTTTCCAACATGTTCATTCATTTCAATATATAATGATTATTATGAATGTAAAGTATGTATGTATACACAGACCTTTTTTGTATATTTGTATTTTGATGATAACTCTTCGAATTGTGAACTGAGCTTAATGGTTGAACGG
This sequence comes from Sphecodes monilicornis, assembly GCA_913789915.3. Taxonomy (NCBI): domain Eukaryota; kingdom Metazoa; phylum Arthropoda; class Insecta; order Hymenoptera; family Halictidae; genus Sphecodes; species Sphecodes monilicornis. The sequence goes on along the minus strand of OU565297.1, from coordinate 9,348,242 downwards.
AAGTGCCCCTGGAGAACTTGTGAGCAGGCGAGGAAGGGACATTGAAAAGTGCTAGCGGAGCGGAAACTAATTAAACCACCCACTTATTAATGCACGAACGAGACGACATCCTGGCGCGTCGAAAAATCGTGACATTGAAGAAATTCTTACAGAAATTTAACTATACTCTAAAATGGACAAATAGTACACGACAAGAATTTATTCTGTCTTAAGAAGGTTCATATAAATGTTAAGAATGTTTCTAATGAAAATTAGGTGAAGTCACCTGTTCCTGGCCATACAAGTTATGGAATTATTTACATCCGATCCGAAGGAGGCGATATTTGTCACTGGTCAGACAAGGCAGTTGAAATATATATTTTTATTATACGAAGGAGATAATACCTGTTACTTATCAGACAGAGAGATCGAAATACGTTTTCTGATAAAACACAGAAGCTAATACCTAGGCAGACAAATCAATTCTACTGAAACGAACGATCCACATAATTACCTATAAAGTTTTACTATAAGTCCACATATTTTTCAATTTTCGTATAAAGCAGCACGTTAAAACATCTTTCATGAAACGAAGGGAAATGTACCTATCACTGATCAGACAAAGACGCAGTTATACTTTTTTCTTGATCAGACAAAGTAGATAATGCCTGTCTCTAACCAGACAAAGTGGATAGCCATACACTTTCTTAAACTAACAAAGGAGATAATTCCTGTTCCTATTTCGAGAACGAGTTGGACATAGTTTCCTGATAAAGTAAAAGTGATAATACGTGTCCCTGATAAAATTTGTCCTTGTCTTGTTTACCAAAAAAGTTTTTTTCTGATTGTACGAGTCGGGTGGACAACGTAGCGATATTCGGGAAGGAAGACAAAATTTTATTCGAACCGGATTTCTACGAGAATATCTCTGTCCCCAGTGAATTTCTCGTAGCCGGTGGACAGGAAAGCTCGGTGTGATCCGAGGGAAAAAGTTTTCACGACTCTTACACGTGGTACAGGCGACGAGCACTGGAATTAGTAGATTCGTTCGGTCCTGAAATTGTTCGCAGACACACCGGAGGACAGCCACTCGTATTTTATAAAACCTTGGAAAACTCGGCTGTCTTTTCCGCGATCGTTTACTTTTCGAAACTGATGTGGTCCCTTCTCGTTAGAAACATACCGGATCTGCTTAAGCATGCTCGAGCGAATTCTCCGTGATACAGTGTGCATGAAAGTTGGATTTTCAGTTTTAAAAAACATGGGAAATCGGAGTCGAGTGTTTGACTATAAATATGGAGACATCGTTGCGTCGTCTGCGGGTCGACATGTCTGCGTCCTGTACACAACTCGAAAAGAGGATCTTGTGGTCGAGCAGTTGTAGGAATGGTCCACCTCTGTAGCAAAATGCAGAAAAATCTCAACATTGCTTTCATATAATTCAAGTCATTTTCATAAGCTATAATACATTGTGTATCTTCCTGTGTAGCACACGAAAGTCTTGAAAATTCGAAAGATTACGAATTGTTGTAAAATTTTGAACAAAATTAGTTTATCTTTACTTCAGTAAAGTTTCTAACTGAGAAAATTTTTTTTCAGCTCTTTGCACAATTCTGCAGCACCATTAAAGGTCTTACAGATTTAAATCTGTCTATTAATTTTTTTTTTATTATAGCACCTTGAATCACATTTAATTCGCAGAAACATCCGTGAAGTTAAACGAGTTAATTTAAATGTTGTATGAATTTATATTGGCACTGACAAATCTAGAACAATTTTAATCTAAATTTCATCTCTTCGTTAATACTTTGAATAAATGAAAAATAAAATGTAGCAATAGTAAATCTTATATTTTATAATATATTCAGAGTTCTGTGAATGCCCAAAAATCAGCAGTGTAATTAGAAATGTCATTAATTCGTTAAGAAAAATAAAAAACAAATTTGATTCGTCGATTAAAGGTGTAAGGAAACTGAAATTCTTTTAATAGACACAAAATAGAACGTAGCAGCATTATGAATGTTTTGTGCACCCTAAATATGTAAAGTTCACTAGGTTAATTATACCGTCACGAACTCGTTTAGAAAGAAAGAACAATCAGATCTAAGATGATATCAGATGCGTTTGTAAAAAGGTCTGGGTTGAGGTCTGGCAGAGTCGACTGAAAAGGAAATCGTCATTAATCACTATACTGCGGATCCTTATGAATTTACGGCTTATGAAAATTTAAAGAAAAATGCTGCAATGCAAATTTCGATAGAACCTACAACGATATTTATTTATTTAGATTCTATGAAGGCTACTACCACTGAAATTAAGATTGTATTAGGTCGTTGCATATGAAATGTCTAATTGTTAACAGTAACGTTAAGCAATCATAATCTTCTGAGAAATAAACTTATGGATCAACGTAAGCATCATTCTAATTTTTGGCCAAACATCACATGAGGCTGTCGTTAGAATGTTATTTTTTCACTCATATAAAATAAATACTCGACAATCACATTGATTAAAATTGAAATATAATAGACTGATAATAAACATAAACTTATAATAAACAATAAAATACATAATAAACTTTCTTTAATAGTAAAATTGTACATCTAAATAAAAATTGAAGATAAGACCTTAAGATCAGCTTTGTACCTTAAAATTATGTATAATAACGCCATAGATTGTAATAATATTTCTTGATGAAAACGCTACATAACGTTTGCATTTTAGCATCGAACATTTCATATGCAACAACTTAATCGTTGATCCGACTTTCTTAAAATTGGTTTAGAAAGATTGAAAATATCATAAACATCCATAGTCTATCAATTGCATAGAAATCGTTAGATCAGGAGAAACAAAAGTCTCGGCGAGGTCAGCATTATTAATCTGATGAAAATATTTCGGTAAAGATTTCTAGTTTCATCCTTTCATAAATCATTGGTCAATGTTTGCTGTCTGTTCGTTCGGGCTCATTATCGTCAGTGTCGGCTGTGCAAGATATATGTGCCGAAGGAAAATGGTTTCATCGATAGAACGAGATTTCATTTTCGATGGAAAAGGTCTCGACCGTGACTATGTCAACCTATCTTTCGTTTAACATGGAAGATAATACGAATGTACGATGCCGAGGCGAGACAAGGTGACGGCTCTGAAGACTATAAAATATATCTTGCTGTGTTCGGTGATCGAAAAGTCTTTCGGGAACGAGCAAATCCATTTTCGGAATCCATGAATGCAAACATTAATTCACAGTATTGAAACATTATTGTTCCTCTTAACCAATTATACGTTTATATACTACTTATTTCATAGTTCACATTTTTTTCAATTTATTAGTTCATATATTGCATAATTTTGTAGGTGATTGAATTATTAATACAGAACTAATAAGAATTTGTTGTTTATTCAACGTAACAGTTTTCACGATTTTTTAAGTACTTGCGATAATCTGACAAAAAATATTTTCAACAAAAGTTGATCACTTCACGATTGGCTACATATTGCATAAAAAAGTTCGAAAAACATTTTCTTTATACTATTATCAAGGTCACCTTCATTTTTTTAAATGGCACTTTGTATTTTTGACTTAACAGTATTATAGCCCGTGTCAAGACGAATTCAACGACCTAGTATACCATGACCTTGGGATGACCTTGAAGGCGAAGAAATGAAAATTTCAGCAAAATATGACAATCTGCTTGAATGGGTGATAATAACTTGTGTTTATTATTAAGACTCGAAATTACATTCAATTCAGAAACATTGACTAAATGAACGCAAACGATTTCGTAAAAATGTCACATCATATGTTCGAATTGAAATCCGTTTTGTTGTAGGTACAATTCCGTTCTTCGTAGTAAATTTGCATTGGTTGCTCTTACGATACTGTCGTAGCGAAGTTCTTGTCACTTTTTTCCGAAATCGTTTACGTTCATTTAGCGTTCACTAGCTTCAATCTTCGTCATATTAAATACATGGGCTGAACTGTACTTTAGAGGTCCAAAAATTGTCAAGTATTCCGTATGCTATGCTACACATTTTGACGAGAAAATGATAGACATGTAAGTTCTAGTACACGGAAGTCAAGTTTTGGTTACCGGAGTTGACCGGTTGAAACATGAGCAATTCCAAGCGTTTTTGACAGGTTAGAGCGTCACCATATTGGATATTCGCTGGGTGGTAGAGGTAGGACTGTTGACTGTTAGCCGATCTTACGTGTACCACCCAGCAAACATATCAATATGGCGGCGCTTCAACCCGTCAAAAACTCTTAAAAGTGCTCAACTTCACACGCGCATAACTTCCGAACCAGTGAATTCCTGGCAATAAGACTTTCATTTTCGGTGTTTTCTCGTCGAAATCTATAGGACCACAAAAGAAAAGTTTTAAAAAAATTGGTCCTCCAAAGTACAGATTAACCAATACATGTAGGATCTTAGGAAAAATGAGGAATTCCGCGCCGGGAATCGAACCCGGGACCCTCGCGGTTGTAGCTGATCAACTCTTACACATACCCACGGAACCCTCCTACTTTTCCTAATCTCCATACAGTATTTGGTCTGGGGGGTCCTAATCCCACATACATGTATTGTTACCAAGTGTTGTGATTATGGCCGTGATAAGATATCACGAGTCATGAAACCAGGTCGCATACCTCCAAAAGATTGTACGAGCACACGTCATATCGCGATCACTACAATTTTCGCCACGTTGGTGATGCCTCAACAGTTCTAGTATTTCGGTTCTTCGAGAGATTCCATTTATTCAGCATGTTAACCAACTACATCAAACATGTCTGGCTATTGTCAGGCAAATGAACAATGAACTTCCTATTGTCTACACAAGTAGAGTAAAGTAGGGCTCTCGGTACACATACAAGTGGAAATGGAAACTGCACTCGTCAGGATAATAGAATGGGCACCGTATAATCAGTCAAACTCAACATAACTAGTACTTGACCGGATAAATAAGATCGAATCCCTTCCCTCATTAGTCAAGTACAATAGAACTACAGCTTTGCCGGGATCAATGGAATATATTTGCGCGTTGGCGGCTAATTGGCATCCATACTCTACCGTCTAAACGGGCAAACGTGGGTTTCATTGTTGAAGGGAAGAAGAAACGCTTCGGACCTAATTAACACTAAACCTACCACAGCCGGTCAAATGACCGGTTTAAGATTTTTTATTTTCAAATTATTGTAGTTATAAAGACGACTTCATGGGAATTGGTTCAATCAATTTCCTTACTAAAACATATGTTATAATCAAAATCACACAAAGTCTAAGTAACTGCAATCTTGTTATTTTTATAAAACAATACATACTAGCCAATTTCAATGCTCGGTAGGCTTAGTGTTAAACGGGTTGCAAAAAGAAAATAAAGTGGCATCTACAGCCACTTTTATATCCAATGATTGATCACTCATGAATTGCAATATTTTATCCTTCGTGCAATTTGAACCTCTTAAATAAGCTATTAGTTCAATAAATATTATACTATTTGTTATAATTAGGCTGCAGGTATTATGCATTCATAGCAAAAATGATAGATCAAATGCAATGCAGTAAACACATTTAAAAGATTTGAAAATACTTTACCAATGCTCTATGCTCACTACAATGTTTAAGAAAGGAAATCAATGTCTACGTGGCTTCTGTATATTGCAATTAATGTTGACAATTTTTAACTAATTTTTACGTATCTGAAATAATTTGAATTAATACCCGTACATTTACTGTTTCTCCCATACGAGATCTAGTAATTTTGAAATGAAAATTTGTAGATTAAAAATTCGCTCATCCTGTTAAATAAGCTCAACTCTAAAAACATTGCATGCGTTTCAGCTTCCTGATAAAATCCAACAATTCCTGCGCGACAAGCTGATACACGAAATTACTGTGAAATTAATTTCAGCGTATAAAATCCAGTAGAGCAGATAAAACTGGAACTCCGGTTGCTTCTCCATTAATTAAAATCCGAAGAACGCTCGACAGCCAGGGAATTTATGGTGGAAGAAAAATATTTTCATTAGAAGAATTCGCACGCCGAAGTATCCCAGCCTCTCAGATGGAACTATGCCTGCTGCTCGCATTATTTTTCTACCTCACTCTCTCAGTCCTCATATCTTGCTTTCTTCCACCTGTCGCGTTCGAACTCAAAAGTTCAGCGTGTCCGAACGGCGAGAGGAAAAAGCGAAAATCCTGCTTCTAATTACGGGATTCTGGTGGAAATTTATCGGGTGTTCGAAGTGCGAGAATTTGCAAAAAAAAAAGTATCATTGGAACGAAGTCGAGCGTGCAGATTGAGATAAAATTATCGTACCCACACGCGACGATTATCGATACGCCCGGCGATAATCTGAGGCATTTGACTAATTAAATTCGAGCGCTTCGATCGTAAGTAAATAATTACCAATTATGCTGTGATAACGCGATAAACCATATCAACGAATTCGCGTGATGATAAAATCTTGTTTGCGGATCGTAGTTGGTTGGCATTTACGGTTTCAAGTCAATTAAAATTTTCGCCGAGTCACCGACTTGCTAGAATGAGCTCCGCAGAGTTTCTACTTTTAATTGGATGGTGCCTGATCGATACGGAACGCTGAGAATTAAGTTCGAAGTTGCGATGATATGATGTGGCTGACAGACAAATAATGTGGTCGTTCATGCTCCTTCTGCTTTTATAATAATAATGTAGGATTTTAGGAAAAAAGAGGGCACACCGTCCACATCAGGAATAGAAACCGGGACCTCGCGATTTGCAGCTGATCAGCTCCTGCACGTACCCACGGAACCCTCCGGCTTTTCCCAATTTCCATACGGTATAATTGTGATTTCTATCGATCGAATTTTGAACTATGTTAAAGAAAATGCTATCGGCGTAAAGGTTCGATCTTCTTGAAATTTTACAGCAAATTTTGCAATTTTATTAATCACCCAACGTGGCACATGGCTCAGTTACGTATTGGCCACGATGGTACAACCACGTTGCCATCGCAACTCATACTTATTTATATTATTATAAAAAAAAATTCTTTGTTCCGCTTTTATTACAAATAGTGCACAGCAAACGCATTATCCCTTGAGAATGATCCACACCTGGATCGAAACGTTGGGTGATTAATGAAATTGCAAATTTTTATTTTTAGATAGCATTTTCTTTAACATAATTCCATACGGTATTTTGGTATGGGGGTTCTCTGATCCCACAATAATTGGTCTTCGTTTTGCAGTAGTTGATATAACATTAGAAAGATAAATGAATATTCGCGATCTACTAATATGATGAAAATAAAATTCACTACTACCACAATATTCTATTTAAATAGTAGCAATAATAAAATGGTAATATAGAAAATATTGTGAATGTGATGAGATATTACAAATTGTAATAAGGAAAACGGTTTGTTGTTCGGAAGTGCGTCGATGAATAATCAAGTGATGGAACGAAATCGTGTTATGTGACACGTGAGAAGTTTGATAATCAAAAATTACCCGTATCATTGACTCTAACTATGTTTTCGGGAAAGTCCTGCGATCTTTGTAGACGATAATGTTAACTCATGCTTTTGCGTATATTAAGTTCGCGAGGTTTCCGTTGCATTTTCGCAGTATCAGCTGTGTTCCGTCTTTCAGAAGAGGACGTCGTTTTCCAAATATCTATCGCTTATTTCGTTACGTCTACCTCCATTTGCGAAACGTAAGCGAGGCAATTGGGCTCCTTCGATGCCTCATCTGCCCTGCATTTTTTTCCAAAATAACATACACTAATAACACCGAAATTACCCGTAGTAGCAATATTCCCAAAAAGCCGTTACTCATCGTCAAAACGTACAGCATTTTATGGATCTATTGTCCATATTTGGTAACCAGAAGTCGAGCCATCGTGAAGCTCTTTATTTCCGCTTGCTTTGTTCGAGTCAAGGCTATTTTCTGGTTTATTGTCTGCTACGGTACTCCCTTGGGACACGCGGATTCCCCGCGTGCGGGGAATACTATAATACACTGCAATATACTACAATGTACAAGAATATACTGGAATATACTGGAATATACTCAAATATAATAGAATACACTGGAATATACTTGAATATACTAGAATATGCTTGACACACATGGAATACACTTGAATATACTAGAATATGCTAGAATACAATGGAATATACTCAAATATACTAGAATATACTTGAATGTACTAGAATATACTAGAATATACTAGAATATACTAGAATATACTAGAATATACTATAATATAATATAATATACTAGAATTTCCTGGAATGTACTTGAATATACTAGAAAATGCTAGAATATACTGTAATCTATTGGAATGCACTAGTATACAGGGTGGGGCATTTAAATGGGAACACCTACATATCTCGGTTATTAGTAGTTGTACAAACAATCCCCACAGAATAAAGTTGTACTGTTTCAAGGGGCGAATTTGATGATGGTAAATTTTTTTTCTCAAGGTCATTTTTTTACAAGATTTCAAGGTCACCGATATCTTTTTAAATGGAATCATATATTTTTTTGTTTATGTTTTTATAGAGAATAAAATGAAAAATTCAACAATCTATCATAATGTATGATTCGGCTCATCTGATCTCAAGATATTTACAGTTTACTTACGTGTTTGGAAATCATATGTCGTGTTCAAAATGCTGGCCATTGGCATTGATGCAGTACTGAAGTCTCTTAATAAACGATCTGCATGCGTTTTCTATTTCTTGCGGCGTAAGTAAATCACATGCCCTAGTAATTCTTTGCCTCATATCTTGTGGCGTCGTAGGTTTTTCCTGGTAAACAATGTTCGCTAGGACATATTAATGTAAATATCTTGAGATCAGATGAGCCGAATCATACATTATGATAGGTTCTTGAATTTGTCACGTTATTCTCTATAAGAGCATGAACAAAAAAATATATGATTCCGTTTAAAAATTGTAATCATCAAATTCGGCCCTTGAAACAGTACAACTTTATTGTGTGGGGATTTTTTGTACGACTAATAATAACCGAGATATGTAGGTGTTCCCATTTAAGTGCCCTACCCTGTATATTTGTATATTCTACTTGTACTGGAGGGTACAAGCGTACCTGCGAGTGACCCTCGGTTTGAGGGCGGTCATTTACTCTTTCCATTCCATATTTTTTAACCAATTACCTAAGACGACCGTGCCCCCTTCCAATTCCCGGAAAATTGCAATCAACGAATTCCGTTCCCCCACAGTCAATCTCACGCTCACACCAAACATACATTTTTTACGCCATCCACCATCAACGCCACTTCATCATCAAATATAGACCGCGATACATTGGCAACAACATATCACCGTGTACATACAATTTTTTACCCGAAGTTATCTTGTTTCTAAAAATATAGTATTTTATTTCTATGTTAAAATTGTGCATAGTTTCAATATTTCCTTATAAGCTATATCACCTTAAGTGGTCATGGGGCATCGCGTAACACGTTGTCCTAGTAGATTCGGGTATTTAGAATCATCGTAGACTCGTGTCCGGTCTCAACGTGAGTTCGCGATAAAACAAGCTGTCCGAAGGCTTTCGTGCAACGTACGGATGCACTTAAGTGCATACGGACACGTGCGTATAGCTCATACAACAACAAAGATTAGCCAGGAATTTTCGATTACATTCATTAACAATATTCATTAAAACTTGTCAGTATGGTGCTCTAAATTCTGTTAAGTGGAATTATTGAATTCCGTTTAAAATAAATAAATTTGGTGAAGAAACGGAGAAGAAATTTTTGGGATAAACGGATTAAAAAAATAATAAAAATATTATCAAAAAAAAATATTATCTTCTCGAAATAATATGCAAAATTTTTTGTATCTCACCACTCGTCTACACTGAAGATAATATTTATATTGTGCTGTTTTCTGTTTTAAAGAAGTGTACCGAATAAAGAGAATTCAATTAATTTTTTAATCAGTTTCAAGCAACGAGTTGAAACATTTTCCTGGATTGTGTGAAACGATTGATGAAGCCACTGTTAAAATACGGGACTACACTTGGCTCAACGGCTGTATAAAAGTGCACTGATACCGACTCCACTATAGAGCCTTCGAAGACGACTTGAAAATAATCGACCACAATGAACAGCGAAATCCCCGTTAATGGTACTTCCGGGGGGCCGAAGCGTTTCCTTGGTATCGGAAAACGATGACAATAAGCACTTACTGGCTAGCGGTGCTAGCCCCCACAGTAAGTGTTCACCAGGTTCAATGCGTTGCCAGTATAAAATTAGACGATACTCGACACGGAAACGCTCTCTGCGACTTCATGTCCTTTTTTCAGGATCACGTGATCATCGAGCAATTCCCGTTTCCAGCTAAAGAGATATTCATAATTCACAAGCTTCGTAATACGGTCGAAAGACTCAAAAACTTTGTATTCAATGCAGCATGTAATATTTGCAGCAAAATATTTATTATATCCTAACTACCGACTAGAAGGAAATTCAATTGAATTAGAAAAGACGTGGAATTATAGCTCGTTTTAAGACAGCAAAGTAGATTAAGATTTATAGCCAGACATCGGAGATATCAGTGAAATTAGATTCGTTCGGTTTGAGTGCACTAGAAATGTTAAAAACAGGTCAAGGGAAATAGATCTGTTAATAGTCAGACACGTTGCAGTCGTACCGAATCCGAAGATACATACTAGGTATCGAAGTCGGTATGATTTCTGTGTGTCAAGTGGTGCGATGTGAAACGAGTCAGTGGGATGGGTAAGAGTGTGATCAGACACGATGCAAACTTTCTGCTTAGACACATAAAATTCTGTACATGTTGTATAAAACTTAAATAAGTCTAAAATGTACAACAATTTTTTTTCATTTGACGCCTAGTTTTTGAGATGTTAGAGTTTGAAAATCCGTCAAATTTGCGTTCCTAACGTTCGTGAAAAGTAGATCAGGTAAATCATCAACACACACGTCAGACGATTCATATTCAATATCATGCGTAGTTGCCGAATTTTCCAACTCTAATATCTCGAAAACGAGGCGTCAAATAAAAAAAAATTATTCTATATTGTTGACCTCTTTTCTCATGTCGAATCACCCCCCTCCACGTTAATACCATTTTGGGACACCTAGTAGACATCTGAGATAAAATAATTTATGAAACTTTAAAGTCATTTTTTATGAGAATGGTTCACTTGAGACCTATGGTATCTTTGAGACTTTTGTTTCTCCCAACGAGTACTATACGATGAAATACAAAAAAATGTTGAACTTCAAAAAGGGGTCAAGGACAATTTTGCGGCCAATTTTTTTAATAGTAGCCGTGGCTGTGCAAATAAGTGCGAAGTAACTGAGACATATGTAAACTTTATACATAGTATCTAAAGAAAATTTTATCGGTGTGATTTTCGTAATAAAATTTTGTATCAATATGAACAGTTGGCCAATTCATTAATTCTGTACCTCTACAAGCAGCTATAAATTCACAAGATTTCACGAATGCAAAATAATTGACACAGTGAGATAAATATTTAATCATTATTCACGCTGATTTAGATAAATATCTCCCAGTTTCATTAGGCGTTTGTCAAACGTTACGATAAACGGTGTAACAGCGTTTGGTGATGATACGAATAATCTATACTCTCATGTCATCTGCAAATACCACGCACTCGCAAAATACATTATCGATCGACATTCATCTCATTGTGGTCTCGGGTTTAATCAGACTTACGGATATTGTTACGCCACTAATAGCGGCAATATTTCAACATTAACCCGGATAAATTCTACATTATCTGTCGGCCATGCCCCTCTCTGCAAAATCAATTTCTACAGTAACCACAAGACACGGGAATTGTAACAACTTTAATAACACAAAAATTGTCGTTTCATCACCAAAGTTTAAATATAAATCTATCTTTTACCGTAATAATTTTAATAAATTAGAAACAATATACCAGTCCTTTTGAATCCCTAATAATTTGTTTAAATATTTCCTACTTGGTCTACTGGTTTCGTTTGAAAACGTTTAAAATCCACAGTTTAATGACTAATATTAATTTCCACTGTACAATAAGACGAACGTGAACCAAACATCGAACACAAAATTGATCGGCAAAGTTCAAGGGAATCAAACTGATCCATCGTCGCAGGGATTCCCTCGGAAGTGAAGTTAGAGCACGCAGTTAGGTCTCCCTGGAATACCTATATCTCGGATCGAGTTCCGATCCCCTTCAGCGACGTAATAGTGACTCTTCTAATGGGCTGCTTTATTTACTCTCTTTTTACCAATGCTACGGATTGCCATGAATAGATCCTGTCCTCCACTTCTGTCGGCGAATAGCGTCCATGAGCAGGGAGCTCTCGCGTCTCTATTCACCGGGACGGAAAACTGGTCGGATTCATTTTTTTCTGGGATTCTTCAGCGCGACGCGTCGAAGACAATTATTTCGATTGTAACTATCGAGACCGTGGTCCCAACAAAGGAACGGGTTGTCCATGGAATCGCGTCTTCCACGCAGAAACACATCGGGTATAAATAAGGATGACATCAAAGGGGATTCGCAGCTGATGCGCCCTTTGTTCGCGAAGAAATAGATTCCGGAACCTGTGGAAATTTCGAAACCTGTTTTCCTATAGTTCTATGCGACCCCCTATTACCCCGATATCGGAATTCACGCGCGCCGCGATATTGAATAATTCAGGCTTCCCCGGGGTCGATTGAAAGTCGAGACAATATTTGCATCATAATAACCGGACGGTATCGGAGGTGGATCCGGTTTTCAGAGAGCTATGCTGCAAAAAGTATGCTCCTATGATCGTTTCCTACCTGACCGTGTTATGTTCTTCAGCATCCTCGTTCAGCGATGCTATTGTCAATTTATATTGCTGCGAGGAATGGCTCGAGCACGGTTTGCGCGTCGCTGCACAGCCAGATTATTGAAAAACCATTTCCCACGAAAATACTCGAACGACACTGCGAAATGGGTGTCAGAACTGTGGATTTCGAGGTGAAACTAAGCAAACATGAAACACCACGGTGTTTTTTCGAGTGTCGTGTTTACGAATCAACTAATCAAATAATTCGTAGGTCTATACAATTGTACACATATCTGGGCTCAAGAGTAGTTTGTTATTTCTAACATTAAAGACAATATTTATATTATTACATAATTTTATAATTATAATCTTTGCACTATGATTAAGGATATTTCCATTTCAAATAGAATATTTACGGTTTCATAGGAAACCGAATGGAGAAGGTCAGTCTTTGGTCAGACACAACATTAATTTATGAATAGTATTCAAAGGACAATATTCTCTTTCACTATGGCTACAATTGCATGTTCTTTATCGTTGAAGTGGAAAAGCTCAGTCATTGGCCAGAAAAAACATTAATATATAAACAGGACTCAAAGGACAATATTTTCATTCACTATGGCTACAATTGTATGTTCTTTATCGTTGAAGTGGAAAATGTCGGTCTTTGGTTCGACACAACATTAATTTATGAATAGCACTCAAAGGACAATATTATCTTTCACTATGGCTACAATGGCATGTTCTTCATCGTTGAAGTGGAAAAGGTCAGTCTTTGGTCAGACACAACATTAATTTATGAATAGGATTCAAAGGACAATATTCTCTTTCACTATGGCTACAATTGCATGTTCTTCATCGTTGAAGTGGAAAAGGTCAGTCTTTGGTCAGACACAACATTAACATATGAACAGGACTCAAAGGACAATATTATCTTTCACTATGGCTACAATTGCATGATCTTTGTCGTTGAAGTGGGAAAGGTTTGTCTTTGGTGAGGCACAACATTCTCCTATAGAATAAGATAGTCAGTAGCAAAAGAAGATGAACGGGAATATATAAAAGCAATATTTCATGTCACTGCAGCTAAAACATGCTCTTCTTTATCGTCTAAGTGGAAAAGTCGGCCTTGGGTCAGACACACCATCAATATTTAAGTCGAATGAGGCAATCACTTGTCAGACAAACAGACAACAGTATTCGTAAATTACATCTGGCAAGATACGTGCGCACTAGCCTATTCTTTATCGTCTAAGTGGAAGACGTCGGTCATTGATCAGACGCAACGAACAAAGTAATCTTTCTGGCACAAGTTTGTATAACACAGCATGATGTTAGAGAAGAAATTGTCACATGAGGGATCATTGTCAAGACTTTGATATGATATTAGGTATAGTCTGTGATACTAACTATTTAATATACTTAACAATTTCTTTTTGCACAAAATACGTTGTAACTGATAGGCAAGCTATGTGATACGATGAGTCTAAATTCAGTCAGAATTAGGTTTCCTTGCAATGGTCACAACATTTATATCAAGAGCTCTGTAACATGACGTAAAATTTGCATGGCCATAGTATATTCGGATTCCTCTGAACATTGTTCAACTGCGTCATATAAATATTATGCTACCAGCTCAACGCTGTTTTATGGTCTCGTTGTTACAGGGCGAGGGGTCCAGCTCGTTTATTAAAGGAACGAACACATAACACGGGAATTGTTTCGCGATATATTTGGCTAATCGATTTGTTTAAACTATCGGAAGACAGTTTCGAAGCTGAGGCAGCTAAATCGAGGGAGAACAGCTATAAATTTTCAGGCGTGTCAACCGTAATTCTACGATTTGATCGATATCACTGGAATCCTGATACTGCTAATAATTCCGTCATCCCCTGCCTGTTCGAATTATGACAGAAGCTTAAGGCATTGCATACAATATGCAGCAACGTTCCTGTAAGAGGCTGGGTGCATTACCGGTACATTGTACTACATGGGCCACGGATCGAGTCGACCCATCAGGGACGGTTTGACAGCGTTGATCTAAGTGCTGAACCCTGTACCGAAACTGGTATTCATTTTTTTTTTTCACGGCGATCGATGCGCATTCGCTGCCCACCCTAAATCTAAGTGTCGCGTCTTCTATTAAATTTTCCGGTGCTTGATTTTCAATCTTTTGCGATTGCTTGCATTTGTCTTTTTCTGGTCTGACATTGTGTGGTGCAGAGCAGTGTGATTTACACTTTCGGACGAGGTACGCTCACATTAATCCTTATCTGCTATCGCGATGAATTGCTATACTTTTGAAAGATATGGATGAGGACTAGCAATGCTTTATCAGGGTATTCATCGATCATAATGAAAATCGAAAGGCGGAGCTTGTTTTAGATGGTCGAGAGAAGATTGAGAGCGAAGTTCAGTCATGGAAGTAGAAGGCTCAGTCCATGGTCGGACACTGAAAAATCATATAATGAAAATATTGCTTAAATATCTGTAGACAGCAAATAAACCTGCAACTGGAAGATAATACCTATAAATTAAATTTATTAAATTACTTGCGCAAACAGCGACAATTGTGTTTTAGTATGGTGAAACTAAAGTGTCTTTCATCGTCTAACAAGGAGAAGACACGATTATGGGGTCTCAGATTTCCTCGAAACTTTGCAGATTGCACTCATAATTCATCTGTAAAATCCAATCAATTAAAATAGATAAATTGAAAAAAAAGGAAAAAGGGGACAAGGGATTTGACCCTGGCTTTCCTAGTACCAACCTGGTACGTTACCACCACGCCGCTTGTCACTTGATAATAACTTCAACTGAAACTGTACTTAACGGGTATAATTAAAATTTCAATTGTAAATATCTCACAAGTTATTGAGTATCTGACCCTATAATGCTATATTTTCATAAACAGGAGAACGAAATCTACCAATATGCAAAGTTTCAAGAAAATCTGAGACTCCATGACCGCGTCTTCTCCTTGTAAGTATAAAAGGTCAGCCATTAATCAGACATTGCGAAAAAAATTCTATTTATAACGAAAATTTAACTAATATGGCCTGATTTTATGTATGACAATAACACGAGTATAGTTTTCTCAATTCATTTACGTACAGTATTATACTGTTATTTAAACTTTAAGTGCTTTTATTGTAGAATAAAGAGTTACACACAAGTACATGTGTTCTTCTCACATTTTTCGTGTATTCGTGCGAGTTTTGCTGTTCGATAACTCATCAAATTCTACAGCTGACGTCGTGTATCATAAATTTTCTTGATCCTATTGTCCGATATTCGGAAGTAGAAGCTGCACACCCGTGGAACAAGCCTCGTCGAATTCCCCGGCGATAAAAAGATCAAACTGCAAAGAGGATCGGCCTTGTTCCTTAATTACTAGGCAACAAGAAACTTCAGAAGCAGTCGCTATCGTACTTCCGATGGAAGTACCAACTAAGGGAAGCCGACGTGTAGTTTGTCAAAGGTACCTGCGATACTTGAGTTTCGACTGCGTATGGGAACGAGAGATTTACCAAAGGCCGTTATGATTTTTTTCCTGTTGTCACTATGTAAGGTCGACCGTACACGCTCTGTCAGTGGAGCAGGTTAAAAGCCAACTGGCTGGAGAAACCGCAGAAAATATAGTTAACGGGACGGGGGTCAGGCCTGAGAGGAATTTATAATTTACAACTAATGAGCCACTCACGTTTCATTACCGGTGGGAACAGCAAATTTCGCACGCTCGTTCTTCGCAGTTTTTCGAATTTTTTTTCCACGCTAAATAATCATCGCGAGACAATGACGTTCCAATTTGTCGTCGATGGTACCAACTGTTCCTCAAAAGAACGTGCAACGATGGGGAGAAGAGGGCCGGTGGAATAACAGAGTTTAATTGAAGTGTAATTAGCGCGCAAATAAAATTGTTTGTAAAAGCGAGACACAACAAATAACGAACGTAACGTAACATAACGGGTAAACAAGGCACATCAATAAATTATCAGCCTGCGTAATTGGCTGAGTTATTTATTCATTCACTGTTTATCTATTTCCTGCAGTCGTTCGCGGTAACGAGCCCGGTAAACAAGTTATTCTTTTCAAGAATATCTCAAATTTTTTCAATTCTTTTTGAAGTGAAACTTCTTTAGGCGCCTGAGGCGCGAAACCATGACGCGGTAGGATAAAACTGATCTGGCGATGAAACGATAAAACGATTTAGTAAATCCTCGACGCGGTAGGATTTACCGATCTGGCGATGAAACGATTTAGTAAAACCTCGACGCGGTAGGATTAACCGATCTGGGGGTGAAACGATGAAACGATGAAACGATTTAGTAATACCTCGTCGCGGTAGGATTAACTGACCTGGCGATGAAACGATTTAGTAAAACCTCGATGCGGTCAGCGTAATAACTCGACGCGGTAGGAGTAAAACCTATCTGGGGATGAAACAATGAAACAATGAAACGATTTTCTAAAACCTCGACGCGGTTGGAGTAAAACCAATCTGGCGATGAAACAATGAAGCAATGAAACGATTTAGTAAAACCTAGACGCGGTAGGAGTAAAACGGATCTGGCGATGAAACGATGAAACGATTTAGTAAATCCTCGACGCGGTAGGATTAACCGATCTGGCGATGAAACGATTTAGTAAAACCTCGACGCGGTAGGATTAACCGATCTGGCGGTGAAATGATGAAACGATTTAGTAAAACCTCGACGCGGTAGGATTAACCGACCTGGCGATGAAACGATTTAGTAAAACCTCGACGCGGTAAGCGTAATAACTCGACGCGGTAGGAGTAAAACCTATCTGGGGATGAAACAATGAATCGATGAAACGATTTTCTAAAACCTCGACGCGGTAGGATTAACCGATCTGGCGATGAAACCATTTAGTAAAACCTTGACGCGGTAAGCGTAAAACCTCGACGCGGCAGGAGTAAAGCCTATCTGGGGATGAAACAATGAAATGATGAAACGAAATTCTGTTGTATTAGCATATACGGTTGAGGGTTCGGCATTCCTTAATAAAAGTTATGATAAAATTCCGATGAGACTAAGTGGAGATTTCAACTTGAACTTTGCATCGGAACAATCAAAATTATTAATAGAATTTCTTAGACGTAAATTAATATTGGAAATGGTAAATAATCCTAATAAAGCGACGACAAGATCAGGAACAACTCCCGATGCAGTATTTGCAAGACATTTAGACAAAATTGAATCAAGAATATTTATATTATATTTTATCTATCACAAGCCAATTGTTTCAATAATAGAATCATAGAAAATTAAATGTCATAAAGTGTGAATAAAAATTCGAAAAAAAATTAAAGAAAGAAGTTTCACTTCAGCCATGTTTTTTTGTGTTTTCCAATCATAGTAATTTCCCTGTAACTTCGACCAAGCTGATGTTTAATGGATCCCCTCGGGATAGATCATGTAGCAACGGTTCTATCGGATCCATCGGTCTATAAACATTCTTCCCGGGGAAATACGCGTGGTACTAGGAGAATGAATCGATCTGTGGTCAGACGGCTGTGAAGTGGCGCGGTGCCTACTAAATCGGACTAACGAGCGAACTTCGATAAAGATGGGATTTCCTGTGTGACAGTTTTACTGGCACAATGGGCGACCATTTTTTTTTGCTTTCCCATAAAGAACTCTGAAATATACATGCGTTATGCTGTGCTACTGTGTGGACGCAAACTCTCTGCGCTCTCAACTTTTTAACGGTCTGCAACACCTTTTATTATTGATTTTGAACACGTCACGCTTTGTGAATATTCGACAAAAGGCTTCATAGAAAAGTTAGCACAATTACGAAAGTTGCGGGACTGTCTGCAAACAATTCACAGAATACGGTAACCATGATTACAAATTTTACATTTCCACTTCCGATATCCAGCATTAAAAAGATTTGAAGTAGTATGTCCTGAGACTATAGCAGACATCGAATGTAGATACGCGTTGTGCAATGCAATCTTCATTTTGTCAATTTCCGACAAGTATTTCATTTTTTAAGGTACTCCGAAATGTATGAAGAATTATTAATGAATAAATATTAGCTTGCTCCTTTAGCTGTATGAACGAAATTGAGCTCAGAAGAAACGATTGCTATCCATCAGCATACCATCGTTTTATTCGATAATTTTCGATTTTATGAAAGCCCTACGGGTTTTTGTGGAATCTCGGCAAAAGGGTTGCACAATATTGTTGATGCAGCCCATGGTACTTCTCGATGGGAACAACTTTCAGCCGTTAACGCCTGTTTTACTATCTGCCCGTATATCTTCAGACCTGTAACATAAAACACTGTTTCCGACGAAAATGTAATATCTTCTTAAGCTGTGTAAAATTTGCTCATAAAGCACGCCTATAAAATCTGCTTTAATTGACGGTGGTGCGGTGCGCTTTTTTTTCGAAACAATGACCTTTTTATGGTCCCATTGCACAGCTTCATGGAGCATGAAGCTCAATTAAATTTTCATTCTGACAATTTTTTATATCTACTGCTGCTTTTGAAGTATGCAGGAGAAAGGGGCGGGAGCTTTAATATTTATGTGAAGTCTGCGCACTGGCGGGTTAAAAAGTTGTGAAAATAATATTGCCTGGTTATGACGCTCTCTACAGACTCATTGTTGGTCGTAAATTTTTAATTTCTTATTTAGCAAATTTCCGCTGGGAGCTAGATGAAATATTCATGCGCATAATCTGGCTGACTATGTGGTTCTAATCAGTGTGTAACCGGACAAAATTAATGAGATGTGTGGACCATATTGGTATCGCTGTGTATTTACCATAGATGCTTCCCACGACCTTTGTTCCTGGATATTACAGATGTTGGTGACATAAATTGAATGCAACGAGCTAATAGCGAGATCTCTGTCGGAATAAAATTACGCCATTGTTTGGGGTAACAATGCCACGAAACGCACCAGGTTGTCTCATTTAAGAGCATAAATTTCAAACATGCTTGAACGTGTGCTGGATCCAAAACAATGAAAGGACGATAGCCTGATCTTTTGTAATTTTCCACAGGAACGTAACAGTCGTTAGAAGAATGCAAGTCTTTCATCGTTTCTCGTTGTTGTTAGTTAATCGTAGATATTCTGATCAATACTGGTAGGAACCGTGATCATCGTTATCTGAAAACACATCATTATTTTGTTAGTTACCGGAACGTAACGAACAATGTTGTGTTGTGTGAAAACTGGACACCCTATCTCCGGCTTAAATGCGACGGCGCGGCGTGTCGTGTTCTAGATTATCTTCCCTGTTTTTCGTTCGGCGTGATCATATCGACGTTTATGGCACGATGTAGGGTGGATCGAAAGCGTCATAAATCCTCGGAATAGTGTTACAAGCTTCTATTCCATGGGATTCTCCCGGACAAATGTTGTAACGGATAAATAATTCAGCCTCAATGTCCAATAAATATTTATGCCCTGTAACCATTATCCTCCGAATATGATACAGTAAATCAGACACTCCCCATTTTTATGTAACACATATCCTGTTACATCTTAAAAATGAAATTCTGAAAAGTTACATGTGCAAAATTAATATCCACTCAAAAATATAACTTTGAAGGGTTACATATTAAGAACGTAATATTATTTAAAGTTGTTTCTAAGTTTTGATCGAATAAATATTTTCTCTTTTAAAAATTACTGTACATATCCCTACTAGTTTATCCAGAAAAAATTCATAAATGTACGCTAAGAGTGCAATTTAAATTAAAATATTATCATAAATTATAAATATAGATAAATTGTGAATATTGTTTTATTTAACGTATGTATATACTAACAAACTCTTAATAAATGTTCTGTTTCAGATGATTCCTCTAAAAAAAAAAATCGTGCTCATCCTGTTGTCAGAGCTTCTAGAAGAAATTCTGTTACTCAACAATTGTTCAAGATATTGTAACTGCAAAATTGCTACAAGTTGTGCAATATACGTACTATTAAACAAGCCCCTCCATTAAAAGAATGCTCCAATAATTAAATAAGAAAAATCTTGAAAGTCCAGCATCTTTCAGAGAATTAGGTATACATGTCCCCTTCACTTACAACGAGGATGTCAAGAAAAAACGTTTAGTAAGTGGTACATCTTTAGCAGAGTCAATAGAATACCAAGACGACGGCATCATATTTTAAGATAACGTGGACGACACGATATCTCTGCAGGAACACTTTCCTCGGGCACGTTGAAATTCCTACAAAGCGGGGACGCGATTCACTGGCAGATTTAACGGCTACAATTTTTTATACAGCCTGGACTGAAATGCCGCAAATGTTCGGGACAATATATGGCTCATTGAGTGCCATATCTCCTCTTATCCCTGTTCATTGAATACAGTCCCCACAAATCATCCGTAAAACGGTGCCGGGAGCCGACTCTAGAATTTCACCATTGAGTTTTTAACTGAGCCCGTGTGTCTTCGGCCGATACGAATCCCCTCACTCTCCCTCCACCCATTCGGTGCTCCCGTTGCATATAGGGTAATATAGGGGGCGGCTGTGTCTGGCTTTCCCGTAGTCGATTGCGGGGCTCTACTTATCGGGGAATACGTCTGGAGAGAGAGAGAGAGAGAGAGAGAGAGAGAGAGAGAGAGAGAGAGAGAAATAGCCACTTCCTTTGTGACAGGGTAAGAAGCAAATCTAGGCCAGACACGGAGCTCGACGAGCGCTAATGCGATTTCTTGAAAACGATGTGCCGGCTGGTTATTTAACAAGTGGGTCGCCCCGCCAGGCTTTCGACACTCATTAGAGGCAACCAGAATATCGCGTAGTGGGTACGTACGCTGAAAAGCATCGAAGAACCACGCTAACGTTTCACCTTAATTAGATAACCGGCTGGATTCATGGAATTTTCGATGGCCGCCGCCTGTGCCTTTATGCGAAACTATTAAAGATACTTCGCTGGCCAACAATTTCACAATTCGACGATATTTAGGTAAAACGTACCGTCTGAAAAGTTTTCTTATAGTAAAGAAATCTTATTATTGCAGTTTAAGCAGCTTGCCATTGCCACATTCGGACCACAAGGTACGGGAATCGAATGAAATTTTGTTTGTTGCTGTCGGAAACAATTATTGTGAAGAATGTTGAATGAATGTGAATAAACTGCATCACATAATTGAGGGAGAGTGTTGGCAGTAATTATTGTTTTGCAGTTGGTATGTGTGTGAGAAAAAGGTTGGTTTAAATATTAGGCGTGTGCGAGTATTCGAAATTTCGGGTTCGGGTCGGGAAATTTGTTAGGGATCGGGTCGGGATCCCGAAAGTTTATAAACGTCAGGTTTATAAACGATTTCGGGTACCCGAAAAGGTAGTCGGGTCGGGTCGGGTACCCGAAAAAGCAATCGGGTCGGGTCGGGTCGAGGTCCCGAAAGTTTGCAATATTCGGGTACTCGAAGTTAAAGTTGGAGCCAGTCTGCGGTCAAATCAGCAATAAATAACTCTGTGACTCTGTGCATATTAAGACGTCCAATCATCGGTTGTAATAATATTTCGAGTTGTAGTAAACACTGTTTAAGAAACAGTGCTCTTATACGAACAGTGTGCGGGCGAAGAGACCTTGTCTTGTAAGAACAGTGTTTACTAGAAAAAGAAACGTCAGTTACGTACAATCTTCCACATAATGTATTCTAAAATATTTTTTTCC
Source organism: Sphecodes monilicornis (assembly GCA_913789915.3). Taxonomy (NCBI): domain Eukaryota; kingdom Metazoa; phylum Arthropoda; class Insecta; order Hymenoptera; family Halictidae; genus Sphecodes; species Sphecodes monilicornis. Next base: position 9,325,776 of record OU565297.1, on the reverse strand, counting down.
TCGCGAAGTTTGATAACCGGTTACACTAAAATCATTCTGATCCTGCCATTGAAAATAAAAGATTGAACTGAAAAATCATAAAACAGCATTATGCTTATATAAATACAACTTTAACTTCGAGTACCCGAATATTGTAAACTTTCGGGACCCCGACGCGACTACCGATTCGGGTTCCCGAAATCGCGGGTACTCGAAGTTTATAAACTTTCGAGATCCCGACCCGGCCCGACCCGATCATTGTCCGACTCGACCCGATAATAAATATGTTTTGGAAAAATCGTCCATAAAAATGTTGTGTGAAAAAGCAGAAGAATCTGTACAGGTTAATATTTCCAATATCTGCAAACGCAAATACCAAAGATGAGAGAAAATTGAAAGAATGTTTTGTCCAGCTAGCGTCTCGAATCGTAACACTGTGAGCCGGTCTCATCGGAGCTCAAGCGAGTAATCGTCAATGCAATTTAATTTATGGCGTCGCCGCAACGCGTCCCTCGCGGTGAAACAAGTAGTATCGCATCTCGCCGACTAATTAACAGTCGATCGATTTCACGCAATTGCACACCGGTTGTCGAAGGCCTCTCACCGTTATCGGAATTTGTGCTTCTCGTCCTTATTATCGCAATTATCGTTCTACTGCCGACCAATAAAATCTGATATTCGCACCAGGCGTTGACGTTAATGCTATCTTTCGCGTCGCTCGTTGACGAGAAGCCGGTCGACCGAGGTGCATCGAGTAGCATCGAGTTGTGATGCACCGATTAGAATATCCGCTCGCGCCGATGCAACGTTAACTCGACGCGTCGTAAACTTGGGTTTATCGGAGTGACAGAACGAGCTCGTTTCGACGTCGGTTACATCGAATCGAAAGAGAGTAAGAATCGCGGGAAAGGATTATTGAAATCCGTGAAGAGAATGGTAGAAAGACGAGCCAATGGCTCGCAGCAGGATGCAAACGCTGTTCTTCTGTTATTGCTCGCAGCCGTATCTTTCTTCGGCGAGATGCATCCTCCGATAGATCATTCTCGATAGGCGATTTTTATGCAAATGCTTCTAGCTCTGATCGCGATTTCCCCGTGTGTGGAATCTGTTTTTAGTGAAAATATCTGATTTTTTAACCCGGCTTGACGAGTTCATTTGTTATTCGTGGTCGTAATCATATTTCAAAAAATTTTCACATTCTGTTTAATTTGAGGAACTGTTTAAACACTTCGTTGTCCCATAGTATTCATATTGATAGGAAAAATATGTAATTCATTATTATCCAAATTGGCTGTGAAACAAAAAAAATTTTCTGCATAACAATGGCCTGTACAGAGCCCTGATCTCAATCCTGTTGAGAACTTGTGAGCATTTCTGAAACGGAACGAACAAGGCTGCTATGAGAGAGTACCGTCATCGATTTCTGAACTGAAAGAAAGAATAGAAGAACAATGGGACAAAATTCATCCTGATGTTTGCCAAAAACTTGTGCACAGCGTGCCAAGACGCATTCATGCAGTTCCAAAAGCTAAAGGATTTTGGAATACATATTAGTGAGTTGTTAAAGATAAAAACATTTATTATTAAAAACACTGTGCAAAAGTGTATCAATGAATATTTCTTTTCACAGGAAAATAAAGAAACAATTAGAACTCCAAAACGTCATTTAGGATATCGTACATTATGCAGAATATTTCTGTTATGTTTATCTGTTGCATAACTTCATGTTATTAATAATAAAAAATGATTTATCCCAAAACTGTGGTTATTAGGACAGTTATGCTCAGCATTGTAAATGTAAATGGGGTATGCAACTGACCAGGAAACTGCGATGGTACGTGTTTCGGTCCGATAAGTGGAGCGCGACATGTACTGGCACAAGTGAAATAGAGTAGCACAGACAAGTAGTACTCATCAGATGAGTGAAACAGCCTATACAACTAGCCACACAAGTAGAATAGGGTGCGAGACTGGGCAGCCAGAAAGTGTAGAATTCTACAGATCTACAGTAGAAATTAATTTAAATGCACATTCACTAAAATAGGTTTTCACTTTGTTCATAGTTTCATGTAATAATTAATGCTATCCTGCAAATTTGATCAATAAAAATTTCTAACAGGAACAAATATGATAAAAATAATGTGAGAAAGTTGCAATCTGCATAGAAATCGCCAGTCCATCAATAATAAACTGTACTCGTTCAAAATAATTGCACAACGCTCAATATTCCTTGCACATAAGTAGAATGTGTCAGCCAGTGGCCAGGCATTAATTTTTAATGGCTTGTAATTGATACACTCTTCAGAACAGTTTCACTGTACGATGCTTGTTTATAAAATTAAACAAAATATAAAAGAATGTAATAGAAATTAGATTAAGGTACGAACACGATATAAATAATCTAAGAAAGTAGGAACTTGTATAAATATCACCAACCTGGAAATAATGAACTGCTTTGATTCAAACAATTCCACAAGGTACAATATGTCTTGTGTACAAGTGTATCTAAGTAGAAGGAGTCAGCCAGTGGCCAGGTATTAATTTTTAATGGCTTGTAATTGATACACTCTTCAGAACAGTTTCACTGTACGATGCTTGTTTATAAAATTAAACAAAATATAAAAGAATGTAATAGAAATTAGATTAAGGTACGAACACGATATAAAATAATCTGAGAAAGTGGGAACCTGTATAAATATCACCAACCTGGAAATAATGAACTGCTTTGATTCAAACAATTCCACAAGGTACAATATGTCTTGTGTACAAGTGTATCTAAGTAGAAGGAGTCAGCCAGTGGCCAGGTATTCATTTTTAATGGATTGTAATTGATACACTCTTCAGAACAATTTCACTGTACGATGCTTGTTTATAAAATTAAACAAAATATAAAAGAATGTAATAGAAATTAGATTAAGGTACGAACACGATATAAAATAATCTGAGAAAGTGGGAACCTGTATAAAAATCACCGACGTAGAAATAACAAACTGCTGTGATTCGAACAATTCCACAAGGTACAATATGTCTTGTGTACAAGTGTATCTAAGTAGAATGAGTCAGCCAGTGGTCAGGAAGTAATTTCTCAGTGCTGATGCTTTGGACAATCTCCAGAACAGTTTCTCTATAAGATTCTCATTTTTAGAGGAGGATCGGCAATTTCCTGGTGCGTCGAACAGGAAAGAAAAATACAAGACAAGGCAAGGAGAAAGCTGGCATGATATCGGTTAGTCCTTTTCGTGATTATTGAAGCAGCAGCCCTGTCACCGTCGTTGGGGTTTCTTCCCCGGGGCTGTAGGGATGTAAGGCTCTCGAGGTATCGACAAGTATCGGCAACTGTTACAAGTTGCACGGTTAATCTTGGGGGCTGATATCTTTTCAGACAATGGTTGGCCGATTTCGCGCGAGTGAATATATACAAAGTGGCCGCGAGGTTGATGTCGGCGAGTGCATTTGCAAAAGAGTTCGAGGGCACCTTCCAGTGGAAGAGTTCTGCGGTTGCAATAAAAGAAAAGGACCTTAGTATCTGAAAGGAAATAGTTCAGCGGTCGGTTCCGCCCTTATCCTTATATGCACGTATGCGCCATTTGCACGGATCTTAGCGTGTAACGAGCATCTTTCATAGGCAACGTTTCTACCGCGTCGGGATCGCATTCAAGCATTGAATGCACCCTGCATTCAGGGGCACTTTGCATTACTGAAACCGCACGGTGTTGCCGATGCCAGTAGAGTTGATGGCAAACGTTTTCTTATGTGGTTATTCAAAGGTACAGTTATTCTAATTATTTGAAAATTTAGATTCCATTTCCTCCTTCAATTCTCTGGTGAACAACCACATAAAATATTTTAAATAATTTCTACCATTTATCATGTGTAAAATATATTTCAAAATAATGGTCGCTATTTGCCAGTAGGCTGTATGAAATATTCTTGATATGTACTTCATTTGCAACTAGACTGCATCAAGTAGAAGAATATATTTCTGTAAATAATCTTCACTATTTGCCAACCAGATAATGCATTACTTTTTGCTAACAGTTTGAAAATTACCTTATAATATTATAAATATATATTATATATTATAAAACTCCTCTTTTCTAATAAGAAAATGCTGTCTCAAAATGGGGTCACTAAAGACATTAAGAAATTTCGGAAATCTCTGTTACGTATAAATTACAATATATTGCCATGACAGGCAAAAAGAATAGTAAGTTACAGAAATACCAACAATATCTCACGTTTCTATGATACGTCACGGAATTTAAAATTTATGGTTCCATTTCTACGGCAAATGTCATTCTATATTAATAATTACGGTGAAATATTGCTGCAACGAATTTATCTCACTTTTACGCGACGTGAAATTACCGTGGCCAGATATTTCTTCATACACCAGCGAAATGCTTGTAATACTTAATTTTTTGAAACATACTCGTGTGTTCGCAGTAGTAGATAATTTACAGTCGCGCGGGCGTCACTGATGATACGCAGGAAAAATAGCTTGACGACGTTTCATACCATTACGAATGTTTTTTAGCAATTTGAGTTGACGAGAAAGTATGAATTTTAATGAGATGCACGTTAAATAACAATTTTTCTTTCTCGCAACTCTCTTTTGGCACGAACTTTTGACATTCCCTATCACCGACACGAAAACTCTACCAATGAGAAATTATATTAAAATTTTCCTGAAAATTGGTAGACTATAAAAGAATGTCCTGCGTTAGTTTATTTCCTCTACTAAAACATATATCCATCAAATTAAATTTTCTTCCTGTGGTATTAATATTTTAAAAATCAACTGTTTTTACTTGATGGAATTATATTTCTTAGCAGGAGACGAGGCAAATATCTTTATATTGCAATATTTTTACTGAAACTATATTAAAATTTGCCTGAAAATTGGTAGAATATAAAAAAATGTAGCCATCGAATTAAATTTTCTTTCTGCGGTATTAATATTTTAAAAATCAACTGTTTTTACTAAATGGAATTATACTTCTCAGCTGGAGACGATGCAAATATCTTTATTTTGCAATATTAATACTGAAAATATTATTTTCAGTTAGATAATTGCTAGTTAGATATTTTCTCATCGTTAGGTTTAGACATTAAGTTTCATGTGCTTGAGACAAAAATTAGGTATTACAAGTGCAATTTTGAAAGTACATTTTACTTTTCAAAATAATAAAATTGGCTTACGTAGTGACTTTTAGAAAAATCAGACTGCCGTGGTACGATTAATTACACGAACTGTAGTCATCTGGGAGCACACTGGTACGAAATAATCGTTGACGGAGCTTCTTAGCGGTCATGAGGGAAGCAATGATCCTCGAGTATGCAATTTGCCACCGGTAACGAGGATGTTGCGGTTCCTTCGCCCCGGCAAGTTGGTTTTAGTTATCGGCTTTTAATTAATTTACTGATGCAGCGGCTGGTCGCACACTGTGTTCTCCGGAACTGTGGGCGCGAACTTGTGGAAGGTAATTGAATTCATAACCTGGGACTCACCGCGGGAAGTTAATCGGTTTCAAAATATTCATAATCCGGTGGCTGCGAGCCTGTTACAATAGAGTAATTCGTGATCAGGGCGACTGGACGAGTGACGACTTCCTGATGACCTGTTGGTGACACGTCATTCGGGGAATTCTCGTTGTCTTTGCTACGTATCGGAAAATACATAATACACACATTTTCTGACTGCATAAATTGTAACTACGATAAAATTTCTGGAGTAAAAATTGCTATGGTATCGATAAAGACAATATGCGATTTATTGAGATTGTGAATTTCATGTACTTATGAAAAAAATAGTGCAATTTGAAACGATGAAGGATCAAAGAAATTGAAATGTATTAACTTTTAACTGAATCATTAAAGTGAAGAAAGAAATTTAGTAACATAGAAAATACAAATACTGTCTTCCAATTAATTTGCCAAACTATAGGTACCGGTGTTAATTGATTCTGATAAATGCTCTAAAGCAGAGAGTTTAACACTACACCTACCAAGCGTTAAAACTATCAGCGAATGTTACCTTATAAAAATGGCAACACTAAATTTATTCGGATTGTCCGTAATTTCCAATATAATAGATGCTTGGACAAAGATGTTTATTCCATTATTTTTCATAAACGAATTTTTATGATTACAACAATTGAAAAATATAAAACTGGTCATTTGACAGTGGTTTGTTTAGTGTTAAGTATATTTTTTAAACACACAGAAAAATTTCGCGATTCGATTTGCTATATTGCAATGCACTGTTCATGATAGAAGTGAGGTAATATTCTAACGTTTACGAAAGTTCTTCGAGAAGGAACGCCACGATAAAAGTGACTATGAGAATACAGAAGAATTAAACTGGGCGAAGTTTGGTCCCCAGACAGATCGTTTATGTATATTGTACGCACAAGGTATAGCAAGTCAGCGAAAATGTTGTTAAAGAAAACTGTTACGTCTGCGTTGTACGTCTTGATATATCTGAAAGTAAGATGTTGGCTAAAGAGACAGAAGCGACGAAAGATCAGTCTGATTACAACGTTATACCAAGCAATTTCAAGTCAACGATTCAACCATCGACCGGCAAACCGTTATAATTCAGTTTTTTCACAGAAAAATTTTTTTTTGTCAGAAAAATATTTAAGGTAATGGATACAAAGGTAGTGTGCATCGGAAGTTGCTATCGAGAAAATTGTAAGTAGAGTAGGACGATACATGGTCAGACAAATATTTAATGTAATGGATACAAAGGTAGTGTGCATCGGAAGTTGCTATCGAGAAAATTGTAAGTAGAGTAGGACGATACATGGTCAGACAAATATTTAAGGTAATGGATACAAAGGTAGTGTGCATCGGAAGTTGCTATCGAGAAAATTGTAAGTAGAGTAGGACGATACATGGTCAGACAAATATTTAAGGTAATGGATACAAAGGTAGTGTGCATCGGAAGTAGCTACCGAGAAAATTGTAAGTAGAGTAGGACGATGCATGATCAGGCAAATATTTAAGGTAATGGATACAAGGTTAGTGTGCATCGGACGTTACTATCGAGGTAATTGTAAGTAGAGTAGGCCGATACATGGTCAGACAAATATTTAAAGTAATGGATACAAAGGTAGTGTGCATCGGAAGTTGCTAACAAGAAAATTGTAAGTAGAGTAGAACGATACATGGTCAGAAAAATAGTAACGCATTATTTTATGCAGTTCTGACTAAAGAAAAATCTCTAGAGTGTCTTTCGACGATTTGTATTCGGTTGCCGCTTCCAAATGGAATTCGGCTTCTTTATCGATTCTCGGCGATAAAAAAAATCGATGAAACGTCCCCCAGGAGACCAAGCCTCGACAACTTTCTTTCCAGTTTCTTATCCTCGGACGTGTTTCACCTCTGGGCTTGATGGCACAGCGGAGTGTAAAACAAACGGTTGTTTATTGTTGATTCTTACGATACTGTGACGCGACTATGGTGGTGCGTGTTTGCCGCGGGTAGTTGCTCGCAGGTTTAAAAACAGGAGAGGTAGAACGTAAGTAAGTTTTAGATGGGTGACAGCGACAAAAGCGAGAAGCACTTGGGGGACGCGTTTACACGTCGTCGCGATATCTACGATGGGCTGAAACGTGTACGTTACATCGTACCTCGCTTACAGTTATCCTCCCATGAACCAAGATCCCGAATCCACCCTAACCCCTAAAAACACGTTGTGGTCGTTCACGACCCTAGCTAGATTTCCAATGAAAATACAAAATGTAAATCCTGTACTCCCTGATTCATTCAAAGTTTATATTCTTTAGATGAGAGCGCTTCTCACGACGCCTATAATTAATCTAAAGTTTTTTTAGAAATTTTAATGATCTATAATACTGAAGATTCACTTCTAGACTCGATCGTATTGGTAATAATGATTATTAACTAACCTATTTAATTCACCTCGCTCTTGTACAGCTAAAATTATACATGGCCATACTTACAATATACAGGTTGCGTCAGTTAAATATGTGTCACGCTATGTAAACATTGATTCTAAAAATATTTCTAGTTTTAAAATGAATTACTTGGTGTACAATACAATGTAGATACATGTGGTGGATTACATGAATCTACCACTTGGGGATATAGTGGATAAAATTGTGCAGAAATCGATTAGTGTTGATGTCTGACCACGCGATGTTCTATTCTACTTAATGTTACTTCTTCTACTGAAGAAAGATTTTTCTTTTAATTTTCTGAATACATTTGAGATTAGTTGCATTTGTTTATAATTTGTCGAGGCAGATTTATCGAAAATGGAGTTCTAATTACCGTAGCAGTGTAATAACTATTCTGCGGATTTTATGCATTTATGGGCAAAATTTGTGGGTGCAATGTGAAAGAACAGTAACATTGAAAGAATTTAATAGCTTATTAGTTATTAAACGACGAATGAAATTTGTACTCGTCCCCAGTTTCTTGCAATTGCAGTGCAACATTTTTATTTTACATAAAGATCCTCAGTTTAATATTAACTCATGAGGCGCGTGGTGCATTCATTGCATGAATATGATTTAAAATTTCATGATCGCATGAAAGATATGCAAAAGTTGCGGACATGAAGAAATTGTAGAAACGGGAACAATGTATGCAAATGTAACTGTAATAATTTTCGCGAGTTGCATTGCAGCATTTCATATAGTGCACAATGCTACAGTGCGCTCATTTTGGTATGCATCTTATGTTTTGCGAATATAACTTTCACGATACATCAACAAGTATTTTCATTCGCACGCTTCGGTCTACCGCGACCTGCAGCAACTTCAACGTCCCACTGTGCAATGCCCAACATTTATATTCAATGTAAATTACACGTGTCGTTGCTAGAATTATTTAGCTTTCTTGCGGAAAGGACTTACAAAATGTTGCAAACAATCTATTTCTATTCATGTATATTCGCTTCTTCCCTGCCGTGCCGGGAATTCGAAGCCCTTTATTATTTTCCTCGAAGTGTCCGACTACTGTCCGCCTCGTTTCACTTGCCCAACCCGGTTCTGTCGACTGGCAAACAAGATACGTCTGCATGCATCAATACAACAACTCCGACTTCGTCTGTCCGACTACGGCAAACAAGATACGTCTGCTTGCATCGATACAATAACTTCGACTTCGTTTGTCCGACTACGGACAGGTTTATTCTCCTTCGCACTGACCTATTCTACTGAGCCTGACGGGTCTCAATGCATAATACATTTTATGTACCCGTGAGTACGCTTTTTCGTGATTCCTTTGTAAAATGGTTCTCAGATGCCAGAATCTTGCCATCGGGAAAGATCTCACGAGCTGGTGATTCGATCCTCGCTCCGGAAGAGAATATGGGCCAGACGTAGAATAGTATCGTGGTCAGACAATAGAACCGGTAATTTCGGAAACTCCTGGCAGCTGAATTTTAATGAAATAAAGGCATGAACCGTCGGTCGAGAGGATGAAAATCTACGGAGTGGAAAAACCAGCGGAAAATAATGATCCGATGCCTCGTGAAGGATTCCAAAGTGTATAACAGTTTTCCAGGCTTTTCCGTCTGAGCAGAAAATCGTGCAAATGCGCTCTCTTGGCGAGTGCAGGTGAGCTTTCAAGAATGGAAAATAGCGGATGAAGCTCGATTGTGATCCTAATGCAGTTCTCGACGATCGTATCGCGTCGATACACTATCCCACAGACTTCGACAGATACAATAATTGAACGGTTAAGGCAAAACTGATGGGAAAGAATGTTCGACTGAGTGCACGCATTGTTTGTCAAAGTTTTTTTTCCACCAGATCCGGAACAACTTTTACCTGCTCACTGGCTATATTTTTCTCACGGTCGTCCGAACAAAAAGGCGTTATATATGATTTTTTTAGGAAATTGAAAAAAAGAGGCTGACCGACACCGATGAAAAACGAGCACTGATTTCTGGTTTTGTGCAGCTTTATGGGCCTCGGTGAGAACTTGATTTTCTGTATTAGATGAGGGTGAAATATTTATCGTGTATTAGCTTTCTACATTCTCCCATTTGTTCCGATTGGTTTTGGATCTGGTTATCTATCGAGGTGAAAGGCTTCGTAAGCGTTCTGTCAGTGAACCGACCGAAGTCTCGATGGAAATTCACGAATCGTTAGGCTTTCGACTTTGTGTCTTGAGGTGGATACCGACGTTTTCCTGAAATGTCGTGCTGAGTCATTACATATCCGATCGACCTACCCCACAGTCTTGTAGTATCCCACACCTACACTTGAGCATATCACTCTGGCTTATCTGTCGACGTAATTATTCGCTTTGTGGCTTTCTTCCGTGTTCACTACACAACATCGACCAAGACATGGAGAGTCTTTTGAAATGTCAACATGTATGCAATAGCTCTTATCGTCGCAAAATAAAGTATAGGCACATTGCAACAATTTGAAGAGTGAAGTCAGATTTGTGTAATAGAAGTCACGATAAATATGATTCCAAATAATTAGAGGTCTAGGTCGATCCGCACTACAGTCAAGTCTAATTCAAGTTCAACTTGTACTTCAGTAAAGTCTGATTCAAATTTCAGACGCCCTTGAGTCAAGTCGGCTTCAAGATGGAATTGTACTTGAACGAAGTATGATTCAAGTTGGAATCGCAGTTAAGTCAAACATGATTCAAGCTTAACTTTTGCTTGAGAAAAGTCTGATTCAAGTTGAAGCCGCTCTTGGATCAAGTCGGATTCAAGTTGGAGTTCTACTTGAACGAAGTATGATTCAAGTTGGAGTCACAGATGGGTCAAGTCTGATTCAAGTTCAACTTGTGCTTGACTGAAGTATGGAATAAGTTGGAGTCGCAGATGAGCCAAGTCTGACTCAGGTTCAACTTGTGCGTGACTGAAGTATGATTCAAGTTGAAGTTCTGCTTGAGTGAAGTTTCTTTCAAACTTGAAGCCGCACTTGGATCAAGTCGAATTCAAGTTGGAGTTCTACTTGAACGAAGTGTGATTTAAGTTGGAGTCGCAGATGAGTCAAGCCTGATTCAAGTCGAAGTTGTGCTTGAATGTAGTCTGATTACAGTTTTAGACGCTCTTGAGTCAAGTCTGAACCAAGTTTCAGTTAAGCTTCAGTCAAGTTAGCTTCAAGCTCCCGTCAGACATGCATTAATTTTAATAAATATCTGAATCAGTCTGCTGCAGCTCTGTATCAAGTTTCAGAGTTTGAGTGAATTATGATGAAGCTTTAGGCCATGTTTGAATCAAGTCCGATCAGAATTTGAGTGAATTATGATGAAGCTTTAGGTCAAGTTTGAATCAAGTCCGATCAGAATTTGAGTGAATTATGATGAAGCTTTAGGTCAAGTTTGAATCAAGTCCGATCAGAATTTGAGTGAATTATGATGAAGCTGTAGGTCAAGTTTTAATGAAGTCCGATCAAAATACAAATCAAGCTTGAGTCAAGTCTTGCATAAGCTGCATTAAAGTCTGAATCAGACCTCTCTAAAGTCTGAAAGGCCAAATTGAAATTTCACCTGATTCATATCTTTGTGTTACCTTTAGCGACATAGCCAGGTCTGTATGAGTGTCACGACATATTGAAAGAGAAATTAAGTCCGTCTCAAGCCGAATCAAAGTTAGTATGCAGTCTAAGTTCTCTAGAAACCAGAGTTAATTTAAGTCTATCACAATTGCAATGTATTTTCTACGAATCCATGGATGAAATATAGTATATCCAATCTACTGCAAGAAATAAATTCTGATTCCATCAACTCACAGTACAATTAGTCTCGTGTACTCGTTAGCACACGTCAATACGGAGAGTGTCTTTTTATCTCCCCCAAATAACCGGAGCTTCATATGTGGAATCCTAATATTTCGCAGACACGGCGCGGCGGAAGAGATAGTTACTCCGTAATCAATCGATCCGTCTGCGTCGTTAAAAGTCCGGCTGCGTACGGCCGTTCCGTAACGAATGTTGTAACGCAAGCAACGCGAAACGGTTTGTAAACGTCGTGTTGCTGTCGCTTGTTCCGCGATACAATCCATTTTTTCGTGGGCCGACGCATCTGTACGCAAGACATCGTTCGCCGCCCGAGGTGTAAATAAAATAATACGAGTTCGTTTGTCATTCCGTTCGCGGCAGCGTGTACAACTTGATAAAAAGGGGGAGCGTCCGGTATAATCGTTGCTTCGTAAATATCAGTCGGATTAACGGCAAACACGCCACGAAACACAAGCGGCGGTTGTGCTCCGTGAATGCTGAGCGAAATGACGAACGCACGTTCGGCAAATGTTCCATGTAATTTTCCCGGTGGTTCGTTTGCTGTCCGGTCATATCGGTGATTTACAGGCTTACATAGGCCGATTGTTTCTCCCGTTGAGGGACGCTACATTTTGCTGCATTATGGTAACTTTGTAACTTTATCGCATAAGCAATTCCCGGGCCATAATGCACGCGAAACGTTGACCGCATGAATATTTTCTGGATCGAGCAACTGGCGCTCTTTACGCCAAGTAAATATTTAATTCGTTGAGCGTTTGCCTTCGTTTGTGCGATTCTGTTTAAAATTTGTTATGTTGCCCGGCCGATTCCCGGAATTAGTACAGTTATTATAAATACAATGTAAAGAGAGGACCGAACTCCGGAAATAAATGGGAGGCAACCTCGTTGCCAATTAGCGCAAGTTTCAGGTTAGTGATATGCAAATTAGAAATATAGGTACCTCTGGCTGGCCAAAGGCTGTCCATTTCTACTTCAAATATTTTCTCGTGTCGCTTTACAAAATGCGCAGGTTTGATTTTCATTTTTGTTCATATTTTATGCTTTGATAGAAAAATACGAGTAATAAAAATGTTACTGGACAGATCTGTCATTTTTGTATCATCAAAGACAGATTGTACTTTTAATATAAGCGTCAGTTCACAATCTCTGTAATTTTGAGAGAATGTTTTTCGGTGCATAGTTTGCCATTTAATAATAACCTACAGGAAATAAGAGTGCAAATTTGCCTACAGAGTTAAAACTGTCATTTTCGTATGACCAAAGGTAGTCTTCATCTACTGAATGTACTTAGTCCAACCAAAGCAAGAAACCAAGACAATTTCAGATACCAGTAACATTATTAGAAAAGTATAATGTGATGGCGATATCACCACGTACGCCAATGCATATATTTCTTCTAAGAATTTCTTTTTCCTTTCCAACTCTGTTATGCTATTATTCTCTATTTCCTGTCTGCTAGTCGCACATTTGGTGTCCAGCCCTTCACGTATTTCCAACGCATCCTTGAGAACGTCGCCAGAGTTCTGGTTTTCGTTAGTCTCGGTCCTTCGACTACCTCTTAGCTTTCTCTGTTTATGACTCTCTTCCGCTGTCCCTATCGCTGTCACTGTCTTCTCAAGTTTTCCTTTTCTATTCTCTTTTCTTTTTTCTCCTACCTTTTTGCCTTTTCTAACTCCGACTTGTTTAAGAATGCAACGAGAGTCGCCAGTTGATTTTAAGCCTCCGAGACTGTAACACCAGCACTGCACTGACATTCGCGCTTACCGATATTTTAATAAACGAATTGAGGACAATCTTATTTATTATTTTATACTACCTTTATCCACTTCACTAATAAATTTCTTGTTTATGTCCAGTGTTAGTCTGGCCATAGATAGTGCTTTCCACTTACTCCAATCCACTAAATAATCTCCATAACTGAACAAAATTGTTTTCTAGATATTGCATCGATTAACATAGTGTTTCAAACACTACAAACTTTCTCAGAAAATGACAGCAGAATTTATTACGTCTGTCTGACCAAATGCGATCATCTTCTACTGCCACCACCGACTACACTCATGATTCCATTCTACCGAAATTGATTTATGCATACAGTCGTATTAAAACTGTGTTATTGTATTATCTTCCAAACGGCAAATTAGGTTGATTTTTTCCTGAGTGATCGCATCCATTTGCACATCGGCGTATCCAATCTGAAGGGACGCAACGAATACTCGTAATACGTAATCATTTCATCGTCGTTTGAACCGGAACGAAATTCCGCGCTGACACGAGGATGAAATACGCGTGATTAAATCACGATTCGTTCGTTACTATACACGACAGAAATATTAACGTTTTATCCGAATTACGATAAATCTGACCACGGTTTGCGTGTTGAGAGCGATAAAACAATATGCGGTTGCTTCGGATTTATATTGAGGTTCGAGCGATCAGGTGAACCGGTGGCCATTTAATTTTCCTGCGAAGCCGCCCGCCGATAGCTTTATGAACTCGCCTGTAACAATCAGCGATAAAAAGAGCTTTTGTTGTCACTGCGCGTAAAATACAATTATTTACATTTTCACGGAGAAAGTCAAGCTTGCGTTTTAATCCGGATGTCAACCTCCAAAACTTTGTATGGTGTTGAATAGCATTGAGATTTAATGGTTTAACCTAATACTTTTATGGCGCATATGAAAAATAAATTATGAGTATCCAATACAATAGAAATCTATAAAAATTTTGTTATTTGGCAGCAAGAGAATACACAAAATTTTAAGGGAAATTCTGTGTAGGTAGACGTAATTTTTATTTGAATTTGTTAAGGGTAACAGCGTCATATGTTAGAGATTTGCATGAACATTTATAATGGAATCGTTATTACAGTGATGGTATAATATGAAATTTATTATGCGAATTCATAGTTCGTCAGTGTAGAAAGCTATAAAAGCGCTTGAACGTTCAAATTAATTTGTTACACGCCGTTTACCGCATCGGTGTTTTAATTTGCGGAAGCGTCCAAGTCTTCATTCCGTGCCGTGCAGCGGGTCCATTATGACTTCAGTATGATTATTACACTGCGGAACTTCGTGCAAATTCATATTTATTTACACAAACTCGAAGAACAAGACTTGGCGTGAAATTTAATTTCCTTATCTGATTGAAGCATAAAATGAAACTCCATTGAAATTCAAAAACTTTTCTACCTAGACTGGGTTAGAGACTGTTTTGTAATAAATACCACAATTTTACTTCTTTGAGAGTCACAATATAAAGTAGAGATACTGACATATAATTTAATTATTCTTATACTTAGTGCATTATGTTTGACTCGCTTTTCTGATTCATAGTAATATTGTACATGTCAATTTATGTCCAAAACTTGCAGATATACTATCGTTCAAATCTACAGGTGGCATTCCTATTGATAGCATTTTGAAGTCTGCCGGAAAACTTCCGAGTACTCGATACTTTGATTATGAGAAGCCAGATGCCTAATATACGAAGTGATCAAGATGAAAGTATTGAATATAGATTTGAAGGAGATTCAACATTGCATCGTTTCAAAAGTTCTTATAAAGTGAAGAGAAATTCTGGGATATGTATTGCAGAAAATTCTCGTGGAAATTTGTTTCGAGAAGAAAGGAACTGACCGAGAAGTGTATATTTGATCTTAGAACTTGTCTCGGAGTTCACTAGTATAAGATGGTACTGATTAAAGTACAAAGTACAAAGAAATCATTTCGAGCTAGAAAAAATGTTACAAAGATGCAGAGAGAGTGTCATAAATATTTTTCTCACTCTTGTTTTTCGATTTCAAATTAATGTAAAAATAATGCATGTTTTAATACAATTTACAATTTGTTGAGATGAAGATTTAATCCGATAATAATTGAATAATTTTAGCAGGATTAAATAAAATTCGTAGGAATAAAGCTAAAATCAATTTTTTACATTCGTGTAGTCGGTGGAGCTATAGAAAATTCGAGAACTATAACAAACATTGATTTTTTAATCGTGTAACCACAATTTTTAAATAGAATGCTACAGTATCTTGATTTCTATAAAACTAAATAGGAACAATTCAGGAACTATTATGTTAATTATTGAAATAAATACACATCGCTTAAAATGTTCATTTCCCCCAAAGATTTCTATCCTAGACCGAAAGCTTGACGAATTGAAAAAACCTATTATTTCGCCTGTACTTTTACATTCGTGGAATTTAAACGAAATCATGGGTAGCGAGGCGAAACAACGTTGTTTCGCGACGCAAACGCCGTAAAAAGGATTGCATTCATATGCGTTACGATGCGACGCACGCTGGAGAACGTGATGGATGCTTCTACCTTCCACGAGGACGGCCAGCATTTCAAAAGACAGAAAATACCATCAGCGTCCCGACAGAATTTCGAAATACTGCTTGAAAAGGAAACCGTGCGGAGGGACGTCGAAAATATACAGGAGTCGAGCGACTACAACTTTCCCGTTCCCCTTACACATTTTCATACTGAGTCCTCGGTTCATGTTTCGGATCGTTTATTGTTCTAAAGATAAACGCCTGCATAAAACACATTATACTAAACATTTCTCGAAAGAAGTACCATCGAAGTCTCAACATAAAATGAAAAATAAACTCTCAGCCTAACACTTTAGAAAAATATTTTTACATCCACTAATTTATGGATGTGAGTGCAGCTTTTAATATAATCACTGGTTAAATAACTGATTTCACATTTTTGTTATAGAATTTTTAAAATGGTAAAAGTACTTTCATGAACAAAATCTAACAAATTTGTAATTTGTACGACGGGAAAGAATATTCTCTAAATTGGAAGAGAAATACAATGTACTTAGTGTACTTGTTCGACAAAAGCTAGTCGTTCTCTAATTAGTGCACTGATTTCAACAAAAGCATTTGCAAATGTGCGATAGAAAATTTCAGATAGTTACAAAATCATTAAAAAAATTTAATTAGATTCGCCTGACCATGAACAGACTTATTCTACTTGTTCTACTTATGTTAATCCACTAAGTAGTCTCTGCAACTTCAGAAAAGTGTTTTTTCTAACTTTGTATCATGCGACATAATGTGGATGACACTACAAACTTATTCGAAAAATTACGCCAGAATTTATTACGTTTGTCTGACTACATACAAACATATTCAACTTACATCATTGACTACACTCGCGATGCAATTTTCCCAAAATTGATTTCTACATACAGTTCTCTTAAAACCCTATTTCTGTATTATCTTCCAGAGAGCAGATAAGGTGAACTTTTTCCGCAGAAAAATCATTACAGATAAAATACTGCCAGAGAAAAAATATTGTCCAAAAAATAAGGAGAAAATAGCATCGTGAAATACAGGTAACGTGTCTATCGGTGTTAATAATGCCGTGATCAGTAGTTGTATGAAACAAGGTGTTGTTTTATCGGTGAGAGGAATTTCCCATTATCCCGATTTTCCAGAAATAATCTACGATAATGGGAATACGCATAAACATCCGCAATCTAGACATTACGCTTGCTTCCTACGTCCAGGCGGCACGGGGTAATTACCTTTTAATGAAGTTTCACGCAAAATGGATTCAACCACGAAACTCTCTATCCGCAATTTCTAATGAAACGTGGATAGTCATGGCTCATTCTCCTTTATCTTGCCGCAGACCGGTTCAATTTCGGCTGGTTTCGAATTTATGAGATCGGGACAGTCCCGGGGCTTAACTATAGCCGGCGAACTAAATCGGTTGCGTAATCAAACGGCATTCTGAGTCTTCATTTCGTGAACGGCGACTTCGGTGAATTCGACATCGCCTCGGAGAACCCTAGAACCGCGCCTCTCGATATTCAATACGGTGCGGCACTTCAGTATTCCGTAGTATATACCCCGTTCGAATCTCTCGAGCACCGGCCTCATAAAACGTAGGTCGTCTAGGCCATAAAGGGGAATAATCGGTTAGGAACATTCGACCATGCTTTCTGCCTTTGCTCTTCAATTATCCGACTGCCCGAAATCGACGTAACTCCAAGACTTCAAAAAGTCGAGTTTCCCTGAATTTTCTTTGGTCTCGTACATTCAACATACAATACATGATCAATCTATGCCATATAATTTGAGATTTTAAATTCTAAATTATTTGCAATTTGATGTAAAACAATTAGTAGCTTCCCAACGATTGAAATTGGGATTTTATCATGAATTTTTAGCATAGAAAGTCGAATGAAAACGTACAAGTGTCGTATTGTTGATCACCAATGCGGGAGATCCGTGACTACAAATTGATTCTGTTGTTCTTTTTTATTGCCATCGTGGTTTAATTGTTTCCGTTTCATTCTTTTATGTGGTTTCACCTATTGTCAATTGTAGCAGCGATTGAACCAGATACACGATATTGTAATACTGCTGCATATCCTGAATGAAAAAATAGTTTTACTGTGAAAAATTTTGCATCCACTGGAAAGAAAAATGGAGATCAGTTGGATTGAAGATTTGTACTCGAAAAGTATATTTACTTTAAAATAGAAGGAATAGTAGCTACTAAGCTACATTTTCAACAAATTCGGATTTGAAAGTATAGATTATGTAGAAAGGAACACACGACATGTAGCTCGCAACAGTTGGCTGCTATGCAATTGCTTTTGACCGGGAACCTGGCAAACCGCAATGTTCAAGTTTCTCTTGTAATAGTTCGTAAGTGAAACACAGTTACAAACTATTAATTAGTTTCCTACAATGAAAAGCAATAAACTAAGCTAAGAGTCTATACTCGAAAAGAGTTAGAGATAATTTACAACATATTTTCGGAAAGAGAAAACAGTATACAAAATATATCTTTATAAAGCCGAACAATTACAAGTCAGAAACATATTCGTCGAATGCGTAGTTCTTTGCAGGTCTCATTAATATAAAAATATTTATGTATGTTCAATCATGAAATTAATTGACGTTTTATATATAAAATATATACAGAACGAAACGATTCGTTTCTTATAAAATTTTGTGTAAACATATTTATGAAATAAATTGCTGTAGTATTTGCAAATTGGATACAGGACAAAATGATCCGTTTCTTACTATAGTATTTTACATTCGTGATAGAAAATTTTGTGAATCAGCTCGTCCAGCCGATCTTCCTGGAATTTTAATTCGCCTCTATCACATTCCTCCTTTATCACTCCACCGCCTTTGTCCGCATTAATAGTCTAATCGTTAGGCGTTAACGAACATATAGTTTAATTAATCACGGCATTGAAAACGCTTTAATTTATGGCGGTTAGTACGTGAATCCCCTTTTCAGTTATAAATCGGACACTAAATCACTCTGTCCTGAGCGTAATAAGCCTTTAGGAGTGATGATTGGACGAACAGCGAATAGAATCGATCCTTTTCCGTCTCATCGGAATGGCTATTAATTGTTAGCTTCCGGCGAGGAAACTAATAAATCGTGAGCCCGTTGAATAATTACCCACGCAGTAATAATGTTGCAGATGTATCCGATTATATATTCCCACGTTCAATTCACAAAACTTCCTGAAACTGAATAATCTCATCATTTCTCCTCTATGCCCGATTAAAGACGAATCTATACTACTTAATGGAAATAGAGGCACTTCTTTGCAGTATCTCTATTGCAATTCTTTCTGTAACGACTACATATTCTTCCTGTTTGTCTGACGAAAGTCGAACCCATTCCACTTGCAACAATGGAAGGCTCTTATTTTTACTGCTTTTACTGTAATTGCTTTTATAATGTTGTATAAGTATGTTTGTGTATGCTTCGAACCGTGCAATTTCATTTCTCGAACACATGTTCGTGTAAATTTATTTTTTCATTTAATGATTCATTTACTGACAATTTATTGCAGAAATTCCGTGTAAATGATAATTTTATGTTCAACTGAGAAAAACAGTTTATTTAAGTAAAAGCTAATGATTTCATACCATTTAAATATTGTATAGCTGTCAGAGATATAATTACCTAATAGTTAATATAAAATCAATTTCATGTCAGTCATAGTTTTCATCAACTTTTAACTTAAAATACCAGAAACATTTTAAATGTATATAATTAAATTATACGAAATGATTATTATACAGGGTGGTCCAGACAATTGTTTCAGACCATAACTCCGTTATCAATGCATTTACGAAAAAATATCAAAAGTGAAAAACAAATGGTTCGAAGAGCGCTACATTCGTAGGCCCTTAAATATTTTTTAGGTGCAACTGTGCATGTTGCATTCTATTCTCTCTGCATGCTTCTCCATTACATTATAAACATTTGATTGAGCATCTTCTTCAATCAAAAGATGTTTTGAAAATATCTTGAGAACAAATATTTTTTCCGCCATAGTACCCGAATCATTTTTTACGTAGACTGAACAGAGGAATCGATTAGGTCAACAAAAAATATGCATGTCTACTTAAACAAATGATGCAATTGTTAATTGCACAGGCACAGTTGCACCTAAAAAGAGTCTAAGGGCCTACAAATATAACGCTCTTCGAACCATTTACCTTTCTCTTTTTATATTTTTTTCTTAAATGCATTAATAACGGAGTTATGGTCTGAAACAATTGCGTGGACCACCCTGTATATAGCAGGAAATATTAATTCCGCTCATAAATTATTCCTTGTTGCACGTCGATAATAGCGGGACTGTGGAAAACGTTGAACGGGATCGAGCAACAAATTGGCCGGTTAAATTAAATTAGCTACATTAGTAGGAAACGACCTTTACGAAGAATAATTATCATCATATTTACATCGGGATCATGGATACAGTCGGTCGTCTATATTTTCGAAATAGGATCCACTATCAGAGTATTAATTAGCGAAACTTGAGGAGAACCTTGTTCCAAGTAAATTAACCCGTAGAACTAGCTGCCTTGTTTACCGTAGCTAATTTAATTACACGCGAGAACAAGTAAATCGTCCGGTGGAATTACCTGTGGAATGTCTTCTTCGTCGTATGAATACTGTGCAATTGAGACATTGGTTAATTGGAAATCATTACACCCGGAAAAACAGGTTCTAAATTATGGATTTGGTAAGCATCCCGCACGCTCGGGATTCGTGAGTTCGTCATGGATTACACGCAAAGTGGCAACTCAACGTCGATTAGTTTCAGCAACTTTGGTCGGTGAACTTTGGGTAGTGTCCGTGTACCTGTTAACTAGAGGGGACGAGTTAACTCGGCAACCATACCCTTCTATGCCCCTGTGAATACTTTTTTGGACTAGTTACCATCTTGAAGTAGTTCCTCTTCATCTAACAACAGTTGCCCTTTGATGCGTACTCGGTTCTCGATCTGCTCAGTATTTCTTTATAATCAAAGTATCTATGCTAAACTCTAATAATTATTTTATTTCAATACACACTGTGCAATAATATACTGTAACATATACACAATATGTATTTTGCTTATACTATAATAAATTTATCGGGGTGATTCTAAACCTGTGACATCAATTACGATTTTGTTCTGTGTTAAAAGAAGATCCTCGCTTGCAAATTTACAGATTGTCTATGGGTGCACAGTTCGATTTCAGATAAATTATTCTTGTATACTGAAGAACGAGAATGTTCAATACTTATTCGATAAGTTCAACACCCGAGAGACTTTAATTTCAGAAACGATTTTTATAGCTGCAAAATAAAGAAAGTCTACGTTTTGCTTGTTAAATTTTGTGCTTAATATCCTTTGATTAGAATGAAATGATTTTTAGGTTCAAGCTAAATGAGAAAGTGTGTTCTGATTGTTCGCAATATAGGTTAAACAAATCAACAACAATAGTATACAGGGTATACAAACAAATAAACAAATAATAGTATACAGGGTATACAAACAAATAAACAAATAATAGTATACAGGGTATACAAACAAATAAACAAATAATAGTATACAGGATGTCTCACCCGATTTTGACATCTTCGCAATTGTTAGTCCTACTGAAAAATGTTTCAGATAAGAATTGAATGGTGCTCAGTGGGGCATAATTTGGTGTTATTAGTTTATTCATGGGTGGACGCGTTAAGGTCGTATGAAGGTCAACTTGGTTTTTTTGAACGGAATTATATACCTTTTAATACATCAATCGATGCAGTTAGACATTCTTTATATTCTTTATATTCTTCATTATATTCTTCATATAAAAAAGGTTTACCCTAATTATACTAAAAAATTAGTCATTTAGGAGATATTTCGATAGAAATAATTCCAAGACACCATTACTGTTGCATTAAGAAATTTGCTTTTATTCCTTACAGAAAAGGTTCAACCATTTTTATCGCGGCATTTTTGAAATCGAAATATCTCCTAAACGATTAATTTTTCAACACAAATAGGTTAATATTTTTTTATAAAGAATGTCCAACTGTATCGACTGATGTATTAGAAAGTATACAATACTATTTAAAAAAACGAAGATGACCTTGAAATGACCTTAACACGATCCATCAGGAATAAACTATTAACACCAAATTATGTCCCACTCAGCACCATTTAATTCTTATCTGAAACATTTTTCGGTAGGACTAACAATATCGAAGAAATCAGGATGTCAAAGATGGGTGAGACACACTATATACAATTTTCTCGATTAGTATTTAGTTTAATATTGGCAGAACGTTATTGAAAGTTTCCTGGATAAACAAATTGACTATCTCTCAAGTTATGAACGTCGTCATAGTTTGGTGAGTGTAATACTCTCTTTAGCTATCAAGTAAGTAGATTAGGAGACACATCGTTCAGGTAAGTAGAATACCATAGTCTATGGTTAGACAGGCGGAACAAGAACACCTGTCAGGGAGGTATAATGGCGTCAGTAGTTGGGAAAATGGTATAGCACCAGGTATAATCAGCCAAATGGCATCGCTGCATGTACACTAGTCCGTTCAGTAGAATACATACATATGTAGTCCGACGTTTAACATAGGCGCAATTGTAATCCGATAAATAGGGTACATATATCTACAGTCTGACCATATGGAACCGGGAATCAACTTAATAAAATCTAGTGTAGACATGTTAACAGGAAAACGTTCTTTTCCTACAGCGAGTAAATAAGGATTGCTTGTAGTCAGTCAAGGAAAAATATTTCAGATAATTTCGTTACTTGAAATTGTGAGCAATTACTGATTCTACCTTCCGGTGGGTGAATACAATAATGCTAGTAGAATGTAAATATACATAGTCGGACACTTCAAATAAAAATTGTAATTCAATAAGTGGTAGAATAATATGAACCGCAATCTGACATGATAAAGAGGACAGTTCATGCTGACAGAACTTTCTAGTCAGACAAGTAGAATTGGACAGTCTATGGTCAGACAAGCACGAGAAGTAAAACATTTCTACACAATTTTAAAATAATTTGATACAGAGAAAGACACGTGTATCGTAGGCAACCGATTAGGTAGTAATTTTATACGCCATTTCCGTAGCCCAGTAAATAATAATTATCGAAACAAACTTATTATTGAATCATACAAAATAAAGATTGCTAATGGATTACGATGAGACGATTGATTTCGTTAGACGACAACAATACTTTCCTTAACACTAGGTTTACGGAGCACTAAAATTTATTATTTTACATTGCTTTATAAAAATAATAAAATTGTATTTACTTAGATCTTCAGCGATTTTTATTGTAATATGTACACAAAAAAATAAATCTATTTAATAATTCCTCACGAATGCTTCCTTACACTCTTAATAATAGTAAATTATAAATTTTTGAATCCGTCATTTTGACGGGCCCCGTAAATCTAGTGTTAAATACGCTGGATGTGGTTCGAACAACTGCTAAATAAATTAATATACTGATGAATAGGTTATAAAAAAAAGCTAGATATCTTTAGCGAAACATCTGTGAATTCACAGTACAATTACTGCATTTTAACATGAAGAGGATATTGTAAATGTTACTGTTTCATTTCATACGAATTCTATTCATTCCCTGGGAGGTGTTCATTCACTGGACAAGTCTTTTGAAAGTTATTGAATATGGGCTGAATTTTTTGACACGATCCATTTCAATGGATCCATTACATGGATCATAGAAAATTAGAGCGAGTTAAAGTAATAAGTTAACTGGTTTCGAATTTGTTTACAAAATATAGTACACTTAAAATTTTCCAATCTAGCAATCATATAATAATGATTAGAATTCGTTTCCATGATGGATTAACGAAATTAACTATGAGTTAGTATAGGGGTCATAGCACTTATCGAATGATGTGAAAATTCTCTCGGCCCAGGGAACGCTGCTTCAAACTTTTGGGTGGCACTGTACCCAGAGCGGTCGTATGAAATAGTTAGTTTGCAGTTGTTTTTAGGGAGACCCTCAGGAATTGGTATGCGAGTTCTCTGCCCATCTTCATCAGCTCGCTCTGACTCCGTTGAGGATAAAATCACCCTGAACGATGAGTTTTCGAACGAAAAAGTATGTGCCACTAATACCAATGTTTTAACCAATATTTTTGCACACGTTTTACTACCTTTTTAACGCGTTTTGTACATTTGAAAACAGAATGTTTCACTGGAAAAAGTTAATAGAATAAAAATTTATCAACGAGTATATAGTCGAAAATTCCAGTTAGATGAGATCAGGAATTGTTTTGTGAATAATTACCATCGAAAAGCATAAAGTTGTGCAGAAATAACATCACACAATCATGATTACCTCCAAATGATTTTATCAATCTATTTGAGGTGGAATAAATATGTATCGAGTCTTGTTGCGAATAGTGACGTACACCACTGCAAAATTCATTATTTTCTCTCCGAAACAGCTAGCCAAAAAGGGAAAAGGAAATAGAATATCAATATCTGTCCCGTGACGCCCTGAATCCAACTACATCAACGAAGACCTCTGCCGATGTACCGAACGACTCCTGACGGTACATGTTCGAACTTCGAACACACGTTTCGCGAGAACGAACTGGCGAATACGAAAACGCAATGTATAGAAAACCAACGATATTGTTTCTGGCTTGATGAACAAAGTTTATGGCAAAACGTGACGTTCATGATAAAAATACGACTGCCAGCTTTAAAAATAAATTTGCGTGAATGCTCAAAAAAAATTTTCCTAACTGTTTTCATATAAAATACAAATTGGCAATATTGTAAAATGCCATATAAAATGTCTCATACTACATCAATCCAATTTAATTAATCAAACATTAATGTAATGATTATTTGAGTAAATAGTTGAACGTGTCTGACCATACCACGCTGTACCTACTTAACCCCTTGCACTATAATAACAACTCAGATTCGTGATAAGAATTTCGAACAACATCTACTAAACATGTAAATTATTCATTTCCTTTGAAGCGAAATAAAATTTTATTTTGTTACTGTCGATATATAGCCATTGGGGAATATACAAGCATGTAATAAATTTAAATTTTCTTTTTGTTCTAAGAAATGATGGACGACAATCAAGTTCTAATCACTGCAACCGTAAAATAAATCATAGTGCAAGGGGTTACAATAAATATTGACGGTTGTGCAAAACATCACATAAAGTATCTTACACTACACTGATTCAATTTACCAAATATGATGCTTCTGTGGCCAGAAGTTGAATTTATCTGACTTTACTTCACAGTTCCTAGATGAATTAATCATTGGCGAGAATGTGTAAATTTATAATAAATGTTTTACAGTACATTGAGAATTTCTATGGTGCAAAAGCATCTCTATAAACAAAAAAATGTAATTCTGTGATGACGGGCTCTATAAATAATTTGCTATAAATTATCAAGGCTGTTTATTTCCTTCGAAATCGTTTTATGCCACGGGGAAACAATGCATCTCCATAACAGAGGCTTTTCGACGACGGATAAATTGTGTAGCGCATCAAAGCATGAAAGAGTATATCATGTATGAAAGGGGCTGCATAGGTTTCGCCTCTATAATTCACCCTAGAGGCGTTGAGATCGACTCTAGCAACACATAGCAAGCCATCAGATATTTAAAGTGCATCAGAGTTCGCGATTCAGCTTCCAGAGCAACATATCGCATGTTTCACACGCGCTTCTCACATAATGGAGCTTCTGACATCGCTCCATTATTTTCTAACGGGAGCATCAAAATTGTATTTACGATCGGCTGTCACTAAAGAATTCTTAAGTTGATTGTCATTTCGTTTAAAATTATTACTAGGGAAAAAATTTATAAAAATCGAAAACTCCACAATAATTACAGTAACGAATATCGTGCATTATCTTGAATAACATTAGGGGTGTGCGTGTACCCGAGCCTCGGGTCGGGTCGGACAATGATCGAGTCGTTTAGGGATCCCGAAAGTTTATAAACTTCGGGTACCCGCGATTTCGGGTAGCCGGGTCGTGGTCCCGAAAGTTTGCACTATTCGGGTACTCAAAGTTAAAGTTGTATTTATATAAGCATAATGCTGTTTTATGATTTTTCAGTTCAATCTTCTATTTTCAATTTCAGGTTCAGAATGATTTTTGTATTTTTAGTGTAATCGGTTATCAAACTTCGCGAGGAAAAAATTATTTTAGAATACATTATGTGAAAGAATGTACGTAAATGACGTTTCAGTTTCTAGTAAACACTGTTCTTGCAAGACAAGGTCTCTTCGTCCGCACACTGGTCGTATAAGAGCACTGTTTCATAAACAGTGTTTACTACAAATCGAAATATTATTACAACCGATTATTGGACGTCTGAATATGCACAGAGTCACAGAGTTATTTATTGCTGATTTGACCGCAGACTTGCCCCAACTTTAACTTCGAGTACCCCAATATTGCAAACTTTCGGGACCCCGACCTAATCCGACCCGTCTACCTTTTCGGGAACCCGAAATCGCGGATACCCGAAGTTTATAAACTTTCGGAATCCAGACTCGATCACGAACAAATTTCCCGACCCGACCCAAACCCGAAATTTCGAATACTCGCACACCCTTAAATAATATTTTACAGATATTCTAACAAACATTTAATTGCAGTTTACAAACATAATCATAACACAGTTTCATTTAAAAACCTGTGATTTTCAGCACTTCGTTGGTCCAGTGGTTCAATAATTTTACAAATAGCACGGCACGATGATTGAAAATGCCATCTCAAAACCACAAAAGCAGCAAACGTCTCGGTTTCACTTAAAATTGGGAATGAATATTACAGAGAGTGTCGACAAATACGAAATTCAAGGAAATTCGCTGAATAAAGCTATTTCAGGATGCGGTACTTCCTAATTCCACGAAGGACATGAAACCCAAGAATGCACTTCGACTTATTGGCCGTTCTAAAATATGCAGAAGATCCGTGGAATTCCACTTGAATCTCATCGTTGAACTACAATGATCCCACTTAAGTAATTAATAAATTAAATCGTACTAAATTCTTACCACTGGAGATCTTTGTATCAGGGATTCCCTGCACTTTACAAAGTCAGATTAACAGTCTTTTATTTCGAATCAATTGCAAATAAACACAGATCACAGTTATACATTTTATTTAACAGTTTTCTAAGGTTGGGAAAAATCTAGAGACATTCGCAGAATAAACTAAGTAATTAAATCTTTTGTAAACGAACTTATAAAACCACTGTGAGATATTGAAATTAATAATTGTCCCTTAGTTATAAATTCACTGGAAAAGGGATGCGAATTTAATGGAGTGTGATGGAATTGTGTTGTTGCTTTTATCATCGAATTTAATTATATATCATTCTTTATTCATAAAAATGTGGCAACGGCAGTTTGGATGCAGGAACACTGCATACAAGGGTCTCACGAATGCAGTGGGTGGCAACGATTTTGTACGTGACTTCCGGATATGAATTCCGAACCAGGTCACCATTCCTTCCTCCTCCGTGAATTCTATACAAGTATATATCCTGTATAGATATTGTATATATATATATATATATATATATATATATATATATATATATAGATATATAGATAGACCCAGAGTTTCATATTTGCGACATCAGGCGACAGGGCTATAAAAACGACGGACTGTGTACACGAAGTGTATTCAGAACTGTCGAAGAACAATGGACGGGACTCTGATGACCGAGCGAGGAATTTTCTGGATCGAAATGGACTAAATCAGGCTTGAATTTTGAAGCGGGATTGGCCTATATATGCGATGTTTCACTAGTAAGCGAGTGAAAAAATTGTTTAAAGGAAAGCTTTTTAAAATTCATCGAGTATTCACGTAAGTAACTCTCGTCACTTAGGAGGTGACATTACTTTGGAAGTGAGAAAACTTTTATTTTTAAATGCATCTTTCGTTACTGTAATTCTACATTTAAATTTTTCAATGTGCACTTTCAACGCACGTAAAATCGTGGTATACATTTTCCTTTCGTTTGATAAGAGGTTAGATCGAATTTCATTCGCAAAATAATGGTCTAACGATTTTCTAAGCGATGCTTTAACATGTCTGGCTATAACGCACTGCTTCTACTTGCGAAGGTTAATTTTTATGTTTTATGAAACTGTAAACAGACAGTTCTATTACATTCTAACTGCAGATGTATATAATTTCAATGTACACAACAATTCCTGGTATATATACAGGATGTCCCACGTAACAGTTTTCACGATTTCTTAAGTATATGCGATAATCTGACAAAAAATATTTTCAACAAAAGTTGATCAGTTTGCGATTGGCTATATATTGCAATAAAAAAGTTCGAAAAACATTTTTTTTATACTATTCTTATGATCACCATCATTTATTTAAATAGCAATTTGTATTTTTAACTTAACAGTATTATAACCCGTTTAAAGACGAATTCAACAACCTGGTATACCATGACCTTGGGATGACCTTGAAGGCGAAGAAATGAAAATTTCAACAAAACATTACGATGATATATACATATATATGTATGTATGTATATATATATATATATACGTATATATGTATGTATATATATATATATGTATATGTATATATCTGTTAATTGTAAGGAAGATAAAAGTGTAAGTATAATTGTCTTGCTACAGTTAGACACAAAAGGAAATTAATACATCAGAGTACATTATAATTTAGCTCAAATCAGTTTATGAACTCCGATACAAATTAATTGAGGAAATATTAATGTAATAATTCCTAGAACAAAGAATTAATTTGTCTGACTATACCTTACTGTTTCTACTGAAAATAATCATTGGAAATAGATTGAGGATTTAAATAGATATTAAATAGAGTAAGGATTCTATAAAATATGTATCTTACATTATATTGATCCAATATAAGTTGAACGTGCCTGGCCATATTTCACTGTTTCTGCTGAAGACAAATATCAACAATAACATACAAAATTATATAAAATATCCCGCACTATATTGTCAATCTCCAGTTCTATAATTTCATTGCCGACAGGAAATAATACTACATCATTGAGAAACATATTTATGTAAGTAGAACTGCCCCCCAATGGTCAGCCCCAATGATGAAGTGGGCCACGTGTGCGCTATAAATTTTTTATGTCGGTCTAATAGAGGAAGTAACCAGACATGAAGAAATATTATTTCGCAAATTTGATTTACACTTCCAAGTTAAATAATTCACTTCTCTAACGGATATAGCATGCAGAATATTTTCTGCACCTTCTTCCGAGTATATACACGCAAATTCTTTTACGTGCCAGAAACGGTGTCTACAAGAAGGAAACAACAAATGCGGACAGACAACCGTAAAATTAGAGGGACCTAATGATATTCATGGTTTCCTTTGGACACTTTCTCGATGATACCACTTTCCAAGGATTCATGTCCACTGGCAAATGCGCGACGTTTTTCAAATTACTTGCATGCGGCTACTTTACGTTTGATGTTGTGGTAACACATATAATTAATTATTCATTTTATGGTAAAGAAAATGAAATAGACTTAGGGTTACAATAGTCACGCGATTACAAACTAACTTTTAAACTAAATTACCACTAATTACCAAACTATCAACAGCGACCATGCGACTATACAACTAAACATTTGTATTGAATCATTTTCAGTAGCTTGCAATGTATGTTAAATGAAGCGATAAAATAATAAAAATATTAAATTATACGTGTATATATACATGATTTGTGATTCTAAATTTTCATAAAAATGTAGAATAAAATTCTTTTTAATCAGAGTCAGAAATTAGTCGATCTGGTAGATAATAATCAGAGTTTTTAAGAAATTCATATTAATCGTAAAAACCTAATAATAATTTTATTTAGGAAACAAAGAATGTTGCACAGAGATATTGCGTTCTTCGAAAATATAGTTTTTAAATTAGAATTTATATGTAAATTATAAATTCACTGAATACAAAATTTGTTAGTTATACTGCTAGTAGGAATTGTAGCAGCGTACAGGGGCAGGTGATTATTCCGTGAAAGAAACAAATAGACGCGATGACGTTCTAATAGCTTAAATAGAATATATATTTCCAACACTATACAATATACGCGAGGTCTATATTGTGTTTTCCGAACGACTAACGCATCCTGATTCGCCGGTACAGCACACAGTCAAAGTGCTGGGACCGCGCCACGTGCACCGTCTACAGTTCGGTATCGCTCAAAGAGAAGACCCAGGAAGCCGCGCTTACATTGTTTACAACAAAATTGGACTATAAACTCTTTTGAAAAATTTCTCCCGATATTTTTAAATTTGCAAATTTTTATGTCCGTAAGAAATTATTACAAAAGTAAGGATATAACTTACTAGATATTCCAGAAAACACACGAGAAAAACCAGCATAAAATGCAAAATAAAAGCAACGTTGCTTCCATGAGTAAAACTATCCGCGCACGTATACATGTGCATGTGTTTACTGTAGACTCGTATATCGCGTTGTCCCGAGAGTAGAATCCAAAAAGAATGTTAATCTAAAAATTGTAAAACTCATTCACCCGAGAGTAATTTGTTGGGTGAGCTGCATTCCATTATCTGGACTACGTTTATTATCGAGTTCTATCCTCGACAGATACGTTACATCTCCAACGGGGTGTTCTACTTTCTTGTCATGTGGGAATTGCATGTCCACATGAGTGTAACTTCAATGTACCAGTCTGCGGCCGACACGTGGCACAGAACATACAAGGTAACATGCTGTGCTGAACTTTTACGTCGATAGATATCAATGGAGAAAGTCTGGTATCTTTGATAAATCACCGACAACTTTACTACGGAGAATTTTTCTACCTCTAAATGTCCGTTACTAGTGAACAAACAAAAGTTTATGATACAATTAAATCAGCATTTTATAGGAAATTCTTCTGTAGCAATACCAGTGGGAATCGTCAATTAAGAATCAACTATATCTGCTTTATTAGCGCTGGTTGATAGATACAGTGGAGTGCAAAAGTATCCGGACACTCTTTAAAAACGAATAACTTTTTCAAAATTAGTTCGAACTGCTTGAGTTTTTTTGTGATGTTAGACGCATTAGTTTACTAGGTAGCGTGTACATAATTTTTTCTAAAAATTGCTATTGGTGGGAATTGCGACGAAAATAGTAAAGGTCACGATTTTTAACTTTTTAATCTGTGCCTGTAACAAAAATTTAAGTTATGTACATGTAGAATGTTTCATCGAAATCGGTTAATGTCGTTATGAGTTACAAACATTTAACACTAGATTTACGGGGCCCGTCAAAATGACGGATTCAAAAATTTTTAATTTACGATTATTAAGAGTGTAAGGAGGCATTCGTGAGGAATTATTAAATAGATTTATTTTTTTGTGTACATATTACAATAAAAATCGCTGAAGATCTAAATAAATACAATTTTATTATTTTTATAAAGCAATGTAAAATAATTAATTTTAGTGCTCCGTACACCTAGTGTTAAAGGTGGTTACATAAGGACAAAATTCCCTGGAAAGACTGAAAATCTGCGACTTTCACCCTTAAGCTCCCATCTTGCAACGTTCGTAGCTTATAACAACATTAACCGACTTCTATGAAACTTTGCGCATGTATATAACCTATGGAGATCTATAAAAGGTATATTTTAAATTTTCATTACAGGAACTGATAAAAAAGTTAAAAATCATGACTTACTTTTTTCTTCACAATTTCGACCATTAGCAATTTGTATAAATAATTATGTACACGCTACCGAGTAAACTAATCCTTCTAACATATCAATAAAACTCAAGCCGTTTGAACTAATTTTGAAAAAGTTACTCGTTTTTAAAGGTTGTCCGGATACTTTTGCACGCAACTGTAAATGCTCGTATGGAATTATACCTGACTCACAAACAAGGATCTTTCAATAAATTTTTTTATGGCAATAGAAGTTATAATCGTGAATAAAAAAATTGTCTCCAGCAATCTAATCGAAAAATATGTATCGGCAAATTATTATTTAAAATTAAAAACTCTATCCACGTTTTTACAGAGAATAATCATTATACTGCGGATGTTATGTATTTACAGTAAAAACGAGTGAGTGCAATTTATAGGAGTAGATAGAGTAACACGTTAAGTGCCACGCCAGCACGTGACAAAATTCCAAGAAATCGAATCAATTTTTTAATGGAACCCGTAACTGGTAAGTCAAGATTTATTACAGTCACTGCTGTTTTAACTTTCTTATAATTCGTAGGTCCAAACAAAATATGGATTTACTCCGCCTGCCACCCTACGAAATAAAGTTGAAATCTAGTAAAAAAATTTTATCAGTCATGTATGGCTGACGTGGCAGTGAACGTGTTAAAAGAACTTATCAATAAACCTACCACGGTAAAAATGACCGGTTTTCTATTTTACAATTATTGAAATGAGAAAACGATTTCATAGGAAATGACTGAATTGATTTCTTTATTTAAGCACATATTTTTATGGAAACGGTACAAAGTGTAAATAAATTCAATCTTTTCAATTCTGTAAGGCGTTTTATTTTTATATGTTTTGTAGTTGGTAGGTTTAGTGTTAAGAGTGCCAGCTTGTCAAAGTTATTAAACGAGAAAAGAGATCAGTAGAAAGAAAGAAAGAAGTTCTGCTGTCTAGTAATCGTTGAGGAACCTACCGCCAGGATTTAGGAAGATATAGTGTTCTCTCAGTCAGCAACCAAATCCAATCTAAAATAAAAATCTTCAAACTGAGACTCGCATTAAGAAGCTCAATATCAATCCTCAGATAAACGGATACGTACCATTTCCTACACCGTTCTGAACATTTTATTCCCTCCCCCAATCCTTCCGTAGGGATCCCAATAAAATTTAACAAAAATAAAGTTTATATACACCAACCGAAAAACCAATTTCCACAAAGAGCGTCGAACTGTCGCCAAAGAATACAGAACAGCTATCAAAGCAGTCTCGTGAGATCCTGATATCGAGGTCCCGTTGACGGAGTTGAAAAATATTTCCGTCCCCGTAAATGAGACACCTTTCCATCGCTCTATTGATAGAAGAAGAGCGAGAGACTGAGAGAGAGAGAGAGAGAGAGAGAGAGAGAATTTTTCTGCTGTTCGGTCGGCGACCAGGATGAAACCAGATGGGTCTATTTCTTTCTCGTTGAGCATGTGGGTCATAGACGGGGGTGGCGGGATCCTTTATCGGGTAACCGGAGCAGCGACCCACGATTGCTACGCTATTCGATCGTGCTTTGATGTGCGAGCCATGGACGAGAACGGGATCGTTGACGCCGGAATCACAAGAGATAAAGGGCCGGGGTAGATGGAACGCTCGCGCGAGACCAGGAATCGGCCCCGACCGAGTCGATATTCGAGGAAATTTCGATGGAATTACACCGGCTGGGAAGTCTCTCCGATGGGTAAAACGGAAGATCCTGGCGTGTTCTACCCCCGCGGATCCATTTTCCGTGTGTATTGCGTTGCCGGGGATCCGAGGATAAGTTATTCCGATGGTCACGCCCGAACCGTATAGACCGGCGTCGAACAGAGCTGAATTTTCAATCTCCTCTTTACGTTCCCACGCCTACAAGCCACGGTCTCCACAATTCACCTTGCCAATCCACCCAATCGTGCAGAAAACGAAATGTCTATTCGTTTAGATCAGATTTATTTGTGCGAGGATCGTGTCAGAATTTTTGTTCGATCTTTTGTTTGAACTTTACTATTACCGCCTCGAGCTATTCATATCGAGTATTGTACGTTGTTCCATTAGTTTAAATGTGCTGAATAAGAATATGTGAGGGTAACACTTGATAGTTATCAATTATATTTTATTCCACTAATTACAACTTGTCTTATACGTGTCAGGAATATTTAACCCTGAGCACTCGAATGGCGACTCTGAGGCGCCACTACAAATTGCTACACCATTATTCAGAATATTGTTTGCATGATTAAATTTGTTTAAATGTAATAAATTACAAAACATTTAAATATTGTATGAGGTACTATATCATTTTCGTACGCATATAATGAAAAAAAATTATGTACAATGGAAATATTCTAGGTTAGAAGAAATGTTTGGTTTTTTAGTTGAAATAGCTCCGAATGCAAAGGGTTAAATACCACCCATTGGGTCAAAACAGAGCTGAATTTTCAATCTCCTCTTTACGTTCCCACGCCTACAAGCCACGGTCACCACAATTCACCTTGCCAATCCACCCAAGCGTGCAGAAAACGAAATGTCTATTCGTTTAGATCAGATTTATTTGTGCGAGGATCGTTTTCATATCGAGTATTGTACGTTGTTCCATTCGTTTCGATATGCTGAATAAGAGAATATGTGAGGGCAACACCAGATAGTTAGTAATTATACTATATTCTACAAATTACAACTTGTCTTATCCGTGTTAGGAATATTTAAATAATGAGTCAAATCCTTTTGCCGAAGTCTTTTTCGAAGTATGCACTGCTATCTTGTTGAAAAGTAAGATTTTTGTCATAATTAGACAACGGATTTTTATGCAAAATAAAATGTCCTATCTGAATTGCAATATACTGGAGTGAAAGGGAAAGTTATTTTCTATCTTAACACTTTATTTACCGGAAGCCTATTAACACGATGAGTGCCAATCCAACAACCTCAGAAATTCTATGAAATCGAAGTGATTTATTTAATGAAATAAAAATTGAAAAAGTTGTATGTATGACACTGAGTAGTTTTTCAACCTTCTTGCGTTTTCTTGATATGAATCAAGTTTTGTACAATGAATAAATTAACGTAGAAACTTATTTTATAGTCTAAATAAATAATTCCGTCACCCATATATGGGTGACACGGCAGCCAACATGTTAATGGGATTTTCAATAATTATGCTGCACAAAGGGGAAGCTATATAACCATCATTTTATACAATAATAATAATGCCAAACGAAATCATTAGTTTAAGTTACTGTCGCTAATGAAGTATCTATTAAAAAATCCTTGGATCACACTGTTTCAATAATTAGGAAATAATGTGTTAATATGTTTATCCCTTTGCACACGGAGCTATTTTAACTCCTAAACCAAACATTTCTTCCCATCTACAATATTTTCAATCCAAACGATTTTATTTCATTTTATGCATATGAGATTGACACCTCGTAGATTCTTAAATGTTTACTAATTCATTCAGTACAAACAATTTCACAATGCAAACAATGTTTTGGTTAATAAGTTGAAAATAATATACCAGTATTTCAAAATTCTTCTATTGTTTTTACTGTTTTAAATTACACCTACCCACTTTTGGTGAGAAATGCAGAACATCTGCTGTTCAGTCATGATGATCATCGATAAACACAACTCAACCATCTTCTAACAAGTTAACGTATTTTGTTGAATTAATTCGCGTAGAAATTTGACGAATTGGTGTCTTCGAGACGCAACGCAGCCCATATACCGTCAAACTTCCTCTACCGAAATTTCTGCTTGCACGAACAGATTTGCTTGTATGTGGTGCCGAACACAGCTGAATTTTCAATCTCCTCTTCCCTTACCGACTCGTACCAACCACGTTCCCACATTTTACCCTTTGAATCCACGAAAGCTTGAATCAAACCGAGTTGTGTACCCTACTCGCAGATTAGATTTCGACGATAGACGACGCTCGGTTTCCGTTTATTGCGATTTATTGGGCGAATGCGCGGCAAATATGCGGCTCTATTTACACGGGAATCACTGCCTCAGGACTGTTAGACTACTCTGTGCACGTCACCGGTTCGGTTTCACCATCTTTTTGGGATGGTAATTTATTGTATATTTCATAGTGTGACCTGTTCAGTAAATGACGAAATTTAACACTAAACCTACCACTGCCGGTCAAATGACCGGTTTCAGTTTCTTTATAAAGAATACAGATGTTATAAAGATGCTTCCGCTGAAATGATTATACACACCTTTGTATTCGAGTATAAATTATATTAAAAATCGCGCAAAGTCCAAATAAATTCGATCGTGCCATTTTTATAAGGCAGCATGTACTACACATTTTTAATGATCGGTAGATTTGGTATTCACACTTTACTTGGTTACAATGTACTTTGGAGGACCAATTTTTTAAACTTTTTTTATGCAGTCCTATAAATTTCGACGAGGTAACGCCGAAAATGAAAGTCTTATTGCCAGGAGTTCACTGGCTCAGAAGTTATACGCGTGTAAAGTTGAGCACTTTTAAGCCTTTTTAACAGGTTAAAGCGCCGATATATTGGTATATTTGCTAGGTGGTACACGTAAGATCGGCTAAGTAGTACCAAGCAGATCCGTTAGATGGCAGCACTAGCGCGTACGTAATAATAACACATGGGTGAAATCAAAATGCGAAACATTGTAAGTTGTAAGCGTGGCCGCTCCCACGACGGCCTAACCCCCAAACCAACTTAAACTATACCTTCTTTTTGAGATCCCACATCCTGCGTGAAGCAATACTTCAATTTTTAAAAAATAACAATTTATTAAACTGTACAAATGCATCAATTATTGTCAAGCTTACCGGATAGTATTATCTAATGACATCCGAACGTCCACGAGAAAAGAATCAACCGTTAACAAATACTGCCGACATTAATCACGACCGATAGGACACCGAAAACGGCTGATTCCATGATTGCTTTTTGAAATTTTCATGTCACACCGATGAACACTGCATTTCATAAATTTGAGCAACAATCCATGATCCTGAGCACAAGAAATTGCTGCTTCTTTACTACTTGGCATGTTTTTAAAATTGAACTTTGTAATATATGAACTAGCTATCTTAAAATCAACAATAAAATGTACAACAAACTGCAGAAAAATATTAAAATCATCTTCATTCATCAACGTGCTCCTATCTACTAAACTACCGTACCATTCAGCGCATGCGCTCAGTACTACTCAGCCGATCCGCGAATATACCATATCATTAGCGCATGCGCACGACAGTCCTACCTCCGTGCGGCGCTCTAACCTGTCAAAAACGCTTAAAATCGCTCGTGTTTACACGTGTATAACTTTTCAACCAGTGAACTCCAGTAACCAAAACTTGAATTTGTGTAGCATAGCATACGGGAAACTTGAAAATTCTTGGTCCTCCAGTAAATAAGGTAAAGTGTCTGCTTCACGTCTGTTGAAATTAGTATTAGCAAATCGTTGTTTAAATTCCCGAGTGTAGATATTAATTTACTACGTATTTTAAAATGTTCACTATAAAATTCTGAATACATTAAGAAGACCGTATTTACTCTGTATCTAGCACGAAAACGAATATTTGTTCGAGTAATGTGACAATGTCCTCATGTCTTTTAAAAAGTAATTATTAATTCAGTTGACTAGAAGCAATGTTGTCATATTATTAGAACAGATGTAAATGAAAGTGAGGCTTAAAATTGACGTTAGATTGGGGCAATGAACTTGTATGCACAATTGAACAGTACCAAAAATTACACAGGCATTGTTAACTAATATGTGGAACAAAATTGTTACTCGAGCAATTAAATAATGTAGACCGAAATGTGACTTTGGAACACTCTCGTAAAGATACTTGTTAAACACATTATGTTCTAGAAACTTACTTTTCCGTTGCGAAAAGTTTTCGAAGTATGCCACTCACTCATCCATTATAAATGTGCTGCAAGACCGTGTGACATTTGAAAGCTCTGTCTCTGGAAACTCACTAATAACAACACATGTTCCCCAAAACTTTCACGCCCATTATTTCACAAGTTCACTGCTCCGGTGACAAATGGTGACTGATGGCTTTTACCTGCATCCCCGTATCGATCACTGTTCCCCCCTCTTAGATTAGTATACTAAATGACTTTTTGTGCAGTGTCAATCATAGCCGAATGAATTTTTCACCTTCTGATACAATTACTTATATTCTGATATTCAAAATGAAAACGGTGCATAAAATAGACCTTGGAACTTCTTCATGTTTTACATTTTCTATATATTTTCCCTCAAAATATTATTAATTTTTATTAATAGAATAATTCATAAAATACATCATAGAATACTTCAAAATGTAGTATAATAATTTAAGACAGAACCACAATGGGTTCAATACTGTTTTTTTTTATATAGTTATAATCTATCAAAAATTACAAGACTGCGGATTTTTATGCAAAATAAAAATAGTTTGCCTCAGTTACAAGTAAGAGGAGCCGAGAAAAAATTCCTTTACTCTTTTAATAAAATGTTAACAAACTGAAACCGATATATTAATAGTCTTAAATATTTTTAATCTGTCCGCTGTTATCAATTGCACCGACTCATTTTTGTTATAAATGCGCAAAATACGTGGTCTACTAATTGCACTATAAAAATGAAAATATATTCAACTCATTACAAGACTGCAAATATTTTTGTCGACTTTGAATTACTAAATATTTTCTACATTGCATTTTTATTTTACAAGAGTGTGAATGTGCATTTGACTGGAATTGCGTTTATTACAATACCAATTATTGAATATACAATCGTTGTCGGTAAAACTCGACCAAAACGAGCAGTGCTCTGAAGGCCGAGCGAACAACAGTTTCGTAAATGTTTTTTGCATAAACTTTCGCGAAACGCTCACAAGGAATCGCAATCGAGTCACGGAATAAATAAACTAGTTAGAAATTACGAAGCCTCGGAGCATCGGCGATCACGATTCTAGAGCGGCATCGCACAAAGGGATGCAAATGAAGCTCGATACAGGAAAGCAATTTAGATATACCATAAGAGATCACGAGCAAAAAGCGGAGCAGGTGAATTTTCGCCGATGTTGCCTCTAGAGATTTCAAAGATCTCCAACGCGGATGTATAGTCTTTTTTGTCTATGAAATCGACCACAAATAATAGACAGTAGAACCGCATTTATCCGAATCTCGTTTGTACAAAATAATTAATGCTGAACCTCATCTACAGGGTAATCCATTTGAAGTTACTCACGCAGTCACTTGAAACTATATCACGTTGTAAAAAATATTTCAAATGAAACTTTATTTGTTCCGGGAGACATCTTATGGTGGTCACAAATCTCTAGGTGGACGTGCTTCCGAGATTTCAAGGTGACCTTTGTTCCTTTTCATAAGGAACTTTATGCCTTTATTTAGGAAAGCGTGTAGCCTATCACAACGAATTCACTGACCTACAACACTTTCGTCTTCCAAGGTCATTCAAGGTCATTCAACGTCGTTCGCAAGTTAGCTTAGCTAGACTTAGTTTCTCTAAATCGTCTGTAACACATCGATGCTCTATAACTTTTTTATTCTTCCTGTCGCCTCAAATCATAGGTATTCTATTGTATAAAATTCGCAGTCTACTAATAAAACAACTTCAAAGGTTTCGAGCTGAAAATCATCAACGGTCCGTAAAATAGCGGAGCATTGTTCACGTCCGCTGGCTGAAATTTAATTATCCGACTCACAACGCTCGCCATGAACAGACAGATGGGCGCGGACGTCACCAGGTATTCGGTATTTCCGGCATTTGTTACGGACCGGTGAGCAACCAACGTACACACGTAATCGTAAATAGCGTTTTCAGGCAACAGTTGGTTTCTACGGTCGCCTAATGTCCGTTCTGCAGTCGGTGCATCCGCATGCATCATTAAACAATCGGCTCTTCGGCAATGTATAAATCGAGACGCGACAGATCTACACGAACATACAGGAAATGCAAATGTGCTTTGGATCATTCGAGGAGTAAAAACACTTTGGCAGTTTCCACGAGTGCGATAAAATTGATGAGTTTGCATTCACTGGGATGTTTCGAATTCTTGTTTGTTACAATTACAGTGAGAATTTTTATGCGAAATAAAAATTGTCTAAGTCGATCGTTGGAGATGAAAGTTGGAAAAGAATGTATTTCTTCTTTCATTCATTTATCATAATTAGACTGCGGATTTTTCATGCAATATAAAAACTATCTACTCTGTTTAATCTGTCTAACGTGTTTCTATTTTTAATAATTTTAGTCAATCAAAAACACTGTGATTTCTCTTCTAGATCCATATAATGTCTTCATTGTATTGCCATTCACTTACGCATTTTTGTTACAAATGCATAAAACGCGCAGTATAATTATAATAATATCTGCGCCATTAATCCGAAATTCCTTTAATGTTTGCAGTGCCATCAATTTCATCTAGTGATATTTGAATTAATTCATAACATCATCAGTCTAATGAGAAATCGTTATTAGACCATAGACAAAAACATAGTTTCTTCGTTAAACACACTGTGTATGTTATTAGTAGACTGCGGATTTTTCTGCAAAATAAAAGTAGTATGTATTAACCGTAAGACCTAGGAACCAAGTACGAATTTATTTCTCTCTTCAGCGATTTTGCCGAGACTGTATGCGTTGATATTCTTAAATTAATTCAATCTATCTACTATGTGATTTTCCTCCTGTACAATATCTGCAGTCCAGTCATACCACTTAAAATTTTTATAATACAATGAAAAACGTATGCAACATATAAGGCACACACACTTTTAAAACGTCATTTTAATTTCTCGCAAAGAAGACAACGAGCACTTATCTGATAACCGGATAAAATAATTCATTTCCGGAAACTGCGTCACTGCGGCTCCGAATCCAATACAGACAGCAAGCCCGCGGCTCCGATTAAAGGTTGAGCGTAGTGCCGGGAAATTCTGATAGGTTTAATTAGAAAATAGACGCTGTCGAACGGTGGGAACTCGTGTGGAATGCGAGCGGATGTTCTGCTGTTTGTTGCGAAACGATGCGGTGGATTCTTTCGCTGCGAAGAGACGCGAAAAGAAATTTAATCAAGGCCGGTATCGTCCTGAGGCGTTAAGATGGAATTAACCGGGCTGTGATCACTTGCGGGAGTTACCAAGATTACGGACGAAAGACAGGAAAGTTATTAATAATACAGTATCGGGGAGACAATGGGAATCTGGGTTAAGCGGCGCGATATTTTCAGATTAGCTCCAAGAGCTACGAAATAGGTCATGTTGCGCGATGCGCAGATTAAATTCGTCCGCGTATTAAGCAGACTCCAAGATCCGCTACCTGGGAGCGTAGATTTAATATCTGCCACTCTGTTCTACATCGGCTTCCTTCGCGGAATGCATTACCTCAGCTAATTCCCGAGCACCCCGCTCTGTTGCGACCGTGCGACTTAAGAACATTATAGCCGACAGCCGACATTACAAATGATATTATACACCCCATCGTCCAGGAAAAATTCCTCGTGATTCAAGAACGCAGAAAAGAAACGGGAATAAATGCATCTCAAGCAGACGCGGAACGTCCTGCCAGGCTCTACGAGTTGCACCGGGATGAAGAGAATTAAATTACGAATCTACCGAGGTGTCTGCTTAATTCATTAAACTCTTCAGTGCTTCTCTCGAGAATTTGCGGAGAACCAACAAACTTTCTTTCTCGGTCGGCATTATCGATAGGTTCACGGCTTTAACTGCGTTTTAGGGAACTCTTTTTTTCAAGTTTTTTTTTATACAATCTTATAGATTTCGGCAAGAAGACACCAAAAATGAAAATCTTATTATGCGGAATTCATTGGTTAAAAAGTTATACGCGTATAAAGTTGAACATTTTTAAGCCTT
Organism: Sphecodes monilicornis; assembly: GCA_913789915.3. Taxonomy (NCBI): domain Eukaryota; kingdom Metazoa; phylum Arthropoda; class Insecta; order Hymenoptera; family Halictidae; genus Sphecodes; species Sphecodes monilicornis. The sequence goes on along the minus strand of OU565297.1, from coordinate 9,284,092 downwards.
TTTGACAGGCTAAAGCGCCGCCATATTGATATATTTGCTATACTTGATATCTTGGACTGTATCTTCTTTTTGAAATCCTGTATGTGATTCTGTATATTTTAATTACTGGACATCGAAAACGACCGATTCCATGATTATTGTTATAAATTTTCATTTCGCACCGATGAGTACGACATTTTTTAAAATTCCGCAACAATCCACAATCCTGAGCGCAACTAATTGCTTCTTCTTGACTACTTGGCATGTCTCTATGGTAAACATTTCTGATACTTGAACTATCCATTTCAAAATCGACAATAAACTTATTAATAATTAATTTGTGTAAAACACTTGAAATTGCTTATGTCTACAAACCACTGAATTGCCATCTAGCGTATACGCTCAATACTATTTAGCCGATCCCGCAAATATACCATACTATCTAACACATGCGCTGTACACTCACGATCTATCCAGCGCATGCGCCGAACAGACCTACCTACCTCTACCACTCAACGAATATCCAATATGGCGACGCTCCAACCTGTCAAAAACGATTAAAACTGCTCATCTTTACACGCGTATAACTTGTAAACCAGTGAATTCCTCACAACCATACACACATTTTCGGAATGTCTCCATCGATATCTACAAGATCACATAAAAAAATGTTCAGAACACGGAGTTCTCCAAAACGCAGTCGAGCCGGTTCACGAATGCATCATTTAATCCTGGAAAGTCAGCAGCTTCGGAGATCAAGCAGATTTTTCCAAATAAATTTTCACGGTTGTCCACCAGTCAAGAATAAAAGTCGCCGAACTATAAATCACGAGTGTTCCCGAGCGACTGGCTGATTGCACTGTTTTTGTAATTAATTAATGGGCGGGATGTTTTGGAATTTTTCGAGTCCCGGGTAATTAAAAACTTTGTTGTTATCAGTCTAGTGCTAGTCACTTTATCACGCAAATTGGATTTAATAATTATTCATCGAATTTACCGATCCCGATCGACGAGCAGAGGAAACAAGTGAAATCGGCATTGAACGTTCGCACGACGTCACTGGAAAAAGGACGAATATGTCCCGAAGCTTGGAAATGACAGTTGGAATCGAAATTTCGGGGGTCGTTTTTTGTTCGCGCAGTGACCCGTGTCCAGGCGGCTTGAAACAAAAAAGAGCTTAATTGCGGTCGATCGTTAAAACTTCTCGTGCAACCGTGGAATGTTTCGTTGGATACTGTGGAACTGGTGACTCTCTTTGTAAGGTGACGAATAAGGACGAGGAATCTCTGCCATGATCCCATGAACGAGACGTTTGAGGAATGGTAGAGATACTCGTGGTTATGCAAGTGAAATAGGGCGATTATGGTCAGACAGGTAGATCTAACCTGTTGAATCCAGTCTCGCCTCTAATCAAGCGCGGTTTGTTACCCACCGAACATCAGATTTTGGACAGCATCTACCCTATTAACCCATTAACAGCCATTGTCCCATTTATGGGACGCGATTTTAAAGTAACATAAAGAATACTTACTTATTAAGTAACATAAAAAATATTTGTCCCAAAAATGGCACATGCTTTATTTTGGTAAATATGAATATTTTTTCTCTCGCATCTTCATTTGCACGTATATAGCACATACTAAATGAGAAAATTGCCGAATTCGCTTCCACAGAATTGTGGCTGTTAATGGGTTAAGTGAATTCACCCTTCCTGTAGACAGACAGCAATTTATTATAATTTGTTGCAAAAATAATTACATTTTCCAGCAGACATAATTGCTTATATTGTGTGCTAAGACGAAGGATATTAACACTAACCGTACCAAGCACAAAATGCAACTCGTATATGTTGATTATAAAAATTACAAGACTGGATTTATTTCGATTTCTTGCAATTTTGATAATAATATATGCTTGAATGAAATCGTTTATATAATAATTTCTGACCGATCCGTCTTTGTAATTTCAATAACTATGAGATAAAAAATGTGAAACTGGTTATTTGACCGGTTGTGGTACAGTGAGTGTTAAAGAATCAGACGATACGAAAATCCTAGCAACATTGCTGTTATATTTACGAAAAAAATAATTATATTTTTCGTACAAAAAAAAATAGTATTATTTCCCATGAAAGAAGATAAGATTACGTTATTTTTATATACTAGTTATGACTATTTAAATAGGTACACTGTAACTGTACAGCCGAGCAAAATTTGTATTATAAAATATAAAGTTAAAAAAAAATGATGGAATAAATAAAAGTAACATTCCTCTAATCAGTAGAAAAAGTAAAAGGCTAAAGATAATTCTGTAAGTAGATTCGAAAGTACGAATCGGACCAGGGGAATATATAGTATTTCCTCAAGTAGTATAGCATAGCCTTAATCAGACACGTATAATGAAATAGGAGCTGTTCAAACCACTGTGATTCAAATGATGAATAATTGAACGAGAATTAAATAGCAACTTTTGATCAGACCGTGATGCACGCAATCAAGTAGTACAAATTTATAATACGAGAACAAGTAGTATATCTCTGTTCTGAATCAGAGAAACAGTCTTAGAATTACCGCTTCACCAACAATGATCTTAAACAATCTTCCCTGTGCAAACTTAATGACTAAAATCATAAAATTATGGAAATAATATTAATATTTTCTGCAATACAATCTCTACTAAAATGTCAGTTTTACTTTTTACTGTTTGTTCGAATAATTCCCTCGAGGGAAGATGGCCTTATATAAAGTCTTCTGAATGCGAAAATTCTTTTTATGGAGAACGATGGGACCTGGAGAGAGCATTAAAGTTTATTGTTCCGGTACTGCTTGTGAATAATTAATAAGCTGCAGTTCTTTTCGCTCGAGAACTCGCGGAGCAAACTGTGAGTATTAAGGGCAAAAGAAATTTAATATTTATTGGTCAACTTAAGCGGCCCACGTTTGCTCATAATTAGAGCACCTGAATCTTTCATTTAACTCCTTCAATGGCAGGGGCACTGATTTATAATGCTCCCATATGTGGATTAGAAAATTATATTTTAGAAAAATATGGTCCCACAGTTTTTCTAAGAACTTCCTTCTTTAAATTATCTCATTTAATATCCAATAATTTACTTTTACCCACTTTCGCTAAACGTACAGAAAGATGTTATTGAAATCTAATATTTAAATTTTCTATACAATTCCAAAATTGGTTGTTCTTATATTGCAGTGTGCAAGAAGGATTTGTCGATTAAGTGTGCTGAAAATTTCGAGACAAACTTTATGCTTGAAATGAATCGGCGCGTTTACGTGTGTGCATCGCGCGTGCGTGTTACGCATACTTTTGTTTTTCATTTTCTAGTTCTAAAGTTTTCGTTGAACGCGATATGATTGTACGCGCCACGTGCGGGGAAAGTCATTTTCTTACCGTTGTATTTTCTCGTTTAACAAACGTAAGTTTTGCGGTGTTTCATACTAACCACAATATCGTGTCGTATTCTTGGCAACCTGGTACAATTTTAATAAAATGAATAAAGATTTAATAAATAGATTACTAGATTACCTAATGGAAGGGAAATACTATCCAGAAACGGAACAAGATACTTTTCCGAAGGATTGCCAGGATATTGACAATCCAGGTACTTGTTGCTTGTAATAACACACTGAAAGTTTCCAAACGGAGTAAAGGATTCTGCGTGATCTCTTTCACGATACTTTCGGGAAGCCTTCCGAGCCATTCGAGACTGGCAGAGGCTTGATCGAAGTCCAAGCAAACTTCCTCTTGTTAGAACGAAAGCAATTCAATTGCAAACTATCCCAAGAGTCAGGTAATTATCGTTACAGCGCGTGATTTATAACAGTCCGCGCCCTATTCTCTTCAATTGCGGGACAGAAAACTTCGCAAACTGGGATTAGCACGAGTTAGTAGACTATGAACTTCCAAATACCTTCAGCAACCAGAGTAGTTTCCTTAAGAAAGGAAAACTGAACATGCGACCAGGTTTCATAGTCGTTAGAAGACTTGACGATTGCTGGCATTGGAATGGCTGGCTATAGCGTTTCAAAACTCGCGTGCACGCAATTAACGAGGAATATTTACGTGCTGAAAAGTAGGCATTTTACAGACGGAGTTTGTGACACTCACAGTGAGAGAAAGCGGCAGGAAATTAGTGTAGGATTTTAGGAAAAAGGAGCGCAGTGGCCACAACGGGAATCGAACCCGATTGTAGCGCGTGAAGCCAGTGTTCGGATATCTATATGGGTATCTATATCATGATGACGAGGTAGTGGAGCCCTAAGACAGTTATATTGGCGGGAAAGTATCGAAACAATCTATTCCGGACAAAAAGACTTCAGGACGTGTCCTACGAGTTACAAAATATACACAAATACACATGCTATACATTCATTTTTCAGAATCAAATCATATCAATTTTTTAAAATTCTGCTGGGTGCTCACGGTACCCCATTTTATCGAGAATCTTACTTTACTGAGGCCAAAATCGCCGCGCATACGCGAGAAAAGTTGGACCATATCCCAACACTGCGTGAAGCGCGCAGAAGGGAGATCACGTGGTACCTACAAGTTTCTCACTGCCATCTCCTGGTGGACGGACGGTACCAACAAGGCAAAACTTCAAACTATTGTATCACAACATGGAAATATCTGACAAAAAAATGTTTCAGACAAAATTTCCCTGTTTTTTCCTGTAGAATCTAAATATGTAGCGTTTTATAGGGAGCTCCATTTAAAATTATAAAGGTACCTCCCCCCCTTGATGGGGGAGGGGGACCACTTCACGTTTAGGTAGTTAGAAAGGCCTTTCAGATCCATACAATTTAAGACCAAGATCTTTAAAATCCATGGTATAGTTTTCGAGATATTGAGCTGTTAAGATTTACGTGGCCCACCCTGTATATAAAAAGAAAGTCCTGACTCACTAACTCATCAATGCCCAGGCTAAACCCTTGGACCTAGAAAGCTGAAATTTTGCACACAGGTTTCCTTTATGATCTATACAAGGAATAAGAAAGGATATTTCAAAATTCAACCCTAAGGGGGTGAAAAGGGGTTGCAACGTTTGTATGAGAAATATTTTATTTGTGGCCGGATTTGCTCGAAACTTGGTCTTAATGCTCTTTGATGTAATTAATCAAACATGTGACGTTAATTACGAAAATGGCATCAATTTTGAAATCTAAGATGGCGACATGATATAAAATTAAAACTCTATAGCGGTGAATGGGGGGTTAAAAGGTTTCATGGAGAAACAATATCAATTTCCGAGAGCATTAAACGGTTTCCTGTGCGAGCGAAGCTGCGAGCAAAATCTAGTTTCTTATAAAATACACATAAAATTGTATTTAATTTCATATTATTAATTAATTGTTATTTATATAATTAAAAATATAAATAACAATGTTTACTATTCTTTGATTATTTCTTGAATGTGTCAAGCATAAAACTATACATTAGGTAATGAGAATTAATTTTACAGTTTTCGCTAAAAGCACAAGATCACTGAATTCCGGAGCCCACGTTTTAGCACCTAATCGATGCAAACGAGAGTTCCAAATATAGTTGAATATACAAAATGGCTTCAAGATGCTACAATGCGGCGCAGACGAAGCAGAACTTCGTTGGAGCTCGTGTTGACATCCGGTCGAATTACATTTATCACACAATCGCAGCAATCGCGACGCACGACCGAGTGCACTAATAAACTGGATTTAATGTAGCGGAAGTTACAAAGAGCGTAGCAGAGGAGTTCATGGCTTCCCGAGTGTTTCTCCTAACTCTTTGAAGAATAGTGTTACCAGTCGCGCCTCTACTCCGAGAACGAAGGCATTCTTGTATTACGTCCGGCAGTAGTAATTGTTTCCTTCATAGATGACTTGTTTCAGGGATGTTTCACGTTTTTCAACCCTTTGACGCCGCGACAGTCTGCAAGCTCCGAAGACTCGGGCCACCAATATTTCAACCCTTACTCGAGCTTCTTCAGCTTCGAAGGCACGGTTTCGATTCGAGACCCTGGCCGAATCATTGTTCCTTCCGTTCGTTAGAAATCAGTGACCACGATAACTGAAAAAATTATAGCGAACTTCGAAGGACTACCGAAAATTTCGCTGATTCGCTGTCCAACCCAGCCTTCGCTTGATTTTATTTCAATATTTCATTTTCCTTTCTTCCGATTATGGCACAATGCTTCTCGATTTCTGGAAAATGAACTTTATTCCGGAACCGACGTTTCCGCTCGCACGGAACAGTGACTCGACCTTTTCATGCCGCGGGAATTCTGCTGCAATCTACGAAAGTAACGCGGAATTTTCGGCGAGCCTAGAAATAAACATTTCGAGAAACCGGATAGAAAATTATCGGATACTCTGGAGCACAACTCATTATATGGACAACCTTAAATTTTTACAATCTTTCTACTGTTTTGAACATCGCCTACTCTTTCTTGTCAGTAATCCATACAATCTATTGTTTAGGTATCACATTTTTAGGTGTGTGTCTGACAAGGTATTTTCTACTTCGCTTCGCGATTAACGTGTTAATCTTGCAAGACAGTCATGTTTGTCATGTTTTTTTTTACATTCACTAAATATTCCACTTATCGATCAGTCAATAAAGTTTCGCATATACGACTGACCATGAAGAGATACTCTACTTGCTGATAATATGAGATATTTCCACCAGCGTGTCTAACAATGAAGTAACATTCTACTTGATGATCAGACAAACTATTTCGTCTAGCATATCTGAGAATGACAGGATATTATACGTACAGCTCAAGACACGCAATTTTTATTTCATGTCTGACGATGAACGTATATTCTACTTACTGACCAGAGAAGATGTTTGTTCTGATAATTCTGATGGTACATGAATGTTCTACTTGTTGCTCATATAAAACATTTTTTCTTAAAGGGGGAAGACACTTTAGAGCGCTCGAAAATCGGTGATTTTTAGGAATTTTTTTTCTTAATAACTGCACGGCGGATCTTGTTCAAACTTTCTTGGTATCATGTTCTATATTTAAACAATACAAAAATTGGTCTACATTAACGATCAATACATTTGTTGTCGAAATATTTATTTAACTTTGAGTACATTCTACAGCCTACAAGTTTCATCTGAAACAGAAAAACCAAAGTTTTCCTTAATCCTTATAAAATTATGTCGACGATGAACTAAAAAGAATTCCGAAAAGAGCATAAAAATGCAAAAATTTTGAGCTTTATCAAAAAAGTTACGATTTTCGCCAAAAAATTTCGTCTTTGTAATGCAGAAAAAAATGGAGAAATGGAAGTATTTATAAATTTTTTTAATTCATCGACGACATCATTTTATAAGGATTATGAAAAACTTTGGTTTTTCTGTTTCAGATGAATCTTGTAGGCTGTAGAATGTACAAAAACTGATGATGCGGGCGGCGCGGAGCTGTGAAGTTAAATAAATATTTCGACAACAAATATATTCATCGTTAATGTACACCAATTTTTGTATTGTTTGAAAAAGATCCGCTTTGTAGTTATTAAGGAAAAAATTCTTAAAAATCACCGATCTTCGAGCGCTCTAAAGTGTGTTCCCCCCTTAAGTGTCTGACCATGACTAAATATTCTACTTACTGACCAGAGATGATACTAGTTCTGATAATTCCACTTGTTGCTCATGTAAACATTTTCTCGTAAGTGTCTGAAAATGAATGGACATTCTCCTTGCTATTCATGCAGGACATTTGTTCTTACATGTCTTAAGATAAATACATTTCTCAGTTACTGCTAAAAGCAAGACATTTCTCCTTGTTTGCCAGACAATGGCTGAATACTCTACTTACTGATGAAGACAAAGTCGTTCTGCTTATATGTCTGACAATGACCGTATATTCTACTTACTGACCAGAGCTGTTTGTTCTAATAATTCTGACAGTGTATTCTACTTGTTGCTCTTATAAAACATTTTTTCTTGTATGTCATGCAATGAACAGCCATTTGACTTCCTCGCATTCGAGTTTAGCGTTTTCGTCCACCTAATTCAATAACATAAAGTTGACACAAACTTTCATTGCAATTATAGAATCGCATAGTGCTTTTATTCTGCATCTATGGAGCGAATCCGCGACCTACTTCGTACAGTATACGAACTTTTCCTCGCTCATCGTAAATATCGTGCTATAGATAAATGCAGTACTCCGGTGAGGCTAGAGGCAATTGTTTACTGCTTACGTAAACTCGGAATTGTATCTGAATTATGTGATGCATCCCTTAAACAGTGGTACGTACGAAATTGAGGGAAACATTTCGAATACAATCCATAAAAGCACGATACATCGAGAATATATATTAAATTTCTGATCCAGATGCTAAAACTCGATGGAACCCCAGTAATCGATAGCTATATAACGACCGCTCCATCCTGCATCGAAATGAAAAATTGATATATATATATATATATATATATATATATATAGTGCAAAGTTATGCTCTAACAGACGCGAGTTTCATAACCTATAGCAATATTTCCTGCGCGGTCGATTTTTTCACTGAAGAGTTACAGCGTTTTCAATGTGCACGCGACTCGGCGTAATGCCCGTAGTATTTTCCATTGAATAAATCAAACGGTCGCGGCTCGTTTTTCAGTCAGTATCTTTCGCGGACTGCAACGGTATAAATTCCAGCGCCGTTATCCGGTAATGAATTTACAACGAAAGTTACATCACGGAAACGTAAATCGCACTAGTTCTTCGTTCCTGGACGAGTAACTCCTGCTTACCGAAGGGATTTCCAGATGGTTAGCCCCGATACCGGCTTCTCCAGCGATCTGAGGGTGATAAAAGCGTGGGTGTCGTTGTCTTGATAATTCGCCGGCCGCGATTTATATCGACGCTATAGCTCGGACCCGCCTAGATTGCAAATGTACCAGCGGTTTCGTCCGGCTCGAACGAAAACGGAAACGCTTGGATTGTTTCCCGACCTTCTACCAAATGGCTCAGCTTGTACAACTATTTCCGGAACATATGCGTATGCCTTCTTGTACTTCAAATAAATTACAAATCACGTTTTCTTGATATTTATGAACAGATTGAATTTATGCTTCGAACAAATTGTAGATGTCGTTGAATCATAATTAGAGATTGCAATACAGGTACACAGGTATACCGAGTACACCGGTATTTCGTACTATTTTGCAATTTCGTGAAACCGGTATTAGCTAAGGTAAAATACCGGTATTTTCGGTATTAGCTATAAATAATAAATATTTTTTGGGGGGGGCATCTACTCTTATTTGAAATTTACAAATTAATTTTTCCGATAGTGAATTCGATTTAATATCAAAAACTGTGTCAGCTCTGCTTCCAATAAAGGTGGCTGTGGAAGCATTATGTCGGAAGGATTCCAACGTATTAACAGCGAATGCAACAATAAATTTTATGTTGCAATCACTTAAAGATCAGGACACGCCACTGTCTGAGTTGCAGAAAAGGCATAGTGAACTAGAAAATATTTTAAGGTATTCACATAATTATAACGACTTTAAAAAAGAAAGCTAAAAGGAAGAAAAGAAGCTAACAAGGTCAAATTTAATTAAGTTCGTCGTCACTTTCCACAAAAACATTTATGAAAAGCAAACACAAACCTATTCAGAAGAATACGGTGAAGATGATGTTCATGTTAATATCGAAAAAGAATTGTCACTCGAGAAGAAATTACAATTAGCTATAAATAAAAAAATTCCCACGAACAATAATACAAAAGTAATACAAGAAATAGATTTATTCAAAACCGTCAAACGAGAGACCGAGTTGTTAGAAGATGAAGGACATCGAGGGGAATATTTAGAGAAAGCATATCGGTCATTACTAACAGTACCACTAACCGGTGTGGATGCGGAAAGAGCATTTTCAACTGCAGGTCATTTTTGCAGAAAAATACGTACCAGGCTTAAGGACAGTTCAATAGATGCATTATGTTTTTTACAATCACATTTCAAAAATATGTAGTTAATAAATCAGTTAATGTTTTTTTTCTATTAAGCAACTGTATCTTTGTGTCTTCTTGAAAATTCCTAATACCGGTATTCCGGTACAACGTTTAAACAAATACCGAATACAATAGAAGAATTGTATTTTTGGTCCGGTATTGCAAACCCTAAACATTATATTCTATGTGATGTAATTCTGTAATGGTAAGCTTAGTGTAACAAATACATTTTTAAGTTTGTAATGGTCAAAGTTAAAGTAAGATTTTTCGATTATTTGTTTAGTAAAATATATTGTAAAGAATGTAAACATACAAATTCTACTAAGAATTGGGAGTATCATGAATTCTGTAAGATGACAAGAATTTTAAAAAAATTGTTTTCATCGCAGCTATTAGAGGAAATCGTTAGAAATAATTATCTTTTCACTGAAAGAAATAAGAATTCTGAAATTTACTAAATGTAATAATATCAATACCGAAAATATTTTGTCCTTAAAAATATTCTATTATATGCAATATTAAATTCCGTGGAAATTGCTCTGCTGGAGAATGTTGCAGAATAAATTCAACAAAACTGGCCTAATTTGAAATAGTAAATTCTCTAACTATTACATAAAGCTCTGCAGGAAACAGAACTTCTATTCAACCGTGTTAGTGGTTTTGTTAGATTATCGATTTTAAGGAGAACAGTTTAACACTTATCAGACAGCAATTGAATCGCAACGGATTTAGAAATGGTGGATTAAAAACCGAAATATCTCCCCTATGTTCTACGGAAAAACATTCCACATGTGTCGATGATTTATTGTACCTTTAAATAATAGAAGGTTGCTGGTGTCAGGTTGTCAAACCGTGAGCCGTTTTTACACGAGGGACGCCAGAAACACTGGACGTTGTGCTCAGCTGTTCTTTTGCCCAAAAACAGAGGCAGTTATGCAAGTAGATATCATAAATCCGAAAGTTCTACACTTTTTCCTTACCACATCGTGACAGAACTGAAGAGGAACACTTGTCTCTGTCGACAGAAAAATTCGACCTATTTATGCGGCAGTAATTCTTCCTATCATAAATCCGATAGCGTTTTTTGCCTAATGCCGTCACTTATGTGTTACTAATCGCTTCGACACGAAAATTGCTTTCTCATTGTTCAACCATAACTTATACACCGCGGAATTGTAGCGTGCAGCTTCCTGTTAGTGATTTATTACACTATCACTGTCAACTACTACAACATTTATTTTTTGGAAACATAAGATAGTAAAGTCTTCCTAATAATTTTCAATATGTGGTACTTTATAAAAGGATAATTACAATTTTTGCCACATTTTTAAATTGTCAGTATTAACATAAAATTTTTGGAACATAAAATATTACTATTACATGTAAGATAATTATTGACATTTTTTCAGCAATTTTAAATATGTGGTAGTTTAGAAGAACGTAATCACAGTTTATATCGCATTATTAAACTATCAATATTATGCATTATATAATTCTTAAAATATAAAATTTTACTGTCACATATAGTATTACTATTTAAAATTTTCTAACATTTTTAAATATTTGCCACTTCATAAATAGGCACTTATAATTTTTATCGCATTATTAAATTGTCAATATTTTCAATTATATAATTCTTGAAACATAAAATATTAGTATTATTATTTCCATCGTCCCAGGAATTTTAAGCATGTTGTGATTTATAAATGGTAATTATAACTTTAATCACATTATTATATTATAATATTTATCAGACATGAAATATCATTGTATCCATTATAATGAAACTACATTAGAGACTATATTTAATTGGAAGATAAATTCAAAGAGTTGTCTAGACAGTTTTGAATATTCAGAGCTTAGCAGAAGGATACCCAAAAATTTCTGTACTTTCTTGAAGGCCAGTATAAAGTATCTAGAATTTAGTATCATCACACATATGCATTAAACAAGAGTAAGTAAGAACTAAAGAAAGACAGGATTCTACTGTGATAGGTTTCACAACATTCAAAACGAAACTATGCTCAAAATCTACAAACTCCCATATTTCATTGTTTTCCGCGAAGTATAATACAATAATGTACCATGTATGAATAATGTCTGTTTCAACGAAATCATGTCTGTTCATTTTACTTCCAATTTCCGCCCCGTAACACTTAAAACAAACAGAAACCCAGATCGTCAAACAGCGTCTAATTATCCAGTTATTCATTTTCCCGTTCTAAAGCGTCACCTAATTATTAATCATGAAACTTCAGCAGCGAATTTCCCACTCGAGTCCCTTCATCTCAGCAAATAAACGAAAGTAATGTTTCAAAAGGATTTATCGCAATCTTCTACGCCATTTCGCGATGCCATTAATCACGACTAGAATTTCCCCATGTATTTTACCATGCTCTTAACACAAGCTTTCGCCGATTTTCGACGCCATTCCAGAGGAGGAAATCCTATTATACGTCGATTCTTTTCTCCTCGCAGACACGAAATTTTCGATTTCTTCACTAGATTGCAGCTAGCTTGACGTATTCACTCGAGTAACTCAAAACGCTGCATAGGGGGACATTGAAATGGGGATTCAGAACAAAAAGCAAAAATGCATATGGGGTTTCTTCAAATTTCAATATGGATCACATTAAAAAATTGTAAAGTAGGGTGGTGACCTGTCCAATGACTGAACACCTCCTAGTGAATGAACACAATTCATATAAACACTATCTTTACAGAGCACTGAAAGTGACTACAGTATTTATCGATAACTGTCCCAAATATCTAGACGATAACTGTCCCTGGCTGGCCCCGTGTTGTGGACAGTTATCGATAAAATACTGTATTTAATATTACTTTATAAATAAACGAAAATATATCTATCCAAAGTTTTATCCATTGATTTAATAATACATATCCAATGAAATAAATTTTTTGAATAATTTCCCATGAATGCATCTTTGCAATCTCAATAACGCGTCATTTTGACGCGTCCCGTAAACTTAGTGTTAAACGAAAAAATAACATTAATGACGAAATTTCACGTTGAATATAAATTCATAGATGTTTTGACTTTTATAATTTGACATTTATAAACTATTCGACACTACATTAATTTATTTAGCATTGGTTGTAACTACATTCATTTATTTAGCATTGATTATAACTACATTCAATTATTTAGCATTGGTTATAACGACATCCCATATATTCAAGGCAAGTACTATTTGTCATCTAGCAAAATCTATCGTCTGATCGTAATTAATTAGCAATTTGTATTTCGAGGTGACAAGTTTGTTTGGATAATTATCGTTCACTGTGGTACCCCGGTTCATTCTTTAGAAATTGATGTTGATTCATTGGTCATTTGGTCCATATTTTATTTAATCCCATGATTTTGAATACAAGCTACAACCATCAAATATTGTAACAATTGTGTTCTGGAATGTAAAAACATACCAATGACACAAACTTCTTATAAAACTAGCACTCAGGAAATGAAATAACAATGTCCAAATACTAATTTCAACAGACATGCAATTGTTCATTGGACAGGTCACTCTACAACTTTCAGTATTTTCTCTGCAATTACGAGAAATTGAACTTTTTTCAAGAAATTTTTTTCACGTCATGTAGTAAACTAATTGTTCTAACTTTTCAAGAAACTCCAATCAGCAGAGCCCAATATTAAAAAAATTATCGTCTTTTTAAGAGTGTCCATATATTTGTGGGAATCACTGTATACTCAATTTTAATTAATCCTGATTTTATATTTTTAATCGCTCAACAATTAAATCAAATTCGCACAATAATAAGTGCGATTTTTGCACACAGCTCTGCATCGCGATCGCCGTATAGATCGCGATTGGGATCTAGCGCGAGTGTCTTGCTCGCCGGAAATGCGCGTTTTCAGAGATGCACACGCCCTCGGCAAGTAGCCGTTGCATTTCTTCGTCCATACATACGTCTTCGGTGAAACTACTCTTTACGTTTTAACGACTCCAAAGTTTTTGCTCCGTTTTTGCCCGTTTCTAAGCTTTTGTTCCCGATCCACCGGGTTCCGTTTCCTTCCACGAAGACAGTCATAATTTGATACGGGCGTGGAAACCGCGTCGTAAAAGTCTGCATCGCCTGGTACAGTAGGAAAAAAAGGTTTTATGGGATCAGCAGCAGCACGTTCGAATCGGTTTTCTATAATGGCAGTTCCCGAAGATCCGGTTCGGTACCCAATATCCTCCATATTAATTCCAGATATCGTCCGGAGAGAAACTTTCGACACTGCCATGAATCCCAATCGCGATTTCGTGGATGCGCCGCGTGCCAGAAATCACGGTTTGTTCATCTTCTAACAATCGCGAGGCAAAACATTATAATTAATTTACCTGCTTCGTCTGAATACGAACTATTGATTGGCTGCGTTTGCTACAGCGAGCTCATCTTGTGCATCTAAATAATAATCAATTCTCTATTTTGTCATACATCGTTAAATCCTGAAATGCAATTTTAATATTTGTTTCAATGTTCGTCTGATATGGATAGTGTACATTAATGTCAAGAACTGTTAACTGTTCGCTACTGTTAATCATTCGTTAATAGAATTTAAGAATATTCATATACTTTCCCGAATTTATTACAATTATAAAGGAAAGCAGTTTATACTGCGAACCGATCTGCGGCTCACTAATCGTATATTGATATTTTAATATTGTTTTAATGCATAGTAGTTTGATTTAGCCATGAATGATTTACAGTGGTTTTAAAAAAGGCTGAACTGTACTTTAGAGGACCAAAAATTTTCAAGTTTTCTTTCTTCAAACTGCACTAAATTTACAGTATAACGCCAATATCAAAAGTTTCAGTGGATTCTTCATACTTAATAACTAATTACATCTAACAAATTGTTTTTAAAATCCTCCATATATTTTCGTACGAGATCTCCTGAAAATATGAATTAAATATATAAAATTTAATAGCCAGTTCACGGATGAAATCATGCAAAAATGAATCGTATTATAGTCTAAGCCACTCTTTGGTATCAGTATCATCTGAAAATATGAGCCAGTCTGGGCAATAGTATATTCCACTCGTGGTTTACAAATGGTTTCGTAAATACACAGATAGTTGTCTAATTTCTGGTGCAACAAATCGTACGGCGCTCGTAACTCAGAACAGACTCCTGGCAACACTCGACCAGGGTTTATGCGACTCTCCTAAATATCAGTAATCTGTTCCACGAGGAATGGTTCTAGACGCTTTTATTGCGCCGCGGAACGAAATCTCTATTACGGGCAGAATACACGGCACAAGCGTTTCGCCGTTTAACGTCTTATAGCCGGCGAGACAGTCTCGCAATTACGAAGGCAATTCTTCTTCGGATAGACATGAATCTATGCTGCCTTTGCGTTTCTTCGGGATCCCGTGAATCAAAAGATTCAGTCGAGGGAGAATTTCTTCGTTATCGATAAACGTGTCTCGACAATATGCTCGGCAAAAGGCCTCCTCGGTTATTCTTTTAATATCCTCCATCCTCGGTTAAAAACAGAAAGTTACATACTTCATACGTATATCTATTATTATATATTATTATTATATTAACAATTATTTCTACACCGACCCAGGGACATAGAATCCTGCTATGGTAGTCGTGACATATAGTTATTATACAACGTTTAGTCTTTTTCAGTGGTTGATGCATGATGACGTAGACCAGGGATGGTTACGGTACGGGCCCCTCAAACGCCTGCTTCTCCCACCAACCTCTCATTCATGCGCGAGACCTGCGCACTGCTCGCGACGGGCGAAGCACTTCCTTCCATTATGGTAACGGCGGATGCTGGTGGGGGACTGTGGGCACTATGGTAGGAACGATTTTGTCTCAATTGAGACAAAAATGTCCATCCCTAACGTAGACTATGATTATTGTTTTTTTAAGACTTTTTGTGCAATTGTTGGTTTCCTATCGATGTGTCGATAATATTGCATTCAATATTAGCAGTATGTTGGTACAAAGAATGATTGTTTGTGTACGATACGATTATTAGTAACTGAAATATAATAATGTGCACCATTATGGGTATATCATAAATGAATAAATATACTAATATACATTAATATATTATAGTTTCATGTTTCTTATATTGCAATTTTGATATAGTTTAATTGTAAAGTGTAACTGCAACATCAAAATAAAATTTCATTGAATTGGAGATACTAAAATTACCATTACGTTATCTATAGGGTGTTCACACTATCACTAGCCGAACGTTTTTCTTGCAAATAATAAATATTAGAAAAAAAAGATACAGGATAAAGTAATACTGTTCTTGGTAAGTAACATAATCGCCTATGTAATTTTCTTGTGTTTGCATTATTTTCTTAGAAATGAAGGTGACCTTCAATTTTTTAAATGAAATGTTATATTTTTTTTTATATCATATGAAAGCGTGTGTCAAGACAAATTTATTCGTATACAACACAATGACCATCAAGGTCGTACAATGTCAAATATGGCAGCAAAATTTTGAATATTTCGTAAAGATATCATTCACGATACACAATGCCAAGAAATGTAAACGACTTGTAAAGGAAACTAACGCAATCATGTGCATTAATATTTCGGGCAACGTTAGAAGAAGCTAACAAGAATATAATTAATAGAGCCGAAATATGTAGTCATGCACAAGGAAGTTATATTGAACATTTACTATAGCCTCGTCAGTAAAGTATACTTGTAAACGCATTAGTACGAAATGTTCAAAATGTTTCTTCCATTTCTAACATTGTATGATCTTGAAGGTCATTGAGTCGTATACGAATTAATTTGTCTTGACACACGCCTTCAAAAATTGAAGGTAACCGACATTTTCATGAAAATAGTGCAAATACAAAAAAATTACATACTCCATTACGGTGCTTGCAAAAGACAGTATTACCTTTTCTTCTTCCATTTTTTTCTAACATATATTATTTGCTGTAGATAACGTAATGGTAATTTTAGTATATCCAATTCAATGAAATTTTATTTTGATGTTGCAGTTACACTTTACAATTAAACTATATCAAAATTGCAATGTAAGAAACATGAAACTATATTATATTAATGTATATTAGTATATTTATTCATTTATGATATATCCATAATGGTGCACATTATTACATTTCATTAGTAATAATCGTATCGTTCACAAACAATCATTCTTTGTACCAAAATATTGCTAATATTGAATGCAATATTTATACGAAATACAGAATTTTTTCATTGCTTTTCTCATCGATTAAATTACAGTTTCTGGAAGCTCATAGAAATTATACAAGACATTAAGAAGACCGATTCAAGAATTTATATGTGCTTTTGTATGTACATTTGAAATCGGTGGTCTCGATAATCATTCTTCCATTAGAAGTAAGCCTGAGTTCCCATAAGAAACCCACAATTCGCTTCTTATCTGAGAATAACTCCCCAAACGGCCATTACTTTCGAATCGATATCACTTTTCCACTCCCGAGTACAATCCACTGCGGTACACTCCCAGGCGAACAAAGGCAGCAACCTATTCTCGATAATTTTTCTCAAGTGAACGCGTAGCTTTAGGTTGCCGCGAAACGCATAGTTTACAAACGGACATGAGAGCAACTCTTTAACAACTATTCTCCGCAATTTCCGACGTTTCGAAAAATGCTTGAAAGATTGCTCGCCATTTCCATTTAAAGGATCGGTCACGTAACGTTCACCGGACGTACGCTGTCGCTCAAAAATATGTAGACACACGTGAATTTTTTTTATAAGGATAATTAACGAGAGAAAAATTGTGGCTGGTTTACAATGACATTAACATAACTTTTAACTTTATTCTCCATTTTTTGCAGAACAAAATATTAAAAAATGGCAGAGTTATTTACTATTTTTGAAACAACCTTTTACCGATACGTCGATGAATAACCGCCATTGTTGAAAAAAAATTGAAATTCTTTCTCTCGCAAAGTACAAGGTATTATCTAAAATATAGCGCAGAGTTTCGTAAGAGATTCAATCATTTGTAAAAATAGTGGACCGAATCGAAAAAATTGATATTTACATTGAAAAATCTATTTTAAACATTCGTAGCTCAAAAAATTTTTGCGATATCAAAAAAATCATACGTTTCAGTTCAGAGTACCGTATGTAGAATATTCGATTAAAATTTGAAGCGAATTGGTCGCAGAGTTCCAGAGATTTTGTATCGGTCAAGTGAAAAAATATAATTTTCCGAAAAACCAGATTGTTCTTTAATACACGCGGACCTTGAGGGTTGATTAAAACATATAAAAGTTTCAAATATTGAAAAGTCGCTTTAATATAACATTCTACACACCTGAAACTACAATTTATATTTTTTTAACGATACAGATGGTATATCGCTTTAATTGTTTTTTCCGTGAAACGCCGCTTCCGACTTTTCGCGTTCGCTGCATCGATCCCTGCACCCGTCTTTTTCCAGAGCAGCTCAGGGATTAATTGGTGGCGCGCGGACATGAAGAAAATAGAGCGAAATAAATAAACAGAAGGACCAGGCACAATAGTCCGTCGTTCTTATTGCCGAGGAAGTTCTAATTAAGAACCTCGCTCGTAACCTTGCCTTCACGGAACCAATGGCTGCGGCTCTGTCACCGCTGGATGCTCCTCTTTTGTCCTGGCCATCGCGGAACTAATTTCTCTACGGGTTCAATCGTTGCCTTCATGACGTCGAACCGCGAAAACAGCCAGCTCATAAAATGATGAAGGGCAGGGGCTACACGCGTCTGCGCGCATACACGTTCACAGATCCTCGGGCTTGTTTCGCGGGTCGCCGAGTTCCTCCTCGGCGAAATTGCCGGAAAATCGGGGGAATTCGAATTCAATCAGCGCACGACCGGTCATGGGAAATTTGTGGCGCCCGATGGTCGAAGCGGATCAGGACGTTATTTGAATGGAAGTTATTCGAACCGATTGCTACGATAATACATTTCGAAGGCTACGTTACATGATGTCGGTCTCTCTCGAATTATTTGATCGCTTCTGAATGAGCTGCTTCTTTGTTCCGCCGTTTCCCGTTCGAGAGGATTCAATGGATCACAGATGTTAATCGATTGTAATGATTTAAAATCAACACGTTGAATAACGCGCGAATTTTTTGCGTTTCAAACAAGCTTCGTTCTATTTGATGCAGCGATTCGATGTTAATAACAATTGTTTGTTACTTGAGAGTGGAATAGTTACTTTATACTAGAATCTACTTAGTTACGGTATTTTGAACTCATAATCAGTGGGATTAATTTTATAGAAATCATTAGGGGTGTGCGAGTACACGAAATTTCGGGTTCGGGTCGGGTCGGGAAATTTGTTCGGGATCCCGAAAGTTTATAAATTTCGGGAACCCGCGATTTCGGGTAGTCCAAAAAGGTAGTCGCGTCTGAATCCCAAAAGTTTGAAATATTCGGGTACTCGAAGTTAATGTTGGGGCAAGTCTGCGGTCAAATCAGCAATAAATAACTCTGTGCATATTAAGACGTCCAATCATCGGTTGTAATAATATTTCGATTTATAGTAAATACTGTTTACGAAACAGTGCTCTTATACGAACAGTGTGCGGACGAAGAGTCCTTGTCTTGTAAGAACAGTGTTTACTAGAAACAGAAACGTCCTTTACGTACATTCTTTCACATAATACAATTACCGATTACACTAAAAATACAAAAATCATTCTGAACCTGCCATTGAAAATAAAAGATTGAACTGAAAAATCATAAAACAGCATTATCCTTACATAAATATAACTTTAACTTCGAGGACCCAAATATTGTAAACTTTCAAGACCCCGACCCGTCCCGATCCGACTACCAATTCGGGTACCCCAAGTATATAGATTTTCGGGATCCCGACCGGACCCGACCCGAAATTTCGGGTACCCGCACACCCCTACTGTTTACACGTTGAATAACGCGCGAAATTTCTGCGTTTCAAACAAGCTTCGTTGCATTCGATGAAGCGATTCGTTGTTACTAACAATTGTTCGTTACTTGATAGTGACATAGTCACTTTATAATAGAATCTACTTAATTTCTGTATTTATAAACTCATATACAGTGACATTAATTTTATAGAAATCATTCTTAAGCAACACACACGTTCAGTGTGCTAATCAATTTCTATGGGAGTTTGATTTACATTGGTAATTTAATACTAGATTTATGGGTCCCATCAAAATGACGGGTTGTCAATTTTTAATTTATGATTATTGAGATTCTTAAGATGCATCCATGAGAAATTATTTCAGAAATTTATTGCGTTGGGTATATAATATTTAAAAAATGGCTAAAAATTTGAATAGATACGTTCTTGTTATTTTTATGAAGTGATGTAAAATAATCACTTTTAGTACTCCGTAAACCGAGTCTCAATGATGGTAAAGCCACTACAAAAAAGAAAATAACGCATTTCGGACATTTATCAATTTTTAGTACAATACTTTAAGGTGGTTCGAAACCGACCGTAATAAACATTAGGTCCCGCTGAAATAGGCTGAATATTAGGCGATAGTCAGAGTGGACGAAGTGGAAGAAGGGGAGAGTGGAAGAAGGGGGATAGTGGTAAAATGGTAAAATGAGGGGACCAAATATCAAAACGTAAAAAGTAAAACTTATAGAATACAAAAAATAATGCTATTCTGGCATGAATTAATTTTAAGTAGACGAAGTCGTCGATGGTCGGACATTTTAATAAATCCTATTTGGTAATTAGTATATCTTAAAAATACTGAAATCATTATCTAACATGTTCTACGTTTTAAATTTGTGTACGGTCACGTTTGTGGCACTTAAGTGTATAGAACTGACACGCTATCAGTCGCGAACCAATAGTCATTGGCTATCTGTCGTTATCGGTTATTGCTTTTTTAGGTAATGGCAGATTGCAGAAGCTAATCGATACGGATTGAAACGTTTTGGTGTACGATAAGGTAAATCTCGAACGAATTATAGAATGTAACTTACAAAGATAGCACGCGTGATTGACAGAATCGGCGTTCGTTTGTCAATTATCGGATAACAAGGACTTTAAGACAATTTCCCAGCGATTTCCCCGCAGCGAGGGAATTCGTTAAACAAAGGAGTACCCGTGACACTGTGAACGCGTCGACAAATCGTGACAAGTTTCGAATGCCACCACGGATCCCTGTGTCTCGCCTCGAGCCTATTGTGTGCTTCTCGTAACAAAGAGAGTGACGGTACACCGCGCCGAATCGCTGAGGGGAATCATTGAATCTGTAACACGTTCACGCATCAACACAAACACATCGTTTAAACCTTTCCGCTGTAATTTATCAGCCGTAGAATCGAGTTTGCCCGGTTCTCCGGACGCAACTGACATGGTTCTTTAAATGAAATTATTTTGTAGTTTTCTATTCGCGAGTTTGTCGTTTTACAGCTTTATATGGATCACGGTATCTGCATGATTCTGATTTTGTGACTATTATACAGCTAATCTTTATGTGAAATAGAAATTTTCTATCTGAATTGCAACATACTGAAGTGAAGCAGAAATTGAAACGTGGTCGAAAATAATACGACACTATTTTCAAATTCTTCTAATGTTTCATCAAATGTATAAAATTCGCTGGTAATTTTTTCATAAAATTTTAATTTCTTCCCAAAATCGAATGGAACTCATTTCTACATTCAACAAATTTAAGCAATGTGATTCGCAAATGCTACTTAGTATTTTCTAGTTTCACACAGCGATGGTCAACTTAGGAAGTTGCATTTTTATTTTTACTTCTTTTTGTTACTGTTTTTTAAATGTATCATAGAATTGCAGATTGTTTATTGTCTACTGTGGCTTAGATGGTTCATTGATATGTATATGAAAAGATCAGCAAATGGGGTTTGAGCCGCAGGAATTAAGCAAATATTATGGCAACGCTTTATCCGGAGTTCTCATTAATGGAATAAAGAAACTTGCGAAGAAATCGAAGCTTTCTCAGCTTTAGAATAACGTTCGAACCGAAATAACAAAGATTACAGTGGTATAGGAAACTGTTAGGAAGACAGTAAGGTAAGATTACATCGGAAATATTTATGCCGCGAAAAGATTCGAACGTTCGATAACGATTGTACGTCTGTCGGCTATATTTATATATCCTAATACGCCTATACGATGTGAACACGATGTCTGCTAGCTTTCAAATACACATTTTGCTTAGCATGGTTTTGTGACATTTCTAATCCGTCCAATGACATAAAAAATTAATTTTTCGTTCAGATAAATTTCTCCAAATCCATAAATAAACACATAAAATTAGTCATTTAGTGTTATTGAAATTAAATTTTTCTTGATAATACATTGTTTTCAATAAAAGTAATATACATATATAGATGCAGTATAGGACACAATGAAAAATTAGTTAAAAAATAATATTCCTTAGTTGACTATTTATTGTGCAACCATAATTCAAACATAGTCCATTCATTGGCAGATTACTTCCAAAAAATCGATAATGTCTCACTACATGAAATGGGAAATATTGTATTTTCAAACTGACGAACGCTATTCCGTTTATACAAAAACATTCCACGTAATTTTACAATCTCTATTTTACATTAATGTAACACAATAAAACGTTAAATGTTAACACCTTTATCATAACATTGCAGTGAACACCGTAATAACACGTATTAAAACTACTTAATTTTTAAACATCCGCAACTTAGTTGCTACTAAATATTTTTCAACAATTTTACTTTTGTTAGCATCGGTGAAGCCGCCGCCTTAGAATGAGCTGCGGCACGTTGCGATGCAACTTCCGATTCCCATGATATCGTCGTGTAAACAGAAATGTAATTCTCCCTAGCTGAGTATCACTCTTTCCTTCTCGCACGCCAGGACCTCCCACTCGCACTCGTTGAACAATGTGACCGAGTCACGTGGTCAACGGCAGCCGCTTTATGAATGGGTTTTTACTATTACTATTACTATCAGTGCATGCGCAATATTCTGAAAGTTGAGGCAGGTCAAGTACGACTACCCCATTCGTACTCGCTCAACTTTAAATCATTATATCTTGGGCACCAATTGACATATCGAGATGGGACAAAATGCATTTTCGAAAGGAAAGTCTCCGCTATTCTTGAAGCACACTTTTATTAATATTTATTTCATTGTTCTCATAATATTTCTTGCTATGATGCAATTATAAATCTAGACTGTGTTAAAAAGTTATATTAGTTTTCTTCCTTAGATATCAAATACATTCCAGTACAACAATTGGCACTAGTACGATTTCCGTGGCCCCTCGTTTTGGTCCGCTCCCTCCACCTGCTAACCACAAATTCTATTCACTAGACACACGATTTTTCCATTACTAGTTCAAATTCTGAATGACAGTTACAATGCAAAGATTATGAGAATAAAATTTCATTTTCTACAAAAAAGGTCTGTTGATATTTTGCCATATTTTGCATAGTTACCGAGATATTTGCAAATTTATAGAAAACAGGAAATCTACTTTACCGGCTAAACCAGGCCAATTTGACACCATGTTATATATAGCTTTTTTTCTTGAAATAACCCCAAGAACACAAATATAACCTCAAAACGAGGGGCCATGGAAATCGTACTCTCCCCCAACAATTAATTGTTCTAATAATTTATAATGTTTTACCTGCCATTCCTATAGCCAAATTGAGTTCGTTCAGCGTATACTTAATAACACAGAAAGCTACAGAAATTACATTGTTCAATATTTAAAACTGATATAATCTCGTTCTTCGACGTGATTTATTTCTAGCCCGACGATTTCTTATATTGCCTTCTAAAACTTCTTACACCGAGTTCTTGCTCGTGCCAGCGAGGCCTAAGTATAAGAAACTCTCGTCTGTAGAGTTTTTCTGCACCTAGCTGAGCTCAGCTGATTGAGCCCGACACGCGCGCCGAGGTGAATGAACGCGAATGTAAACCGCTTGGCGCCCTATGTTTATACATCGTATCCTACCTGTCTCACTGGCCATCGTTCCAATGTGACTGTGCATCCTTCCGACATACTCATTCTTTCGATCACATTTCTGTGCCATTCCTACACTTTTATTAACACTAGGTTTACGGAGCACTAAAATTGAATATTTTACATTGCTTTATAAAAATAATAAAATTGTATTTACTTAGATCTTCAGCGATTTTTATTGTAGTATGTACACAAAAAAATAAATCTATTTAATAATTCCTCACGTATGCCTCCTTGTACTCTTAATAATCGTAAATTAAAAATTTTTGAATCCGTCATTTTGACGGGCTCCGTAAATCTAGTGTTAACCAGTTTTACTTTGTATCTGTAATTTCGTAATTCAGTATTTCTTTCCGTACAGCACTCTCTTAACTTCCCCCTATCTTTACCTCGCTACACTCTTCTCCTCAATTATCCATTCACGCTATTCTCTTGCTCTCCGTTTCCACAACGTGGACACTGCAACCTACATTTCCCACGGCTAGATCTTTCACAGCACTATCAATTGTAATATAATTAATATTCATATAAATAATAATATACATATGAGATATGCAGAAACAATTAATAAATACATCATCTGATTAATGTTTGAAATTAACGCCAGTTAGTTTACAGAACGGTTAAGTACAATTAAACGGAACAATTAGCAGCATATAATTGACTGACCGAAACAGTAACGTTATTATTATACAGAAACGAATTCATTTAAATATGAACCCACGAAACCAATAGCGCATTAATATAATATCAATATGTGGTGTATTATTTATTATATTTTATTTCTTAAGTATATGTAAAAAGGGTATTGAATGGATGTTAGATTAATGTAAGAAACAACAAGATATTCTAATTCGCAAGCAACGCACACGTCCTTCACTCTCCGTAGTCAACCAAATTCTGTCGATTCTCCCCAAAAAATGTCCTTCTTCAGTCCTCACTCAAACACCCGTACTCACCTCCGTAGCCTGTATATGTATCTCTGCAAAATTCCAAGTCAACCCTTGGACCTGATTGTCGTCAGGAACACTTCCTCTTCGATAGCTCTCTTCCCTTGGGCCTGGCTTTCACCAGGACTTTTTGTTTTATAGCCCTCTTACTGGCATCAAGGACCCAACAACATTCAGACTAAAACTACAATACTACAAACAGTAGTATAAGTACGTAAACTATCGCCTCCCCCGTTAATTACATTAACCCTTTGTTGTCGGAGTACAATACTTAAATGTTTATTACCTAATTTATTAAATACAAATTTAGTAATGCAATCAATATTCGGAATAATGTTATAGCAATTTTGGCTCGACTGCGTTTTGGAGAACTCCGTGTTCTTAACTTTTTTGAACTTGTTTTTATGTGATCCTGTAGATGTCGATGAAAACATTCCGAAAATGTGTGTGTGGTTGTTAGGAATTCACTGGTTTACAAGTTATACGCATGTAAAGATGAGCAGTTTTAATCGTTTTTGACAGGTTAGAGCGTCGCCATATTGGATATTCGTTGAGTGGTAGAGGCAGGTAGGTCTGTTCGGCGCATGCGCTGGATATTTGCGGGATCGGCTAAATAGTACTGAGCGTATGCGCTAGATGGCAATTCAGTGGTTACACTGTGGAGTATTTCAGAATAAATTAATAATGTAAATCATCCACACTTATAACTCCGTATTTAACTGAGTAATTAAATTATTTAGACGTGAAGTATTTACAATTAAATTGTTCTTTTAAATATTTAATAAATTTGAGATCATGCTTCTTTGAAGGTTTATTTTGATCGGTTATTATAAAACACAATCGTTAATAGGAAACAATTAATAAATGAATTAATATCTACAATGTGTCTAAAATATTTTAACATAATTTACAATTAATCAATATTATCATTGTCGATAAAATAGAAATCTAACATTGTCAATAAAATAGAAATTTACATTATCTACATCCGCCACAACACATACTTTAAACATAAGCAATTTCAAGTGTTTTTCACAAATTAATTATTAATAAATTTATTGTAGATTTTGAAATTGCTAGTTCAAATATTAGAAATTTTAACTTTAGAGACATGCCAAGTAGTAAAAAAGAAGCAATTACTTGGGATCAGGATTGTGGATTGTTGCGGAAATTTAAAAAATGTCGTACTCATCGGTGCGAAATGAAAATTTGTCCAGTAATTGAAATATACAGAATCACATACAGGATTTCAAACAGAAGGTACAGTCCAAGATGGTTTGGGTTTAGGTCGTCGTGGGAGCGGAGAAGGCCGGCCCGACCATCGTAAAATGTTTCGCATTTTGATTTAGCAAATGTGTTATTTTTACGGATCTAACGGATCTGTTCGGAAGTATTTAGCCCATTTCATGTGTATCACTTAGCAAATATATCAATATGGCGGCGTTTTAACCTGTCAAAAAGGCTTAAAAGTGTTCAACTTTATACACGTATAACTTTTTAAGCAATGAATTCCGCGCAATAAAATTTTCATTTTCGGCGTTTCTCGTCGAAATCTATAAGATTGTATAAAAAAATTAAAAAAAAAAGAGTTCTCCAAAACGCATATAAACCGCAATGTTTACTGGTGCCTCAGAGTAACCACTGGAGTACTAGGGGTTAAAATCTCAAACCTGTGTTCAACCTTGTTTTGTACTATCCGAGAATAATTTCTAAAATTTAAAAAACTATAAGACTTCCAGTACGATGCTCTGGTAAATAGAATTAGTGTGGTGTAACACGTCCAACGTTTAGAAGACCACAGCAGAAATGTCGTAACTTTCTTTCGCGCTGGAAACCTCTAGAAATTGCGGGACACGTTGATCTCTGAACACGCCCTTAATTCCACTTAAGCCCACGGGCAAATCGACGCAATTTTCCTGCATCGTGACTAGAACAACTGTCCCCAATTGCGACGGTGCCGAGACGCAGTAGGACGAACTGACCATCACGTTTCTCTGCCGCGTGGAATCATCAAGGTTCGACCAGCCGATTGCGCAGTAATTTCCTATAATCACGGTGGTACCCTGACGTTCCGGTTGCACGGAGAAAAACAATTCTAAGAGAAATTACCCCCTGCGCAATCGTGCGTTGTTATTCCTTTCGCCACGGTTACCGAACTGATGGTTGTCGTTCTGAGCTTGATCGAGACAGAAATATTGTACCGTAAACACAGCATCGGGCAGGAAAGTAGTCGATTCCGAACGAGTGTCTGTTATCCCGTCCGTTGGTCGTCCAACGAGCGGTGAGTTCGATGAATAGGTCGGAAAATAACCATCCAGTCGCGTTTCGAAATTGACCTGTCGAGATATCGAAACCGCGATCCAACACCTGCCATTTTTGAGGTCGGATAAATATAATCTCGCTGACAATGTTCCGTCGACCACCCACACAATTCAGTAACATTTTTGTTGCACACGAAATTTCCGTGATGTTGAAGTTTGCAAAACGTTTCCAGATGCAATTATAAAAGTCAATGCAAAAATTACACCTGGAGAACTGTGTATTATTCACAATTTCCTGCTATCTTTATTAATTACAATCCACATTTCTATACTGATTTATCTTCATACAAAAATACGAAACGTTAAGAGTGCAGTAGGATTTTTATGATATTATTTTTCAAGTGACTTTTCACAACGATACTACTGAATTATAAATGTAATTTCTTTCGACCGAATTTTGAATTATATTGATGAAAATGATATCGGCGCACTACTGAGCACTACACGAGACTGATGTGGAGAAAAGTTATTTGAGACGACTTGAATATTTTTGAGATGTTACAAGGATTAGTTTACTAGGTAATGCGTAAAAGAATTTTTTTGAAATTGCTATTCTTCGGAGTTGTGAGGGGGAAAGTGATGTTCACAATTTTTAACTTTTTTATCTGTGCCTATAACAAAAATTTCAAATATGCCTTTTGTAAATCTAAGCAAGTTATACATATAAATAAATAAATAAATAAATAAATATATATATGCACAAAGTTTTAACGATATCTATTAAGGTTTCTACAAAAATGTGATTTTAGCTAAAAATTCAAACATTTTTACATCTTTTAATGTCTATGGCTTCTTTACGCGTTACCTGATTATAATGAAACTTTGTACATGTACATAAAATACTTCGATCTACAATAGGTATATTTTAAATTTTTATTATACGTGGAGATAAAATAGTTAAAAATGATGACAATTACTTTTTTCTTCGCAATTTTGATCAATAGCAGTATTAAGAAAAGTTTGTTTTATATATGTATATTGTCCAGTAAACTGATCCTTCTTTGGACAAATTTTAAAAAATGATTTGTTTTTTAATGTATCATCTAAAACTTTTGTCCGCTACTGTATATTCCATTATAATAATAACAGGAATTAATTTACTCAAATTTTATTGCATTTTTATGGTGACATATGTATACTCGCATAAAGATGTATACTAAAACATTTCTCAAGAAAATATTTCTATAACTTCACGGGTTGCGCAAGAAAAATATCAGAAATCCGTCACTTTGACGGGGTCGGCAGTTCTAACATGCGAATCCGGCTACTCGGTGCAGAAAATGCGGTCACAACGATGCCCACTTTGATTAATGAACTTGGTTTGAAGTTACCGATGGAAATTCGATCATTCGTTAACTCTAACACACGCGTATGATCGATTGTTCACTTGCAGGGAGTGTCTAACTCCACTTCGAGTCGAGAGGATCGTCAATCGACAAACGCGAACAGATTCTGCCTGTTTATTAATTCTAGAAGATCGTCTACGCTGCTCGATCCGGCCATCTGTAGTAGAAGAGCACCACTCCAAAATAATCAGGGCAAGCCTCGAGTGTGATTAGCTCATTGGAGCTTCAGACCATTGGATTATGTAATTCACCGTGTAACGAAATGTCGCTAATAATAACGCGCGTTCCTGCGCGAGCCGATGATAAATCTGAATTTATTTGCGGCGCGCGTTCCGCGTGGATTATTACCTTCTTGTTTTGTCCGACCATTGTGAGGCACTTCTACTTAAATCAGTTTCTTTTAATAGCAGTATACAACAGACAGTTTTATTTGCTGTGCACAATGAATTAATATAAATCGGTATCTGTACAGTATTTTATAGTATTGTATATAGTTTTTGACAAGGTTCCTGTAAATGCGGAGTAAAGGCTCAAGACGTTAATCAAATTATTTGGCAATGTCCAGTACATGATTCAGAACGAGGACGCTTGTTTGAACTACTCCTCAATCGAAAATATTATCCTCCCTACACCATCAATTTGTTTCTCAGCGTGCGAGATATTACTGCATTAATATTTATCTTTAATTTCCTCAAAAAATGTAAGATTAGCATTTAGTGACTACCGTTCACTTTAATTTAATTCAATATAACGATATACAGGGTGAATCACCTACCGCTTGCACCTCAAATATCTTTGTTGTTTCTAAAGATACGTAAAATATGGTAAGGACAAAGTTGAATGGTACAATCGGGCTGACACGATGCCAAAAAAAAATTTGTTTTTATGTCATTTTTTTAGAGATATCAAGGTCACCTTGACTTTCTTTAAATGGAACCACCCTTTTTAAACACCTACAACGATAGTCCCTTTCATTACGAATTCAGTGACTATAATTACTCAAGGTCATTCAAGGTGGTGGACAAAGTTCAACATTCCTTCAAAGCCCGTTTACAGGCTTGTATCGATGTTAAATCTTATACGTTATCTCTGTCCGCGACCTTGAATGACCTTGAGTAATTATAGTCACTGAATTCGTAATGAAAGGGACTATCATTGTAGGTGTTTAAAAAAGAGTGGTTCCATTAAAAAAAGTCAAGGTGACCTTCATATCTCTAAAACAATGATATAAAAACTGATTCTGCCTGTTTATTAATTCTAGAAGAGCGTTTACGCTGCTCGATCCGGCCATCTATAGTACAAGAGCACCACTCCAAAATAACCAGGGCAAGCCTCGAGTGTGATTAGCTCCTTCAGACCATTGGATTATGTAATTCACCGTTTAACGAAATGTCGCTAATAATAGCGCGCGTTCCTGCGCGAGCTGATGATAAATCTGAATTTATTTGCGGCGCGCGTTCCGCGGATCTGCACTGTAATATCGGCTCCCGGATTTCTCGCATACCTTTGAAGGGAATCGTGTTTCCGCCGTGTTAAATTTAAATAACAATAATATTGGATATCTACGACGCTCCTGTCGTCGATTATCCTTTAAAAGGAGGCACTCGTCTACATCCATGGTAAATGATGTCTTTCACAATGTTTTTTGTACAGTGTACATCTTCCGTGAAACTCTATATTTTTTTACTACAGCGAAAGCATAGTATGGTGTACCCGTGTAAATAGTTCGAGATTCAATTAAATTTTGTTTTACAGATTTTACAAGCATTTACGTGAATTTTAATTCAAGCTAGAATTGGACATGACATTTTATCGAACTTAAAATAAAAATAATAAATAGAAAGAAAACCATTGAATTACATGTAACTCGATTCATAAACACAACATTTTATCCTGAAAACAATATTTGGAGTTCGTTCGTCTGGGATGTTCAAAAACTATGATTTTTAAACTGAGGTTCAAGATCTTAACCATATCATTTGGCAATATACCTTGTTGGAATCATAAAGATTTGATCTTATGAAGAGATTAAGGAAGCTCAATTTGTTTCCACCCTTAAATTAATTTTGTCACGCATGTAATTTAAAGATTTAAAGTTATGTACTTAATGCGTTATATTCTGCTGTACATACACTACTAATGTATATCTGTAAGAAGTCATATCAACCAATTGTATATCAGACCTTATGTTAATCCTAACGTACAGCTTTTTAACCCCCCATGGGGAGTTCCACTTAAGCTTTCAATAAAAAAAATAAAATAAAAATTATGTCAGTCCGATGGGAACAGTATTCGTCGAATAATGGTTGACTAAAGTGTCCTTTTCTCTCATTCAGATGTAGTATAAAAATCTGGACCGAAAACGATAGTATTATTTCACGACTACAATTATTTCTAAACAAAGCACACATTCAGAGGTGCATCTATGCTCGATATAGCACAGCCGTCTTTCGAATCAGTTTAACCAAATTTCTCGCAGAAATTCAGCTACAAATGGAGGGAACCTCAACCCTGTTTATCTTCCCCTGATTAAATTGTCCACTATCCGCAATTTCCTTTTATCATCCTCATTCCATTATCTCTTTTCCCGGCTATTTCGGCATGTCATCGAACGGTTCGGCCTGTGTAGTAGGAAATTACAATTCAGTTTGAATATTACGCCGTTGAAAATATACACCGTCTCTTGGCCATTCAGTTATCAAAGACAAATGAGAAAGGCGTCTTTTAATTAAAGTAGTTACTCGCGCCTCGGAATAGCGGGTCGCGTCCTAAGATTGTCCAAGCAAACGCAAGAGTTGTTATAGAACTTTAAATCGAAAAGGGAATGTAGAACAAGGGAAGAGAGACCCGCCGCACGAAATCATCAACGGTATGAAGAAGCATAATTGCGCAGAAATTCTACGAAAATGTACCAAGCCGTTCGCAAGCCGTACCCTCGACCCAAGCGTTTAGTTCACCCGATAATGCACGCGTAATCTACCCGCACACAACCCAAATACCGTCGACAATTGCGGGACCTAGCTGGAACATTTTTTCCTCCGCGAATCAGCGCCGCAAGATGGCGTCCTTCCGTTAATTGGATTTCTCTTGTCGGTCACAATTGTAGGGAGAGGTCTTTCAAATGCATCTCAACGAAGAGGAAACGTGCATTTATCGCGCATTCTGATTTACGGTAATTGATCTGATCGTTACGGGTCTTAATTAGGACTCGGTGAAGGAAAAGTTACCTCCATGGACCAATGGATCTCGGCAGAGAGGAAGCAGGCAAGATTAAATGTCTCGCGGTGATTGACATTCCATTTACCGGTCTCTGAATTGAACATCGTAGAATCGAGAAGATCGTGTTCCAAACTTCGTCTGCAAGTACGTCTTCCTAAGAGAATAGTCTTAGTTTTGTTTCCAGTCGATGTAATATTGTAGATTACTCGTCGAAATTGCTGCACAAAAATGTTCTGTTTAACACTAAACCTACCAGCGCCGGTCAAATGACCGTTTTCAGATTTTTTATTTTACAGGTACTGAAGTTATGAAGATCCTTCCACTGGAAATGATTATGCACACTTTTTTATTTAAGTATACGTTATAATAAAAATGGCACAAAATCTAACTACATTAAATTGTGCTATTTATATAAGGGAGTACATGGTAGTCACTATTAATGGTTGGTAGATTTATTGTTAAGAGCATTTATTTCTTCAATTTTATTCTTCTTTCACAAGTGTGTAATTTTGCTAAAATCTCGAACGCGAATGATCGATGAAATTATTTTCAACTGTGAATACATCAAATCGACTTTCAGATAGAATTCTTTTATTGCATTCTGAATTTTTTTGTTAAGATGTTATAATAACCCAAAAGATGGATTCGTTATATTTTGTAGAAATGAAATCGTACGCGATTTATTATATTCAGAAAATCTTTAAACTATATTAAATTAAAGTCGACATTGTATTAGAGTAAAAAATATATTTGAATATTTCGTAATTATTGTACTCCTGTTTTTACTGATCAGTGTAAGATAATACTTGAATAGCAATGAATTAATATACAACAATAGCTACAGAGTATTATAAAAAGTCACATATAATTTTAGACAACATCGATAGTGTTCGTTGTAAGTAGAACAATATCGTTCATGTCAGCCACGATGATCCTCGATACACTGCTCAAAACAATCTTCCACTAATATGTTGCGAATTAAAAAGATCCAAAGAATAAATCAAATTAAACGAAATATATCATCTACAGCACAATTTCATTTGCGTAAACGTTGATACTAAATTAATTTATGAACTGCATTGAATAGAAAAGTGTAAGAGGATTGAGATGAAACAAATTAATTTGAAAAAGTAAATGAAAGCTAAATCTTGAAACCTTGATACACTGCTCAAGACATGATTCCAGTATTATGTTTCAAATTAAAAAGAACCGAAGAATAAATAAAATTAAACGAAATATATTATCTACAGCTCAATTTCATTTACGTAAACGTTGGTACTAAATTAATTTATGAACTGCATTGAATAGAAAAGTGTAAGAGGGTTGAGATGAAACAAATTAATTTGAAAAAGTAAATGAAAGCTAAATCTTGAAACCTTGATACACTGCTCAAGACATGATTCCAGTATTATGTTTCAAATTAAAAAGAACCGAAGAATAAATAAAATTAAACGAAATACATTATCTACAGCTCAATTTCATTTACGTAAACGTTGATACTAAATTAATTTATGAACTGCATTGAATAGAAAAGTGTAAGAGGATTGAGATGAAACAAATTAATTTGAAAAAGTAAATGAAAGCTAAATCTTGAAACCTTGATACACTGCTCAAGACATGATTCCAGTATTATGTTTCAAATTAAAAAGAACCGAAGAATAAATAAAATTAAACGAAATACATTATCTACAGCTCAATTTCATTTACGTAAACGTTGATACTAATTTAATTTATGAACTGCATTGAATAGAGAAGTGTAAGAGGGTTGAGATGAAACAAATTAATTTAAGAAAGTAAATGAAAGCTAAATCTTTTAAAAGCGGATCGTACTCGATATACTTTTAAGTAATAGAGCCTCGGGATCAACGTGTTTAAGAATGAAATGCCTGGTCGGATCAATCATCAATTTGTCCGTTTAAATATTATTTCATTCGAGCTCGTGTTTCTAAGAAGGAAACGTCTTTCTGATTGTTTTAACACTCACAGTTCTACTGTAAGGCACTCAGTAGCTCTTCACCTTTACCCCTCTCAGCCATTATTCTTCTGCTTACATCCTTCCCCTCGTTTTCTCTGCCTTCGCTCGTCTCTCCTCTTTGGCCCACTCTACCGTTTCACAACTCTTTATATCCTCGTCACATTCTTGTTCTACCGCTTTAAGATGTTCTTATTTTTCTACCTTCTTCGATCCGCTCCTTACCACCTTCTTTTTCTCGTTATCTACAGTCGGTCACAGTAATATTCGCACACTTTTGAAAAATACGATAACTTGTTCAAGATTGGACCAAACGATTTAAATTTGTTTTAAAATGTTAGAACGATTATTTGACTATGTGACCAAACAGAAATGTATGGAAAAATTGCAATTTATTGGAATTGCTGAGACGATACTAAAAGTTGTTTTTTCAACTTTCTTATATGAAGTTACATTGAAAATTGAAAGAATACGTTTTGCAGATTCTACATGTAAAAATGAGTCGAAGAGAAAGAATAACATTTTCTCATTTGTAGCTTCGTTTTCGAGAAAATCGAGTTTGAAAATTCAGCGAATACGCGTACCATTATATAGAAAACGGCTGTCGCGTCTGATCATGACCAACCAATTCTACTCGGTGCATATACTAATGTACGCGAACCCGACGAATGTTTAAACTCGATTTTCTCGAAAACGAGGCGTCAATGTTTTACCTTCTTTCGATTTATTTTTACTATATACTTTTAATCACGAAAAAATTTTCTTGTGTTTTCATAAACGTTAGAATTTGCAGCATATTTGGGAAACCCGTGTCTTTAGTTTTTCTTTCTTTTCGATTCATTTTTACTTGTAGAATCACCTTCTAATCGGTTGACCATGAGCCTTCAAAGAGAACGACGAGGTAAAATCTCATTTCCATCGCTGTTTTCAATTAACCAAAAGTAAATATTGTACGAGTCTATCGAGCCTTCCATCCATTATAAATGCACGCGAATGTGCAGTCTATTAATCACGGTATTACGAAATAAACATTGTCTAACGTCCTAAACCGTATCTCTAACTACTTAAAAAGTTATGGTACTGTTATACTAATAACTAGCTAATACTATAACTAATAAAAAGTAACTATTTACTGTTATACTAATAACTAGCCTGAGGATTTTATGCATTTCTGACAAAAATGATTAGCTACAATTTGCAACAGTAAAAAATTAAAAGAATTGGATTTTGTACTTACTAATAAGTGCTCCAGTGACTCCTGTGTTTCGTTTCAAATGCAGAAAATTTTTATTTTGTATAAAGATCTGCACTATACTAATAACTAGCCTGCGGACTTTATGCATTTATGACAAAAATGATTAGCTACAATTTGCAACAGTAAAAAATTAGAAGAATTGGATTTTCTACTTACTAATAAGTGCCCCAGTGACTCCTGTGTCTTGTAAAAAATCCACAAAATTTTTATTTTGCATAAAGATCTGCACTCTACTAATAACTAAACATCCGACTTTTGTGCATTCATGGCAAACTTGGGTAGGTGCAATGCGAAAGAGTATCAATGTATTATTTTCAGCTTTTTGAAGTTATTAAAACTCGAAAGAAATTTCTGCTTGGTGCCGGTTCTTTGAAATTGATGTAGACAATTTTTATATTGCCTCAAGATCCACAGACTACTAAGAACAGTAACAATATAACACTGGGCACATGCCAAATTAAATGACAAGCATCGAAAAATAAAAAAAAGCACCACAAACTCAAGTTATAAAAATAATAACTAAAAATTAAAAACAAATTCACATCAAAATAAAATAGGGAAACACTAAAGACCTGCAAAAGTATGGTTTACACCAAGAGGAAACATGTCTAATTTAATTCACGACCGTCCAGTTGTCTTTGTACCGTAAAGGCATGCAATTAACCTACGTATAGCGACGATCTACATAATGCTCCCAGCAATTTCGCCTGGTCCACAGGATCTTAAGCCCCTTATATCCTGGGGCCACGTTGCTCCATCGTTTCGAGAACTTGGCTGGCCTTTGCCCGAACCACTCCGGAAACTTCTCTTTTTGCTCACGTCCGCGGATAAGAACTCCTTATTCGCACTGTCTTCCGAGTTTCTTTTTTTCCCCATTGCGCCCCGTTGTCTTCTAGTAAACTAATTACCAGACCCAAGGTTACGTAGCGATATCCCGGTGATTAATTAGACCTCCAGTTGTCCAGGTGAAAGGGGGACGGATACCTTGATATTCTCTTTCTTGACGGTAAGTGTTTAATGAACGCAACGACCGCTCGTCGTAATTTATCGGTGTGTTTTGCGGCGACGGCAGCGGTTATCCGCAAGCCGCTCGCGTGGGAGCCTGGGAAATGTATGTTTCCAGTGATAACGTTGTCGGCAGCCCGGGAAAACCAGCGATACAATTTTTTCCCTGCTCTGATCTGTTGCCAGACACGCTGACAGTAACAAATGTAAAAAATCTGCGCCCCATTCTCGATGGAACAACAAAAATGTGTTCACTTCCACGGACTTGAGTCTTCTCGATAATCCTCGTGCACGCGACGCGATGCAACCCGCCCGACAAACTTCCAAATCTGAAATATCATTATGGAAAACAGGTGGCGGCGGGGATGGGGGCGATAAATTTCGTTCGCTCGATTCACGTCCAATGAAAGCGTACTTTTACGGACGCTCCGGGGCGATTGCTTTGATGCACGATTATGTTTCCCGCTCGTCCCACGGTCCCGCGACGTTTAATTGATGGTTGTCGCGGTAACGATTCCCCTTTGTCGCATGCTCGTCACTGGAAAATGCGCAATTTATTCGATAGATGACGCACGACAGCATCGCGTGATTTAACTGCCGCGACTAATTGATTTTTGGGACGACGTTTCGAAGACACTGAAAGATGAAATTGTACAAATAAATGATGATGAATGGTTATCGGGAAATCCTGGAAATTCAGTCGGAACATTATTGAATTCATTAATTCAAATTTTATTGGGTAAGTTCATGCATTAAATACATTTGTTATATTCGTTCATTCGATGAATTCAGGGGAAATTAGAGAACGAACAGATAACGTCTAGTCGAGAGGAAGTGGAAAATTCTAGTCAGAGACAAACAACGTCAATCCTTGAATTAAATTGAATTTAAGTGAACATAAGGAAATTGTTTACACAAGCAGTTTCAGAATATGCTGTCTTGGATTATTACCTTCTTGTTTCCCTTGATCATTGTGAGGCACTTCTACTTAAATCTGTTTCTTTTAATAGCAGTTTTATTTGCTGTGCACAATGAATTAATATAAACCGGTATCTGTACAGTATTTTATAGTATTGTATAATATATAGTTTTTGACAAGGGTCCTGTGAATGCGGAGCAAAGGCTCAAGACGTTAATCAAATTATTTGGCAATGTCCAGTATATGATTCAAAACGAGGACGCTTGTTTGAACTATAGTAAATCGTCTATAAACGCATAAACCTCGGGGGGATAGCTATGCGTTCATCCGTTACGGGTAGCTATTTTTCGAGCTTCAAAGACCGAGCCGAAAGTAGAGAAGGACAGCGCGTGTAAAGGCGACTGCGACTCTCCGCGTCTCTTTCTTTCCCATAAGCTGTCCTTCTTTGGGCCCGAAACGTTCATACCCATTTAAACCACTAAATACTACAACAGTATATACACATTTGAAATCATGTCGTGTTTGGTCTTGTTTTAATCAGAAAAATGCCACGAATATATCGATGAAAGATTCATAAAAAAATAAGTACTAATAAAAAAGATTAAATATTGGTGTTACATTGTGATGACGCACGGGCCTTTGGATTGTGCCGACAACTGCGACTCTCCGCGTCGCATTAGTAATAGCTCACACCGATATACCCGAGCCGAGATCAAATTACTAAGTGGAGGGGATATATTTTATGCGTTTATCCGTTACAGCTTTTATGCGTTTATAGAGGATTTACCCGTACTCCTCAATCGAAAATATTATCCTCCCTACACCATTAATTTGTTTCTCAGCGTGCGAGATATTACTGCATTAATATTTATCTTTAATTTCCTCAAAATATGTAAGATTAGCATTTAGTGACTACCGTTCATTTTAATTTAATTCAATATAACGATATACAGGGTAAGTCACCTACCGCTTACACCTCAAATAAAAAAAGCAAAATTCCCCACAGTCATCACCCAATAATTTCTTAAAGAAAAAAATATGAAATCGTCAGAATTAAATGCACCACATAAATTGGCCAATTTTCTAATCAGATCTAATAAAATGAAGAGTGTGTCTTCCGTAAAATAAATTCCACTTTGTAAAAATCCACTATAAAATAAAGTAAAGAATCGCCAGAGCAACCGGAAAAGAAAACGAGGCTGAATGTCAATAATAAAATGGTCCGTAGTCTCCAGTTAAAACAAATTAGCCAATCGACGAGGAATGGAGCACGAGAGAAGAGGTCAACGACTAGATGAAACACAAATATCAAATGAGGAAAATTTTGTAAAATTCATCACCGAAAATCAATACTAGAACAACGGTCTAAAACATGGTGTGGCTAGTAGACGGATAACCTGTACGTGTCTCTCTTGTCACATTAAAAAAATGTCCCAAAGTAGTGACGGTGGATAAAACGGAATACAGTTTCGCCGGAGTCTCTCTACTAACAAATGTAAATCCTGCTTGAGGGTAGCCTCGCGCGGACATGTTCTGTTAAATTATTCTACGACAGCATCCTTCTTCTATCAGGCGAACGCAGCGTCAGCAGCCGGTGTTAAATCATTCGACGGGCGTAATGGATTTTATAGGAACGGCAGTCGATGCAGTCTCTCTTTCGGCCCGTTCTTTCAGGAATCTAATACCCCGCGAGTAACAGCGCGGCAAGAATTATGTGAGGAGGGCGAATCTTGCTCGCACGCAGTTTTCTTTTCGCGCCACGCATCCCCTCACCCTGGATTAACGGCGGACACCCTCGGTAAGGATCCCCATCGAAAACCATTCCCCTTTGCGAAATCTCTTAATGATCGTCTTTATTCGGTCTCGTTCACCGATCGGCGAAGCTTATTGGATTCTGAGTGAGGATTAACTCTGGACTGGCCAGGGGACGACATCTCGA
Organism: Sphecodes monilicornis; assembly: GCA_913789915.3. NCBI lineage: Eukaryota > Metazoa > Arthropoda > Insecta > Hymenoptera > Halictidae > Sphecodes > Sphecodes monilicornis. The sequence goes on along the minus strand of OU565297.1, from coordinate 9,245,225 downwards.
TATCATCGGTTATCAAATGGAAAATATATATCATGTTCATCCCGTAAAGTATTGCTGAGAAATAATTTATTGACACCCGGGCACTCAGAAGTGGAGTATCGTTGTTTGATTAACGACTTGCTATACCATTTTCTTTATGGCTATAATAATTAGAACGGCTTTACTCCCCAAAAATGTCACCGAAGAGAAAAGAAAATTTATATTTTTGCCTGACTACATTTACTTCAATGCTTAAATATTGATTAAACAAAAGTAAAATTTTATTTCGTCTGAAAATAAAGGTATAACTTTCATCTTTGTTAGACTTTATTTAATATCTTCGTCACGAGTCTGGCTCGTTAAAATATGGCAAGGGGTTAAAGTGATATTTTTGTGTTCTACAGAAAACTGATTAACGCATACCCGATTTCGTCCGACAGTGATAATTTATAAATAAATATTATTTTTTTAGACGTGTAAAATATTCTTCAGAAATTGTACTGCAGTACAATTATAATAATCCCAAATGAATTTATTAGATTACATTAATGTTCAGTCTCTGGACAACATGTATTTTCCGACAGTCATTCATACTTTCGACAATACCTAACTTTCAAATAAACACACACCCTACGACTGACGGTGCGACCGCGCGTGACCTTCTGCAAACTACCTGCGACCAAACGATGTCACACCTGATTAGTGCTCGACACAAACATCAAACAGGTATAAATACCGGACATTCCTCACAACGAACTCACTTGAAACGAAACGCAGATCAACAAAACTCCTGCACAATAGCACTTCAAACGAAGCGCAACACGGCAAGACTATACAATTTGTTAAATACACTTACTCATTACCAAAACCAGTGTAATACATTTCCTAAAGCGAACATGTAATCCGCGGCAATCACGCTCGCGGACTTGACGCAACAATTACTTCCTAGTTGACGATTAAAACGACCATTACTAGACTGCGGATTTTACAATTTCAATTACTTCTTAGTTGACGATTAACCCTTTGCGGACGCGTGTCTACTGACAGTCGCCCAAACAATTTTACCGTTCTGCGACTGTGAATCATTTTTAAAGCAGTTAATACTCCCAAAAAATATGAAACAAATTTTTACTGAACACAATACGTTTCCTTTCATTTAATTCGTACACCAAACTCCTCAGCAAACAATTTTGTTTCACAAAGAAAATTTATTTGACCCATCAAAAAGTATACTAAGACTGCGGATTTTACAATTACAATTACTTCTTAGTTGATGATTAAAACGACCATTACTAGACTGCGGATTTTACGCAATCTTGACAGCGGGCAAAAGAAACACTTAAAACTTAAAACTTATAACATTCAAGGAATTTCAAAATATTGTTATATTATTTTCAACGTATTAAACCAATCAAGACAGAAAATAAATTGCAATTCTACTCTAGTTAGTAATGATCCAGGTGAACATTTTTATTTTCCATTAATATCCGCAGTCTAGCCATTTCGCTCGAACGATTTTTTTTTTAATTCAGAAAACCTCATAAGGGATTTATTACAACATTAGGTACAAACAAAACCAAAGTGTACAGAGAAAGTAACCCCTACAAACTAAAAGCTAGGATACATCACTATTTTTTTGCTTTTTTTTTTGTTTTTCCTTATTACAAAATCTTTAACCATGAACTTTTAAAAATTACAAAAAAAATATTCGCCAATTGCTAACATGTTAACCTAACGTTTCACCGTTATTTTACCGTTTCTCCACGCTGCAATTCGACGCGCAGTGCTAAACTGTCCGTTCGATGGAACGAAATGGCACTCACACGCTCGTTCGGATCGCATCCCGGTACAACTATTCAACAGCATTTGGCGTCGCCTTTATCACCCGTTTTTCGAAATCGGTAGATTGCGCTACCTGCAACGTCGAGTACAAATTGAAAACGAGCCGATGCGAGTAAACAGATTTTCTCGTCGAGGAGAGCGCATATACGCGTTGTATAAATTCCGGACGAACTGAGCCTTGGAAATTTTGATATCGTTGTAACCATGTATCAGCCATCAATTTCGGAACATCGATCCGTCAGCTCGGACAGGTTTCGATGATCCTGCAAAACCCGTTATGCAGGAATCCAAACTAGCAAGACGCACGTTTTTCAAGGGCGTCGGACCGTGAAGTACCCGTGTCGAGGCGCGAACGTCGGCGGACGCTCAACTCTGCTAAAGTGTCGTTGAATAAAACATGCCTCGGAAACGGTGTCGTGCTTCCCAGGATACCTGGTAATAGATTTATAGGCCTCGTTATGACATAACACCGTTCCTTCTACCCGTGATCTTCCATCGTAAACACAGGAAACTGGTGAATTGTCACCGGAACGGCCGAAGCACGCTGTCAACGTAGCTCGGTCGCTGGACTCCTCCGCGAAAAATTGTCGATACTCTTACTGTTTTATCGCGAACTCACGTTGAGACCGGACACTAGTCTACGAGGGGATTGTAAATCCCCGATTCTAATACGACAACGTGGTATGCGTTGCCCCATGGCCACTTAACCCCTTCCCGTGCCATTTAGCTCGACGAAAATTGGGCCCGTAGCATCCCAAGTATCGTAAGATTGATAGAACTGGTAAGGAAGTGTGAAATTATACCACAATTTCACAAATAAATATGTTTGGGATTGGACGAGGGGTCCTGTGCGACGCCTGCGCACGGCACACTCGAACAGTTCGCGATCACAGCGGATCGGCGGGTTCGCGACCGATAGACACATGACGAACCATCTCCCTGACAAATTGGGAAATCGGGAAGCTAAAGTCGCTCGTGAATCTGACGTTACACCTCTTATCATCTCAGTATTCTTTATATCAGTTCATTTATTGTACAATTCATTACATTTCATACATATTAGTTCTGTGACATTTTTTGTTGTTTTCTTTGTTTGAAACTTGTACATATTGTGACCGTCGAACGATCACGTTCGAAAATAAACGTTACGACGTTACAAAAGATGCGCGCTTAATTTCCTATCGCGCTCCTAAACAAAATAAAATACTGTACTTTTTTGTAACAAAATAACTTTGATGACAAGAGTTTAAGTTACACGGATTGGATTGTAAGTTGTAGATAATGTTTCGCGGACTGTGTTTCATAATGAAGTGTCGTTGCTGATGAATGGCGTAAAAAAATGTAAGATCGGTGTGGGCGTGAGTTTGACTGTGGGGCACGGCGGATTCGTTGACTGCCATTTTCAGGGAATTGGTAAGGGACACGGTCGTCTTAGATAATTGGTTAAAAAGTGGAATAGAAAGAGTAAATGGCCGCACTCAAACCAGAAGTCACTCGTAGGTACGCTTGTACCCCCGAGTGACGCACGCGGGGAATCCGCGTGTCCCAAGGGAGTACCGTAGCAGGCAATAAACCAGAAAAACGCCTTAACTCGAACAAAGCAAGCGGAAATAAAGGACTCGATGATGGCTCGACTTCTGGTTATCAAATGTGGAGAATAGGTGAATAAAATGTTAAACGTTTTAACGAAGAGTAACGGCTTTTTGGGAATATTGCTGCTACGGATAATTCGGTGCTATTAGTATCTGTTATTTTGGAAAACGTGCAGGGCAGGTGTGGCATCGAAGGAGCCCATTCGGATTGTTTACGGTTCGCCAATGCGGGTAGTCGTACTGAAATAAAGTAATATATCTTCGTAAAAAGACATCCTTGTCTGAGAAACGGAACACACACTGTTGTAACTTCGCGAAGACAAATCGAACTGCGGTAGACCTTCGTGGACTTCGAAGGGCCATGGTTAGGTTAGGGTACTTTCGCATGCAAGAGATTTCTTTTCGTAAGAGCTTTTATACCAGGACGTAAAACAAAACATGGTTCTCTTTGGTTAGAATTTGATAAAGCTGAGCATCTTTAGGAAAGTTTCTGATGTTTCACGAGTGTCAAAAATTGTTTCCGTGATTGTAACCATCATGAAAGAGTGACGTTTTCTGTTTAATACTTGATTTACGGAACCCGTCAAAATGACGGATTCAAAATTTTTTAATTTACGATTATTAAGAATGTAGAGACATTCGTGAGGAATTATTAAATATATTTATTTTTTTGTGTACATATTACAATAAAAATCGCTGAAGATCTAAGTAAATACAATTTTATTTGTTTTTATAAAGCAATGTAAAATAATCAATTTTAGTGCTCCGTAAACCTAGTGTTAAAGTGGGCCTATTAAAATTAATGTACAATCTTTCCGTGCGATTTAGTCGTAGTCCAAATGGGAATTGTTCCGCTATAACGTAAAAATCGAATTTTAGTGTACAAAATGTGTTCTATGATTGAAACTACAACGGTCTCAAAGAGTTAAGTTTCCCATTTTAAATGAGACTACATAAATTCACATGTGATGTTCTCGTGCAGTTTTATTGCAGTCTACGTAAAAATTGAATTTTACGAATTCAATCATCTGTAGGTGTGTTCGTAGTATATCGCGGGTGCAAATCATTTTATTCGTAATTGTTATTGCGAATTGTTATTAAAATGAGCCTACCAAAATTAATGTACGATTTTATGGAGCGGTTCTATCATAATTTAAATGTGAAACGTTCCACTACAATATAAAACTCAATATTTATAATCTCAGTTATCTTTGGGTTCGTTCGAAGTTCTGTACGAATCTATATAATTTTTTCAAGACCGTAATACTAACAAATATTCAAATGGAAAACGTTCCCGCTTTGCAACGACCCCACAAAAATTGATGGAACGTTTTTCGTGGCTGTTTCGTTAGAGTTTGAAAAGTTCACCGATTCAAAATTCATATACAATTTTAGAAATTCATGCCTCGTCAGGTTCGTTTGAAATATTTCTCGCTAGCATAAACGTTCTCTTTGCGATTGAAATCAACATGATTTTAAAGATTTGAGTCTCCCGTGTTCAACCACGCAACAAATCTGATGTGCCATTTTATATCACAGTTTTAATAGAGTTTGAATGAAAAACTCCACAAACCGTAAATATAATGTCACCAGCGTTTCTATGACGATTTAAAATATTTTGCTAGTGTACACATTTTTCTCCATGATCGAAAGGAGCAGTATTTCAATGGATAAAATCTCCCATTGCAATAAACCGAAAAATTGATTTTTTTGTCGTCAATTTATTGCAATTTGGTTACAAACTGCACTGCTTCGGAGTGCAACTATTGAAATACACAAGTCAAGCATGCGATTGGATTGTTTCAATTTGTGTATGTATATAAATACTGATATGAAACACTTTACTTTATGGATCCGATCAGTTGATAGACTGTTTTCTCCGTGAAGCGTCATAGTAATTGATAAGCGCGAGCGCTTTCGTTCTGACGAAACGATATTGAACGACCGACGAACGACCGGCGACGCTGTTATCAAATTGCAACCGTAAATCTCGCGAAGTAAGCCGGCAACGAGCAACAATCCACTGAATCGCCGGTGGCCATGCCAGTATCGCGTTTATTTGAACGATTCCCGTTAAGTGAATGGATATCGCGCTTGATTACAGCCCCGTCGAGAGTATTCGGAACGGAGGGAGGGGGTGACTTTTGAAGGCGAATCGTTTTTGGATTACCAGCAGGATTTATCGGCCGAGTTGATCACCGGCCGTTCGGGAATCGATTTAGTTTCTGTTAGAAAGGTAACGAGCAGTTTGAGGGGCGACTTTATACTGTGACGATAAATAAACTGTCACGTTCGGAATTTTTTTTAGAACACACCATTTGCTCTATCGACTCGAAACTTTACAAACTTGCTACACCGCGTTCAAGGCTCACGTAGTAATTTTTCTATGTGCCCAGGTTGGCCGAGTCCGATGTTACACCGATTTTACTAGAACGCGAAACAGTATTCTATGATGTGATTGCAGCGAACAGTCACTGTAGTCATATGAAAACCAAAAACCAAAGTTGTTCTTAACGCATATTACTCCGAGTGTTGTCTTAAGTATAATAAAAAATAACATAAGCTGTTTTTGTTAAGTATAAGAAAATTATATAGTCTTCAAGACAGAGTTTCAGCAGTTACGATATTAGAGTTGTACTTAACCCTCTATGGTTAAATAAAAATCCGAATTTTTGTTTTAACTCCAAAAAAATTGTGGGAACGAAAAATCAGAAATGATAAACCTATATATGCAAATGAAAACAAATTTTTGCGTTTAAACAATTTTATTGCGATATATTCACTATGTGGCTTTCAAGTCACACCGGCCTATAATGTTACAAAACTGTATCATCAAAAACAGTAACAAATTTAAAATTGAAATGCAAACAAATAGGTTGTTATTGATATACTAACCCAGAGTTATTATGTCCACTATTTTTAGTTTGGTAATCACTGACAAAAGCACAAATACTATCAATTGGATCAAATGGTTTCGCGTAGTTTTACTACCGACAGTTTGCACAGCATTTATTTTGTTATTTCAGGTTGATGAGCCTAGCAATGGTCATGAATACTAGTATTGGCTGTGTTGGAAACGTCATAGAGTTAAGATTTGTGCGCCATCTCATGAAAAAAGCTATAATTATTTTGTAAAATGTCGATAAATTAAAATGTGACCTGAAAGTTACACGAGCCCATAGAGGGTTAAATAATATTAGAGATGTATGAGTGCAGCGAGCAGTCACTGTAGTCATATGAAAACGAAAAACCAAAGTTGTTCTTAATGCATATTACTCCGAGTGTTGTCTTAAGTATGATAAAAAATACCATAAGCTTTTTTTGTTAAGAATAAAATAATTATATACTCTTCAAGACAGAGTTCCAGCAGTTGAGATATTAGAGTTGTACTTAAATAATATTAGAAATGTAAAAAATTTGTTGTTGAAGATAGATTTTACGTAAAATATTATGCAGGATAATTTGTAGAATTAGCACAAGCCATTCCTTGATACTACGATTTATTTCCGCATGAATTAACGTGAAATATTTGCTCGTCTGAATATTGCTGGACTCTTCTACTGAAGTTTATACTTAGTTTGTAGTCGATATTGTTTTGTTGGTTTGAAGACGGTGAAATCTTCAGGCGGTAAACAACGAGCTACAAGATTTTCGAGTTTGCAAGAGATTAACATCGCTTTGGAACGGTACCGAAATTATTTCGCATGAACTGCGCATTCAAAATTAACATACCGCAAGACGGTGGAATGGAACCGTAACGTTTTCAGCTAAACACTCCTGCACGGGATGGCGCGCCATTCAAATTGTAACGTTAATTACGGGGCAGTTTCTGTAAGGAAATTCCATTCAGCGTAATTAGCAGCTTAAACTCGTGAATACATATGTTAATATGTACTACGTAAATACGTGTATGTTGAAGCGAGGAGTTGCGCAATGTAAATTCAAGAAAATTCCGTGCGCGCAGTCGACTCGCCGTATTAGATGATTCATTATGTATTTAGGCGTTTCCCGTTGGCGTATTATAGAGTGTCTGACAAATGTTGAAAGCTGCCAGCGTGTTTCCATAAATCATATACAGCTGACAGGTAAACAGAGCCACAATATTTATTACGTGTACCGTGTACCTGGCGGACAGGTAATACCTTTGAAGAAACGATAGCTTTGCCGGAGCATCTTGGATGTAGGCTGCGATTAAGCTGTACAACCTCGCGGCATTATCCGATATTGATGAGCTCCCGTGTGACTACTGAATAATGCACCAGTCGAATAAATATGCCGCCACGGGATCGTTAATTCTGCCTGGATCACACTAATCTACCTGGAACGTCTACGGTCTCCATTAGCGATACATTATATTTACATTCATATTCACTAAAACTGTCAGCTATTAATAACCATTGTATCTAGCAACTCCGTTCAAAATTAATTACTTGTTTCTCAACAGTATGATATATTCATCTGCTGGGTTAACAGACTTCGATCTGGTCACTATCAATTGAAGGCCCCCTCTTCAAGATTAAACTTGCTGATGACACAAGTTGCTTATGTGGTTGTCTGAGACAGGATCCTGATCACGTGTTATGGCAATGCCCGATCTATGATAATAATAGAGATGCTTTGATCCACAACCTTTTCGGCAAAGGTTACTTTCCACCTTATACAACAGATGCCTTTTTGTGTGTACCCTTTCCTTGTCCCTTACTTTATACAGGGTGTCCCACATAAATGAGAACACCTAATTATCTGTCGTATTTACAGTCTTATCAGAAAACTTCAGAGGACAAAGTGACACTATTGCAGGGGGCAAATATAATGGTAACGAAAAAATTTTTTTATGTCGTGTTTTTTAATGAAATTTCAAGGTCACCGATGTTTTTTTAAATGGAATAGTATATTTTTTTTACGATAGCATGATAAACAATAAAAAACTGAATTTAGTGGATACCACCTTTTTGACCTTGAAATGAGCAAGAAGAATCATGTTGGAGCGGATAAAATGTGGAAGTTTAAAATTTACGTGTTTCAGCAAAGATTACGCATTGTTTACGTCGGATTGACCTTTAAAAACCACAATAAATGTTTGAAATATTTTTCATAGTAAACAGCGTATGTTTATGTTAGAGTATGTATCATTGAGATCGTTAACAGAAGGTTAATCGGTTAGAATAAGTACGTTGATCCTTCTGCATTATTCGAATTTGAAACGCGAAAGGCCAGAGGATATGCGGCAAAGGATTACTGCAGCATGTGCTTCAATTACGTCTCAGGAAATCGACAATGTCTACAGATCATTTAATGCAAGATTGCAATATTGCATATATGAGGATGGTCAACATTTCGAACATTTATTATGATATGTAAAGGTCATCCCGCCGTAAACAACGCGTAATCTTTGCTGAAACACGTAAGTTTTAAACTTCCACATTTTATCCGCTCCAATATGATTATTCTTGCTCAAGGTCATTTCAAGGTCAAAAAGGTGGTATCCACTAAATTCAGTTTTTTATTGTCTATCATGCTATCGTAAAAAAATATACTACTTCATTTAAAAAAACATCGGTGACCTTGAAACACTTAGAATCTAGGGTTGACAATATAGTGTAGCATATCCAAGTAGAGTTCTAAAGGTACAAACAATGAGACATTAGAAACTTATGTATACAGGGTGTCCCACATAAATGGGAACACCTAAATATCTGTCGTATTTACAGTCCTATCAGACAACTTTAGAGGACAAAGTGACACTACTGCAGGGGGCAAATGTAATGGTAAAGAAAAAAATTTTTTATGTCGTGTTTTTTAATGAAATTTCAATTTGAAAAATTTTTTTCTTTACCATTATATTTGCCCCCTGCAGTAGTGTCACTTTGTCCTATGAAGTTTTCTGATAGGACTGTAAATACGACAGATATTTAGGTGTTCCCATTTATGTGGGACACCCTGTATATAACATTGTTCTGTGGGAGGATTCGCAATCAGCCAATTGGCTTCAAGTGGATTTTGGGCAATGCCTTTTCGATCTATTAGTGCCCACCCACTAGAAGGCTTGTGTAGAAGATAGCCGCTATGGACGGTCCCATGGAGATAGGAAAATGACGGATTTTCCTTACGGGGGTTCTGACGTAAAAGCTCGTTAGGGTGGATCGCTCATGTTACTGCTGTTGACCTGGCGCTGTATGGGCTTATCGCTTTATTACTCGATGGCTAGGGCACTGGAGATGTACTGAGTTCCAACTGCAAGCCGTAAAGCAATCTCCCGGGCCCTAGTCCGAGGTACATCTGTTTCGGCTTAACTAATAATTTAGAAGAATTCCTGCTACAAATTTTCCGTCGCCAGGTCGTAAACCGAACTGTTTTTGAAGTCTTAACATAATTTGAAGATGAAGATTCGAAGCATTGTTAATTCGTACATTTTGAATATTTTATTAATAATTCATCAGATGATCGACATTTGTAGAAATAGATTCAATCATATTTTCAAGATCATTCAGAAATGATGTTTCATAAATTATGACAAATTTTTGTAGACCTATATAATTCTCAAAATTTTTAAAAATTCTTCATTACGTTTCTGATTAAAAGATCTCCCATTTTTACCTGAGGAACGCTTCTTTCTCTATAGAGCTTCTTAATTCTATAGAGTACAACATATAATAAAGTGCACCAATTTTTAAAGTCTTTTATTGCCCATTATTACGGCTCTTTATGTTCGGGATTTCCGAAGGTGCCTCTACCAGCCATACAATTATTTTACTAGTTAATTATTTAACACCACACCCATTATTATAAACTTTTAATTTCGAATTTTGTATAAGCAATATGCGAAATCGTTGAACGAAATTGTTACCGTAAGATATAATTGATCACATAAATAATTTTCGGACGTTTTTGATAGTCAAATAGCGAATTTCAGTCCGTGCTACTTCAGAAAAATGCGCGGTGGACAAACTGTACAGGGCTCTGTGGCGCGTGCGGTCGGCTAAGTGTTAAATACGTCTTTTCCCGACATCGGACCCGACGAGACTGCTCTTTTGTCATTTTTGAAATTCGCCTCTCGCTGGCAAAGAATTATTTTTCAATAACATGAATATAAGAATAATATATGTCGGGTGACATAACATGAACAATATATATATTTAAATTATATATATGGTGGCGCGGACTGTCGAATTACAGTTTACAAATCAGACCACACGGTGGAAACTGTACACGGCTCTGCGGCGCGTGCGGTCGGCTAAGTGTTAGAATGTTCTAATCATCCTAGAATGTTTTAATCTTTTGCAATCGAGTGGTGACTCTCAAATGAAATAATTGCCGGACGCTCTAGCAAAATATGCGTCTTGAATATTTTGATTCCACTGGAAGAGAAGTGCAAGATATAGAGTGACCACTACACTGCTATCTATGGAACTCGGTTAAGGTGAATTTTTGCCGGTTAAAACATTCGCCAACTCGTGCAGCCAATAGTGGCACTATCTTAGGAATGATTTTCTCGGTGTGGATACTATGCCCCACTTCGAGCGCTAGTTTTCTCGCAGTTCTTGGTACTGGTGGACAGCTCGGGTACTTCTGGGACGCAAAATCCGGTATTACACCTCCGTGCATTCGCTGAGGTGTGGAAAAAAGAAACTTGAGGTTCACTGCTGGTCGCAATAACTGTCTACCCCAGTTCCGACCGTCTAAATGTTATGACTCTTATGGGCTTGACAAAACTATTTGATTCCGAGTACGCTTGTGGTTCGACTTCTCAAAGAATTAGATTTGTAAATGAAAATACCACCATATTAACACGTTCGCTGCCAACGCCGCATATATTCGGCGACCACAATTTTGTATTTTGCTTGAAGAACAAATAAAACTGAAAAAAGACGAAGAAAATAAATTTGTTTTTGATGTACGATGTTGTTTAGAATTATGAAGCACAGTACAATGTCCGGAGACCTTTCCATTTGTATGTGATAATAATCATCTTTTAAATATTTTATAAAAGTATGTGTTGTATTTAAGAAATTTTGATAACTATGAGAACTTGGAAAAATAATAGGGGTGTGCGGGATTCCCGTAAAATATCCGGGATTTCCGTAAAATATCCGGGATTCCCGAGAATATCCGGGATCCCGAAATGATTCGTTATTCCCGAAAATATGCGGGATCCCGCGAAGATTCGGGATTCCCGACAATATTCGGGATTCCAAAAATGTTCGGGATTCCCGACAATGTAAGGGATGTAGAATAATATTTGGGATTCCCGAAAGTGTTGTTCTTCTTGACAATTTCTGCAATCCGAATACCTTAGTGTTCTTCGAGCTTTATGATCCCTTAGCTAAGGTGACAGATCTTGTATACATTGCATAGTAAAGACGAAATTATTGAATGTATGGAGAAACTTCAAAATGTCGGGAATCACAGATATATTCGGGAATCCCGAACATTTGCGGAATCCCTAAAATATTCGGAATCCCCAAAATATTCGGAATCCCGAATGGTTTCGGGATCCCCAAAATATTCGGAATCCCGAATGGCTTCGGGATCCTCAAAGTATTCGGAATCCCGAATGGTTTCGGGATCCCTAAAATATTCGGGATTCCGTCCCGATACCGAGAAAAATTCCCGGCCCGACCGGCATCCCGCACACCCCGACAAAATAAGTACTCGCAGCGAACGCTTGGTTGAAAATAGGTTTTAATGGATTTTAAAAGATATTTAATTCTGTATATTTAACATTAGAACTTTCGAGCAATAAACGCGACTGGCCTATATTGCCATGTGATAACGACAAGATTGCATTTATTCAAATTTCGTAAAATTGTTGTTTAAATATGCACTTCAATAGAGATGTTTACTAAAAGATTACTACTGAAAAAGCATTTATAATTTCTATATTTGTAGTGTTTTTCGATTGCTAATAAACTTCGGGCCTGGCGTTTCCTAAAATTGAACTCATAAATACAGATACTCGGTAATCAGATGATATTAAAGTTTCATTGATTGATGAAAGGTTCTAATGGATTTCAAAAAATATACTAAATTTTGTGCATTTGATAGGAAAAAATTGATTGCAAATTCAGCAAGTGTTCTGAGTGATAGTGTACTTTTGGCCTGACGTGCACATGCAATTCCAAACAATTGTGATTTTTTCAAAAATTGTTTTACAATTCATATAGTAATCTAATTGTTCTAAATTCTCAAAAAAAATCCACATCGTAGGGTCGAATATTAAAAAAAAGTTGTGGTCGATTTAAAATTGTCCGAATATATGTATACTGCGAGTCACTGTAGTTCAGTTACCATGAAAAGTCAGGCACGTCGTCTGTGTTCAACGTCGCAGTGAAGCGACAATCGTGTTCTGTGTTTGCAATGAATCCCGATTGGCGGTTTGTTTGACGGTCTCACGGAAATCACGTGCACGTGGTACAATCATTAAACGATGCGATAAATGCGCTGCGTGGGCGAGACGGGTGATTATCCGATAATTGGCTATCTCTTCACTCGTCGACGATCTACTAGTTTTATCCACGACGATAATTCTTTCATCGATTGTCCGACAATTTTATGAAATTTATTTCTTAATGTCCAATATTTGCGGAACGCGACATAAACCAATGTTCGAATTTGCAACTATAATTCTCTATAGACTTTTCACGATGATTGACGTGTTTCCGATATTGCTGAATTTATTGCGGAATCATGGAAAAACACTCGACAATTCAACAGTGGAAAATTTGTCGAAGTACATTCAAACTCCCGTCGTGTTTGCCATTTTCTATTTAATCTTCAGCAAAGAAATTCGATGCAGTTATTATTTCACTCTTTTGAACAATGGGAAAATATAATTTCAATACTGGAAATTATAGGTGTTCCTTTTATTATTATTGCCCGAAAAGATAACTGGCCAGTCTTTGCCAACAATCGCATCGCAGGAACTTTACAATTTCCACCGCGCAGCGTTGAAAACCAATTTACACGATCGAACAAAAATCTACAATAACCGTAGTTCTCGTAGTAATTGTATAATTAAAACTATGCAGGCCGGATTTAAGATCGCCGATGCAAACGGCTATTGTTTACAGAATCTAATTACGAAAAGCAAACAACTGATGCGCTGAATTCAATAATCGCTTACGAACATGGCACAAATATTTTGTTACAAAGCAATACGAATTGAATAACATCGAATGGGCCGCAGCTTAGCTATGGTAGCAGTTGCCCGCACTAAAAGCCGGATGCGACATAATAAACGACAATGTTGTAAGCCCCGAGATGTGTTTTTGCGCGGGCAGTAAACAACATTGAAGCAGCCAATTCCTGTTACGTTTTCATTCAAACTGAACCATCGAGAACGAAAGGACGCGACACACAAGACGCCAGATGTTTCAATTAACCGGGAAATCCGGCGAAAACAATTTCTTCCCACGGTTCGGGAACGTCGTTGCGAGGTAGACACTGAGAAACTAATTTCTAGTACGGCAACTGCTCGTCCTTTTTCTTTATGGCGTGATACTTAGTGATAAATGTGGTATTAACAGTACAATTTTCATATGCAAACATTTTTCCATTGGAATGGACACGTAGGGCTGATGTATGTTTAACACTAGACTTACGAAGCACTAAAAATGAATATTTTACACTATATCATTAAAATAAACAGGAATATAGTTATTCAAATATTTAGCCAATTCCTTTCATAATATGCGTGTACCCAAAGAAATAAATTTATTGAATAATTTCTCGTGGATGCAAATCTGCAATCTCAATAATTGCAAATTTAAAATATTTGAACACATTAACACTAGGCTTACGAAACACTAAAAGTGAATATTTTGCACTATTTCATTAAAATAAACAGGAATGTAGTTATTCAAATTTTTAGCCAATTCCTTTCATAATATGCGTGTACCCAAAGAAATAAATTCAGTGAATAATTTCTCGTGGATGCAAATCTGCAATCTCAATAATTGCAAATTTAAAATATTTGAACATATTAACACTAGGCTTACGAAACACTAAAAGTGAATATTTTGCACTATTTCATTAAAATAAACAGGAATGTAGTTATTCAAATTTTTAGCCAATTCTTTTCATAATACGTGTATACGCAAAGAAATAAATTTATTGAATAATTTCTCGTGGATGCGGCTTTACAATCTCAATTATTGTAAATGGACACATCATTTTGGCGGCTCCCGTAAATCTAGTGTTAATGAGATACATGTTAAGTAGACTGCGGATTTTATGCGTTTATGGCAAAATTGTGGTCTTGCAATTTATAACAGTGAAGAAATTATAACACATTGCACTATGATATATTATTTTCAATTTATTAAGAGCATTAAAGATAAGTTGCATTCTTGCAACTCATTGAAACAATTTATATTTTGCATAAAGATTGGCAGTCTGATGATAAACAACATAAAAATTGCTTACGTGGATGACCAGATACAAGAGTGAAATAAAAATTGGTTTTTTCCTTTAATAAGTTTTGCAAGCTCGAAATAATATAACAATCTAATTTCGTTCTTATTTATTGTATTCAACTCGCAGCGATAAATGAAGCATCTAATTTTTCTATAATTCAAACAATTTCATACAGCAATGAATACATTGGATGTATTTTTTGAGAAATTATATAATCATTAACATGAAAATTGTCTAAATCAATTACAAAATGAAAGAGCCAAAAAAGAAATTGTTAATAGTTTGAATAAGGTTATAAATAATATGTCTATATATGTTTTATATTACTATGGATTTATGTGAAAAATACGTAACAATGAAGATATCAAAAGAATTTAAAAATTCTGTTACATTATTATAAATTATATATTATAAATTATATATTATATATTATAAATTATATATTATATATTATATATTATAAATTATATATTATATATTATAAATTATATATTATATATTATAAATTATATATTATATATTATTATATATACCATTGCAGTAAAACATTTTAATTCAACTCCTGTGTCCTACGTTTCAAGCATAAAATATTTATTTTTCATATAGATCCGTAGTCTAGTTATAAACGCATAAAATGCATATCTTAATCATTATTCTTTCATTAACGTCTATAAAATGTTCGAAAATTTTGGTATCATTTCAGCCACTAAAATTTGGAAGACAATAGTAGATTTTTGTAACTACCAGTTCTAGTTTCTTCCGTTTTTCTGCTACAATATTGTTCCTCTTTTGCCAAAAGCGTCCACATTCTGTGACTCATGCCACCCACTAATTCGGCATTTGTTTGGACACGGAAACCATGCCGGAAAATCCAGATAATAGAATTTCGGATGGCTCAACTTTCCAACTTGTGCAACCTCTGGGTTCTACAGTGCTTTAAAACTTCCAGAACTTCGGTGTTCGACCGTAAAAATCCCGACCCAGTTCAAGTCCAGTTATTATCTACGGTATTATTTTGACAAACACCAAAATCTTTCGGACGACAAATGATCCGGGAGCGTACGTTCTACACCGTTTCGGTCGGCGAGCAAAAAAACATTACCGGATCTCCGAGACGTTGCTTCTCGTTTTGTTATCACCGGGTTTAATTAGAAGAGAGCTAATTGGGGGTTTCTGGGGTTGTATGAACCGGGCAAAGTGTTTCCAGTGGCACTCAAGAGATTTTGTGTCCTCGGGGAAATCTGGAACGCTTGTTTGAAAAAGAATGTAGATCAAATGGATAGGTGCAATCTTGTTCTAACGTTCCATGAAAATAGTCTATTTACAATTAACCTCTTTATACAGGGTGGAAATTATAAAGCGTTACAGATGAATACCTCTAAAAATATTGATTATACGCAAAAATGTTTCAGATGAAAGTTGTTGAGTAGTGAGGGGGCCATCATGTGTTGGGACTTTTATTTTTCGTCGTGGACACTCCAAGGTTAGGTGAAGGTCAACTTTATTTTTTTAAATGGAATGATTTTTTTTTATCCAGCATCAAATAGTGCGTTTTAAGACGAGTTCAATTACCTATGACTCAAGGTCATTCAAGGTCAAACTTGCAGTAAATGCAGAAAATGATGTATAATCATTATGTTTGGAGATATTCATCTGTTACGCTTTATAATTGTATTGATATCTGTGTTGAGAATGAGAGAGGAACATTTATGAATGAAACAAAAGTGTATGAAGTGAATTTGGTTGTATGTTAAAATGAAATGAATGGATATGAAGAAGCAATTTTGTTATTAAAAGTATGGTTGTGATTCAGAATGGTTGTCATTAATATGTTGTGTTAAATATATAGTTATTTGTTGATATACATGATAATTCCATTCACTGCCTGAACAATAATTTCCACCCTGTATAATATTCTACATTTTGAGACTGCCTAAAGAGTATAGTTTTGTTAATAAATATCAGAAATTTACATGTTTTCAAAATTGAATTTATCTCTGAAATAGTAAAATTTCGTTTGAGAATATTAAATTACTGTGAACACAATAAATTCTTGTTTAGAAAAGACGAAAAATGGCATTCAATGATAATTTGGAAGTGCCTCTCAAATATAAATTTATATTTTAAATAAAAAAGATGCCTCTTGAATGTTGGTTTTATTTTCTATAAAAATTTGCAGTTTAATAATAATATATAGTTCCATTTGTTTTCCTGAAAGGTAAAATATGTGCAATATAAATAAAAGCGTTTCAACACAAATTAACGGATTGAAAATTTCACGTGATCAAGTTTTCAGTGAAAATATGTTACAGTTTTTCACGGTGAAAAAATATATCCGTTTCAGAATATATATTCTGTGTAAATGTTTTCGTATTTCTCTTGTTGATCTACACCATTCCTATTTATTTGGATACTGCTCTATTTATGTTCTACTGTATTTATTTATATGGTATCTTTTCGCTCGTCTATCATTTTTCCAGATTTCAAAGATTCCCAAAGGGCCTGGAATATTCGGGAATTACTGACGGTGTTGGTTCTCGTTTCTGTGTAGTTACTCGCCGGAGGTAGCGCACGCGCTATAGTATACGTTTACTTAACCCTTGCACTATTATTGACTTCGATAACTTAGAACTGTCTCTGCGTATAGAGATCCCGTGTAATTTCTCATTTGTGTGCACAGCGATTGCGTAATTTCTGATTTCTGTCTATCAATTGCTGGAACACTGTTTACTTCAAACAGATTGCACCATTATACGAATCTTGCACAGCTTTCTGTCCTTGTTTCTTATCAAACTAATTCAAAGCTCAAAGCTTGTAAAACTTGAAATGCTCTAACAATCTTAATCCTTGGACTGCGGAAGATTATACAAAATACAAGATTAACAGTTGCCAGAAACAGGAGTCAAATGCAAAAATAATTTTTATCAGCTACAAAGAATACATTGATATTCTTCACTTCTTTTAATCTTTATGAAACATAAAAATGAGCCAGTAACAAATGCATGAAACAGAAGTCGATTAAAATCGTCTTTCTTCACTGATATTACTAAACTATGAGAAACACGTATAATGTTTTAAACTGTTTTAAATATTGTTTTAAATAACATATAGTTATTTTTTCAGTAATGCATATAGAATCCGCAGACGGCTATATTTTTTGTTAATTTTTGTGCCAGTGTTATAAGTATATTATCATATTATTTCTAACCTTATATATCGCGATAAAATTAAAATGAGAAGATCGAAACAAGTTTCAATGATGTTAAACAAATATTAAAAAATACAACAAATAAAATCATGTTTATTTCTGACGCCTGTTAATTGTTCCTTATTAATTCCGATTTCATGAATCTAAACGTAATATAATTCATAAGCTGCTATAAATGTACCAAGACGTTATTTCAATCTTGATATACAGGCTATTACTAGCCAGAATTTTTTTTTGTAAATAGTAAACATTAGAAAAAAATGATGGAGGAAAAAGTAGTACTGTTTTTTATACACAACAAATTGACACATGCATTTTTGTTGTATTTGCATTATTTTGATAGAAACGAAGGTGACCCCCAAATTTTTAAATGTAATGCTATATATTTTTTTATGTAGTATGAAAGCGTGTGTCAAGACGAATTCATCCATCTACTACACAATGACCTTCAAGGTCATGCAAGGTCATAAATGGAAGAAATGGAAGAAACAATTTGAATATTGCGTACCAATGTGTTTACAAGTATTCTTTATTAATGAGGCTAAAACAAATGTTCAAAATGGCTTCCTTGCTCATGAATACACATTTCGGCTCTGTTGATTACGTTTTTGGTAGCTTCTTCTAGTGTGGTCCGAGTTATTAATCCACGTGCTTTTGTTATTTTGTTTTTCAAGTCGTTTATATCGCTGGGCGGTGTCTCACAAACTAGTTCTTTAATAGTACCCCATAAATAAAACTCCAGGGGTGATAGATCTGGAGATCTTGCAGGCCTATCTTTACAGACAGGTCCGTATGTTTCAATCCATCGGTTTTGAAACATGTCGTTAAGATAATTTCTTACGATTCTACTTTTATGTGGTGGGTCCCCATCTTGTTGGAAGTACATACCTTGCGTAATGGATAGTGGCAGATCTTCCCAATAGTCTCTAAATTGCGTACTTAAAAACTCTAAATTTGGTACGCGAACAACATTGGTACTCAATATTCAAATTGTTCTGTATGTTCCAATCCATCGGTTTTGAAACATGTCGTTAAGATAATTTCTTACGATTCTACTTTTATGTGGTGGGTCCCCATCTTGTTGGAAGTACATACCTTGCGTAATGGATAGTAGCAGATCTTCCCAATAGTCTCTAAATTTCGTACTTAGAAACTCTAAATTTGGTACGCGAAAAACATTGGTACGCAATACTCAAATTGTTTCTTCCATTTCTGACCTTGCATGACCTTGCAGGTCATTGTGTAGTAGATGGATGAATTCGTCTTAACACACCCTTTCATACGATATAAAAAAGTACGTAGCATTCCATTTAAAAAATTGGAGGTCACCTTCGTTTCTATCAAAATAATGTAAATAAAACAAAAATGCATATGTCAATTTGTTGCATATAAAAAATAGTACTACTTTTTCCTCTATCATTTTTTTCTAATATTTACTATTTACAAAAAAAATGCTGCCAAGTGATAGCCTGAACATCCTGTATATTCTGTGTCATTTATACTATAAAATACGAAAGAAAAGCTACTGAAAAATAAAATCGAGTATCGGGTCATTGAAAAATTTCGTTGAAGGCTTGACTGAGGTTGCTAGACGGCTGAATTACCCGCAAATTAAGAGCGTTAAAACTATTTCCCCAAGCTGCAGACGAGGTAGAACTACTTAGAACGAACTTCAAGGTACTTCACAAAAATCTTTCCCTTAGCACCGCTCTTCGCGAAGCATAAAATCCGCAGTGGTGCGATCAGCTATCCGACACCGGGTCGCTAATTAACGAAATGCGTCGGTGACGTCAGAAAACGGCCCAACAAAGGAAGGCAACGGGCATAAGAAAGTTTGCGGAAAGATTAAGTATTTTCGTCTGTTGGAAGGCTCTCAGGATTCTCGAGGCTTTCAAGATCAGCCCCTCTCGACACTTTCGAAACTTTTACACCATTTTTATCGGGGGCTACTCTGGCGAAAGTTCTTCCGAGACCGCTGCGAACCGTTCTGGATTCCTCGGGAACGTTTCAAGGTTATTAATAGATTCCAAGACAGAGATGGCTAACCGCGAAAGAAGAATTCTCGGTCCAATTACCTAGCTCGAACTTCGTGAAACGGGAATATTCAAGTTCCAGGAGAACGATCCTCGTTACAGAATTACAGCATCGTAAAAGCGGCCGCAGGACAGACCCGAAGGGTTACGACAAGACACTGCGGATCTTTGTGCAAAATATAAATTTTCTACGTCGACTGTCGGGAACAGAAACTCAATAAAAAATATACTTCTCCTGTAAATCACTGTAATTCCTTAGCCATTGTGAGACTGAACGCGATCGTTTATGTAGTACAATATTTTTGTCGCTATTGAGGAAACGAGAAAATGTACGAGGAGATTTCATTTGTCTTGAGACAGGGAATATTATGATTTTTTAAAATTTTGAATTTTCAAAATTTACGCTCGCGTACGAAATCGTTGATATAATTTTTATACTATCATAAAAATGTTTTTAAATTACAGTGTTCAATTTTTGACTCACGCTCATTGCGAAGCTTCCAGATGCGATTCGTTTCTTTTAAGTCGATATTAAATTTGATGCTCTTGTTGTTAATACTTAAACTGTGAAGTAGACATACATAAATAGAAATCGTCATTTTCTATTAGGACACCGATTCTAAATTATAAATAACCAGCTAATTGTAAGCTTGTAGTTGCAAATAACTCTTGTGAGCTTGATGCAACTTAAAAAAAAAATGTTAAAGACAAAAATGGGGTTATAATCTCACTGACCTTCGCGGAATGGCAAATGCCTTCGTAGTTTTAGATGTAAAGATCACTATACTGGCGTCGGGTAGTTAGAAAATTAATATCTTGAAATTAGTGCAACAATAATAAAAAATTCTTCTAACATCCGCACAGTTTCGTATTTCACGAAACTATATATTTATTTTACATTATATTTATTACTAGACAGTAGATTTTATGCAGTCATGACAAAAATTTAGCAGGTGCAATTTAAAACAATAGAAATACGAGAATTCTTTAAAAATACTGTTATATTATTTTCAACCTATTAATAATGTTAAAAGCGAAAATTAATTACAATTTCGCTCCAGTTTGTTAAAATACAGGTAGAAAAATTTTATTTTATTTTTAGACCCGCTGTCCATTTGTTGCATTAATTATGCATTTATGATAAGATTGAATAGGTGAAATGCAAGCAAGTAATAACATTTGAAGGATTCAACAACGTTGCTGTGTTACTCTCGATTCGTTAAAATTAATATAAAAAGAAATACATTTTAATTTCGTTTCGAAACAATCAAGAAAAATTTCAATTTTGCACAAATATCCGTTTTTCATTTATTTAATTAATTTTACGTTTATGGAAAGATTCAATAGGTGAAATACAAAAGAGTAATAACATGTGAAGATTTTAAGAACGTTGTTGTGTCACTTTCGATTCGTAAAAATCACTAAAAGAAGAAATACACTAACTTCTGTTGCGTGCAATCAAGAAAAATTCCAATTTTGCACAAATATTCATAAAGGCCTACGACACTCACCTTCAGTTCAAGCTTCCCCGGCACCCGGTTGCCTCTCTCTCCCAACCCCGTAGCAGTTCCATGGAGTTTCCTGTTTTATGGGTTCCTGGCACAGTCTATCAACGTCGTGGTACCGGTCACAGGAAAGGTGCTGTCGCGCGGATTTGCGCGGCAACGCGCATCCTTCAGCCACGTGTTCTCCGATAACCAGGATCGTCCCCCATCGATCCACCCCCGTCAATTCCTCATCCCTGAACAAACCCTTCGGTTAACCACAGCCGGAAGCTTCCCTCGAAACTCGGACAACAGATCAATGCCACTCGGTTAACCGATCAAAGTTCAAATTCCCGCGAAGAATGCGACGAAGTCCGTGAGAAACTGGCAAAAACGGACGACGATGGTGTCACGACATCTTCACAACATCACAACATTGCGAACTGTTTGGAACCGTTCCCTCGGACGTTCCCTCGGATTCCGCGAGATATACAGAAGTGCACTTCAATGATCCAGTCACATCCAACTTTCTGAACTTCGGAGAACCCTTTCAGAATCGAAGATTAAATTATTCGGTTGATGGTGCGGTCGATGCTTCGGTGATTTGTGGAATAATTTTTTGGCGAGGTGTTTTTAACGACGTACAGTTGGATTGTAGTTTTTGAGTGTAGGTTGAAGGTCCACGAGATATCCGGAAGTGCACTTCGATGTCCCAGTCGCTTCAAACTCTTTGAACTTTGTTAAAATTCTTTGGTCATTGTTGGCAGGAAATAATGTTTTGATGGTATGTTCGATAATTTGGTTGATGGTGTTTGAGCGTTGGCAGGGTTCGTCGTGGATGGGAACAGGGTTGTCGATTGAGGGTTCCGATAAGACGAAAACTGACTCGCGGAGAGGACTCGAGCTGGGGTCCAGCCGAATGTAACAACGCGCGTCTACTGAAGGAACTTGTGGAGCGAGGGCGCCGGCTTGGACCGCATCAGCCCCTCTTCCCAGCTTCCCACGCGGTGCGCATTCTCTTATCAGAGAGAGCGGTTCCCGATCTTTGTCACACCGAACATGCGAAAACTTTCGGCGAATCCCCGTGCTCGATCGGGAGTACTCGATCGCTGAGTGGTCGACCAGCCATTTGATTTGATTGGCGGATGGACCGTGATTGCGCGCGACGATACCACCGCGAATGTAAATTACCTGGAACGCTTTTGACAATTTGTTTCGCATTGTTCTTATGAAGCCGTGAAGCGAATAACGAATATATATATATATATATATATATATATATATATATTTGTATTTATTTTGCAACCAGTAAAAAATTGTCTGCACCCAGTTTGCTGTCATATGACTGTGTTTAAATACTTAGGACTTTTAGAAAATTTCGATTGGTTCAGATATACCATTTCTGCGTGTATTTCTTTCTGTAAATCGTAGCTGCATTTGTAAATTAGTATGACATTTACGATACAAATATTTAGACTGATTCTCTTGTTACGATGTTCTTCATGAGAATAAAAACATTGAATAATTTGATTGTTGGTAGGAACTAACGTGTTGGTTCAGGTATGTTAAATAAACGTAGTTGCATTTGGCACCTGTGAAATATTGTGTGGATCCTGTATATTATAACGAAGTTGCGTTTGAAATGCAAAAAGCGGGATCTTTATTTTATTTTGTGTAACAAGATACTAAAGAAGGATTTTATTTCCAGTGGAAATTTACACTTGTTTAGATATGTTATTCCTGTGAATAATTTTATTATGTGTAAAATATAGCCGTAAGTGGATTCCAGTCACAGGTTATTTTATGTAACTATAAATCGAACACATCTTTAGCATTTCGGACCGCTTCCGTATATTAAATTATGGAACGGGTTTGTTCTCGTTAATTGTGTTCTGTGTAAAATACGGTAGTCGTAAATTTTCAAAAATGGTACACACTGATTTATAAATACAAATACCATTTGTAACAGTAAACATTGTAAATGAGTTTATCCTCAGTGATAAAATGCCACCGGTACACTGGCACCATAAATAATGTCGCTCCATTGAAAATGCAAAGTGCAGATTTATTTTACCATTTACAAAGTTTTGCGTGCAGTATGGCCATTGTTATGGTGCTGGATATAATAAGGAACATTTTTATCAGCCATTAAAAATATATTAACTCAATTACACGATCCCCATGATTATTATTCTGCTTCAAATACAGTATAACTGTAGTAAATTTAATGATTCCAGTAAGCCTCCAACTCGCTAACTGGACATCACGATTTCAATCAAGATGAAAGTATATTAACCATTAACCTACCAAAGAATTTCAAAATCAAATGACGTATTAATTACCGTAACGTAATTATCGACGCAGCAATACGTGACAATTAACGAATCTGCGTAAATTATTCGAATATTTCATATGTAACTGGAAGCAGATGAAACTGTTCGGTTGGTAATTAGATAACACGGAATTTAAATTTCAATTTGGGTCGGTGCGGTGTGACAAACGGTAATATAATCGCAATATTATCAGGTGACACAATGAATGTTACAGCGACATCCAATTACACTAATTTTAAAGGAAAACAATTTCAACCGCGTCACCTCGCCGAATTCTCGTCACAGTTTGACACTCCATTAACGCGGAGTATATTCGGAAAGTTTTTCCATTATTTCTACGTACAAAATACCGTTTCGGAAAAAGAAAGAAATAAAGACAAAGTGACGACAGAAACTCGGAGAAAATCAAGCCTCCGCTAAGGTGCGGAAGTTTAATAAACTTCGTTTGAAATTCGCGGAAGGAAACAACAAAACAATGAAGCTTCGTCCTAATGAAATTCGCGAATGTTGTCGTCCTGTTGCAAGTCGGCCTTGATAATTTTTGTAATTACGTTTCGGATCAAGTGCCCAAATTATTTTAATTGACGACCGCTGTTGCGGAACAACAAATGCGTTTGCACGTGTACGTTCCCGTAATATTGAAAAATTAATATCAACTTTAGTAACAAAAAAACGATAGCGCAAAATCACGTTCTATAATCGAGCATACAATAAACGAAATTTCTGTGAGTACACTACTCGTATCAAAATTGTGTAGCAATTAGTTCAAATAATGGATGTTCAGAAACTGCAAAATTGTAAATTGTACAGTGTACTTGAAGTTCTAAATTTATAACTAATAAAACCACGAAATACAGGGTGTCCCACGTAACAGTTTTAACGATTTTTTAGGTACTTGCAATAATTCGACAAAAAATATTTTCAACAAAAGTTGATCAGTTTTCGATTGGCTATATATATTGCAATAAAAAAAGTTAGAAAAACGTTTTTTTATAGTATTGTCAAGGTCACCTTCATTTTTTTAAAAGGCACTTTGTATTTTTGACTTAACAGTATTATAGCCCGTGTCAAGGCGAATTGAACGACATAGTATACCATGACTTTGAGATGACATTGCGGGCGAAGAAATGAAAATTTCAACAAAACATGACAATCTGCTTTAATGGGTGATAATAACTAGTGTTTATTATTAAGACTCTAAATTGCATTCAATGCAGAAACCTTGACTAAAGGAACGCAAACGATTTCGTAAAAAAGCCACATCAAATGTTCGAATTGAAATCCGTTTTGTTGTAGGCACAATTCCGTTCTTCGTAGTAAATTTGCATTGGTTGCTCTTACGATACTGTCGTATCGAAGTTCTTCACATGCCGTACGGATTCGCTGCTTTAAATGCTCCTTATTTTGTATTGGAACAGCATAAATTATTGTCTGTAAATGAGCCCATAAAAAAAAATCAAGTGGCGACGAATCGGAGGATCGTGGTGGTCAAGCAATGGGGCCATAAATAGGAGCAACCAATGAAAATTTACTACGAAGAACGGAATTGTGCCTACAACAAAACGGATTTCAATTCGAACATTTCATGTCACTTTTTTACGAAATCGTTTGCGTTCATTTTTTTTTTTATTGAAAGCTTAAGTGGAACTCCCCATGGGGGGTTATAAAGCTATACATTAGGATTAACATAATGTCTGATATACAATTGGTAATAAGTATACATCTTATATTTATACATTAGTAGTGTAGGTACAGTAGAATAGAACCCATTAAGTACATAACTTTAAATCTTTAAATTACATTGCTTGAAAAAATTAAAAAGAACATGACAGTCAAGGTTTCTGAATTGAATGTAATTTCGAGTCTTAATACTAAACACAAGTTATTATCACCCATTTAAGCAGATTGTCATGTTTTGTTAAAATTTTCATTTCTTCGCCATCAAGGTCATCCCAAGGTCATGGTATACTAGGTCGTTGAATTCGTCTTGACACAGACTATAACACAGTTAAGTCAAAAATACAAAGTGCCATTTAAAAAAATGAAGGTGACCTTGACAATACTATAACAATAATGTTTTTCTAACTTTTTATTGCAATATATAGCCAATCGAAAACTGATCAACTTTTGTTAAAAATATTTATTGTCAGATTATCGCAAGTACTTAAAAAATCGTTAAAACTGTTACGTGGGACACCCTGTATACTAAGATTTCTTCGTAAATCGATTTTTTGTTACAGAAATTTCATGCCTAGGCAGGATATTTCCGATATTATGGGTCCAACGACCGAATGGTGATTTTATATGGGGAAACAAGTCAAAATCAGGATTAACATTGTTTTGTGTAACCTCTCGCTTCCGAGAAACTCAAGTTTGAAAATTTACCGAATATTCTTGCAATTAGATAGAAATCTGCCAATGCGTCTGATCATCACCTAAGTATTCTACTTATTCTTCAAACTTAATTTTCTCGAAAACGCAGTGCCAAAGAAAAAAATGATTGAAAAAGAAAAAATTCCTTTTTTGCGACTTATTTCTCCAAGTAGAATCACCACCTAGCCGTGATATAATTTTAATAATTTTGGAGACTCACAGTATAGTTTCACCGTCGCTCTCAAATGACTTGTTATTTTATTGCAGGGAACGCAATTATTCGGGCATTGTGCACGTTTTCGCATTCAGCCGGGTTTTCAATGGAGCGCTTCGACAAAAATAATGAAGCTAAGAGCCGGTTTGATGCATTGTTTCACGACGGGAGCAGTGGGGCGATATTTCTTTCGCGAATTGAATTTGGTAGCTCAAGTTAATTCGTAAGCAGAGACTTCTTTGATGCTCTTCAAAAAGCAACCTATTGCTGCGACGTAATAAATTTCGAGCCCCTTCTCCTCCGGGCAGTTACATATTTCCAGAGTGGCTGTTTTAAACATTGCATTACACCTTTTGTTAAAACACAACGGCCCTGCTTTTGCTTGCTTTTACGCCCCCGGCGTTCTCTGTCGGTTGAAACCGTTATTTGCCGCACGTTGCAGCTCGCGGCAGCCTCGCAAAAAATAATAAAGTGATATGACTTACATCGTAACAGCTTTCAGCTAACTAATCAATAAGCGTCCGCGCCGTGAGGTTTATGCACGTTTATGCACGTTTATGCGCGCGGCCGAAATTGTTTTCGAAGTGTGTACCGCATCGCGAAACTGGAATGGATTCGTGTGAATCAAGAATTTCCTATACGCTAAATGCTCCGAATATTTTCGGGTCGTTTTTGCCACCGTTACTTATACAGTCGACACACACGTAACACCAGGAATGTGTGCCCTGTTACACAAAATATGCGTTTTCGGC